>VBSM01003143.1:9287723-9336626 GCA_008086735.1 Cheirogaleus medius
TCTTTTATTTCATTCTGCGCAGAGTTTTTAAGAAATCAATTTTTAAAGGACAAGTTATTGCTAATTTTCTATAAATCTCCTAACAAAATAAAACCACTGCCATAAAGCACAAGATTGTCAACATCGGTCACTGAAAACATAGGAGCTTCACATTTGTCTCTGGCAAGAATTCACTTCTCCCAGGTCTCTCTTACTCTCAACTTCCGCTCTGCAAACTCTATCGTTTCAATGAACTCTCTTAAATGAGGATACTCTCTTCGTGTAAGTCAACAAGCTAGCACTGGAGTTAAAAACTTTCAAAGTCAAATCACATCCTGCACGTTGGGAAACACAGTTTTCCAAAAGTGTGGTCATTTTCATTAAATAGTCCAAGTCACAGGTAGCCATAGTGGGTTAATTTTAGGGCATCCCTAGAACATATCCTACAAAACAATGTTGTGACAACAGAGCAGAGTCCCTGAGTGCCCCTATTTCGCAAGCCACCTTGCAGGGAAAGAACCCAGAAGATACAAAGAGGAGGTGGCTAAATGAAGTGAAGAAGTATCTCTTTTCCCAAGAAACAGAAAAAAGAGAGGGAAAAGATTAGAGTCAGGCCAAGACAGAAAGAAAATGAATTTCTTTAGTACACACAATGGAAAGAGTGGGATGAATGGAGGGAGTTGTTTGTCTACATCCCAACAATTACCTCTCAAGTAAGATTTTCAGTCGAGTCTCTTAAAACTCATTCCTATGGCAAAGAGAGGCCATGAGAGGATGCCCTGCCTTTCAACTCTGACTTTCTTGTCATCTAGCACCCAGACCGGTTTTACAGAGACATCCTGTAAAGTTTGAAAACTCTGTCCACACATGCAAATTATTTAAGATCACTGAGATCGCAGTTGTGCTCCTTGCTTGGATTGATAGCAGCGATAACCGTAATTATAAATACCCTGCTGCAGTGGAAAACCATGCTACACGCCTTCCCGCTTTATCTACAAAGCCCTCTCTCTGTGGGCCAAAAGGAAACGATGCCCTACATCAGTCTGGTCTCTTCCCGTCAGCCCCATTTCACAGATGAGAAAACTCAGGCAGGACTGGTTGGCAGGTCCACAGGTGAAGAAGGATTCCAAGACTCCTATTTTCAAACTACCAGCCCACAGACGACCACCCTGATGAAAACACTGGTCCCTCCCTAGAGACCCATCACACCCTTCCTCCCCCTAGGCCACTATACACAAGTGTAATTCTTGGCTCTTTTTCAGGCCTCATGACTCTAGGAAAGTAATGGAGACTGATTAAGCTGGTAACATCAATGTCAGCAGTATTCCCCTACTCGGTCCCAGCTAATTAAGAATCTCTGCCACTTGGTAGGGGGCACACTTTCCACTACAGGACACCCAGTTCCATCCTGTCTAGGAAAACAGCAAGGTCTAGAGCTTAAAGGAAATCAGGCAGGGCCTGTGATTTAAGAGGTCAGGTAAGTAAGAATTCTATGCGGTGATAACTTCCCTGCGCCTGTATAGAGCTTCATGCTTGTGAAAATGCTCTTCCTCCTGGGCTCCTTCTTCCTTCCCTGTGCCTCTAGCAGTGGTAGCCTGCCTCATGGGGAGAGGAGAAAATGTGAGAGCTGGCAAGGGAGGGGGACCTTAGCAAGTGATCAGCCCTGCCCTCTGTTTTCCAGAGAGCACAGCCCGAGAGGAAGGTCCTCGCCCACGGACAGACGGATGGCAGCGCTGAGATCACAATCGGGCATCTGGCCTGGCAATTTCTCCCTATAAACCTGTAGCTTCCACATCCCCTGCTGGTAGCTGCTTTCAGGTTGGGAGTTGCTTTCTTGAACATGTTTTTTTTAAATACAAAAATATTTCCAAGTATAACAAGCTCTCATGTTCCCACCATCCAGAACTAACCAATGTTAACATTGCATCATTTTTAACCTTACAGATAAAGTTAGTTTCCCCCATCCCACCCTCTCCTCTTTCTCTCTGTCCAGAGGCAACATCCATGTGTATAATTCTAGGCCATAATCTTACACTATACATCCATAAACAATAATACTTTAACTTAGTCAAATTTATCAATCTTTTCAGGTTGTGTTTTTTGGATCTTTTCTAAGAATTTCTTTTTAACCTCTGAGTTCATAAAGATATTCTCCTGGAGTTATCTTCTAACAATGTTAAAGTTTTAATTTTCACATCTTGGTTTAGCCAAGATTTATCTGTGTGTATTCTGTGAGATAGAGACCTAATATTTTTCTATAGAAAACGAGCTGTCTCAAAATTAGTCACTCATATGCTTAACCTTTCCCACTGGTTTAGAATGCACATGCTAAATTCACCGTGATTCCTAGGTCTGTTTCCCTGCTCTCCAATCTGTTTTTTTGAACCCTTTGTTCTTTCTTCAGGTGTTTCAGACCTATTAATATGTTTTACTCTTCCAAATAAATTTTAGAATTGGTTTGTGTAATTCTTAGAGAAATCCTATTGGAATTTTTATTGGAATTGTCTTAAATGAGATGCTTTTACACTAATGAGTTATCCCATCTATGAACATATCATTCTCCATTTATTATATACTCTAATAATGTTTTATGGTTTTCTCCATTAAAGCCTTATGCATGTTTTATTTAATTTATTTCTTGGTACCCTACAGTTTTGTTGCTATTGTGAACAGTCTCTTTTTTTCCATAACATTTCCTGTATGTTATTGCAGTTCTACAGAAATGTTAGTTGCTTTTTTTATGTTGACACTGCATCCTGCAACTCTGCTTGCCTCTTTTGTTATATGTAATACTTCTGAAAATTCTTGGACTTTGAAACAAACATATCATCTTCACATAATAAGAACCTATCTCTTATTTTCCATCCTTGTGCTTCACCTATTTTTCTTGTCTTATTGCATTGTCTAGGTTCTCCAGCACAATGTTGAATAGCAGTGGTGATATCTAGTATCCTTATCTTTTATCTAGTATCCTTATGCTTAGGTTTTCCCGGTAAGCATGACATTGGTCATAGAGTGTAAGTATCTTTATGTTCTCAGATTACATTTCTCCAACTAATAAGCTCCTCCAGAGCGAGGCCTAAATCTCAAACATTTTCTCATCCACCATAACACAGTGTTTGTCACACAGTAGGTGCACACAGTAGGTGCACAATAAATGTTTGCTGATTCTTGTATACTTCTAAACTCTATTCCTGCAGTGTTTGTTTTGTTGATATTTCCTGCTTTTCTGACCCTAGCAAATGTGGTTGATCTTGGGGAGCTCTTGACTAGGTGGTTTTAAGAAGAGTGTTCTTTAAGCGTGAGTGTGTGTGTGTATGTGTTTGTATGTACTTAACTTTATGGAGATGGTAGCTTGTTTAGTCAGGCTCTGGGGTTTCATGAAGAAAACAAAAGGATTCTGGTTTACAAAAAGTGAATTTTTTCAGGGATTTGGAATTCAACTCCCCTCTGGAGACTGTTCATCCTCTCCCTTCTTATTTATCCCAGATGAACAAGGATTAATTAGAGAGATTAACTGGCCCCTGAATGGGTCACTGACTTTTTCAGATGCACAAGGACCTATTCCTTTGTGCAGAGCAGCAACTTCAGAGGCAGGAGGGGGCTCTTGCATGGTTCAGTTGGAGTAATGCCACATACCTCTGGCTTCTCAGAGAGGATGTGATTCCTGGGAATGTGGCCAAAACAATGCCTCTGAGGCTGGGCACACAAAACCACCTGGAACTCCATTCAGTCCTGAGGAGAAAGTGCCTGCAGTGAGGGAGAGAGAAAGCAAAACCCCAGGCCTTGCTTCCTTCTTCTGCTCAAGGCCTTCTATGAAGGCTCCTACTCCCTTTACCAGGGGCTGAAACACTGGCTGAGGTGGAAAAACCTGCTACCTGGCCAGCTCTTCCACTTGCCTGAGGTACACAAAGGAAGAGGAGATGACTGGTGGCCAGGACCCAGAGTCACTGTTGGTCCCACCCAGACTCTCCTCAGCCTTATCCGAGCAAATAGCTGGAAAGAGGGGACACTGAAGAAACGCTACACATCTGGAGTAAAATCAGGACGACAGCAGACAGCCACCCAATCCTCAGCAGCTGAGAGTGCAAAGGTTACGCGGGAACAAGGGCATGTGGCGCAGAGAAGAGCACACTTTCCCTGAAGCTGGAAGACCTGGGTTCAAGTCTCAGCCTCACCACTCACTTGCATGTTATCACAGACAACCTTTCAACCGCTAGCTGCCTCATCTGTAAAATAGGGGCAGCAACTATAGTCCCAAGTACTAGTCCAGCATGGGCCAGGGATAAGGGACAGTCTGGTTAGTCCCTGAAAAGTTCCAAAGCCCCTGAAGGAATCTCTAAGACTAGAGATTGAAAATCCCTAAATGGTTGTCTTGGAGGATCCAGGACAAAATGAAAAAACTGGGGATAAGCCATGAGCTCGGCTCTGCCAGGAAGACACATAAAGCCTTCCCTTGTCATGCCATCAGAACTCCTTTACCGCTTAGCAACCTGTCTCAGGACACGTCCAGCCCAATGCAGGCCAATGCAGAGAGAAGACAGGCCGAACAGGTAGGCTGTACCTGGAGGGTCTCCTGCCGGATCCTTTAGGCCCGTCTCTATCCCCTTGTCTCCCTCAATCCCCACATCCAAGCAGAGGCAGAATTCTTTGGAATCAGTCTCCATCTGTCTACTTGTTGATGTTCCCACTGCTAATGCCCCAGTCGGCATCTTGCCGGGATGATGGCAGCAGCTTCCTCATCAGGTGCCCCCTTCTAACACCACCACATGAAGCTCTGCAGTGCCACCCGAGCTGTCTTCCTAAAGAGCATGGTGGAGTACTCTGCTTACAAAACCTTCGATGCTTCCTACCTGCCACTGAGTCCAGACTCTGCAGAAAGACATTCAGCTCTGAGCTGGGTTCATCTTCCCCTCATCTCCCTGCAGGCCTTACACGCCAGTCACATTCCCTTACACGCCACCCACATTCCCCCAGACACAGCATGCACCTGTTCACCCCTGAACTTACGCTCAGGCTGACACTCCTTCCTGTGTCACTAATGTCACCGCCTCATATCAGAATTAACCGGATGCATGCCTCTCTTTTCCAGCAGACAAGCACCCTTAAGGGACAAACTAAGTTTTATTCTTTTAGACACATCCCACAGTGCCTTTTATTAATACACAGTAATTTTTCTGAATGTAAAAGTGAGGCTGAACAACGCGGATCAAGCTTGAAAACGTGCACAGTGAAAGCAGCCAGACACGAGGGCTATCTACGGCATGATTCCACTTATTAATATATGAAATATGCAGAATAGACAAACCCGTAGAGACAAAACCCAGATTCGTGGTCACCAGGGAGGGACTGACAGTTTAGTGGGTACAGGGTCTCCTTTGTGGGTAACGGAAAGGTTCTAGAACTACACAGTGGTGATGGCTGCACAACATTGTAAATGTGCTCAATGACACTGAAGTGTATACCTTCAAATAGTTAAAATGGTGAATTGTATAGTATCTTACCACCAAAAAATAACAGGCTGAGAAGACAGAAATAACTAATCCAGGGGCACACAGCTAGCAATTGCGATTATAAGAAACCAAGTTTTTCACTGCAATTTTAGGCATCAACAGAGACCTAATCCCTATATCTCTACATTCCTCCCTAGTCCAGCACATTCCCTGCCACCTCCTCTGAGTGATCCAGGCCTCAGGAGCTCTAGTTTCCAGAAACACCCATGGTATAGACCCCGGCACGAAAGCACAGCTGCCCTGTATCATTCTCCGGCTGCTCCAAGCCTCCTGCTTCCAGCTCCACGGCCAGCGGCCACATGTGCTCTTTGAGGGTAGTGCTGGTGGCAAAGCTGTCCCCCTGCAGGGCTGACTGGGGGGACCAGTGTCTGGAAACTGGAAGGCACGCTGAACGCTAATTTATACTTTGCACAGTTTTAACTTGCATTTCAGCTGAAACGTTCCCATGTTCTTTTGGCAGCAAAACATAACAGTTTCTCCTTTTGCCATTAAATCAATCTCAGGAAATGCCTTTTTGCCACAGAACTACTAAATCCACTGCTACCTATTGTTTTCTCATTGATGGGAAAAAAAAGTTAACACCACTTTCTCCACTTATTCATAAGAGAAAGTTTCATTTCTCTGCTTCAAACACTGTGTGAACATTAAAAGGTGCTGAGAGTTGCATTTTAATAAAGCAAGCCAATAAATAAAAGCATGTGCAATTATGGGTTTCTTCACTTGAAAAAATTTTGTTTTCTCTTTTCAGTCTATTTAGGAATTAGCAAGGAAAACCTGGATGAAAAGTCAAAACCTACATTCTACCCTTGGGTGCGTCACTTAATTATGGCCTCAGGCAAGTTCCTTAGAGACTCCTCTATGTTAGTTTTTCTGTCCACAAAATGGGAATAATACTGTCTTCCTCTGAGTCTTAGAGGACTGTTTTAAGACACAACTGAGGCAACAAACAGGAAAGTGCTCAGTAAAGGGCAGAGCCCCGAATGTGCAGGAGAAACATGGAACAGAGGACCTCTGAGTGCGGAAGGAGAAGAAAGGAGATGGCGTGAATGCCCCTCCTTGTCCCTGACTCCAGCTCTCCACACCTTTGATCAGCTGGTCTAGCAGGTGCTCTGAGCCTGGATGGGGTCTGCAGAAGTGACCAGGGGACCGGAAGGGAGATGAGAAACCAGTGCTACTCTGCCAGAACAACCAAAAAAATTTTTTTAAATCAATGCTCAACTCTATTCTTTCAAATGATAAAGCAAATACCAGTAATACACAGCCAGGAGGGGGTTAATTTCAGCAAGGACTCTTTTTTTTTTTTTTTTACTTTCTATTCTGAAATAATTATAGACTCACAAGAAGTTGCAAAGATAGTACAGAAGTCTATGTTCTTATCACCCAGCTTCCCCAATGGTCACACCTTATATAAGTACATTACATTATAAAACCCAGGAAATTGACACTGGCACGGTACCATGGACTAGATAGACCAGATTACAGACCTCAATCAGATGTCATCATTTTTTGCATGCACTGTTGTTCTTAAGTATACAAACAACCACAGTGGTACAAAAGATAAAGCAAGCACTGGTATAGAATTATTTACCTCACTGCAATAAAATGAATGCAATGTAATTTCGATAGGCAGTTCATAAGTACACAAAAATTGCTTTGTTGCAAACAACATTTCTTTGTGGTTGTGTTCATTGTGATGGGATATATATACGCAGCATCTCACTCCGGTCTCCCATTGCGGGAGGTGAAGAGGCCTCGCAGATCTGTGTTCCCACAGCAGTTCTAGAAGAATTTTCCAGAGGGGCAGCCAATGCCCACCGCAGTCCTCATCCCAGGCCCTCTTGGTAGTTAGCACGGCCTGCTCCTGATCCACCCACCCACCATCACAGGGTTCCCACAGCTTTAAGAGCATCTATAGGAGGGATTTCATGGTGGCCTTGAAACATTCCAGGTCGACTGAGCAATGCCGCCACCTGGTGGTCAGACAGAGAACTAAGACAAGCAGTGACAGCTCTCCAGTTGTGGTCTTACCAGTTGAGTCACCTGTTAAATCTACTCCAGGAGGCTCTAGTTAAGGTACTGAATATACAGAATACTGTAATAAAGAAAGTTTTGTAATGAGAATAACCACTCTGCGGTGGATTAAAAATGGCCACAAATTCTTTGAAGCCCCGCCCATTAAGAGGTGGGTCTATTTCCCCACTGTTCGCATTCGGGCTGGGCTGGGCTGCTGACCTGCTTTGAGACAGAATGCACAGGGAGCGATGCGGTCTGACCTCCAAGCCTCCACCTCAACAGCCTCAGAGCTTCCCCCGCACCCTCCTGAAACACTGTGCGAACAAGCCCCGGCCAGCCTCCTTTTCACTCATGAAGAGAGAGGAGGCCCAGCTGCCATAGCCATTTCCTGAGGCACCAGACATGAGAATGAAGCCAGGCAATTCCAGTGAACCCTACCAAACTCAGGGACGAGCGAGCCCAGCTGAAGCTGACTCAGTTCATACCCACAGAATCACGAGAAATAATAAATCGTTGTGTTGAGCCACTAAGTCCTGGGGTGGCTTACCATGGAGCAGAAGACAACCGACGCACACTCTCAGATTTAAAAAATCTGTACTCTGGACTGCACACTTAAGGTTTATGATTACTATTTTAAATTGGTTGTGGGGCGAGAGGGCATACATCAATATCTCCACGTGGTGAATCTCGGCTGTTGCACAAATTTCGAACATGGCACACTCTGGTTTTCCTAGGCATTTGCAGCCACTGCAACACGTTATCATTCATTCATTCATCAAACACTGAGCATGTCAAAAGCGACAGCTACTGGAGTAGGAGCTAAGGACTTGACATTGAATTAGATATGATGCCTACCCTTGAGAAGGTTACAGCTATAGGAGAAGACACAAATGCAAATGCATCATGACAACAAAGTGACTACTCCAGGGGAGGGAGGCAGTGGGCTGTATTAGTCAAACCCAATTAGGAAAAGAGAAACCATTCCAGATTTCCTCAGAACAAAAGGAATTTAATCGAGAGAATTTGTTTATACAGGTGAGAAAGCAAACAAAAACTGGTGGGGTCAGGAGTAGGAACAGAGGGCTGGAAGATACCCAGGCAACACCAAGAAGGAGGGGGACAAACAGGTGTCTCCCTCCTGCCAACCTCCAATCTCACCCCCATGCCTTGCACTGGCCAGACCCAGCAGGAGCCTGGGAGTGCAGCCCGAGGGATCAGCCCCCGTAGGACGTGCCATACGGGTGCCGTGGGCTAGAGAGGCTTCCCAGCAGGAGCCATGGATGAACCAAGCCTGGACGCTTGGAAAGATCTGACTCTATTTGAAGATGCTTTGCAGTCACATTTGGGCTTGTCCAGCAGAAACGGGATGAGAAGGCAGAGGGTTTGTATTCAAGCAACTGCTAACAGCACTGACACCAACAACAAGAGCCACGAGAGAGTGACAGTTCGTAAGAGGGACGCGGGCACCCCGGGAGGAAGCGCTGGGGCTCCTGAGAAGCAGAAATAACCTCTCACCCTTGGCTCTTTTTGGGGTGGGAAGACAGTGGGGTAGAGGTTGTCCCTTCAGTTGTCCTGGACGTTGGCTTCCTGATCCACACACTGGTCGCTGTGCTTCACCACAAGACAAGCAAAGGACAGGGGTGGATTCACTGCCCTCGTGCAAAATAAAACTGAGCCCCCATATCAATAGATTTCTTTCTTTCTTTCTCCTCTTGGTACAAATGTACATATCTTTAGATTTCTTCCTCAATAGCTACATATGCATCTAAACTTATTTGAAATGAAACAAAGGACTGGCTCTTTAAAATTCTAAAGTGTGTTTTACAAATTTCAGCAGGCTCCAGAAGCACCTGGTGGTACTGCTAGTATCCACATGGGGAGTCCCTGTCACTAAGTCTGGAAGGGGGCCCAAGCATGTTCATTCCTATCGAGTACCCGGGTGATACTGCTGCCGCTCGGGGAGCACTTTGAGAACCAGTGTGTAAAGGTAATAACTTTCCTCCACGCTCTTTTACTTTTTATATCAACTCACCTCCATCTGCTCATCACGTTGGTAGTGAGGTTTCCCAACGATGAGCACCGCTTGGGTGCTGGTGAAACCACAGCCTCCCAGCCCCTCCCCTGGAGATTCCAAGGGTCTGGAATGACACCTTCAAGGGCCCCAAGTGAGGCGCATCAGGGCCACAGAAACCACCAGCTTCCTGCAAACCTACTGTGTGCCAGGCATTGCACTTCACAGTGATTGGCAGGCGCTATTGCACATGATATGCTTTATATTTCCCATTTATTCCTTCTATATGGAGAGAACCGCACAGCCAGCAAGTGGAAGAGCTGGGGTCAAACCAGGAAATGTGACACCTCCCTGGCCCTGTACTCCCGATCACTCCGCTCTATTTCCTCTAATGAAGAGGGGCCTGCAGCGCCCACCATGGCTCCCTGACAAATCTCTTGAGTGAAGAGAAGCTGGTCTCTTCCCACAAGGAACACCAAATAAAAATGAAACAAAGGCCAATGTGAGCACTGAGTGTGTATGTGAGTGAGGAGTGTGTGTGTGAGTGTGAGTGAGTGACAGAGTATGAGAGCGCGTGTGAGCGTGTTCACATGGAAACTCTGGCTTGGAAGGCCGTGCGAAGGTGAGAAGAGGGAGCAACTTGGAGAAAAGGAGACCGGCGTTTATAACCCAGTTAGCTGACAAAAAAAGCGTGCATATATTTATCATGTACAACATAAAATAAAACATATCATATTGAATGTATCATTTGAATGAACTGTAAAACAATAAAAAATTTTAAAAACCAGTCAATTCTCAGCCTTTTGGCTAAGATCAAGTGTAAAAGAACAACCCTAGTGAGTTCCACAAATATTCTCTGCCCTTCAGCAAGCCATGTAATTCTCTGTGCCTTGGTCTAATGATCCATAAAACAGAAATTTATTTACCCCATTGGAGGTTCAGAGAATTAAATGAGATAATGAATGTGAAAGTTTTTATTTAGCACATAAGCCTTTTTTTCTCCTTTCTTTTTTGGAAAAATAAAATTTACCATTTTATATAAACCTTTTAAAAAAGAATTTGTAAAGTACAGTCCATTTTGTCTCAGTTCCTTAAAGAGGGTAGTGATTCAACCATGAGGTTCTGGAATCAAGAACCAGGGCGTCTCTGCTGTCTGCAGATGCAGCTTTAGGGGTTTGGAAACATGAACAGAGCCTCCTAGCTACTACCCAGGTGCTTCTGACATAGAAAATACCAAGTTGTGCTATTAAAATATAGTTACTGGGTTAGCTGTGCCTGAACAGTTCAGCAGTAATGATTGGATTTGTGTGTAAAGTTTGGGTTCATTTCTTTATATGTCTTTTATAAAAGAAAGAAATTATAAGAAAGTAAAACTTCTGTTCAAAGAGGTTTGTGGGTAAAGAACAAAATGCTGAAATTAACTGGGCTTCTTGCCTTTAAGAGCTGCAGAAAAAGTCCAGGGAGAACACATTGCAGGGGAATTGGCCTAGGCCTCACCTCAAGACCAAGGTCCAGGGGTCCATGTTGCTAAGGTTCTGGAAACTTCACAGGCTGATATAGCAACACTATCCAAGTCCAACGCTCTGCTCTCTTCTCTCAGGACGTGCCTGGGAGGTTTGCATATGGCAGCCCTGGGGAGAGGCCTCCAGCCTGGGAGCTGGGAAAGGAATGGCTCAGGAAGCTGCTGAAAACCACAGTCTCGCATGTCCCCACCCCATGACCCGGAAGTGGGCAGCACAGAAGGCTCCTCTGATGAGGACGTGCAGATGGAAAAGTTGGACCAGAGCTAGCAGATACCCACTGGTGGAACCGCAGACCATCAGAGCACTAAGGGACTTTGGAGCTCCTCCTGGGTTTGTCTAAGCTACAAAAGAGGATGGAGCACTCACTGAGTGGCCCCAGGGTCCTGCAGAACCTGGTGTCCCAGCTCTCAGTCCACTACATTGCCCTGCCTCCCTTGAATTGGACAAAGACAACTTCAGCCGCTTTTGGGCTCTGCCCTAGAGGAACGTACCATCTGGGGAGTATGTAAACTGATCACCCCCACGTGGGGTGGAAAGTGGGCATTCTAGGGAGAGGAGACTGAAAGGGGTACCACCAGACTCTCCTGGGAAGCATCTACCTTTAGTCCAGAAGGGCTCCCTAGAGGAGGTGAGGTCTGCACTCAGGCTTGCTGAAAGAGTAGGACAAAGCCAGGCAAGAAGGTGGCAGGGGCAAGGGGACTGCAGGCACAGGAAACAGCACCAGCATAGCTACTGAGAATTGAAAGCAATCTGGGCTGCCACAGAATCGTGAGTGGTGAATGGCAGAAGGCTGGGTGGGATAGTCCTCCCAAGCAGAGAGACTCAAGAAAAATGTAAGACTGAAAGCCACAGGCCCTGGAGAGTGGACATGGAAGTATAGGGGCAGAGGTGAGGGAAAGAAAGAGTCCAGGAGGACTCGTGGGTCTCTCTGGCTTTCTGAGTCGACGGTGGAGTTGTGTGGAACACGAGGACTGAATTTGAATGAGAAATAATGTGGGGACAGCTGCAGGGCCCTGGATGCCCGCATCTGAAGCTCAGAGAGATGACAGAGCCAGAGACCTGTGTTTCCTTAGTTACTATCTGGGCTTTCTGTGTTGCCTCTGTAGATGGTTTCTTCTCTTACCTGTATCCACCCTGAGGTAGGCTGAATACTTGTGCTTTTTAACTTATGCACAGGAGCTTCTGGCTGGGAGGGCGTGGAAGAGGTCCCAGGTGCAAACTGGTACAGAAGGCAGGGACCAAGGATGTGTTGATGCGGGTGGGAGGCGGCTGGGAAAGCAAGACAAGCTGGAGGAACTGTCAGAGCTGCTCAGCTTGACCACTGGGGGCTGCCATCTTGAGTGGTGAGGAAGTGGAGAAAAGCCCAGCTGATGCCACAGAGGCAAAAAGAAGACAAATGCAGAGAGTAAGGTAGACAAGGCTTGGAATCTCGGATGATGACAGACGTGCCACCCTGGACAGAAGTGCCCAATGCCAGAGATCTCTAAGGAGGTTTCTTCTCTGCTGGGTCCATCTGGCTTCTGCATCCTCTCTCTGAGCTCACAAGAGCTAACATGGATGTCCACACGTCTGCCGGACAATGCCCCCTCAAGTCAATGGTTTCACACAAATAATGATGTCACATCTGCTGATGTCCTCCTGAGTAAGGGGATGACTGAATGTAAGAAAAAACCAAGTCATCTTAGTCCATGAAGGAGACCCCAGGCCACTCTGGTGAAGATCAGGGTGGCCACAAACTTGCCTTCCCAGGCCCTGGCAAGCCCCAGTGGGAGAGGAAGATGTGGGGGGCTGAGAGAAGGGGGCTCCATCTCTCTGGCGGATCCGCAGCCAGCTCTGCAGGAGGGCAGCTCCCACACTGGGCTCCCACCAGCTCCCTGCCCTTCCTCTCTAGCTGGGCCTTGGCCAGGCTTCTCCTCCCAGCCAGGCCCTTGCCCATGAAACACTCAGATCAAGCCGGTACCAGCCCATGGGCCCAGTTCTGCCCAGCCCATCGGGATTTGGCTGATTCAAAAACACCCAACCTTAGGGAAAAATGTAATTTTCTCTCTACCACATAAGCCTCATGACCGACAGCACACGGTCCCATCAGAAACAAAAGCATCCTAATCTTCCAAGGTCAACACAGCTCCACCTCACCCCACAGGCCAGGCCATCAAACACACACCCACAACAACAGAGTTTTATTATACAAAATTCTCAACAGCCTTCTTTCCAGAAGTCTGGGCGAGCCACCCTGGGGCCTCCGACTAGACTTCCTTCCTTGGCTCTGGCCTTGACAACGAACCTGTTTCAGCTCAGCAGGTGGCCCGGAAATGCCAAGCTGCCTTAGTGTCCAAGCTCCCAGACACGTCTGCATTGCTGAGGATCAGGAGAGGCTGGAGCAGGTCTCGGCACTTGGGAAAGGAGGGAGAGGGAGACGGCACAGCTGGGGCTGGGACGGGCAGGGCCGCCAGTGCGGCTTTCTCACTGCTTGTGGTGTTTATCAACCGTGCAGGCCGCACAGAAACCTCATACCTCAATAGCCACGACAGCCACCCCATGCTCAGGCCAGGGCTTTGACCTGCTTGATCTCAGTTCATTCTCTCCAGTTCAATCCTGCACGTGGAAATCGTTCAGCCCCACTTTACAGATCAAAGTTGCCCAAAGTCGTACCGCCAGGAAGTCGCCTGGCTGGGGTGTTCGAACTGATGCTGGTGTCCTTCCACCCTCCCTCTGCCTCCCCCGCCACACCGGTCCCCATGTCGAGTTTCTTCTGGAAGGTGGTAGAAAACTGGCTTCCACCTTTCAAATTCTAGACTTTCTTTCCTCCTTATACCTACACATAAGCACTTTTCCCTAATGAAACATTCTCTGAGGGGTCAAGAGATCTGATAGCTCAACAAAACAATTCTATTCATATTTAGAGAGACGATTATGGATGAATGTAAGCATCGTGAGGAAGGGGAGTTTTGTCTGTTTTGTTCACTGCTGAATCCGAGTGTCTAGGAGAGTGCAGGACACAGGCTGACACAGAGTGGGTACCCAGTGAATGTGTATTGAATAAACATTCTCCTGGATTGCAGATTCTTGCAAAGTTTTCATGGTTTCCTGCTCAAACCACTTCCTAAAAACAAGGCAAGATTTCAAGAGTCCTTGCCTGTACTAAAGTAGCCACAAACGTACAGCGTAACTCAGATTATGTGCAGTCCTCAGTCCTCGGGAGACCAGGCTCCATCCAACAGACAGAAAGACGTCCATCTGATTGCCTGTGTCCAGCCAGAAAATGCTACCTGTGACATAAGGACACCAATAAGTCCCTGTACTGTTTCCATGATAGATCAACTCCCCAAACGATTCTAAGCAGTTGTGAAGCCTGTCAAATACTTCCTACCAATTCTTGCAGCAGAATGGGCCCTTCTTGCTCTGCTGTGACTATGAATCCTCAAAGAATGCAGGGTCTGGAATGTTCTTAGACCAAGTGGCCAACACATCGCAGCTCAGTGGGTCTGGGCTTCTAACACGGGCACAAAGGCCACAGCCCCCCCATCCCAATCTCAGCCTCACCATGTTCCCCACCCTTGAGTCCAGCTCTGTGCTCTGGCCACCCTGGTCTTCCTCCTGCTCCAGAACACGCCTGGACAGCTTCTCCCTCCCATCCCTTGGTGAACTCCTCCTCGTCTTTCCAATCCCTTGTGTCACTTCTTCAGGGAAGCCTCCCCTTACACTACACCCCCTCCCTGAGCCCAGATCCATTTGCTATGTTGTATACACTCTCCTGGAATCCTGCTTTCTTCCTCCGTAGCACTTACCTACATAGCTATTGCGCCACCTTCTCTGCATGTTTGCTTAATAAACATCTACACAAGAGTGGAAACCACGTCTGCCTCTGCTTGTTCCTCCTCCAATGCCATGCACAGTGCCTGGCACATGAATCAACGAACGACCACAGAGGGTCTAGCACCATAGGCAAGACCTGGACCTAAAGCCCCTGGTAAGGCAGTTTAATGACCCAACAGTTCTAT
This sequence comes from Cheirogaleus medius, assembly GCA_008086735.1. NCBI lineage: Eukaryota > Metazoa > Chordata > Mammalia > Primates > Cheirogaleidae > Cheirogaleus > Cheirogaleus medius. The sequence goes on from VBSM01003143.1 coordinate 9,302,764, forward strand.
TCTCTGGTGTATACCTGAAAAAATATGTGCATATGTTCTCCAAAAGATGTGTACAAAAATGTTCCTGGCAGCATTATTCGTAATAGCTAAAAATGAGAAACAATCTATATCCATCAACAATAAAATGAATAAACAGATAGTGCCATATTAATGTAACGGAATACTACACAGCAGTGAAAACTATAATAACCAAAGTACAATTACTTGCTACATCATGGATGAATCTTACAAACATAACACTGAGTTAAAAAAAAAAAGTTAGACACAAAAGTATATATTGTATCATTCTAATATGAAATTCAAAGACAGGCAGACTAAACTATGGTCAGAGACGTCAAAATTGTTAAAGATCTTTGGGATTGTGACTAGAAAGGGAGTGATTTGTTCCTGGGGTGTTGGCAATGCTGTTTCTTGATCTGGGTGTGGGTTTTTAGGGATATGTTCACTGCATGGAATTTCATTGAGCTATTCACTTATTGTTTCTACATGTTATATTTCAGTGTCTTAGTTCCTTCAGGCTGCTATAATGAAACACCATAGGCTGGGTAACTTACAAACAATTGAAATTAATGTCAAACAATTGAAACAATTGAAATTAATCTCTCACAGTGCTGGAGGCTAGGAAGTCCAAGACCAAGGCACCAGCAGATTCCGTGTCTGGTGAGGGCCCGCCTCCTCCTAGATGGTGCCTTCTTGCTGCATCCTCCCACGGTGGAAGGAGCAAACAAGCTCCCTTCCCACTCTCGTATAAGGGCACTAATTCCTTTCATGCCCTCATGACACGATTGCTTTCCAAAGGCTCTATCTCCTACCATCACCTTGGCAGTTGGGTTTCAATGTATGAATTTGGGGAGGATATAAACATTCAGACTATGGCATTCAGTAAAAAGCTTACTGGGGAAAAGAAAAGGACAAAAGACAATTCCTCCACTAGATGGTGATGAATCCCAACATGTGGAAAGGTAGTTTTGGTGGCGCTGGAGCACAGCCTCCCAGGCTATAGGTGTGTTTGCGTTCCCAGCACACAGGGTGCTTGCCACCACCATGTCCCTTTCTCTTTCTGTCATCTAGGTTGGCTTTCTTCTTCTTTTCTTAAGATGGGGGCGGGGGGGGGAATAAGTATTTAAACTTGCTCTCCCAAGAAACATCACATAGAAGCAGGATCATTGTTCAACGACCTAATTTTAAAATGTGTGGAAATTTAATGCAAAGACAAAACAAAACACCCTGTTCTATACAGCTGTAAATGTGTTAACACACATGGTGTGTAATTGGGAAGAGAGGAGGGAGCAAGTGGTGGAATTCAGTGCAAACTGGGTATATTTTGTGAAAAAGGCATTGTAGAGAAGTACACATGTGACTGAGAATGTAACTTGGGAAGGTGGACTTTATCTCTTTAAATTTTAAAAAATCTGCATTATGGTTTTCTTGCTTTCAACTACTTCTTCCCAAGCCCTCTGGGTGCAGAGCTTTGACTTTGTAAACCTAAATACATGTTATTTAGGATTTGCTGCCCAAAAATGGAATTTTACCCTGTCCAGGTCTAAAAGTATGAATGTTCTGTGCAAATGCATTTGTGCTCTCTGAGGCAGATACAGGGTCAGTTTCACTCCCCCGTCTAGTTTATCTGCTGTCAGGATGAAGGGTAGAGAATAGCATTTCTTCATAGCCTAAGCTTGGGGTAAAATTCTTAAGCCTTTCACTCTTGGGGTGAATGCTTTCCAATCTAGCCATGAAACCAGCAATCCTGGGCAAATATAGCAAACCCCTACTAAGATGCATATTAATTAACCATTATGACTTACACACTTTTTGTATGTGGGGCGGTGTCCTGAGTTCTATGGGTGGTAGTAGATGCTCAACTAGAAGGCATGAAACCTCGAGGTGATGGCAGAGTGGCAGGGCAAACAGGCACTCTAATATCCTGGATAATTATTTTTATCAAAATAAAAGTGACTATACACTATACCTCTCACCCAACAATCCTACTGACAGAAATGTACCTTCTGATGGATGGAAACACACATGCAAAGAAGCATATAGAAGAATGCTCACTGCCGCACTGTCAGTAATAGCAAAATATTAGAAACACATAGATGGATAGGGGACTGGGCAGATAAATTATGGTAATTTGTGCAATGGAATACTATTCAATCAAGACAAAAGCACAGGCAACAATCTCTTCAGAGATACGTGGTTAAAACAAAAGAAAGGTGGCTAAACAGTATGCATAATATGTTCCTTTTTGCTTAAAAAAGATATACATGCAGATACATGTTTACAGTAGTCCCCCCTTAAGACCTCCAGTGGATCTCTGAAAGTGGTGGATAGTACTGAGTCCTATATATATACTATGTTTTTACTTTCCTTATTAAATCTAGAACTTTTACCTAAGGAAAGGTAAGCACCTGGAGGCTTCTCTTGGCATCTGTATTGCCAGCACCACGGCTCCTGTGCTTTGGGGCTACTGTTAAGTAAAATAACGGATCTTTTAACACAAGCACTATGAGATCGTGAGAGACCATGTCATAACAGAGAAGGCTACTACAAGAAGTGACTAGTGGGCACTAGACTAACAGCGTGGAGCTGCTGGGCAAAGGGTTGACAAGATGGAGCACAATGACGTAAGATTTCATCACGCTACTCAAAAGGTATGCAATTTAAAACTTGAGAATTGTTTATTTCTGGAATTTTCCATTTACATTTTCCAACAGCAGGCAGTTGACCACAGATAACTGAAACCTCAGAAAGCAAAACCGTGGATAAGGGGTACTACTATCTATAAATAGAGAAAATCTCTGGGAAGAGATCCCAGAAACTGAGTTAGCAATCTCATTTTACATATGAGAATATACCCACCAGTAAGGTCAAAATTACTCATCTCAGTGGGTTGGGGTCTAGGTATATTAAGGACCCTCTTGAAACATAATAAGATTATGAGGGAAATTTTATACTGGACCCATGCTAAAATTTCAACATCTTGGCTTATGGGATAAAAGGAGTTCACCCATAGGATTTCAAGGTAGGCTACAACATGAAATTCAACACAGATGCAAATCCAGTTTTAATGAGAGGAAAAGATTGAACCATGGGAATCATTTCCAATGACACCTATACTTCAAAGAATACCCAAAACCATATGTGAAAGGAAATGACTTAAAACTTACAAATGAGTATGAGCTCCCAGAGCCAATTATTGAGTTCATTTCTATACTCATAGAGCAACATTTTTGAGCCTAATTTCCTTGTTCCAGTCCCTCCTCTGTTCCTCTTTCTTCTCCTATAATCTCACCACCCTTTCACTCAACATCTCCAAAGAGTGGATCAGTATCCCGGGAGGCACAGGTCAGTTTCTCCAAGGACTCAAACGAGACCCCCTTACCACACACTATGACATTCCAAAAATCAAATCGATTGAGAAGATAGATTTTAATTAGCATGCTACTTTCAAGCTGTTGCTCAAAGGTGAATGATTTAAGATAGAATGTTGACCTTTAGTGAATGGTGAAAATTATCTCTTCATGGAAGGAGAGGTGGGAAAGGAGGTGTTATTTTATTTTTAATGAAACAAAGGAAGGAATGCATCTGGTGAATGCGGTTTAACAGACATTCCCAGGTATAAAGGAAAGATAAGAAAAAGACAGGCATAATTAAACATCGCTGAAGTCGCGTGTCAGCATCTGTGAGACTGTGAGGAAGCACCCCAGAAGGACAAACGAAGTTGGTGGAGATAAAACATGTCCATTACCTTGCTTCATAGGTGATAATCTTTAAAGTGAGAGTGAAAGTAGCTGAGCAAGCAGTTCTTGACATTCTGCAATGTCAAAGGCATCGGGAAGTCAAAGGCAGCCAGAAAATGCCGAGTCATGCAAGTGTGGGACATTCGTTTTCTCCAGCTAAACAGAAACCACAGGCAAAATCCCCAGGGATCATGAAAGGGGCTGCACCCCTGATTTGCTGTGACCTTAATCAAGGTGCACAACACCAAGGAGCTAGCCCTGCATGGGCAATTCTATTCATAGCAGCCACAAATCACGGCATTTGCCTCCTCTGTATATCCGGAGATCATTTATCCAGAGGCAGCGTCCTCCAAAGACACCTGCCTGGCTAGGTGCTTGGAGACCATGTTGACAATCCTCCCAGCTGTACACCTGGCTCTGTGCTTTGTGGTTTTGCCTCATCATCCTCCTCAACACTTCACATTCCCAGCCAGGAGCAGGGGTAGGAGGGGGCCACTGATTCTGCCCTAGAAGTCATATCAGAGGTGGGGACAGAGATGGACAGAATTGAGACACGGTGAACCAACTCTGGAGCAAGAAGGGCAAAAAAGAGATTCCAAGAACAACTTCCAGGAAGTAGCAAAGAACTCCATTTTCTGAAAGGACATTGTTTGTCTGAGGCTGCTGGCCTCATCTGGGAGCCTTGCAAGCTCCCCTCCTGCCGTGTGGGTAAGTGGTGACAGTGCTAAGACAGAAGCAAGAAGGGAAGCGAGCAAAGAATCTTGGCGGAAGTAGGATGTCCAGCAGGGATCCCGGTACCGATAAGAATTGATTCCATAAGGAAAATACTGACGAGAACGGAAAGAGATTGTGGGAGGGTGGTGAGTAGTCCTGATAATACTGAGACTGGTCATTACAGAGTCCAGGCCACATCCTGCTGCCTGGGAAGGTTTCCTGGGGCCTCCTGGGGTCTGTTGTGGGGAACCTGGCAGGGTGCTGATAGTCCCAGGGGTCAGCACAGTCAGTGGTCTCCAGTGAGGTCCTCGAGACTTCTAGACTCAGAAGACCAGAGAAGGAACACTCCATCCCACTGCGGTGAGTTTTGGAGCGGAGAACATGCTGGCATGGTCCAAGGGCCAGCCATGGGCCAAGCATTGTTCCCATTTTACAGATGGAGCTCCTAGCAGCTTAAAGCCCGTTCACGGCCGTAATGTACGAGGTACAGCCAGAAGGGGCGCCCCATGCTGTCTGACTCCAAAGTCCGCACACGGCTCCTCCCTCTCCCAGGCTAGAGAAGGACTGGAGCTGCGTTCGTGTCTGGGGAAGCCCTGTGGCAGGGGTAGGAGTATCCTGGAGTTGGACACCCAGGGAAGGGGGTCCAGGGAACTCCAAGCCAGGATTAATGAGGCTAAAACTGGGAGGCTTCAGTCTGCATGTTCTTAAATCTTTGCCACAGAGACTTTACCTTGCCGCCGCTATATTAACGCAAAGGCAGGAGAACGCAAGTGCCAGGAAACCATGTCACCTGTCTTTTATCCAAGGACTGTTTCTCCCAGGCAGTGTGCAGAGCTAACAGACAAGACAGACTTGGAACTTAGGACTGAAAGGTCTTAAAAAGGAGAAGAAATGACATTACTATTCCTCAGAGAGGAGAGGTCCGGAGAGTGCCTCCGGAGCATCCCAACATCCTGTACAAGGTACGGATGGACGCAGTCCCCATCAGGGCTGGCTGGCCTGCAGCCAGGGTGCAAAGGCCAGTGTTCTCCACCGTGAGGGGGCTGGGTAGGAATCAACCCCCAGGGCCTCTAAGAGGACCCACCTGGCTTTTAGGTTTGCATTGCATGTGGCGGCTGCCAACTCTGGGAGATATGATCTCAGCGTCTGCCCTGGAGGGACTCATAGCCTAGCAGAAGAGATAGATATTAATCAAATTGTCAAATAATCATGAAACTGTGAGTTGACAAATGCTTCAAAGGAAAGGGTAGCTAAGGGGGTGTGAACCCTAACTAGGGTAGGAAGTTATTGGGATTTGAGGCACCAGGGTTTACTAGGTGAGGAGGAGAGGCAGGAAGGGCAGAAAAGAGAGGCCCAGGCACCAGGACCTGAAGGGAGAGACAGCCCCTCGTAGGAGGGAGCTTTGGGAACAACAAAGACAGTTTTATAGACTATTTAGATAATTATCTGATAGTTATCTAAAAAGGATTGATGATCTTGCCACAAATTGCCTTCTCTATATTCAAGATACCTTCTCATTCTGAATTTCTTAAACACCGAGCAAAATGCTTGAAGAAGTTATTGCTGTCTTTGCTGCAGCAATAGGAATACTAGTGAACAAGTATTACTGTTAGTACCAATATCCCACGTCAGCTAACAGCATTATAAGCCTACACCTTACATGCTCTATCTCATGTGATTCTGACAACAATCCCATTGGGCAGGGGGAGCAGTGAAGGAATCTGCCCAAGATCACACAGCCTGGGTGGAGGGACTGGATCTGAACCCAGGTCGGACTAGTTCAAGTTTGTGCACATAAACAGAGGAGCATCCCTCGGGGGGGTGGGGGGATGCAGCAGAAAGATGTGGCAAGATACCCAGAGTGGGCCTGCTGTCAGCCCTGAGACTTGGCGATTCAGCAAGCCTCCTATGACATCAGCCACCTCACCTGCGAAATTGGGATAATGACACCTGTCCACCCACCTCACTGGGTGATTGTGAGGTTCAAACAAGCACAGGTGAGCCTGACAGGTTTAAAGAACTGATGAACGAGAGGCATTATTATTTGGTGAAAACACACCCTGGAATTAACTTCAAACAGGCAAGATGAGTGACATGCTCCCAAGGCCACAGACATAATTAAAGAAAAGGGAGAAAAGAAAAAGAAAATTTAAGCCACTCCCCCTCACCTTGACCCTGGGGCATACAAATGAGCACTAACAGCAATTCACTGAAGTCTACTCTACAGTAGGTACTGTCTGAGGCACAATCCCTGTTTGGTAAAGAATTTATCCTACCCACAAAGAAATCTGGCTTTTTCCCTCCTCTGGGCTCTGGGAGGTGGTCTCTAAGCCCTGGAATTGCCCTGCCTGGTAAGAGTGGGGGCCCTGAGCCAGCCAGCCAGCCTGACAACGTGATGCATGGCAGGAGCCTGGGCCACGCTGCATCTGCTTTAACTCCAGCGAGGCTGGACCCTGACACCAGCCACGGCCACGAGGACATCAGCCACGCCTACATGAGTGAGCCCAGTGAAAACGCTGGCCCCCGGGGCTGAGGTGAGCTTCCAGTGCCATTCGTGTGTATTGTCACACACTGTTGTCAGGAGTTAGTGCTTTGCACAGTCCCACTGGGAGAGGACAATTGAAAGTTCTATGTATACAACTTTCCTGGACTCTGCACTCTGCACCTCTGCCTTTGGTTTATTTTGTGTCTTTTGGCTGAAATCAGTCACAACTGTGATTATAACAGCTTTCAGTAAGTTCTGTGAGTCTTTCTAACAAATTACTACACCTGAATGTCGTCTTGATCCCCAAACTTGCAACTGGTGTCAGAAGTGAGGATGGTCTTGGGGACCCCTAAACTTTGTAGTCCCTCTGCAATGTCGTTTGATCCTCACATAAACCCAAAGAGGTTGGTTCTGGTCCCACCTCACAGACCAGAAGACTGAGTAGCGTGGAGAGGCTGTCACTTGTCCATGATGCCACACCCAGCTGGTGGAGGAACTGGGATTAATCAGCATGCTGCACAGCAAGGACGCTCTCAAGTGGGCACACAGTGGTCCTGCCTCCGTCTGCTACCCTGAGGTGGCAGACAGGCAAATAGAGGACCTCACGCAATGCTGACGCTTCGAACAGCTGCCCGTGCCATGGGAGGCTAAGGGGAGATCTTAGAACGTGCTTTAGTAGGGGAAAAAATAAGATGCTATATAGATGCTGGGTGAGATCATGACCTTACCATCTCCAATTCTGAGACAGGCCACCTAGGACAGAGACACCCTCAGCAGCCCTGAAATCCAAACCTCAGCCCTTTCATGGCCAGAGCCCAACCAGCCATCAGGAGCGGGAGGCTGGACAGCCGTGATGCAATGTCTCCCGGGACAAGACATTCCACCGGGAGGGAGAGGCCAGTCGAGAAGCTGCGTCAGAGGAGCAGGAGGAGGGGGGTGTCCAGAGAGAGAGTCAAGCAAGCTGGGGGATGGGCAGCGGGAGATTGAGCAGGCAGCAGCACATCTGCCCCCAAGATGGGTACGGGGTCCCTGTGCCCAGCACCGCCGCCTGCCAGGATGGGTGGGGGCGGGAGGGAGGCTGCACACGCAGCAGATTCCACCCCCAGCACCGAGACCAAGCTGTGGCTGTCAATCCTGCCTCCCGTCTCAGGGAACCTGGTGTGACCAATGTCTTCGCCTTCCTACACACACGCCACCCCAGCTATGTGCCATAAAATTAGTTTTACAAGAGCAGCAGATTTAACGCTGCCCCCAAATAGCTCTGAGGGCTCGGCAACCCCCAAAATACACAACCAGCAAGATGTCACACCAAAAATCCAGATTTATGTGCTTTGTTTGTATTTTTTTTAAGTCTGCTCCTTTGCAATTATTTTCCATTTTATGTTATACATGTACACAGAACAGGAGAAAAATCTGGTCAGATTACCTTGCTTTTGCTTGGTCCTTAGAGTTCACAGCTCTACATACTACCTAGTTATAAGGAACATTCAGCAAATGATTTTTGAAGGAGAAAAGTTTTTAACACAGAAATAACTGAAAAACTTAGTATTCTTAATAATAGTAATGTGAACTGATAGTAATGTGAATGAATCTGTGACTTTAAAAACACCCTTCAGGGAATAAGCTCTGAAACAGGTGTTATCAACCTAACAGATCCCCACAGGGGACCACAGATGGGTTTCAGGATGTCCGTAAAAACCATGAAATTGAAATCCTTTGCAAAATCATGCGGGTGTGTGCTCCAAAGTAGTTTTTCAGAGGTGAAAGTCCAAAGCTTTCATCAGCTCCTGAAAGGGATCTCTGACCCCCAAATGTTGGAGCTACTAGGACATCCACGTCTGGCACTCACTCCCAAGACATCCTTGTGAATTAAACAAGGTAAGAATGATTGTCCCACTGTGCAGAGGGGAAAAGCCACTGGTTACCCAAGTTCACAGAATGGCGTGCCCTGTTATGCGCAGCTCAGTAACAGTGTTACAGTCCACCTTGCAAAAATCTGGTGGCCCACATGTTTCTCCACCCAAAGACTTTAAACTTCTTGAGACAGAGACTTGGCCTCACCCCCGAAGACACAGTACATGCTCCATGTGGGATCAGAATCCAAGAGGTCAAGTTCCCGGGGAGGAGGCAGGCAGACCAGAACCAAGGCTGCCGGGCGCCACCTTAGTAAACCTGGTGCACATACGACAGGTGCCAGATAAATGCTTTTTGGTGATAATGGTGATCCTGTCTTCCTTGCTTGCTGTTGTCACTTCTCGGATAATTCATGCACAGCAAAAATATCTGTTTTGGCTGCAAAGAAAGAATGTACCCTCTCTAAGTCCTGAAGTGCCAGACCTCTATCAGGGCAACAACATGACCCAGCACACCCGTGGCTGCAGGGACATACTGCACAGCTCCAGGGAGCTATGTGGGAGGAGAAGCCAGAGATTCAGTGGAAGACGGCCAAGCAGTGTGAATAACTGACCTCTCCTCTCCACTCACAACTCTAACCTGATTCAATGAGTCAACGATCCCTCCTCTGCCTCCAGAAACAGAACTGAGAAAATCCTGGTTAAGCACTCTCGGGAAGCAGCAGGTAAGATGTGAGGCCTCGGGAAACACCTTTAGACTTTTTCCATCAACAAAGCAGCAGCAATTTCTCTGTAAAGCTACTTTAGTTCTGCAGCTCCCAGCTTTGAGCAATTTCCGCTTGCACAGCCTGCAACCGGTTTTACACGTAGCCTGGTGTGCTGCATTCTGAAACATCACTAGCTTGAAGTCCCTGCACTGGCATTTTTTTTTTAATTTTTTTTTTTTTTTTTTGAGACAGAGTCTTGCTCTGTCACCTGGGCTAGAGTGCCGTGGCATCAGCCTAGCTCACAGCAACCTCAAACTCCTGGGCTCCAGTGATTCTCCTGCCTCAGCCTCCTGGAGTAGCTGCTGGGACTACGGGCATGTGCCACTCTTCTATTTCTAGTAGAGACGGGGTCTCACTCTTGCTCAGGACTCAGGCTGGTCTTGAACTCCTGAGCTCAAGTGATCCTCCAGCCTTGGCCTCCCAGAGTGCTAGGATTACAGGCGTGAGCCACCTCGCCCAGCCCAGCACCAGCTTCTTACCACTGCTACAGGAACAAAGCAATTCTGCACACACTGGTAGATGGGATTTGTTGGTCTGTCTCTTTTTTCTGTATCGATTGCAATGTAGGGGAAAGAACACAAGCTCTGCAGTCAATCAACCTGACTTGGACCCTGGCTGGGTCTCTCCTGGTATAACTTTGGTCTAATGACATAACCTTTCTGAGCCTCAGTTTCTGCAGAGTTGTTTAAGAGCAGAGTCTATCTATAGCGTCTAGTACCTACTAGATGCAAACTAATGGTATCTGTAATTATTTAGACATGAGAGAGGAGCTAAGCCTATAATCGAAGTAAAACTCAGTCCCAATACTTGAGAAATTTCATATGAACTGAGAACTACATAATTCTGCTTTCTCTGTATACTGCCACAGAGCAAGGGCCATGCTCACCTGTACAACAGGGTAACAAACTCAACAATAAAAAAGACAAATAATACAATTTAAAAATAGGCAAAGGATTTGAATAGACATGTCTCCAAAGAAGATACACAAGTGACCAATAAGCATGTGAAAAGATGCTCGACATCTTTAGTCACTAAGGAAATGCAAACTCAAACCACAATGAGATTCTCCTTCATACCCACTAGAATGACTAAAATAAAGAAGACAGACAATAATAAATGTTGCAAGAATAATAAGTGTAGCAAGTGGAGAAATTGGAACCCTCATTCATTGTTAGTGGCATTGTAAAATGTGTGGCCACTTTGGAAAACAGTCTGCTGCTCCTCAAAACGTTAAAAGTAGAGTTACCACGCGACCCAGCAGTCCCACTCCCAGGTGTATACCTAAGAGAACTGAAAATATGTGTCCATGCAAAAACTTGCACATGAATGTTCATAATAGCCCAAAAGTGGATAAATAATCCAAATGCCTGCCAACCGTTAAATGGATAAACAAAATGTGGTCTGTCCAAACAATGGAATATAATTCAGCCATAAAAAAATGAAAAAAAAGTACTGATGCAAACTACAACATGGATAAACCTTAAAAACATTATGTTAAGTGAAAGAAGCCAGTCACCAAAAGCCACATATTGCATCATTCCATTTATATGAAACGTCCAAATCAGGCAGAAAGTAGATTAGTGGTTACCAGGGGATGGGGATGGGGAAGGGGTGGGGAATGGCTGCTATTAGATATGCCGTTTCTTTTGGGGGGTATAGAAATATGCTGGAATTAGATAGTGGTGATGGGTGTACAACTCCGTGAATATATAAAAACCATTCACTTGTATATTTTTATAGGGTGATTTTTATGGTATGTGACTTGTACTTCCATAAAGCTGTTATTAACAAAACAGTACCCACCCCCCACCTTACAGAGTTGGGAGGACTATGTGACTGATAGTTCATGCCTGGGCCCTAGAGCTCCTCTGTCACTAGTTCCGGTGGTGTCCTTACTGTTATCACCATGTGCTCCAAGCACAAATGGAAGGATGCAAACAAGCTGAAAACAGTGACTGATTCTGGGGCAGGATCTGGGGTTGGGAGTGGTGGGAAAAAGGGATTTTAGCTTTATATGCCATGTTTTAATATTTTAAAGGAGAATGCATTCACATATTATTACCTATATAATTAAAACTTAATTTTATCTTAGGGCAGTGAAACTGGTCTGTGTGGTGCTATAATGATGGATACATGTCGTTACACATTTGTCCAAACCCACAGAATACACACCAAGAGTGAACCCTAATGTAAACTATGGGCTCTGAGTGACCATGAGGTGTCAATGTAGGTTCATCAGTTGTGACAAATGCACTGCTCTGCTGGGGGACGTGGAGAATGGGGGAGGTTGTGCATGTCAGGGGGCACAGGGTATATGGAAAATCTCTGGACCTGCCTCTCAATTTTGCTGTGAACCTAAAACTGCTAAAAAAAAAAAAAAATTAAGTCTATTTTTAAAATTACTTTTAAAAATGCCTGCTATTATTCTTGAAATACATCTTCCTATTAATCATTTCAAATAGTCTTGCCTAACAACCCTAATTAAACACTGATAGCAACTAAGAGCCAGGAAGTCTCTATAGAGGAAACACTGTCAAAAGAAATAGTCATTTCTAATACAATTAACTTAATTGCTCTAAACTATTAATATATCACTCCCACCCCCCAAATTGATCAAAGGCAGTGGTCAGAGAAGCGGAGGGGGGCAGGTGTCTAAGAAGAGAGCCCTCCCCTGCCCAACTGGGAGGGGAGATAATGCCATGCCCCCCACCCCCATACCCCTCATTCCTACCCGAGGGCTCAGGAATGCATCTCCCCAGGAATGCTCTGCGTGCTCTGGTGCTCTGGGCCTTAGGTGAAGGGAGGAGGGAGGCTTTGCAATTAATGGCCTTAATCTGCTTATCACACCTATTTTTAGGCCTTCATTTTTATAGCGTGTGAGATGAGAAGGTGCAGAGAGATCCGAATACCCAGCTACATTAAGATGTTCCATGAAAATAAGGAGATGCTTTCACAAGCAAAACCAGAGTCGGAAGCCACAGGTTGTTTTTGAAGATGACACCAATTAGGGAGGCTGCAGAAGAGCTTGCTGATTTGCCCTTTGGTCATGTGAAAAGGCATGGTCTGTGCAGCCGTGATTTACTGCTGGGGTGACCGTGCCCGGACAGACCCACACACACACACACACACCGAGCTGTCCTGCCTGTCTGTGGCGGAACTTACCAGGGCCCACGGGAAACCACATAAACCAGAACAAACGTTCACACTCCCCACCCTGCGGCTGACTGGTCAGAAGGTAGCCAAGGTTCTAACAGCAGCGGTGGCCCTCATCAGAAAGAGCCTAGCTTTGGCATTTTATATTCATTCAACAAACAGGCGAGGGGCTTCTATATGTCAGGCATCGCTCTAGGGGCTGGAGATGTATTCGGCAGGGAACAGAACAGAGGCTCTCTTCTCATGGAAATTACACCCAGTAGAGGAGGACAGAAAACTATACAAATAGATGTACAATGCGTCAGGCAATGGTAAGTGCTAAGAGGAGGACTGCAGAAGGAGAGGGGACAAAGTGGGCAGAATGGGGGCTAGGGTGCTGGGAAGGCCAGGGACGGCATCTCAATAAGCAGATTGAGAAGGTCCCTGCACAAGAAACGAAGGGACCCTGCAGGCTTTTGGAAGGAGAGGGTTCCAGACAGCAGGGGGCAAAGGCCATGGGCTACTCCAGGAAGAGCTCGGCACCCAGTGGGACGAGTGTCAGGGAGAGGATGGAAGATGAAATGAGAGGACACCAAGGTGAAGGCCACGAGGGCCCTCCCTCCTTAGACCTCTGAATTCTATTCTGGTAACTCGGGAGGGTCCGGAAGGTTTTGAGCAGCGGGAAATGACTGCCACTTGCATTTCATAAAAGTCACTCTGGCTGCTGGGGAGTGCAGGCTGCAGGGGTGGGGTGGGGCGGGCACCGCAGGGATCCAGGTGAGAGGCTGTGTCGCCTGGCCCAGGTGGGAGCAGGGGAGGCGTGGAGAAGTGGGCGGATTCTGACTGTCTTAAGGCAGAGCTGAGAGGACCTGCTGGTGGATCGGCTATGGGGAGAAAGAAAGATGGAGGTCCAGGAAGACACCAAAGTTTTAGGCCAAGACTATGCTCCAGTCCCACCGTCGTGCTGCAAAACGGGGACCAGACAGCAGATATGAGAAGAGTGTTGCTTTTCCAGGAGAGAAAATGTGGTGTGAGGTCCTGAGGGCTCCCAGGAAACAGCTAGTCACCTGTTGGTGGCGCGGTGGACACAGGATTCCCGAATCTGTGCCAATCTCTTTGGCAACAAAGAAACAGCCCCGAGGACTCCACCATGAGCAAAGTAGGTTCATCAAGGTAGCAACTGGAAAGGTGAGAGGGGGGCACCTCAAAACCGAAATTCCTGTGTTGAAACCTAATCCCCAACATGATGGTGTCAGGAGGTGAGGCCTTTGGGAGGTGATATGGTCATGAGGCCAGAGCCCTCATGAGTGAGATTAGGGCCCTTATATTAGAGATCACCCCAGAGAGCTCCCTCACCCCTCCTGCCATATGAGGTCACAGCTAGAAGGTACCTCTGTGACCCAGGGAGCAGGCTCCTACCAGACACCACATCTGCCGGTGCCTTGGCCTTGGATGCCCCAGTCTCCAGAACTGTGGGAAATCACTATTTGCTGTTTAAGCCACCCCGTCTATGGTGTTTCTGTTATGACAGCCCAAACAGAGTAGGACAGAGTGGGACAGGGAGGCAGGACCCCTCACACACATCATCTCATTGAATCCCCAGGAGGTACATATTACGGTCCTCATGTATAGATGAAGAAACTAAGATGAAGATGACAGTGCTGGGTGAAATATCTAACTTCAAAAGAAAAAAAAAAAAAACACATGTAGAAACTCTTTGTAATCTGGGCTGAGAAAGACACAAAGCTCAGAGGCCATAAAGAAAAAGACTGACAGATTTGAATTCATAAAACTTGAACATGTCCACCTGATCAAAGAAAAACAAAAACAAACCCTAAAACTGCACACATGTATATCATTGAGATAAAAATAAAAACAAAATAAAACCCATTTATAAACAAAACTAGAAACAATGTTTACAACATCAATAGCATGGCATCGAGACCTGTAATGCATAAAGAATTTACTCTAGTCAATAAGAAAGACAAAGAACCACGTTTTTAAAAAAGCAAAAACTATGAATTTAATTAACAGAGAGGGAAAGACAAGACACCGTGAAGCCATGCCCACGCTTGCCAATGTTCAGAGGGTTACACAAAAACCACAGCCTCACCCTTTTCATTTTCAGGATTAATTAGAGTATGCTCACCTTCAGTTTGGTGAGAATTTGGGGAAACATTCTCCTACTCTGCAGGTGGGAGTGTAAATCAGTATGGCCTTTTGGGAGCACCATTTGGCAGAGTCTACCAAAATGTTTCACATGTATGCCCTGTGACTCAGACATTCTGTTAGAAGACTCTAACCTACAGATGTATCTCCATATGCACGCAAGAAAACACGCACAAGCTTCCTGCTGCAGAAAAAGACAGGGCAATGACAACTAAAAGACCATCAACAGAGGATCATCTAAGCAAATTACCCATGCTACCAAATCTATGAAGTCTTTAATAAGAATGAAATAGAACTGTATGCACTAACATCAAAGATTTTTAAAAAAACCAGAAAAAAGTTATAGAATAATACATCTAATATGTTACTTTATATGTTAAAAAATAAAACCAAACAAATTATATATGTGTGTATCCATATATAGGGATATAAATGCAAAGAAAATGGGCCGGAATTATATACCCCAACCTGCTCTCAGCGGTTACAATTTTGAAAAGGAGACTCAAATCGAGCAGACGTGGGAAAGAACAAAGCCCTCCCCTTACAACTCAGTACTTCTAAGGAAATAATATACTAAGGAGTTTGAACGTTACTAATTATGAATTCAGATCTTGCTTATGAAACTAAGGGTGTTTTAAAACTAGAGGATGACCATGATGCTTGCATTCAAATGCTTTTAATTGCACGTGGCAGAAACCCAGCCCAAAGTTGCCGAAACACAAATGGCAAGTGCTGGCTCCTCTACTCGGGAGGTCAGGGGTGGCGCTGACCCCGGGCCCAGCTGCACACGGGGGCTGAGGCGATATGGCCAAGCCTTCATCCTCCACCTCTCACTCCGCTTGTCTCTGTTTTCCTTCATTCTCAAAGGACATCACCACGCGGCAGACAAAAGTGCTGCCTGGAGCGCCAGACTCACATCCTCTCTGAGAGCAGCCCTAGTGCGAAAGGAACGTTTCTCTCCCCACTTATTAGTCCCAAGGGAGATGCTGATGGGGGGTGCTTGAGGATGACGCCCCCCCTCATTAGTGAGAGGGGCTGGCGCAAAGCACATTTTGTGTCACCTGCCCACTCCAGTGAGTGAGGAAGACACCCTTCGTGACTCCATGACTGACAGCCCCAGTAGGACCACAGGGAATGGGTGGGGAGCTCCCCCAGGAACCCAAGCCGGCGGAAGAGGGACAGGACAGTGTGACAGGCAGACCGAGCAACAGACAACAGCACCCCCCACAGACCAGAAATGAACAAGAATGAAGGGGCTACCTAACGGCGCACAAGTAGTCAATGGCAGAGGTGGGATTCGAATCAGGAGTGAGAGACTTCCAAGCCTGTGCTCTCTCCACCTTACACTCAGTGTCACTCTGGGTGGCCAGGGGACATTGATCTCATCTCTACAGTAAACCCCGTATACGTGAAGTGGGTACTTGGAGTCTATCTTGCAAGAATTCAAGTAAAACCATCACATTTCTTAAAGTTCCCTGCACATTATCATCCTTAGAATAAAGTGAAATTTGCACAGATAGAATTTTGCTGGAGGGAGGGAGATGGAAGGGGAGAGGGGCGATAGAATATTTATGAGATCTGAAGGTCCCAACAGTACTTCTAAAGAATAGGAAAATATGAGGGTGTCGTGAATTAAATATGAAGACTGTCCCTGTGGACCACCTTCACCAATTTCATCATTTATTAAACACTTTATTTTAAATTGCAGAAGGAGCTGTGAAAAGAGAATAGGAACAGCTAGCTCTGTCCCCAGAAGCCTGCAACAGAAGACGGCCACACTGGCGCGGGCGTCCATCACAGGAAATACAGACCATACCAACATGACATCAACATGGTCACTAAACTATTCTTCGTGCAGAATCCAAACAAATAATGAAAACAGCTCAATCAACCGATGCTTAAAAATACAATTACAGGAAGGATAACAGGCACAGTTGTAAACTCAAATTTTCCACGTTTTTGTAATCATTTTACTCCATACTCCAGCCATGTATTCAACAAGAATGTGCTTACTCAAACACCCACTGCCTTCTGCGTTCTGACCACTCTTCCTTGTGCTCTCATTCCAAGTTAGGACATAATCTACAGCTGGCAATAGTAAATCCCCCAGATTACTCCAATCCCAAATCACATGCTTTCCATGGTAACTGAATGAATAATGACATGTATTTTTAATTATTCTGGCTGCAGTACAATCGAGCCCTCATCAGTGGGCCCCCACCCAGGCCCACAGAGCAGGAATAGCCAGGTGCTCTGGCCCAGGGGTGGTGGGGGGGCAGTTGTAGGGCTTGTCCCCCAGCAGGAAATGAGGTCAAACCCTGGATCAAGGGATCTGGGTCCTGGTCAGGAGGAGGTTTTCACCCCTAACCACCCACCTACCATTCTTACCTCCCCAATACTAGGAAAGGGAAAAGACACAGACCTTCACACGGAGGATGTCTAAACCACTTAGCACTAGTCTTTTCCAAACTGAGCGCTTAGTAACACATACTTTTCTCATCCTTTACATTCTCCCCCTTTTACAAAGGAAGAATGTGAGCCTTTCGGACACGATTTTGCTTCAAGTCAATGAGAGAACCAAGAACATAATAAAAAGCTTATGTAGAGACTTCTAGTTCTCTTCCTTATCTACTGCTTTTCTTCTGGCTGCACAGGAGGATTACACTCCCTGGTCCCTTGTCGTTAAGTGGGATCATGTGATTAGTTCTAGCCAATCAGCTGTGAGTAGAAGGGATGCCCCCTCCAGCGCTCCCTCTCCCGTCTCAGTGATGGAGAAGGCACGTCTGTGGCCGGGCCAGGCCTAAGACCCGAGTGCCTGCACCCCTTTGGCCAGGCCTCTTTCTATGGGTATAGACAAATCCACTTCTGCGCACCTGCCGTTTGTCCAGCCAGTATGTCAACTACTTAGCTTCTGTGATTCTCACACTAAAAGCCCTAAAGAGCAAGGGGAAAAAGAAGAGAGAGAGTTGAGACAGCGGGCAGAGCAAAAGAAACATGACAAGAGGTAGCCTGGGGGGAACTGAGGCACTCAAGGAGGAAGGAAAAGACACTTAAAAAATATGGAAGCCAAAGTGAGGATGACCTAAGTCTACTGGCAGCCATTCTAAGATCCTCTATAGAATGTATGACATATACGCTGATTGATGTGCCAGAGAATTCTAGAAAAGACCAAATGGAATTATATCGTTGAGTCCAGGTGATAAAGTACACATCTATGACATACATAACTGAAAGGTAATTATTGGGGTCTCTAGAACAGCTTTTATTAGTCTCAATCAATAAAGACTGAAAATTTCTAGAACGCCTCCTCATGTCAGGCTTGGACTATTACAGTAGCTACTAAATTACAGTAGCCTTCAAATTAAATATATTCATCTCTATTCACCGTGATCACTACTACTACCGCTACACATGATCATACATACAAAGATACACGCTATCTTAGTGTGTCTGGTCCTCAAAAATGAGGACCAGAGCTGGTATGTGACTTACCCCA
Organism: Cheirogaleus medius; assembly: GCA_008086735.1. Classification (NCBI taxonomy): domain Eukaryota; kingdom Metazoa; phylum Chordata; class Mammalia; order Primates; family Cheirogaleidae; genus Cheirogaleus; species Cheirogaleus medius. The sequence continues at coordinate 9,321,120 of VBSM01003143.1, forward strand.
AAGCCACACAATTATTAAATAACAATTAACTGTGACTGAGCACCTTCTTTGGTTTGATGCATCATTTCCTGCTGGAAGAATGACACAAAATAATACAAAACACGATTTTAATGAAAATATGTGACAATTCAATTGGAGGAAAAAAGAAAATGTTATTTCCATACTTGGATCCTATCGCCTTTCGAGGTTACTGTTGCCAATGTTAATAAGCTTCCTGTATCTGAAACGATGCCAAAACTCTCTTGTGGGGCAGGAAGAGTCAATGTCCACTGTGGGTCAACACATTAGCTTATGATATTAAATGAGTAACAACAATCAGCACAGGTGAGGGACAGAGAAAAGGAAAAAGATATGGTTCCTGTCCGGGAATTCAGAATCCGAGTAGTTGGGAAGAGAGCACGTCAGTAAAGCTCTGGACTCCTGCTTTCCTGGCACCTAGCACCGTATGCAGGAGATGCTCCCTAAGTGTTGTGGGGTAAATGAGTGAATAAATGGGTGATTCTCCTAACCAGACTGATAGATAAAGGCGGCAGACTTATGGGGCAGTCCTGGTTCGCTGGGTATAGACATCGAATGCTTTCATTTCTCACATAACTGGGCTATGTCAACCCCTTCTCCACCTTTCCCATTGGCGGGGGCTTCCTTAAAGTCAGCTTGACCCAATTCCTTGACTTTTTCAGTCACTTGCAATTCTCCAATCTCGTTTAGATTTCTAAGACTCTGCTCGGGTCACTGCAAAACTGCAGTCTCATAGCTGACGCAGAGCTCTTTTCCTCCCCTCCTCCCAAGCAAGGCAGAGCTATCACGATGGTGGTAGCTTGGAGTGAAGGAGCAATGATGGCCTGTCCTCTGGCGTCTAGTCACACACACCCTTGAGTCCTCCTCCATGGTCTTGGGCTCAGTGATGCTAACACGAACCTCCTCCCGAGCCTCTCCTTTAGGAGAACCTTGGGATATCTGAAGTCCCCCCACCCCCAACAGGGGTACATCTCATGATAATCTTCCCACACAGGAGCCTCCTGTCCCTCAGGCAGTGGCAGTCCCAGCAGACCACGGCCCCCACGTCACCTGCCCTTCCTCCACAATTCTAGGGCCGGGGGCTCACATGGGGCCTGTCCTCAGGGTGGGGGTTCCTATTCCTTTCCCCACTTCTCCTTCTCCTGTGCCAGAAGCCCAGGGCATGTAGCAGGTCCTGATGATGCAGATATCCAACCAGGAAGCTAGACGCTGGGGTGTCTTCACAAGGGACTTCAGGAAAAGGAAGCCTTACCTCTTGTTCCCCAAAGGACTAGCTTCTCTCCAAGAAAACCACACTCCCCAAAATACAAGCTCCTCTCTCCCTCCTTAGTCCTTCCCTGTTGGGGTTGGGGGTTTAACTGGGAAGCAGAGAATGGAAGACAGAAAAGCAGCTCTCTTAGGGGGTCCAACACAGCAGCCCCAATATTCAGTTGTCTACACTTAGAACCGGAGGCGCCATGAAATGAAGATAACAACGGGATCTACCTCCAGGCCGTTGTGAGGTCTGAATAGTGAACATGTAGGAAGAGCTGAGGCTCGAGCCGAGCACACAGTCTACACCACACAAGTGTTTGGTTGTAGGTATCATAATTGGGATTTTAGCTACGTTTCCAGATTATTGGGTAATACCCTCCTTAGCATGGTCACCACCCTGGAATGCTAAAAACTATCTCAAATACACAAGAAAAAGTTCAGTATGGTCTCAGTCTAACTATTGGCATGTGTTTTCATTCATTAGCACTAAAGAGGTCTTACGTGCTAAGGATCAAACAATATGGTAAGAAACTGGTAGAATTTAGCGGTTTTCACACTTAAGACTTTTTAAAAATGAACTCTTTCTTCAAGTGAAATACTAGGTGGGAGCCTAAACTATAATGCTGATGTGATTGAGGCAGGACTGAGATATTTGGGGGTACCTAGAGGGGACCCTCATTCTACCCTGCCTCCCCACACCAGCCCCTGGGCTCCAAAGGACATAGGTTAAAAAAATAAACATTCTCTTAGATGGGTTTTGGCTTGGTTCTACTTTGAACCTTTTGATTTTTAAAATTATAATTTGTCTTTAAAATCACGTTTAAGATTTGCCAGAACCTTTAGCCAAAACACTTCTGCCCACAGATAGCACAGACAGAAAAATAAGAGATGTTCCCCTTTCCCCCGTGTCAAGGCAGAAACTCCCTTTAGCAGCGCAGCCAGGTAGATGCCGGCCAGAGCAGGCTGGCCCCAGATGGGCCTGCTGTCTGCTCCAGTGCTCAGCACACTTCTGGGGTTGCCCTCCCCAGGCAAGCGTCCAGCATCAAAATGCCAGGGTCATCCCCTGGTTCTTTGACTCTGGATCCCAGCATTTAAATCCTGGCCATTTCACAAGCAGCAGGAGGGCATTAGCGATGCACATTGTACTGCAGGGATGAGATGTCAGCAAGGGTTTAGAACCCGAAGCTGTTTATCTCACATTGAACCTGACCCTGCATCAGAAGGCAGATAGCTCTGTCCTGGTTCAAAGGCGAGCTGCAGCTTTGGCCAACAGCAACACATGTCTGACCTGTTCTTGAGGGGTGAGGAGGGTATCGAAGAAAAAAGAAGAAGAAAAGAGTAACGAAGAAACACAGCAATTGATAGCCAAGGCCTTGAAATGAAATTCCATCAATGCCTCCTATAAAATTGGGTGCCAGACCCAGATTATCCCCAACTGTGCCAACACTCACCAACCATTTCTGCCACAAATAGTCCCACTCACCCTTGGCCACGTTCTTGTGTGATCCATGCCACCTCTTGAACTTCATGAACTTTTCTGTGATTGTGCTCAGGCATAGGAACCCCAGTCCTCAACACCCCAAGACTGCCTTCCAGAATCAAAAACAAATGAATAGTTTTAAAAAATTTTTTGTTATTTCTTCCTTCCAATTACAAAAATAATTCCTGCTTATTGTATAAAACTCGAACTCAGAGCTATAAACTTGAAGAATGAAAGTTCTTTGAAATCCCAGCCTCCAGCAATAGCCACGATTAATAGTTTATTAATAATTTGAGAAACAAGAGTTTTATTTCACCTGTTTCTATCTAGCAAAAATACATAGAACACACATATTTTACCAGAAGCTAGCAAAGAAATGGGATTTTAGTCTTATATTGTATGCAACAAAATTAAAATGCTCAAAAAATTGTTTAGCCAATACTTAGAACTTTGAAAAAGCTGAAAAGAAATGTGTCTAAATAAAAATTCACTAGGCTGGTCCACATAAATTCATGTATATGGAAAAAAAAACCTGTTAAATATTTAGTTAGGATTAGGCTGGAAGTTCCAAAGTCAAAAACTAGTTTGAGCTAAATCACCAGGTAGCCAATGCATAGGACAAGCCTCATAATTTGCAGGACACAGCAAAGTGAAAACGTAGGGTCCCTTGTTCATAAGTTACTAAGAATTTCAAAATGATGATAGCTTTTGAAATGCTAGCAGAGCATTAAGCCAAGCACAGGGCCCAAGAAGGGGACCTCAAGCAACCTGCAAATCAACTTCCAGTGAAGCAGTCAATGTTATTCATTTAACCATATGACTACTAAGTGTTTATTTTATATTTTTCAGCCTTCAGATCTCTCATGTTTATCTTTAAAATCATTCATTCTGTTTTCTAAAAACATTTAAATTTCTTTACGAAATAAATTGGCAGGACAGCAATAATATAGGGAAAAACACTTAAAAACAGTGTATTTTAGTTTGACCTTCATTAAATTATATGTTTTCTGACATTTTCCAGTTGAAATGAATTGGCTATGCAGCTAATATTGTAAAAATACAATACATTCTGGAATATCAGGTTAGCAAAAATAAAATCATAAGCTCCATTTTATATCCAACAATCTACATCTGAGATTATTTACAATATGAGATACTTTTCTAGGATAGATTTTCTAATATGCTTTTGATTAAAAAAAAATTGCTTTCTTCCTGATAGTCCCAATAAGCCATCACTAAATAGATTTCCTTTAAAAAGGGAAAAGAAAACCTTATCACTTGGCAGATAAAGCTGTATAAAATTAAGAATTCTCTTTAGCCCCTTCAAAGTGCATTTTACAACACAAAACTGCTATGTAAAGTCATGCTAGAGCCTCCCTGGGTCATTTAAACGTATTCCCATGTTCAACATGAGCTGTGTCGTGCGTAAGAATAGCTTGATCTTTTATACACGATAAGAATACCAAGAATTCCTTCTTAACTGCTATGAAAGGCTCGCAAAAGCCACCAAAAGGCCCGGACCGCATTCCCTGGCAATTATCTGTATGAGGAGGAGGCAGGATCAAGACACAGAAAGGGGGAAAGTGATTCATAAATGGCCTTGACTACAACCAAGCCTCTTCGATTAGGAGGAACAGCTGCAGAGTCTCTTCTCGCTCAAGCCAGGGAGAATCACTGTTGTTTCTGAGGTTTACCCACTGACAGCTCACCACGCCGTCCTGAAATTCCCCACCCTTTCAGCCCAAGGGAGACCAGAATAGCTCTCCTCACCCAAGCCTGCATTCTGATGGACACATCTCAGAACCCTCAGCGTTTATTCAAGTTTCCCCTGGGGTTCAGTGCTGTCGCTCAATGAATGCCGCTTAAACAGAACTGTCACACTTCGTGGCAGATGTCAGAAAGAGGACAAAAGGGGAGGCAGCTCTGTGACCCGTCAGCCTGAGCTCCTTCCTCAATGCCCAGGACTGTCCCAGAGACACACAGACACTGCCCATGCCGGATGGAGCAGGGAAGACAACTCGCATTTCTTAAGAACCTACTGTGCGCCAGAGCCTACTCCAAGCACTTTGTGTGGATTGTATCATTAACCCATACAAAACCCTAACATTTTGCAGATAAGGAAATATCTGACTACAGCCATTCACGGAGCTTGTTCGAAGTCACGCAGCTACAAACTGGTAAAGGGTGGGCATCAAATCTGGGTCAAACAAACTCCCAAACCCCTAATCTTTCCACTACATTAGTGGTGAGACCAGACGTGCAGGCAGTAAGGCAGACTGTCGTGTCTAAAGAATTTCAAAACAATAATAAAACCACTAAAAGTCATCTGCTTTTCCTTATCACCAAGCACGAACAGTTCTAAACAACATCAGTGAGAAACTGCTCCTTCTCAAAAACAATTATTTCGTTGGTTTAGGTTCTAAACAATTATTGCTGCTACAGTTAAGTTTGAATAATAAAACATAAGATTCAAATGAGCATACTTGTGATTACTTATCCTTTCAGAACTCCCAGCTCTGGAGTCGCCCCCACAAACTCAGACTCACCTGTACATATAGATTTCAAAATTAAATTCATATTTGTTCAGAATCTTTCTATTCTAGTTCAGACACAGTTTTGTGTCTCCAGTCCCTGCTGTACTGTATGTTCTTGGGTTTAAACATATTTGAAATAAACAGTGATAGCACAGTGATTATAAAAGTGAAAGAAAAAACAGAGTAAATTTTAATTCAGATGTGAAATATTGTATTGAATTTGAGTAGTATCTTTAAAAATTACATGTATTTTTTTGCAATTATTCATTATTTACAAACTAAAGAAAAAAATCAAGAAAATTGTGACTGCTGATGACATGATTTTTACTGAAAATCATTTTGCCATATAGAGGATAGTGATGTGAAAAATTAACTGCTCCATGTGTCAAATGCACACCGTGAGCTTTCCCTGCACTCCATCAAACTGATCCAATCCACAGAAAGAACCAGCACCCTGCTAGAACCTGGAAAACTACTATGTGACTTGGCCAAGAATCCAACTTTTTGTCTACAATGGTGAAATGCTAAAACCAACCCATTTTCCAGCAATGCCATGCTTCTGTTCTCTTCTTGTAAGTAAATAACACTCCCTTTCAAGGGGAGTTGTGACTCTCTACAGTTATCCTTATCTTTAACCCAAAACATATATTATTACATGCAAAATTGCTGGCCTTTATTCAAATGTTTCTAAATTTTTCTCAAATACAAAAGACCATCAAATTTCCTATCTCGGGTATTGGCGGCAGCAAGATTGACAATCGTTTCCCAAACCTCCGCTCTATCCCTAACCCACCTCCCACCTGGCTGTCCACTGGGGTTTTTCAAGCCTTCTATAATCTGACTGCACACATCTAATGGCTCTTCTCTCCAACCAGTCAATTCCCAGGGCCAAGAGTAGACATTTCCTGAAGACAAGAACCATCACCATACCATTGAATCTCCCTCCCCATTCTCTTACACAGTCCTGGACACATTGTAAAACCAGTGGTCTATTTTAATTTATCTAACAAATACTAATACAATGCTTACTATAATATAAGTCAAAGAGGAGAATATAAATTTATTGTTGGAGGTACGAATTTAAATAACAAACTGTTATTTTACACCTATTAAAGTTGCAAATCTAAATATACAATTACATTTATTAATAACTCAGTAATCACACTCTCGGGCATTTATCCCAGAAAAATGAAAACTTACATTCACACGAAAAACTATATACAAATGTTAACAGCAGCTTTATTTGTAATAGCCAAAAACTGGAAAGACCCCAGATGTCTTTCAGCAGGTGAATGGTTAAACAAACTGTGGTACATACATACCTTGGAATACTATACAGCAAGAAAAAAGAATGCACTATTGATACACTCAACAACTTGGGTAAATCTCCAAGAAATTGTGCCAAGTGAAAAAGGCTAATCCCAGAAGGTTACAAACTTTAGGATTCTATTTATATAGCATATTTGAAATTACAAAATTTTAGAAATGGAGAAGAGATTAGTCCTTGCCAGGGGTTTCTGGAAAGGGAGGAAGGTAGGTATGTTTATAAAAAGGCAACACAAGGGATCCTTGTGGTGATGGAATTGTTCGGTGTCCTCACCATGCTGGAAATATGAAGCTACATATGTGGTAAAATTGTATAGAGCTAAATACATACACATACGAATGAGTACAAGTAAAACTGGGGAAATCTGAATAAGATCGTATCAATGTTAATATCTTGGTTATGATACGGTGTTACAGTTTTGCAAAATGTTACCACTAGGAGAACTGGATATATGATCCATGTACATAGGAACTCTTTATATTATTTACTTATTTTTAAGTTTTATTTTATTTTTAATTGACACACTCTAAATTATTTCTTATAACTGCATCTGAATCTCCAATTATATCAATAAACATTTCAGTTAAAGAAGCCAACAAAAAAAACACTCTGAAACTCTTAATATTTATTAAACAAACACTTATATGGTGCTCACTAATTGCCAGACACCATTTTAAGCACCATTAAAGGTTAACTCATTGACTCCTCCTAACAACCACATATGGCATGTACTGTTTATAATTCCCATTTTACAGAAGAAGAAACTGAGGCACAGAGTGGTTAAATAACTTGTTCAAAGGGCACATAGGGAGTAAGTGATGGAAGCTGATTTCACCGCAGGCAGTCTGGATCCAGAACTCTCCCTTCTGAAATCTCAGCATTTTGTCCTCGAAGGCTGAGAGTGTGCAAGCACTTGAGACCCTGAATCCTCACAGCAGCTCCTCTAGAAGGTTCTGCAAATCCAGGCAAAAATTTGACAAACCCTTCCTATCATAAAGCCAATCATAAACTTCACAGACTTTTGACTTTAAAGGAAGTAAACGGAATGATTAGATTCTAATGTCAAATCTTCTACTGGGTGAGAGGCTGAATATTTTTAACACTTGAAAGCGAGTTGCCATGTCTGCCAGATTAAGTTGGAAAACAGAGAGAAGAGTTGGGCACATTCGGGAGCACATTTCAGAGGGAAGAGTGAGGAGCCTTAAAAAGAAAAAATTAATCTGGGAGTGGATAAAAGGGGAAATTGAGTCTGGCTGGAACAAGACTGCATAACCGCCCCAGCTCCCGAAGTCCTGCTGCTCTATCACTGGAGAACTACACCTGTCCAGCTCTCTCTCCCGGGGGGCCTCCCACTAGCTCTGCCCTATCAGCTTCTAGGCCACAGGCTCTTACAGATCCCAGCCAATGTGAGCCCTGGGGACTGAAACCCAGACCCTATGTGGCATTCCAGGTTGCAGGCCTATAGCAAGGCAATCTGGCTGGGGAGATTTTCAGATTATCAAGTGGGAAAGGCAGGAATGTCACGGCCTGTGTGGGTGGAGATAGGAACATTCATCAAAATGACAGCTACCATGAAATCCCTGTCTCCTTTTCCCACTGGAATGGTGTGGTGCTGGGGGGTGTGTGTGTGTGGACATGCATGTGTACAAACCAAAATTATTTTAGCAAAAAATCATTTCCCAAGATGCAGCAAAGGAAAGTTAGACCCAAACTTTTCAAAAGACAAACTCCCAACCACTGCAACTGAACACTATGGAGAGATCTCCAGCTCACACGGTTTCTACCGGGTAAATGATGTGAACAGCACACCCCTCGTGGGCCAGGCTGGTGCAATGCACCATTCAGAACAAAGGGAGAAGGTACCAGGGCGTAGCGGCCAGACTTAGCTGGTTTCTAAGGCAGAAACTCTTAGAGATTCTCCGTGAAGCTTTGGTTCACCAGTTGAAAATCAAGCCCAGCTGTGAACTCTGGACTGGAACAAACTAGGAGGAAATAAAATTCTTCACGATTTATAATTTTGAGAAAGAACCATTGGGGATGGAGTTGAGAAGGGCCACCAGATAGCCCAAAATGTCTCAGGTCCATGTATCAGATTCTGCATTTAAATGACATTTCCTTTGCAACAAGTGGCTGAACATTTAACACCCAGATAAGACAGAGGCAAAGCGGGGTTGTTTTTATGCCTCCCCGCCCCCCCACACACACACACACCACCCGCTGCTTCCTGCTTTGGTTGCTGGCAGGCAAGTACAGGACCCTGGGGTCTGTGTCACTGTCCTATGAAGAGGAGGCCACAGGCATGAGAATAAAACATCATGGGACATGACAAGGTGGAGGGATGGAAAGACCCTAGGTCCCCGCAGATCCTGTTGAGCCACCAAACCCAACCTGGGCCACCTGCCTCCAGACTGCATGTAAAGTAAATGCTGAATGTCCCTCTGGTCTAAGCCACCATTTGTTGCATTTTCTGTCGGCAGCCAGACATTTCTTACTTGGTACAGCTCCCCTATGATGATTTTGTTCAATAATCACACTACTAAATCTGAAGCACTTAAGTAAAAAAGGTAGCACCTTTAAAGCTAGCCAACCTTGTCACCTGGAAGTCTAGCTCTAGCGTTAGTGCCACAGGCACAAAAGATAAGCACAAAGACACAGAAAAGGGGAAGAGGGGAGGGGAAGAGGAAAAAGGCAAGGGAGGAGTACAGCAGTCCCCCCATCCACGCAGTTTTGCTTTCCAAGGTTTCAGCTACCCACAATCAACCTTGGCCTGAAAATATTAAATGGAAAATTCCAGAAATCAACAATTCCTAAGTTTCAAATTACATACTGTTCTAAGTAGCGTGATGAAATCGTGCACTGTCCCACTCTGCCCGCCCAGGATGTGAAGCACTCCTTTGTCCAGTGTCTCCACCCAGTCCACACTCCAGCCTGTGAGCCATGTAGTGGCCGTCTCAGCAATCAGATCGGCTGTTGTGGCATCACAGTGCTCACGTTCCCGTCACCCTTATTTTAGTTCATAATAGCCCCAAAGCACAAGAATACTGTGCCTAATTTACGAATTCAACCTCATGCATGCATAGGAAAAAACGTAGTATTAATATATGTACGGTTTTGTACTATCTGCAGTGTCAGGCATCCACCGGGGGTCTTGCTATGTAAGGGACCACTATGTAAAGGAAACAGAGAACAAGGAAACAGGTGCCCTTTAAGAACATGCTTTTCTTCAAGGGATGCCCTCCCTCCTGCTTTACAAAACCAGCATGGCCTGAGCAAGAAGCCACCGTGTGCCGGATCGCTGTCATCACGTGGATCTGGAAAGCTAAGTCCCTCGGTGGGGCCCTCATCTCACATGGCGCAGACGTGTGAATGACCAATGGCTTCTTGCATTGCCTGTGCATGACTTGGCTGGCCAAAACATATTTTACATTAGCTTAGGTCCTGACATTCTATCATGTTCCCTGTCAAGAGGCCAAGTAGTTCTTGGAACTCTGCACGCTAAGTGACATATAACAGAACCCTAGCAAATGAGACGGCTCTTTGCCAAGTGCCCTTAAGTTAAAGGCTCTGATTACCTCTCCCACCTCCATGGCAGTGGTCTGGCTGGCTGGGCAGGCTGGGAGCAGACATCTACCAAAGAAAGGTCACCATCGGTTGCCAGCATCTAAGGTATTTTTCAAGGAGGCAATGTCACTGGGGTGTGGGGCTATGTGCAAGTCAGTGGCCTTTAGCAATCTGTATCACTGAGTCAGGAACTAAAAGTGGGGCAGAACTGGGTGCCCCAGGCTCTCTGGCAGAAGGCTGAGGGAATAGCCATCAGAATGACACCTTCCCTTTCCAGCTCCACGCTGCCTTCAGCGAACCTTCTGCCACCCCAAGGGACACGCTGTCAGACTGTAAGGGGAGAAGCTCAAACGCCACCTCACATGACTCTATCCAGAGTGCCTGTGGCCGGGCGGCTGGCATGTCTGAGCCCTCTTCGCAGGGTGTCAACCCTCTCCCAAGGATGACGGGTCCTCAAGGACAGGCAGGGCTCCTACCAGGCTCCTGCCAGCGAGGGCGACTCCCGGGGCTCTCCTCCGGCCTCCCCAGGGGCTGCCATCCGAAGCCTCCCCCTCTGGGGCCCCTTCCCTCCCCGCCGGGCACCTGCTGTATGCTCGGGACCGTGCAGGGCATCACAGAGCCATGTTGAGAAATATAGGGAGGTCGCTGCCCACAGGGCAGGCTGTATCTAAGCAGAGAAACAGGCCTTTTTTTTCCTAATGGGAAGGAATCAGTGACTCAGAACTGATTGTGTGGTGTGGGGAATGCATTGGTAAGAGCTCAGAGGAGGCAGGCGTCAGGAGGGAAAGGGCTGGTCGGTGAGGACTTCTTGGAGGAGGTGAGCCTTGAGCTAAGGCCTGAGGAAGGATTGAGGGTTTGATCTGTGTGGTGGTGACATGAATGAGGACACATTTAAAAATTCATCCAACTGTAAACTTAGGAGTTGTACACTTTACTGTGTGTACCAATTTTAAAAGTAAAAAGCTGGACAAAACACTGTCTAGTGTGTACTTTAAGCAGTGCCGCTCCTTCAGCCTCAAATTCCCTTCGGCCCTCCCTCTTCTCTCCCTGCTGCCACCCGACTCTCCCTGTAAGAGGTGGCCCAGGAAGCACTTCCTCCAGGTCTGGGCATGGCCCACCTGGGTGCTCCCAGATCCAGCCCAGTGACTGCCACCTTCCCCCCAACCGTCACCACCTCCTTATCTGCCTCCCTTGGAGCTCCTGCGGCCCTGGGGACAAGGACTGTGCCCCGCTCACAGTAGTGCAGGCCTCGCGGAGTGGGCATTCAACAGACGCCTGATGTGACAGCTCAACCTCCTCTGGCAATCAGCAAATAGAAGGACACCTCTGTCCCCACCCTGTCTCTATTTCCCTGGAAGGAACTGAGCACAGAATCTGGAAACAGGACATCTGGAGAACAAAACAGCCAGGGGACCAGCGGAGTCCTGGGTGAGAGGCGAGGCGGTGGGAGGGGAGGGGGACACGTGCATCTAGGGGTGTAAAATGCAATTCTCTCGCAACCAGCCGTGGTGCCTTCCTACCGAGGAGAGGAAGTAAGTGTGGGTATGGTTCTCAAATCACCTCCCTGACCGAAAACACTCCAGGCCAGTGGTGCTCAAACTCCAGCAGGCATCACAATCACCAGACGGTTTGTTAAAAATAGATTCCTTGGCCGATGACTCGGTCTGGAACAGGCCTGAGAATCTACATTCCTAGCTCGCTCCTGTGTGATGCTTATGGGGCTGCTCCAGGGACCCCCCCGGGAGTGGCACTGGCCCAGGTAAGACCACTATCAGGAAGTACAGAACGTCGCAATGCGTCGGTGTTCTTTCATTTGCTCGTTTAACAACCTTTTACGACAGTTGTACCGTGTGCAAAACACCACAGACATGACGCAGACATAATGAGAAGCAGTAGTTGCGTCCTCACCTTTGGTCACCAGAAAATGGATTGCTACTTCTCGGCGCCCTTCCCAAGATTTGCTGTTGAAGCAGAAAACGACACCCACTTTCGGCCACTCCCCAATGCTCCAATGGCCTCAGGTTCAAACTCATGACGCTGAGAATAAAGTTTTCGAAGTCCACTCCCACCCGCGAATTCCTCTATTTCTCCAAATGTCTCTGATTAAATGAGTCATTTTCCTGGATGTCCCTTCAAAACATCGCCTCCTTCACTTAACCGAAAGAGGAGCCGCTTGTAGGTTTTGTACTCAGGGTTGGGCAGGAGGCAGATGAATCTCCTTTAAGAGCAAGCCAGCAAAGGGTCCCCAGAAGAGTCAGCGGGTGGAGGCAGCTTTCCAGCAGACAGACAGACACCCCGCTCTGAAATAGCACCCTTCCCCGTCCCAGGCAGGAGCCGCCTCCCGACATATTCAGTTACAACTGAGTGCCTGGCCATTAAATCTAAATGGCCCATGATATGGAATGCCTGGGCAGCATGCGCTTGAATTATTTATGCCCTCTGCACCTGTGGAGGCCCAGATTTAATTATTTATTTCATGTTAAATTTCCGATCCTTGGCTTCCAGTTCGTGGATGAATAAACACCTCAGTTAAACTGCAGGGGACTTTGGGTTGCCACCCAGCAGGGGCCAGAAAACTGAAGAATTTCCACACCTCAGGGTGTCCTCTCACTTATTGCCCAGGGGTATCCTAACAAAACTCAATCACGTGGAAGAGTTTTAAGAAACCTTTGAAGCGACACCTAAAAACCTCAGTTCTGCCCTGCAATGAAAATGAAACTCAAAAGGTAAGGCACAACCTGTGGACCACAGCCACAGTACTCAGTACATCTATCCTGATGCTGTGACTCACGGCAGCAGGTCACCAATCCCTTCCTTAATTCAGGTAGAGTATATTTTGAAATTTTTAGAACTCTCAAGTTAAACGTCAGTCAGCTCCTCTTGGTGTCTGATCAACATACAATCCTAAGGCAGGTTCTAACTGAAGTAGTTACCTTCTCATGGTAAAATCCGGTTTGCTGTGTCAACAGGCCTGTGGTTTAGAAATTACTATTTTAACCCAAACCATCATCTGCTGTTCACCTCAAGCAGCGCTAGTCAGAATTCACCTCAACACTTCTCTGCTCGTCTTCTCCTGCATTAGTAACTTGTCTCCAATCTCCTGTGGCAATGAAATGGTCAGATTCCCATTTTGCCTTATTTTCGTCTGTGGAGAGAATGTCAGCTTCCACATACAATCCTGCACAGTGTTACCTACTGCTTCATCACAGTTCCCTTCCGCTACTCTAGCTTCTGACGTAAGGGCCAGCCCAGCCCCAGCAAAGAAGACAGTGCCTGAGAATGGATTGGCTCCTTTAACAGGAGCAGGATAAAAAGGCTCTAAACTTAACAAATAGAATGACAGAATCATATTCTTTCTGAGGACCCAGGCCACCTTTTGATTCTGTTTTCATTCCTTGGTTCTCCCAAAGTGCAAGGAGTTGCTTGTTTTGTATTCTTCTGTGTTCTGCATCGCTGGGGTGCCTGCGGTCCCGGGGGTACTCGGCACATGGCAGGTCTCAGTACATACTTGTTGCAGGAATGACTCTACCAGCAAACACTTGACCTGAGGACCAGGTGAAGCTCAGTGGAAAGTCACAAAGCTCTCGTGCCTCAGAGATGCTGGTTGCTCCTCTTAGTTCTGTCTGACCCAGCTGATGATAAGAAGCTTGAGATATTTCAACTTGAGCCAAATATATCACTGGTTCATTTTGTTGTACAAATTAAATGGGCTAAAGATCATATAAACACAAAGTCAGTTTACCAAGAGTGAGGATAACTGTCAGTCAATAACGGTATTTTACCAAAAACTCCACAGAGGCCCTATAATCTGAACTATGTCACTGGCATGTTGGAATCATTTTTATATAGCCTGACAATCTCCTATACACTTTCCCATTTTTAGTGAGTCACAAGATACACAGTATTTTATTAAATACTTGGCAAAAACAGAATACTCATCAATAATAATATGTACAAGCAAAACCCTCATGTTCATTTGTACTTTGTGAAGAAATAACAAGTCATTTAAAATGAGAGTTTCACTCTTAGACAAGAAAGTAATTCAATAAAGCAGACAGTAGTAACCAATTTGCCAATAGTTCAGTCTAAAATGGTCACGGTTGCAATGGACAAATGCCTAGAAACACAATCTGCCAAAACTGACCCATGAAGAAGTAGAAAATACAAAAAGACCTAAAACAAGTAAGGAGATTGAATCAGTAATCAAAAATCTCCTAAAAAAGAAAATTCCTGGACCAGATGGATTCACTAGTAAATTCTACTAAACATTTAGAGAAGAATTAACACCAATCTTTCTCAAATTCTTCCAAAAAATTGATAATGAGAAATCATTTCCTACTCATTCTATGAAGCCAGTATAATCCTGACACCAAAGCCAAAGACACTACAAGAAAAGAAAACTATAGGACAATATATATCCCTTATGAATATGATGCAAAAATCTTCAAAATACTTGCAAACAGAATTAAGCAGAATTATACACCAGTTCAACATAAAACAATCAATGTAATATATCATATTAGCAGAATAAAGGGGGAAAACTATATGATCATCTAATTGATGTAAAAAAGCATTTGACAAAATTCAACAACTTTTCATGACAAAAACACTTAATGAACTTGGAATAGAATGGAACTTCCTCAACATGATAAAGGCCATGCATGAAAAACCCGCAGCTAATATCATGCTCAATGGTAAAAGACTGAAAGCTTTTCTCTTAAGATCAGCAACAAGACAAGGATGTCCACTTTCTCCACTTATATTCAACATAGTACTGGAAGTTCTAACCAGAGCAATTAGCCAAGAAAAAGAAATGAAATGCATTCAAATTAGAAAGGAAGAAGAAAACTATTTCTGTTCACAAATAGCATGATCTTACATGCAGAAAACCCTAAAAGATAACACACATACACACACACACACACGTTACAGCTAATAAACAAATAGCAAAGAGGCAGTATACAAAATCAACTCAAAAAGTCAGTTTTATTTTTATACACTAGCAATGAACAATCCCTAAAGAAAATTATGAAAACAATTCCATTTATAATAGCTTCAGAAAGAATAAAATACTTAGGGAATAAACTTAACCAAGGAGATGGAAAAATTTGAAAACAACAAAGCATTGCTGAAAAAAATTAAAGACATAAATAAGTGGAAAGACTTTTCATGTTCATGTACTGGAATACTTAATATTGTTAAGTGATCTATAGATTCAATATACTCTCTATCAAAATCCAAATAACATTTTTTGCAGAAATAGAAAAATTATCCTAAATTAATATTGAATCTCAAGGGACAAACCCCAAATGGCAACAACAAAAAAAAAAAAA
>VBSM01003143.1:9336726-9374541 GCA_008086735.1 Cheirogaleus medius
AAAAAAAAAAAAAAAAAAAAAACAGTATGGTACAAGCATAAGGACAGACACATAGACCAGTAGAATACAATAGAGACCCCAGAAAAAAAATCTTCACATATATGATCAACTGATTTTCAATAAGAATAGCAAGACCATTCAATGGGGAAAGGACAGCCTTTTCAACAAATGATACTGGGAAAACTGGGTATTCATATGCAAAAGAATGAAGTTGGACCCTTAACTTACACAATATACAAAATTGAACTCACAAGAGATCAAAGACCTGAACTTAAAAACTAAAACTATAAAACTCTTATAAGAAAACATAGGGGAAAAGCTTCATAACATTGGATTTGGCAATGATTTCTTACATATGATGCCAAAAGCACAAGCAACAAAAGAAAAAAATAGATAAATTGAACTTCATCAAAATTAAAAACTTTTGTGCATCAAAGGACACTATCAAGAGTGTAAAGCAACAACCCACAGACTGAGAAAAAAATATATGCAAATCATATGCCTGGTTAATATCCAGAATATATAAAGAAATTCTACAACGCAACAACAACAAAAATAATCCAGTTCAAAAACAGGACACAGCACGTGAACAGATATTTCTCCAAAGAAGATATACAAGTGGCCAATTAGCACATGAAAAGATGCTCACATCATTAATTGTTAGAGAAATGCAAATCAAAACCACAATGAAGCATCACTTCACACCCACTAGGATGGGCATAATAAAAGCAAACAAAATAACAAGCATTTTTGAGGATGTAGAGAAATTGGAACCCTCTTGCATTGCTGGTGGGAATGCAAAATGGTACAGTCACTGCAGAAAACAATTTGGCAGATTCTCAAAAAGAAACATAGAATTATCTTTTCTTGGTCAATTCAGGCTGCTATAACAAATTACCATGGACATGGTGGCTTAAATACACACATTATTTCTCAGAGTCCTGAAAGCTGGGAAGTCCAAGATCAAGGCACTGGCAGATCTTGTGAGCAGGGAAGGTAGTTCCTGGTTTGAGACAACTGTCTTCTCCTTGTATCCTCACATGCATGGCCAAGAGAGAGAGACAGCCAGAGCAAGTTCTCTTGGTCTCTTCTTATAAGGATACGAATCCCATTCATGAGGGCTCCACCCTCATAACCCAATTACCTCCCAAAGAACTCACCTCCTAATACTATCACCTTGGGAGTTAGAATTCCAACATATGGATTTCAAGGGGACCCATACATTCAGTCCATAACACATATGATCCAGCAATTCCACTTCTAGGTATACACTCAAAAGAATTAACTCAATTCTTTTAAGTCTAGCAGGGACTCGGGTACTTGTACACCAGCATTCATCAATTATTCACAATAGTCAAAGGTGGCCATCAACTTTTGCACAACCCATGTGGCTATTAACAGATGAATGTTTAAACAAAATGTGATATATACGTAAATTAACAATATACATAAAATGGAATACTATTCAGCCAAAAAAGGAATAAAATTCTGATATGTGCTGTAATATGAATGAACCTTGAAAACATTATTCTAAGTAAAATAAGCCAGACACAAAAGGGCAAATATTGTATGGTTTCACTTACATGATATACCTAAAATAGGCAAATTCATAGAGACAGAAAGTGGACTAGGGGTTAGCAGGGGCTGGGGGAAGAAAGGAATGGGGATATTTTTGTTTAATGGGTATAGAGTTTCTGTTTGGATGATGAAAAAGTTCAGAAAGTAGTGAAGATATTTACATAACATGGCCATTGAATTGTGCACTTAAAAATAGTTATGTATATTTCACCACAATAAAAAAGGGTCATAATTGTTTGTTTAAAATCACTCACTTCCAGGGCTTTAAAGTAACTAGTATCATTCAATATATTGATCAGAAGGCCCTATTTAAGTATTGTTTTATACCCATTTTCTGGAAGCACTTAAAATGAAGAAATCTCTTTTATGAGTGACACAAATCGACAATCAGATGAAAAACCCATCTAAATATATGCTTTCCAGAATCTTCCCTAGCCCCCACCTCTTTGATTTTTGTCACAGTTTGTCGGTGATATCAAGAATACCAAAAAATAACAACACTGCGACTTGAGACGTGTATAGGCTTTATACTCTATGTCTGCTGTCCCTGAATGCACAAAACGCCATCGCGATCGGGAGAGACCCTGCACTGTGGGAGTAGAAGCCATGGAAACCAGGCTTCCCATGGAATTTCACGACAAACGAACTCCTCGGATTTTTAAAGCCCAGTAGAGAACAGCGCTGTGGACTTCCAACAAACAGGATGCAAAATAATTACACATGATTTAAGCATAAAACACAAACAGGTACTTGATGTTTACCCCGATGGGAAGCTGTCGCTGCTCCTGCCTCTGACCTGAGAGGAAGGCTGGCCCCATACGACCAAAGAAGCTAAAATTCTGGGTCTCCTCCTCTCTCTGAATACTCTTTGGGGGGAAGGGTATACAAGCACTCTCTTTTTTTTTTTTTTTTTTGGAGCTTTATATTAAATCTAAAATTACTCCAAAATAAAAGTTTATTTTTAAAAAAATGGAGGGTTGGAAGAGAAACATTTGGTAATGGGCCAGGTAGTTAACTAAAGTTGCACCTGCTTTACGTTTTAGATAAAAATCATTTTATAAATCTAAGCGATAAAAAGTTTGGGGCATCAACTCATAGATAATTATGTTGTGGTATAAGTCCAAAGTCATTGGGGCCAGATTTGTTTTCGGATTTAGAATCTTTTCTTAATTCAAAAAACAAGTATGATGCATGTGCCATACGCTGACCTCCAGTGGGGTCCAGGGCAGCATCTTATCATCAAACATATAAACATTCCTTGAGCAGAAAGCGTGAATGGTCACTATGTGGATAAATAAAGGCTGCAAGCAGCCTCTCAACCTTTCAAGTCAGACTTTGTCGCCTAATAATTTTGCCCAAAGCTTTAAAAAAAAAAACCTTTTAGTTTTCAGAGCTATTTGGATTTCAAAATTGCAGATAAGAGATTGTGGACTGGATTAATAGGATTCTAAATCAATAAAGCTTTTAATTTTTAATCTGTCAGATTGCCAAATTTCTAAAAATTATCACCTCCATATTTTTCTCTCTCTCTCTGTCTTTTTTTTTTTTAACATTTAAGAGTGGAACTCATGACTCAGAGGGAGGACAAGGCAGGGCTTCTAGGATGTTGATAATGTTTTATTTCTTAATCCAGGTGCTGGTTAGAGGGTGGGCATGAATGAGCCATGCACTTACAATTTGTGCGCCTTCCTATATGTATGTTAAATGTTAATACAGCATTTTTTTTAAAAGCAGCAATCACACAATTAAGTCACAAACTGTTGACATGGGAAGAAATCTTCTCTCATTTAAGACATGCAGCCACGTCCCTGCATTTCACAGCTCCACAGTGATGAAGTGACCTGCCCAAGGTCACGCAGCAATGCAGGGGGAGAGCAGAGAGTCGGACTCCCGGTCTGTTATGCGAAAACATGAGATTTCTGTTTCAAACATTTGTCCTAAGATATGTGTTACTAATTAACTGGGAAAACTTATAATACCATCAGACTGCACTTAATACCCAAACATTTTTTGCTCATTTAGATTTATTTTTTCCCATGAAATTACTGAACTGATGTCTGGATCAGATGTCTCGGTTTAATTTGGTGTAACTCTGCCTCCCTCTAATAACGCGTAAAACCATCAATGACCATAAATACAATTTAAGTGTTTTGTCACATCACCCGACTTAATCATTCAGCTATAAATATATCACGGATGATTTAAATCCCATTGATTGGGCTCATCATTAAAAAACACGTTAACCCTCTAGTTAGCTATGACATTTTACGGATGGAAAGGGAAACACGACTCGGGCCCCTTTGGTTTATATACTTTTAAATATCTTACAGTTTTCACAGTCATTACCATATGACTCAGCTTTTCCTTCTGTTTAATTTATAGTCTTGCCGTTGATAGTCGACAGTCTTGCCCTACCTAAGTGGCTGCACCAGGACATTTCTAGAAAAGCACTGAGCTGATATGAGCACAATTTAATGATTTATTCCACCATAAAAATAAATGATCAAGAAAGATGCATACAAGCAGAAAATTCAAATGCCAGGCATCTGGGAAAACCTAGTTCTTACAGATGAAATTGTAATATTTGAAAAGCACATTAAAATCAGAGAGTTTTTTTTTTTCTTCACTCTGAGAACCTAAAAATCAGAGTGTTTTAATTTGGCTTCAGACTGCCAACCCTTGACATTCTATGCTAAATTGTGCGTGTGTGTGCGTGTGTGTGTGTGTGTGTGTGTAAAGGAGGCTCATACTTTCATCAGAATCTCAAAGGAAGTCATGACCTTAAATACAGGAGGAGTGAGGGGAAGAATCACTAATTACTAGCTCCTATAAATAAATACAAGAAAGTAAGATCTGAATGTGAGACCCCTGGTTTCTATTACAGGTTTTATAAAATAATTAAAGAGCCACGAGGACATCATCGCATAGAACTGTATCTTGGACCCTCACAACAGCCCTGGGAGGCAGGAATGGACCTGCATTTTGCGTATGAGGAAAGTAATGCCCATGAGATTAAAGTACTTGTCAAAGCTCCACAGCTACTCAATGTGCACGCGAGATGCTGGAAATACAGACGGCATTTCAGCAGCGCCACACCAGCGCTACAAGCAGGCTTATGTTAAGTACCTGTGAGAGTCTAAAGCGTCTCTTTAAAAGTTCTCCCATCAGGTCAGCCTGCATCATCGTGTTTTTAAAACAAAGACCTCACATTATGTAAAAACATTATACTGGCCGGGCGTGGTGGCTCATGCCTGTAATCCTAGCACTCTGGGAGGCCAAGGCGGACAGATCATTTGAGCTCAAGAGTTCGAGACCAGCCTGAGCAAGAGTGAGACCCTGTTTCTACTAAAAATAGAAAAAATTAGCCGGGCATGGTGGTGTGCGTCTGTAGTCCCAGCTACTCAGGAGGCTGAGGCAAGAGGATCACTTGAGCCCAGGAGTTTGAGGTTGCTGTGAGCTGGGCTGACGCCACGGCATTCTAGCCAGGGCAACAGACTGAGACTCTGTCACAAAAAAAAAAAAAAAAAATTATAGAAATGCAATCTTCAGTGCATGAGTTTCAATACATGTTTTACATAGCATGCAAAAGAAGAAAAAGTCCTCTGATCAGTTATATGCTGATCAGGTTAGCTCTGTCTCATCTCCATACCTTCCTGCCCAAGGCTACCTCAAATCCAACCTTTATTTTCCATTTTCCTTCCAGTAATTCCCTTTCCAGGCACTAAAACTGCCAATAATAGAAACGTCTCTCTCTCTCTGTGCCTTCCAAACCTGAAGTCTGGCGTCTTTTCCTGCCCATTCTTCCAGAGGTCTCTCCTCACTTCTTACCCTTTTATTATGGACTGCTAGGGACTTGCAAACCAAAATAGCAAAGAAAAACACATTCCATCATCCCCTTCCTATCTAGGTGTTTAAATGCCAGAGCTATCTTCCAGCTATCCCATGACCACTCTGAACACAGGCACAGCTGTCAATAGAAGAACAGAAAACAAGAAAGTCCCCACGAGTTCGACCTGACACAAGACAGCTTTGTCACCAGGCTCCAAGTCGAAAATAGATCACCCACCACTCAGAAGGGCACAGGGCACTTTTCCACTCTTATCTCAGCGCCTCCAGCTGCTGTATGAAACACGCAGAGCACTTGATAGAATAAAATGTACAATCAGCGATATGCTTTTGAAATAACTTCTTTTTGACAGGCCCACCAAGGACAAGATGACAATGAATCCGTAAGGTCGCATGTGAAATTGCTGAGCATCCACAGCGACCACAAACCCCGGGAAGGACAGAAAAGACCCACACAACCAACAGGTGGTCCAATTGCCTCATTTTACAAATGAGCAAACCCACTCCCCGCTGCAACCCAGGCTGGCTGCTCTCCTTGTGCCGAAGCTTCTGCGAATATATTCACTTCTGCAGATGTCAGGATCCACCACACTCATCCAGCTATTTTACCAACAGTCTCTGTACTTGTCTTGTCCACATTTTTTTTTTTGGTGGGTAATTATTTAGTGGCCGTAAGCTTCAAGAGATCTACTTCTGACTCAAGCATGTAACTTTATTAAGCTGCCTTACAGATAGTGAAATAAATATATGGTGAGAAAGTCTATGATTCTCTATTGCACATTTTTTTAAGTTTTAATGTCTTAGCTTTTCATCAACTCTACAATGGGGCAAGATGAACAAGTGAAGTGACTCAGGAGCAGAAAAATAAATTTCTCATGTTTTCATTTATAAGTGGGAGCTAAACTATGGCTATGCAGGGCACACAGAGGAGTATAGTGGACATCGGAAACTCAAAAGGCAGGAGGGTGGGAGGGGGTGAGGGATGAAAAATTACCTGTGGGGGCAATGTCCACAACTCCGGTGATAGGTACACCAAAAGCCCAGACATCACCGCTATACAATATATACATGTAATACAATTCAACTTGTACCCCCTAAATCTATTAAAATTTTTTAATGAATTAATTATTTTTAAAGTCAAGATAGAAAAAAAGGGAGGGGGTGACATTTGACAATCCCTTCAAAAATTGAGATCATCATGACCCAAAAAGTAAAAGAAATATCTGATTCCATACTGATATAAATAACTGATAAATAAATGAGGGAGAAGGAACATCTCTTCCTTGCAGGAGAATTCTAATGAATAAATCAATAAGGAACACATGAAATAGAAAATCACCATTAGAACATGACAGTAATTATTGCAGGCAAGCTCCATCAATAGATGCTAAAATTAGCAGGTGAAAGTTTGAGGAGAAATAGGATATTTGCACAGTCCTATAGAATCTCTCCCCAAATACTCTTAATTACAAAGAAGAAATAGCAACTTTTAACTTTACAGTTAACACCACCTTAAGCAAGTGATGAAGTGAACATTGAGAAGGGCACATCGCTTCTGTGAGATTCTTACCTTTAAAAATGCATAACCTCAATCTAATGATGAGAACAAGCTCAAATCCTGAGGATCTTTTACAACAGGGGTTGGCAAACTACAGCCCCAGGACCAAACCTGCCTATTGTCATAAATGAAGCTATGTTGGAACACAGCCATGCTCATGTATTGACATATTGTCTAAGGCTGCTCTTGTGCTGTAACAGTAAACTTGAATAGTTGCAACAGAGACCATATGGCCTGCAAAGCAAAAAAATTATTTACTATCTTGCCCCTGATAGAAAAAGTTGGCCGATTCTAGTTCTATAAAAATAACTGGCCAGTACTCTTCAAAAGTGTCAAGGTCATGAAAGACAAGGAAAGACTGAGGAATAGTCACTCGTGGAGGGGGCTATGAAGACATGGTAACTTACACCAGGTGGGATCCTGGATTGCATCCTGAAACAGAAAAACAACATTAGTGAAAAGAAACTGCTGAAATCTAAAAAAAAAAAAGTATGTAATTTGGTTACTAGTATTATATCAATATCCCTTTCTTGGTTTTGATAAATGTATCATGGTAATGCAAGATGTTAACACTAGGAGCAGCTGGGTGAAAAGTATACGGGGAACTCTCTGTACTATTTTTGCAAATTTTCTGTAATTCTACAATGATTTAAAAATAAAAGTTAAAAAACAATTACGATGAACTCCTCAGCCTGACCTGAGCCTCAGAGGGCATAGCAGCAGCTGCCATCTCTAGACCAGCCTCAGCCTTCCAAAGTTTGTCTTTATGGGGCTTAAAGGCAACTGTAAAAATAATCCCAATGTCACCAACACTTCAAGCCAGTGCCCTGAAGGCAGACAGGATTAGCAGAGAACATTCCTTGCTTCAAACAGTACTGCCTTTAAAAATATATTGCAGTTTGGGGATTCCCATACTTAAATGCAAGATACTAAACAAGAGGATGAACTTAGACATCTAAATTTCTCCCGTGCCATCTCTGGGAGGCTAAACTAACCCTAAAGGATAAGTGGATGAGGTTTTCTCTGAAACGTAGGCATGGGAAGGTTTGGTGCAGACCCCACTGCAAAGGAGACGTGGTCTGACAGCAGAGGGAAACTGTGTCCCTAGGATTCAGGGCCAGTTCTGTCACCAGCTCGCCCAGAGCCCGGACTAAGGAGTGAAATGCCGTCAGCAGAGGTGTCCCTTCCTCATTTCTTCAATGACTGTCTCTGCATGGTCAGTGAGGAATGTGAGAGAAGAAGGTGGCCCTGTTTCTCTCCCATCAAGCAACTGCTTCCCAGACAGAAACAGGCTGCACAGAATCAAGATTTTGCACGAATTATATAATAACAAATCACATCTATAATTGTGCCTGATTAGAAAGAGAATGAGAGACAGGTTGCAAGAAATAAGTGGAAAGTAGAGAGACGCAAAGGGAAACTGGGGGTCGGGGGAGAGGGTCGCACACAGCAGGAGCAGGAAGGAAAAGTGTGGGTACAGCTCTCCCCGGAAAGGAGCAACTGGGCAAACTGACCCTGGAGAACCGCCTGTCCCAACACAGCCTTGCCAAAGTGCACCAGAGCTGGGGCGAGGGGGAAGGTCCCACAGAAGGTGGGTCGGAGCCCCCCCCCCCAGCATCCGCCCCTCCTGGCCCCCAGGCGACATGCACCATGCGCCGGTTTGCTGCAGCCCAGGCTGGTTAGCTGTGTGCGTCACTCCTGGAGCTGGCCAAGCACCCTTGGCAGATCCCGGCTCGCAGCTGAACACGCGCCCCAACACGCCGAGGCCATCCATCATAGTGAGCCGAGGAGAGCAGGCGGACGAGGCTTGCAGGAGGAGGCTGCTGCCACCTTTTTAGCTGACCATGCTCCTCCTCCCCGCTTTGAGAGAACCGAACCCCTGAGGTGGGGGAAACTGGGCAGTGGCCGGTGCCATCTGGAGAGGACAGAGGAGGCGTTTTATGAATGGACCGGACAGGAAAACAGCCCTTCGAGCCCTCCCCAGCCGGTGCCACCCTCCCCGCTCTGGGCAGAACATTCATTCTGCTCAGAAGTAGGCAACACACCCAAGGAGCAAACCCACCACCCACTCCCGGATTTCCGCCCTCACCAAGAACATTCCAGTGGTTTTGCCAAACAGACTAACTGCTCTTCCCCAGGGCAGCCTGCGTGACAACAGGTGCCCAGCTCTAATGCCACCACTCCCAGTTTCTGGATTTCACTGTTTTTAGTTAGCCTAAATAATTGCTTTTAAAGTCATTTAGAAATACTGCTGTCCTACTGTGCCCTTTTCTAGACATTTCAGAAGAGGAGGTTAGAAGGAGCAGTGTCAATCTAGAGATGAAACTGAGAGCGAGGTGCCTCTGGCACGAGATGGCTTGAGCTGTGAATGACAATCACCAAATGAACGACTCTGTGGCCATCTGCACGCCGGGGCTGTCTGCCTGGCGGGAAACGTGTCTGCATGTGCCTCAGTCCGTCAGGGCTGGAGGAAGACAGACCTGCCTTCCAGCCCTCGGCCAAGCTCTCGCGGAGAAAACAGCCAAGCTTTCACCTGCCCAGCCTTTCGAGAGGATCCAAGAGCTCATAAAGCATTTTCACATAATCATATTTGATTTTCAAAACAACCCTGTGAGGCAGGTATCACGGGTAGGAAACCAAGACACAGGATGTTCCGTGACGTGCTCAACTGAAGAACTACAATGACAGGGCCACAATAATTATCAATAAGGAGAAAAAGGACAGTGAACATTTATTGGGCACTTAGTATGTGCCTGGTACTGTGCTAACTACTTTACCCAGTCTTCATCCTTGCCCCAGCCTTGGGAGGAAGAAAGGAGTATTTATAAATGAGAAACAGAGGCTCTACTGCATAGATTCAAACACTGAGGCTCAAGGAGGCCAAGATCTCTGCTCATGTCCACATGGCTACTTAGCAGAGTAGGCTGGATTTGAACCCAGAACCTGCATGCCAAACCACCACAGAGCCTCCTTGTCTCTAAATGTGAGTTGCAGCCCAGCATGAACTTATCTGTGTTCCAGGTCTGAAGGAGCATAAACCAAGTCATGGCAGGAGTCTGTGGTATTGCTGAGCTTGGAACTTGCAGACTCCTGGCCCAGTGCTCCTTCTACTGCATCAGACCATGTGAAAATGTCACATCTTGATTAGGTATGAAGTGAATCTACCTGAAACATTCTCCTACTGTGCATTTTTTCTGAAATAAAATTTGGACCTAGAAAAACCCTTCCAGGTTATCAAGCTCAACCCCCTTGTATTCTAGACATGAAAACCAAGTCTCTAAGTCTCAAAGAAGCCAAGCTCACTGACCAAGGGAGTTGGTGGCAGGATGGAGAGTAGATCTCATACTCCTGGCCCTCCCACTCAAGGGTACTTTCCAGAACCAAACTGCATCTTACCAGAAATGAACAATGAGGGAGAAGTCACACAATCACACACTTTCCATGGGTGGCCTCATCTCAGGAGATCCCTTCTTCAATGCTGTTGCTTTAACCAAAGTGAACCAAGTTACGAGATCATGGTCTCAGCGTGCTACAGGCTCAAATGTGTCTTGAAACAGGATTCCATTTAGTGACACCCTTATAGCCAGTTAATGGCAAATTAATGGCAAATTTTGGCATAATCATTGTTAATCTTTGCTCTTTGGTTAAGTCTTTACAGGTATGTGTTTTGTGTGAATAAACTTTTGAGAATTCCCAAGACAGACAAGGTTGAAAGAAATCTTTTCTTTTCCTTCACATTGTTTATCTCGCTTTAAGCTTTTATGTAGCCGTATGTTTTTTGGTTACTGTTTGGCTTCCCTACTAGACAGCAAGCCGCATAAGGATCCCACTGCTCTGTTCATCATTCAGCATCTAGGACAGCACCTAGCACATAGTAGACCTTCTGTAAATACTTCTTTTAGTTGAATGAATTAGGAATGAAGTGCCCCACGGGTTAGGCTGGGAAGCAGCAAGCTCTGGAGTGTGCAAACGCCCTTTGCTTCAAGTAAGACAATTCAGAAAGCCATTGTTTTACCAGCCAGGCTGGTATGGTACCATTATCTTTGGACAGACATCTATTACATGAAGACAAACAACATGAGATACATGCCCATCGAAGCCAACAACTATGTAAGAACCCCTGTTTTAAAGTGCACCTCTTGGAAAATTAGAAAAATTAAACAGTGGGTAAACCTCCAGTTTTTTCCAAAATACTACTTAGCTCCAAAGAGGTCTGTGCTATGGTGTGAATATTTGTCCCCTCAAATCTCATGCTGAAATTTAGTCCACAATGTGGCAATATTGAGAAGTGGGGCCTTTAAGAGGTAACTGGGTCAAGAGGGGCTCTGCCCTGGTGAATGGATTAGTCCATTCATGGATTAGTGAATTAATGGTTCATGGAGTAATGGATTATCACAAAGGTGGGACGGGTAGCTTTGTAAGAAGAGGAAGAGAGACCTGAGCTAGCATGCTCTGTGCTACTTCAGGACTCTACAGTGAGGCTCCACCAGCAAGAAGGCCCTCACCAGATGTGGCCCCTTGACCTTGAACTTCTCAGCCCCTATAACTGTAATAAATAAATTTTGTTTCTTTATAAATATACCAGTTTCAGGTATTCTGTTATAAACAACAGAAAACAGACTAAGACAGTCTGCAAGTATCAGTCTAATTCTAGTCTTATTTGAAAACTTAAAAATTCTACAGTGACTCTGGGATTTTAATAAAATGTTCACATTTTCAAATTACATATTTTATAACTTTTACTTTTCTTTAAAGCCTCTTGCATACCCAAATTTCAAAACCCAGTATTGGGTTAGGAAATCAAAGTAGCATTTGGTGGTTCCAAAGACGCCAAGTTTGATTATATCAAAGATACAGTGACAAGAGCAAATAGGTTTGTCACAACCCAGGAGACTAAAAATTTTTAAAAGGGCAAGAAATTGTTCTTCCTTATATACACTTTTACTATAGATTTTGAAGTTCTTGCATGAAGTAATATAAAGAAAAACTCTATAACCACAGAATGTCATACACAGAAAAACTATCCTGTGAACAGCGTGAGATGTGCCAGAACTTGCGTGTAAGAAGCACTAAATGCTGTTGCTCCATCAATCTGAGAGTGATATTTCTAATTAGCATTTCATCTTCGAGCACAGTTTTTCTTCTGCTATTTTTGTATGTTTTGTTTAAATGTCTCTGTCTCGATTATAACTGTTTCATGCATATTTAACTTTTAGACAATTAAAGATACCACTTTTGAAAATCTGCTTTTCTCTCTGTGAGATGAAAAGCATTTATCTGTGGTCGGCACAACACTGGGACCCAGCAGAGTGAGGACACCAGTCATTTCAGTAGATCCCAAATTCAGCCTCTGGAATGCACAATTGGCACCAAATCCTGTGCCAAATTTCAGTACGATGGCAGTGACCTGGTTTCACCCTCCAAGTTTTGGAAGACAAAAGGAAATGCAGTCAGTTCTTGGAGCAATGCAGAACCACATCTGGAATTTATAGTCCATTCCTGGGATGCTCCAGATGAAGGGATCCAGCACCGCTCTCTGTGCTGGCTAATTATCATTGCACGTGATTACCAGAAATTCTACCCAACTCACGTCTCACCCTCATTCTTTCTCATTCTCGGAGGTCCCGTTACAACCCTACACTTATCTGAGAGATATAAGCCCACAGCTGCTATCATTTCTTGCCTGCTTACTCCTGCTGGGTATTCTGCTAAGTGATCATATATATTATCTCATTTAATCCTTCCAACAACCTGAGGTAAGTATTATTATCCTTCTTTTATAAAATGATCAAATTAAGGCTCAGAGAATTAACTTCCAAGGTGACAGCTAGTAACTTTCTGCCCATCAAAATTCAGCACAAATCTTATTTTCCAAAATGGGCTCTCTTCTCCCTCATTCCACCATGCTCTTATCTAGGTATGACTTCAGTAATGTCACTTCCACCTACCAAAATGTGCTCACTCCTTCAAGGCTGCTCCAAATCCCACCTCCTCCATGAAGTCTTCCTCAAACACTGAAGCCCCATTGATCTTCTCCTTCTAAATAATTTGCATCCCACAATGTTGGCACTTAGAGCATCACCAGCAATAAGCAGTGTACTGTGAACATAGAATTATTTCCTGTCTTGAAACATTTACTAGGTATTTCAGCTTTGTTTGCCTTACCCCATGACTTGCTTGTAAGTTCCTTGAGGACAGTATGTGAGATACTTCTATATTCTCCATAGGCAATGGCACAGAGCTAGTTTGTATACACACACACACACACACACACACACAATATAGGCATACCCTCTGGTGGGGAAATCCTAAAGCTATTGGTTTAAATTACTTTAAATTCTAAGAGTAGAAAATGCAATCAAAGAAAGAGCCTAAAGAATATAGTCCATCAACAGCCTCAAAAATACCAGATCCTGTATTTGATCTCAAAGACTTAAGCAGTGATCAATCTTAATGCCTGCACTCATTACCAGCTTGTTAATATGCAGGGTTCCTAATGCAATAAAATGATTTGGATTAAACACATTCAACACCATTAATCCAGTGAGCTTCAAAGTGATCCCGAAGACTTGTGAGACATTATTGAGCTTGTGTGGACAAGACAAAAATGTCCAGCTACAGGTTACATAATTCAAGTTTGCCCATCCTCCGGAAATGGGGTGGGAATTGGGAGATGCTCAGAACTTGTTTAAACTGCAGGACATTCGAATCCTGTATTTACCTGAAAGTTAGTGGGGCAAAAACAGCAGCCTTGGTTTTAAGAGTTCACTGTGGTAAGAAATGCCCCATGAATGGGAGAGCCAGATGCAGAATATGTGGACTGGTGATATGGGTACAGATTTTCTGATGGATTTTACAGAACATAAGAATTGACCATAACTCAAAAGTGACTCCTATCCTATACAGTTCGTTTGTTATTAAAGCTCCACCCTTCCTTCCAGTGTGTTTACAGACTGAATGGCTATAAATTAGCAGTCCCCAATCTTTTTGGCACCAGGGACCAGTTTCATGGAAGACAATTTTTCCACGGACCAATGGGCAGGGGTGAGGGGACAGCAGAGCTCTGCAGCCTGATCTCTAACAGCCTAAGAGGCGTGGACCCGGGGGTTGCCACCGCAGCTATAAATGACTTCTGCATTTCTTCCCACCCACCTGATGCACAAAGGGACTGAAATGCATCCTTGAAGAGAGACCATCTCTCTCTAGGGAGCAAATTGGACAAATGATTGTGATATAAAAGTGCAGGAGGGGGCTCAGAACATCCTCGAGTCTGGACCTTGCACCAGGAAGATGCAGGCTCAGACTGCCAAGGGAAAGCCCCTCCATTGGTAGACTCACTGTCCTCAAAATGTTTAGGAAGTCAACCCCAAAAAGGTGTGTCACCCACAGAAAATGATCTTCCATTTTTATATATGCATGCTCACAGGTTACCAAGCCATGACAATTTCTGACAGCTCTCTGCTTTAAACATCCTAATCCAACACAATCTCTAGAACTACTTCAATCTCTGAAACACAACTAAATCTCATTTCTCCAGTTTGAATGTAGGCCAATGTCCTTAAAATGTGGACAGTTGGAAATGAACAGGTTACAGAGTGCAGGTTTCAAATCACTCAGGCCTCAGCAGCCCCCTCCTAACCTCTCCGCACCTGCAGTCTTGAGGACACCTTACAAGGATGTTTCACAATACCCAGTGCTGAAATACACACTTAAGCACAGCTAGCACGAGTGAAAATGTGCACAAACCTTTTGGAAAGCCATTTGAAAATATATATCAAGAGCCTTACAAACATTCCCACTCTCTGCCCTACAATAATGGGACTAGAACCCAATATGGAAAAAGTTTTAGGCAGAAAGATGTTTACCACAGAATTTTAAAAAGAAAAAAAAACCAATCACCTAAATATCCAACAGTGGAACGGCTGTACGTATGTCTGTACAGGATAGAACAGTATGCAGGCAGTATGCGTGCTGGTAAAATGTTAAGGGAAAAAAGCAAAATTCAAAATTGAGCTTTATAATACAGTTAAAGCTGGGGGGAAAAACGAATTTATATACAGAGAAAAAGGCAAAGGAACCATTCCAAACAGCAGTTGATTTTGGAGAGTGGACCCACTAGGGGTTCCCCGCTACTTTCTACTGTTCTGTAAATAAGCACGTGTTAAGCTTTATTTGAAAAACTGGTAAGATGCAAGTCCCACGGTACAACCCAGCACTTTGGGGGCACTGGTGCTACCAAAGAAAGTCGCTTTCCTAGACGAGGAGAAAAGACCGTCTCCCTGGTGGCTGTGACACTCTCTGCTCCACCTCCCCCGCCCCTAGACCTGCTAGCGTCTCCACGCAGGGGACAGAAGCCGGGGACGGAGCATCTTCAGGGGGCGCTGGAGAACCGTGCGGGCGGCCGCGCACCCCGGCAGGACGGCCCCGCGCAGCGCATCCGCCCGGCGGCGTTCGAACCACGACCCCCGAAAGCTCCGCGGGTCCGAGGGGGCGACACAGCCCGGAGAGGCGGTCTCCGCGGCGCAGGGACGCAGGATCCTGGCGCGGGTGACCCTGGGCACGGGGAGCCTCCCCTTCGACCGGCTCGCTGAGATTTCTCAGGCTTCTAGAGTTTTTAAACACACGCAAGGATCGAATTATTCGGAGAGCGCAGCAGAAACAACCAGGATTAAGGAGGGGAAAGCTCCTTAATCGAGCCATAAACTGATAAGGTCTGCCACCTCTGCGGTCCTCGGGCAGGGCCGCCAGGGGCCGCCCGAAGTCTCACCACTGCCCCCACCCGCAGGGGCCCGGCATCGCCGTCCCCCCGGGGACAACCGGCGCCACGCGCGCTGAGAACAGCGAGACGCAGCACCTGAAATCCCCGGGTAAGAGCAATGTCACACATCGAAACCGGGATTCTTTGAGAACAGCCATCGCACAAGAGAGGAAGAAGAGCCCCTAATGCAAAGAGAAGTCCCCAAAATATCCTCTTTTTGTCCCTCCAGTGTGAATTATTACAGAATTCTTCAGAGCTGAGTGGCTGTCAGCCTCAGCACCTGAGTCTCAGCTAACACTGACCACCAGACCCGACCTTAAAGGGATATAGGACTCCTTTAAAAGCCTAACGAAGAATTCCTAAATAACACGTATAATCACACCATTGTGTGGTGTTGTTATTTACCAGATACGTTATACAATGAATAATCACACCAGATATGATATGTAATCATATCATAATGCTCTGTAAATTAACATTTTAAAAGATCCCTTTTCCAAAAAAAAGAGATTAAAAGGGAGTTTCTTGGAAATACAGTTAATAAACATGTAAATATATATATGTGCGCACACACACACATATATATATATATAACAAAGTGTCACTTCTATTAAATTAGCTTTTAAAAACGCCTGAACCAGAGAGATACATTTGTTTAACCATCACACAGTGCATAATACTTGGTGGGGTAGGTACTGTTCTGGGCACTGTACAAATATCAATTCATTCCTAGTATTAACCCTGTGAGGCAGGTATGATGGTCACCCCCATTTTACAGAGGCAATAACTGAGGTGCAGGAGGTTAACTTGCCCGCCTTCACACAGCTGGAGACAAGTGGTGAGCTGGGATTCAAACCCCGGCAGAGGCAGAGTGGTTCCCGAGACCATAAAGCTACTGTGAAACTAACACCTTCCTATGTTTCTGCTGACTTTTTTAGACTGGTACAACAATAATCACACCATTGTGTGGTGTTATTATTCACAAGATATGAAATATAATCATAGCATAATGCTCTGTAAATTAACACTGTAGAAGATCCCTTTTCTAAAAAAAAGATTAAAAGAGAGTTTCTTGGAAATACAGCTAATAAACATGTAAAAATATATATATGCATATATCATATATATGCTTATATATAAAGCAATATGGCAAATATATCAATAGCAATAAAAATATTTATACGCTTTGGCCTAGTAATCCCACTACTGGGAAGTGTTCCAAACTACATGCATGAAGGTATACATTACTATAGTATTGGTCAGAGTGAAAAATTGGAGCTGTAACTGTCCATCAGTAGGTGAAAAGTTAGATAAATTTCCATAGATCAGCTCAGGACTGTAGGGAAGTGTGCCCACCTGCACAGTTTTCCCATGCCCCCCCGAAGATGTGCTCCATCCTGGGCTTCTGTCCCCTAATTAGAGACGTTTCCAGGCCTAGGGGGTCTCAGTGGCCACTGGAAAGATGGTCTTTTCTCCTGGTTTAGAAAAGTGACCTTCTGTTAGAGCACCAGTGCCCCCAGCTTGCTGGGTTGTGCATGGATTTGTACCTCATTGATGATCACGCAGTCATGGAAAATTAAATTAGGAAGATAAAGTAACTGCAAGAAAAATATTTTTATAATATAATGATAAACAGGAAAAATAGAATGCAAAATTGTGTGAATTATTTTTAAATATATGTACATGACCAAAAATAAAAGGAATGAACACAAAGTAGGCAAATAATTGAGTCTAACGGAGGTTATGGTTAATATATTTTCTTTCAAAAAATTTCCTTTTTGTTAATACAGTAGTGTTGTTATACATAAACTTTGGAGAAAGAGAAGTATGTCTCAAAGTATTTATGAGAATAAGCCATATTTTCCCAAACCATGAGCATTCACAGCAAGAAACTTACAACAGGGATGGTTCTACTGTATTTAAATGTTCTCTGTGTGGGGTTCCCCCTTGCCAGGGAAGGAGGATCATGCTGGCAGCTGGAATTAGCACTGCTCTTAGCCCTGTGCTAGAGAACTCCAGCTGAGACAAACACTGGGGATTCCAGGCCCAGCATCAATCCCCACAAATCATAATGACAGCGAAAGCAGCAGGGGCCAATGCCCAGGGCTTTTCACAAGCAGCCTATGATCTAAAGAAATGTATTCCAGTCATGAGAATTGAGGCTCAGATCTCACCAAACGACAATCTAAAGATGTGCCACATTCTTCACTTCCTTATCTGTCTGTGCCAGGTATCAACCAAACAATCCCTGGGAAAGAGTATTTGGGCCATTTCTTGGATCCACCCTAAAAACTCCAAGGTGTGAAATCCTTAGACTCCCTAAGAGGCAAATCAAAGCCAGGAAAAAACAAGACAAAAAATACTTGCTTAACAGGAGCCACCAAACGAGATAAAACTAAAAGGTTTCAAAGAGATGAAATCATTAGACTCGCTAAATAAAGTTGAGTCATGGTAAAAAACCAAAGCAAAAATATCTGGAATAACTAAATAGGGTGAAATCGAACGGTTTCAAAGAAATGGCATATTATTATAAATTCAGCAACTCTTTTTATGAGGAGCTTGTCCATTCACCAAGTCCCAAGCCTTATCCGGAAACCAGTGGAGCACGCCTTCAGTCACTGTGTGTTTAGGCGCCATGGCAATGTATACCTTTCCCCACCCTCACTCCTTCCTTTTACTAACTGGACAGACCCAAAAATGTCCATTTGGCTGGGAAGGATAGTCCCTTATAATTTACTGCAACCAAGAGAAGGTGCAAAGTTTTCAGATTTGAAAACAATCTTCTAAGCCTAAAAGCGTTGTAATTTAATCCAAAGTTTTATTGAAAGGCACGTTAAATTATGTAAGTGGTTTGTTGAACGGCAGGCAAAAGCCCGTAAGAGATTTTTCAGACAGATGGTAGTAGCCTGTAAACACATCATACTTCATTTTGATTGCTTTCCACAGAAAATCCAAATAATATATGGAAGGAGCTGGCTGTTTAAATATTCTCCCTACTCCCCAAAAGTAAAAAGACCAACCTGCCCCCCCTCCACACACACACACACATTCCTGGTGTTCCCCTCTCAACTCTATCTGGAAACATTTCCATAGTTCTCCAGCCATAAACAACCTCACCCTCACCATCGTCGGATTAGCAAAAGTAATTGGTATTTTAAATTAATCTTCTGCTTATCCTCAGTGATGGCTTTGCTGCCATTCCAAAAAACAGAAGGAAGTTTTTCTTCTGCTTAAAAACCACAACACCTTAAAGGTGTTCAGAGCGACAAACGTTGAATACACATTCACTTAAATGTTCAAAGAGAAATGACACAATGTTAATGAACTGTAAATATTTTTTCACATATTTAAAATCACTTTTCAAACAAAACAAAACAAAACAAAGCAAGGGCCAGGACTTACAATGATCGACAGGGTTTTTTTTTTAAGTGTTTTACTTGAAAAATGTCCACAGGAAACTGCCCTAAAAAGTTCAAAAAAGAGCCCTGTCAGTCCTTGCCTTCAAGTGAAACATTAGGCTAAAGAATCTTAAGAGTTGGGATCAACTCTGTCTTCTACCCTCCCGTCTCTGCACAGTCCTCAAAAAGCAGACATTAAAAAGATTTCAAAGCGGGAATTTAAGAGGGTTTCTAAAAGGTTCTTCTGGCACTCCATCACTCATCGCCAATGCCTACGACAGGAATGACACTTGTTCAGTTTTTTCCCTCTCCCTCCCTCCACCTGTTGTCTCAAGTCTCCCTTGGTATGCCAGGGCCCTCTGCACTTTCTGCTTGAATGACAAGGTCTCCCCTACAATCCAGTGTCTTCCCTTCAACCCAAGTTGCTGCTTCTAAATTGGAACACTCTAGAAAAATATGTACCAACTCGGGGTGATTGTATCTCTCAGCATCACAAAATGGCCATGGGTTGTTTGTTTGGTTGGCTTGCTTTTCCCTTGTTTTATTTATTTATTTATTTTCAGTATAATGGCTGGCTCCACCTTAACTTTCCAGACTAAGCGAAGCTGAGATGGGTGAACACACACAGACTCAGGTAGCAGCTGGTCAGCCCTAACTTTCCTCTAGACCTCCCCACTCAACATAACCCCGGCCACAGCTCTGGAATGCCAGGCAGGATGCTTGGCATATGTAAGTAATTGAGTTCAGGGGGATCTAAAGAAAGAAAGACTTCACGTTCACATTCATATGCTAAACTCAGTTAAAAATAGATGCAAGGAGGGCCTGACTTCACTTTTAATTTTAGCCTGGTGATGAACATGCCCTAAAGACAGAAAGTCACCAGGCATTTTCCTGAGTGCAATGATCTTCATATTTTTATAAAAAGGAAATGCAGCATGTTCTATTAATAAAAGTGCTGTAGCCTCAGTTAAATCCGGACAGTTCGTAAATCAGGGCTCCTTCTGGCTTAACTTCACTGTGCCGCTCACTCACACCCAAGCCCGGCAGTCACATGCATGGGGGGAGGTGAGCAGGACACCCAGGGCCCAGGAATCAAAGGCCACATTTGATCACTTTGTGATCAGGGAGGCACTACAAAGCAGGGCTCCCTGACACTTCCCAGGTGACCAAGTGACTCAAAACAAGTGCATTTGCTGTAACTCTTAAAGGGCTTATGAAAAGATTCACATTTCCAGGATGATGAAAGGGGTCTGGGTTAGGGTAGGAAGAGGTAAACAAGGTAGAAAGAAGAGAAAATGCGGTGCTTGCTTCATGAAGGACAGTTTCACCTTTTCCTTCCAATCACAAAGCTGGCAAAGTTCAAGTTGGCCTCCAGCCAGCCAGCTACTTACCTTTCCATCCACCCACCTATCAACACTTATCAAACTACACAACAAAGTAAAACATGGCCAGGTGGAAAAATCACCACCCCCGAGAGCACTGAGCTGCCTCACCCAGGCAAAATGACAGTTCCAAATTTAGGCAAGTCTGCCCAAGGTCCCCGAGAAAGCGCTGGAGAATGTGCCGGGGCAGAGTGGGGGTGTCCACATTACAATGCACTTCCAAACACGCCACCCTCTGCCCAGCTTTGGGATTCTTAGGATCTTGGGGAACTGCACTTCTGCCTTCTTTCCTAATGCACATTTGAGGCCTCACTTCTTGCCAGGCACTGTGTTAAGCATGGTATGGACAATCTCATGTAATCCTCCTGACAACCAAATGAGGTTGATTCAAGAAAGAGAGGCACGGAACAATAAGGCCAAGCACGTGATGGGCCATGCAACCTAACCCAGGTCTCTCGCCATCCAAAGCCCAGGCCAGTGGCAACAGAAAAGGCTGGACAAGGTCAAGGCAAGAGGTATGCAGCCTGGTTCCATTTTCTAGCCTTACACTTGGATATATTTCCCTCCCTCAAAGGAAGACCATCTCTGATAAGTGGGTTGCAATTTTTGTTCTGATTTTGCCTTGCCCCCATTTTCCCATGTTTGTATTACAGCTGCTCGTAAAATCCTACAAATCCTCTATCTAAACAATCCCACAATAGTCTGAGCCCCAAGAGGGTCATAAATTCTGCAGAGTAAGATGGAAAGACCCTGAGCTTTAGAGCCAGACAGATGTGAGTTCCAATCCCAGCCTCCCTCGTGCTGGCCAGGTGATATTTAAGAAGGGTCCACTCCACGGCTCAATATTAAATCCAGGGACATCTGAAAACAGGCCTGGCCAACTGACTGAGCTGATGCTTTGTTTTGTTTTAACTTTGTATTATGGAAATGTTCTAACTATACAAAGGTAGAGAGAATTATATAATGAATTCCCATGTTCTCATCACCCAGCTTAAAAAATCATCAACCTATGGCCAACTATGTTTACTCTGCCCCCCTCCCGTCACTGTTTTGAAGCTAATCCCAGACATATCACTTCATCTATACTTTAGTATATAGCTCCAGAGCATAACAACTTTTTTATTTTAACATAATCACAATACCATTAGCACAATTATAAATAAGTAACTAAATAACCAAATAACTAAATAAGTAATATAAGAACAAATAACTCCTTAATCTCAATATCCACACAATATCTTTTACAGTTGGTTCATTTGAGCTAGGATCCAAACAAGAATTGTAGACTGCATTTTGCTTATAAGTATTTTAAGTCCCTTTTAATCTACAGATAATCCCTCCTGCTATTTTTATTCTTGCAATTTATTGAAGAAACCAAGTCGTCTGGTCTGAAGAATGTCCCACATGCTGATTAGCTGATTTCATCTACATGGTATCATTTTGACATGTTCCTCTATCCCCTGTATTGCTATAAACTGGTAGTTAGATCTCAAGCCTTGAGAGACATTAAGGTTGATCAGTGGGTCTGAATGTTGTCAGACTGATCCATCCCATAGTGTAGCAGCCACTAATCATGTGTCTAAAGTCATTATTCACTAGGGGTTGCAAACTGGTAAAGTTCATTCCTTCTGTAGTTAACAGATAACATATTTCTAAAAAGAAGAAT
Source organism: Cheirogaleus medius (assembly GCA_008086735.1). NCBI lineage: Eukaryota > Metazoa > Chordata > Mammalia > Primates > Cheirogaleidae > Cheirogaleus > Cheirogaleus medius. The sequence goes on from VBSM01003143.1 coordinate 9,358,913, forward strand.
TTTTCCTCATCACTTATTCAGATACTCTAAGAAACAAATAAGAAAGGTCAGAAAAAATGCCTAATTCATTCCCTTCTTTGACCAGTTTTCAAAATAATAAGTTGGTTCCTCAGCAGCCTACAGTGGGAACTACCAAATTTTTAACTCATGGATTTTACATATTTTAACATATTTGATATATGTCAATCCACTACAAGTATTCTTTTTTGATGCTCAAATTGTTCAGTATTTGGACGCTGGAAGCCCCTTCGGGTTGGCTTCTGAATCCTTTTGACAGGACACAGTAGTCTTTGATAGTCTCTTTGCTTCCTGTCACAACAAAATATTCCGGTTTATCTTGTATCTTATTTTCTGCCCCAGACCTGGAGTCAGCCATTTTTCTGAGGATTCTTAGTTCTTTTTAGTGGAAAATTGTATTTAGAGGCCACAATCTGGATCTTACAGGTGCTTATTGCTGCCAGGTTGGTCATTATTTCTAGGCTCTTCAGTGGACAGGGTAGAAAGGGAAAGGTTTTTGTATTTGTTTAAGAGAAAATATATCAGGAATCCATACTAATATTTCCAATTATTAACAGTTTACTTAGTGGTTCAACAAATATTTAGTGAGCATCTTCAATGTGCCAAGGACTGTTCTTGGGCGCTGAGAAGTAAAGTCCTGAGTAAAATTCTATGGCCTGGCACAGAGGCTCATGCCTGTAGTCCCAGCACATTGGGAGGCTGAGGCATGAGGATTGCTTGAGCCCAGGAGTTTGAGGCTACGGTGAGCTGTGATCATGCCACTGCACTCCAGCCTGGGTGACAGAGCAAGACCTTGTCTCAAAAAACAAAACAAAAAAACCCCAAAACTCTGCAATTGTAGAGCTTACATGGTAGGGCAGGGTGAAAGGAGAAGTAACATATAATAAAATATATAACAAATAAGTAAATTATGTAATCTGTTAGAAGATGACAAATGGAAAAATTAGAGCAAGGTAAGGGAGCTTGAACAGAAAGGGATGGATTCAGGGTGCTCATTAAATAGGGTGGTCCAAGTAGGTCTCATTGAGAAATCATGAATGATAAAGTATTTTCCAGGCAACTCCTTTTTTTTTTAATCTGCCACAAGTCAACTGTCATTATCATTGCCATGATTAAACTGTCATTATCCAAAATGTCAAAGTAATAATTAAATAGTATCTCAGCGTTACAGCTACATTGAGTTGTGTTATTTTAGAAAAATGCTTGAAATAAGCAGAGTGCTAGCTTAGGGCCTAAAAACCTTTTTTGTGACCCAGGAATTTCTGTCATTAAAAGCTTTGAAGCAACAAGGTTTAAAGAGTGTTCCAAGTGGTCATTTCCACCATGTCTCCTATTTGGACGGAATCTCACAAAGAAATTCAGCCTGGAAATTGCCTGTACACAATTTGGTCTCCGACTGGCAACGACTGAATGAGACAAAAAGTCAGGTTACATTATGACACGTGTACTCAGTACTGTATCCTACCAGTGCGTGTTCACGTGTCATCTCACCAATTGTTAGAACAAGCCCCACGCCCTATAGCCCCTTTAATGAACATGGAACCTAAGCATCGAAGTGCCCCGCCTCGGGTCACATGGTGGCTTAATGATGGAGCCAAGAGCAGAGCTCAGCTTTCTGACTTTCCGAATCAATGCTCCCCTTATGCTACCTCTCCAAACACCAATGTCTGTCTGGTCCTTTCAGGCAGTCCAAATAAAAGGTTAGCTTTGGTGTCACATCAGTCCTCACCCATGAGAAGCTTTTCGTGTCCTGAGTAGCTTTCTTGTCACCAAATCAGATCAAAAGTTCAATTGCAGTTAAGTTCCTCATTCTTCCATATATTCAACCAATTATGTGCCAGGGACCCTGCTAGGTGCTGAGGAGACCAAGATGCATGACACTGGCCTGGCCTGCAAGGACTCTGCATGGTCCTAGGGGGAGGCAAACCAGAGGTAAGCGGAGGACAAATGCTACAGTGGGGGCCACACAGTATTACAGGAAGAGGGACACCCACCTTCTCCTTCCTGCTTGGGGTCAGAGATAGCTTCCAAAAATAGGTGAGGTCTAAACAGAATCCACAAAGATGAACTAGAGTGTTCTGGTTGAGGAGAGGGAGACAGGACAGCGAGCCCAGGGGCTGGAAAGCTAAGTGGGGCTGGCCGGGAAGGGCCTTCTAAGAAGCCTGAATCTGAAGCTACAGGCAGTGGGGAGCCACAGCTGGGCTTTAAGCAAGCAGAAGACAAGATGCAGGCTGTGCTGGTGGAGAGAAAAGGAGGATGGAGCCCCTGTCCAGCAGGAGGCAGGGGGAGAAGCTGGGAGGTCTGGGCTAAAGGGGCAAGAGTGGGCACGGAAAAGGGGCTCAAAAGAAAGGGAGGAGGTGGCCCAAGCTGGACAGAGTCAGAAGGCCTGGCTCTGAGCCTGGGTTCTCCAATCATTGGCTAGGTGACCCCAAGCTACTGCTAGTTACTTAATCCCTACCTACTTCACAGGGTTGTTGGAGGATTAAATGGGATAACCTAGGAGGAAACAAAGTGCCCTGTGAATGCTACAGCACTTCAAGAACACGGCTGCTCACCCCCCAGCACTGCTGCAGTATGGCTGGGAGACTTCAAATTACCCGCATAGGCACGTGAGTTTTCCACGCTCCACTTCACTTCTCTAATATTTAACTGGCCTTTGGTAAATCCGATCTCCTTTCTGGAGCCAATTTCCTTTTTTATAATAAGAGAGTTAACTTAGATAATCTTTAGGGTCCTTTCCAGTTTGAAATTCTGCAATTTTGTTGTCTTATTCATCCTGCGTCCCAACTTTCATGGTAATAATTATTTGCCAAATGACAAACTATTGAAGGAAGATTCATCAACAGAAGGAAAAAAAAACTAAGCTAATGAGTGGTTGACTGAAAACAAAGATGAAAAAGTGTGTGTTCTTTAAATGCCTTGAAGGGTCACAGTTCAAAGACACAGTAATAAAAATTCAAAGAGGTTTCAGCCAAAAAATGATTGTTATACATAACATCTGTGTTCCTACATGGTTAAATTATTATTGGCCTAGATATTTACCCAAAAGAAACTAAGAAATAGGTTCAGCTAAAGACTTGCAAAATAATGTTTATACCAGCTTCATTTGTATTAATAATAGCCCCAAACTGGAAACAACTTAAATGTCCATCAACAGATAAATGGATAAACAATTTGTGGCATGGCCGTAAAATAGAATACTACTCATTAATATAAAGGCCCAAACTTTTGATACCAGCAATAACATGGATGAACCTCAAAATCATTATGCTAAAAAAACCCCTATAGAATGAAAGAAAATATTTGCAAATCATACATCTGATAAGGGTCTAGCATCCAGAATTTATAAAGAACTCTTACAATTCCCTAATAAAAATATAAACAACCCAATTTAAAAATGGATAATGGACTCGAATAGACATTTCTCTAAAGAAGATACACAAAAGCCAACAAGTACATTAAAAGAAGCTCAACATCATTAGTCATCAGTGAAATACAAATCAAAACTGCAGGGGATACCCCTTCATGCCCACTAGGATGGCCATTAAAGACAAAAGCAGAAAATAGCAAGTGCTGACAAGAATGTGGAGAAATTGGAGTTTTCATTCATTGCTGGAGAGGATGTATTAATATTTAATAAATGGTGCGGGGCTTTGGAAAGCAGTCTGGAAGTTCCTCAATAAATTAAACATGGAATTGCCATATGACCCACCAATTCCACTGCAAGATACAGACCCAAAAGAACTGAAAACAGATGTTCAAACAAAAACTTGTACACAAATGTTCATAGCAGCACTCTTCACAATAATCAAAAGGTGAAAACAAACCAAATGTCCATCAGTGGGTGGAATAGGTAAACAAAATGTTATCTGCCCATACAGTGGAATATTATTCAGCAATACAAAGGAACAAAGTACTGATACATGATACAGCATGGATGAACTTTGCAAGCATTACCTTGTGTGACAGAAACCAGACACGAAAGGCCACCTATGATACGGCCGCATTTATATAGAATGTCCAGAATAGGCAAATCCTTAGAGACATAAAGTAGATAAGAGGTTTCCAGGGGTGGGGGAGAAAGGAACGGGAAGTAACTGCTTAATGGGTATGGGGTTTTCTTTTGGGATGATATAAATGTTCTGGAACTAGATGGTGGTGAAGGTTGCACAACACTGTAAATGTACTTGATGTCACTAAATTATGTACTTTAAAATAGTTAAAGGATAAATGTTACATTATGTATACTTTACCACAATTTCTAAAAATGATATTTCTGAACAAAATCATTATGCTGAGTGAAAGAAGCCAAGCAAGAAAAGAAAAAAAAGAGTACATATTTGGATCCTTTTAAACAAAATTCTAGAAAATGCAACTAATCTATAGTGATAGTGATAGTAAACAGATCAGTGGTTGCCTGAGGGAGAGGAGGTAAGGGGAACAGGGAAGGATGTATTATAAAAGGCATGAAGACACATTTGGGGGTGATAAAAGGTCTATTATCTCAACTGTTTGATGGTTTGATGGATGCTTAAAACGTGTGCAGTTTATAGTGTACTTCAATTATACCTCTGAAAAACTGAAAAAAAGATAAAAAAAGGTTTTAAAATTTATTATTAGACCTCTGAATTCTTAGCATTATTGAATTTCTATTTGAAATATACTGAGGAACTCACTGTTTAAAGGATCTTTACTGTAAACCCTTTCACAGGTTGAAAGCAAACAACCCTTTCCTGATTTATTGATTCTATTCAGTCTGGTTCTTACGTACCACGGTTTCTTAAAGCAAAAGAACACCTGAGACAATGTCTGCAAAGACAGTTCAAAAAGTTTGTCTGGCAGAGACTGAGTTTCATGTGTCCATATTTCAAGTCAGGAATTCCTATTGCTATTAATAGGAGTCTGGGACACTTTAATCATTGCTGAATCCTGGTTTTCTGAATCGGTTCAAAAAGAGTCTGGTAGAACTTGGCAGAGGCTCACTTTGCAAATCAAACTATCGTATCTGTTATTATTTTAGCACATGCTGAGAGGATTATAAGTGTTTATGTACTCTCTGTGAGCATCGAATTTAGGTCTTGCTTAACATGCATAACTAGCAGAATAAGACAGTGAATCAAATGCCAGAGTCGGATTTTCTTGTGGAATTTAAATTGGGATATAGATTTCACTTTAAACCAAAAGGCATATTTAAAGCTACAAGAAAAAAGAAAGGAAAAAAGAAAATAGGAAAAAAAAAGTTGTAATTAGATTGCTTAGTTTGTCTTAAATTAAATTTGACCTAGATAATACTGACAAATAAAATAAACCAACCTTTTCAATGACCATTGAAAAAAATTAAATTTGACCTACTTTCAAATTTATTTCATTTTTTTCCTATAATATTTTCTTTATAAGTGATGAGTTTTTTATAAATTATTTTAAGGATAAAGATATTTACATAGAGAAACGAGGATCACTTGAACTTACATACCATATTCCATTCCCAGCCTCAACCCACCAGTTCTTTCATAAACACTATTTTTCTTAGCTTTCCTGAGTCCTAGTAAGATTTATGACTCGGTTTCCTCATCTGTAAAATGGGGAGAATAACGGCACTTACCTCAGGATTATTGTTAAATGGTTAAATGGATTGAACATACATCAAGTGCTAGGCATAGTAGCTGGTACACAGGAAGCACTCAGTAAGTTAGTTGTTATTCACTTTATAATTATTGTTCCCTTTAACAGATGAGAACACTGAGGCTCAGGGTTAGTGGTGGCACGGCTGAATCTAGAACACGTTGCCTGGCTGCTCCTGCTCCTACTCCCTACTCCACGCCACTTTCCCCACCCATACATACTTTGTGTATGAAAATAAGAGGACCAAACTAGAACAGGCAAAAATAGCTGTGAAACTTAAATCTAAAAAACAGGAACAAACTGGTAGTCACTGCCCAGCTCCACGACTCACCCAGTTCAGGCTCCAGGGCAAGTCATCGGTCATTTTTAAAGTCTGCTTCACACAGTGATTTTGAAAAGGGAGTTAAAAGGTTCATGCAGAGACCCAACATAGCGTCAAGAGGATGCCTAAAAAATCTCATGAGCTAGTAAAAATTACATTAGCATCCACTTACTGCCATTGCATTAAAAGGGGTTTATATTCACTCTACGGACACTAAAAGGCACTGAAGCCTGAGACAGAATGCCTCCACAGGAGTTCAGTGGGAAGTAGCTGGCCCATCAGTCTAGTCCTGTTAAGTCAGGACTAGAAAAATCCAGTGGCTTCACATACTATTAATATCCACAGGGTGGTACAATGTAAACGTATTTACAAGAGTGTCTATATGTCCAAATTCATCCATTCTAAAATGATATTTATTTATCTTTCTAGTTCCATATATTTTATTGAAAGCGCTTTTTAAAAATTTGGTCAAATTAAAAGATAAAACCACTGGATGAGAGTCTGTTAGGAAACAAGATAGTCAGAGGATCTCTCGGTATCATCCCTACCGACAACTTATTACTAATCACAAAGAAAAAAAATGTCCCTCTACAATGGAGCAATCTGGTGGTCACCATGTTAACCAAGGGATGAAACTTGGTGGGACACACATCCCCATAGAGTATCTTTGCCAAAATGTTTAACCCGAATCTGGTCAAGAGGAAACAACAGTCACAACCAGATCGTGGTTTCTTCTCCAAGACAACTAGCCTGTAATCTTAGGTCATGAAGAGCAGAAAGAGGTGAATACAACACTTGGTAGATCAAAAGAAAGACGCATCATAAACAAATGTACGTGTGAACTGAACCAGTTTTAAAACTGTGGTTGACATTTTTCAGACAACTAGAAAAAGTTAAAAATCTAATGTTTATTAGCAAAAAATATTTCAATAAGACTAATTTCATTAGATCTGCTAATAGAATTATGGTTATGCAAATTACCTTTAAACAGCTCACACAAAAAAATAGAGAGTACAGATGCAAGAGCAAGAAAGAACACAAACGTAGTCCCCCAAAAACAAAGTTTACTTTTTTGAAATACAGTCAAAATTATATACTTGGTTGAAACAAATTTGAAAGAGAGTGAGTGGAGGACGGGGTAGCAGAAATTACAACAAGTATTACATGTTATTGGCTTGGGAGTAAGAGTAAAATGTGTTTTGCTTCCTTTAAATAAAAATATTAGGTATGCCTTCATACCTTAAAGGGTTCATCTTTACACCATAGCTCAAAGGTATCAAGAGGATGTTTCTGGGTAGGAAAGGAAAGTAGATATTGGGTTTTTCCCTATTAAGGATCTGAAGAAAAGTAATGTTGAATCCAGAGAAGCAGAGGAGAAAATGCAGTGGTCAGCTTCTGTTTGGCAGGAAGGAATAGGGCATGGGATGCCAGGAGAGACTCAGTCTGGGCCAGTAGATAAATGGTGAATTTATGAATGGCCTCCATTTCTCCTTCCCCCATTTTTAAGCAGACAAGTGAACAGCCTAGCAGAAAAAACAACAGATGGAAATATGGTGATTCTCATCCCAGTCTGACCACTTCCTCACCATGTGACCTTAGACAATTCGCTTGACTTCTCTGATCCTCATCTGCTAAAGCAGCGACTGAAAACAGGAGGGTTGGGCTAAAGCGGTTCTCAGAATCTAAAGGGCAGCTCAGTCTTAAAGACAGTGCAATACCAATGTGAAATGTCCACTCCTTTTTTTATTTTTTAAAATAGAAATAGTTTTGTTGTTTCTTCTGATTGAATAAAAGTAATATATGCTCGCTGAATTTTTTTAAAATAGAAAATATTTAATAAAAAAAAGACAAGCCACTATAATGACACTACCCACAGTTAGAACCACTGTTAACATCTTTATATTTGTTCTTCAGATGTTTTTCTGGGTTTGTAGGCACTGTCATGAACACACATATATATCTTTTAAAAAACAAACATGAGATCCTTATATACACGCTGTTTGTAATTCCTTTTTAGTTAACAATATTATATGGTCCTCATTCCATATCAGTAAGTGCAAGATAACAGCATCATTCTAATGGATGAATGGCACATAACATTATATCTGCACATGACTTGTTTTCCCAACTGAGAAACATTTCCTTGGTTTCTAATTTTTTGCTCTTCTAGACAATGTTGCAATAAATATCCTTAGGCTCTTTCTAATTTATGTACATAACTCAAAGTCTATAAACCACGATTTAATCACACACTCATTTTCCTTTTTATGCAGAAGGTTAAAAAATATCTTCTGAAATATCAAAGTTTCTCCACACTTCCACACTACCGCCAGCCTGGAAGGACAAAGCACAAGCCCCCAAGGCGCCCATGTCTTTAAGAGGCTCTGGAAACATTGGGTCTCCTGACACAGGGAGGCCACACAGAAGCCTGAGGCCCAGCTTCGGGACAGCCACCACATCTGCAAGGCGGCAAAGGTGTTCTGGGGCCCGAGCTCCAGAGGGCTCTGCAGCAGAGCGAGCGGCTGTTCACGAGTCCAGGCGGCAGCCTCGCTCCTATGAGACGTTTATGGGTCCTATGTTTTCTGCCCCTAAAACCAGTATCGTCACCAAACACACTCCCGCCTGCCTGTGTTTAATACAATGCAATTTAGACACATGAAAATTATTGGCTCTGTCTCATAAATGGAAAACAGCCCTCTTTTTACAAACTCTATTTACTTTAACATTCCAAAATAATTGCTATTCCAACAAATTATTTTTAAACCAAAAAAAATTTAGATATTAAAAAAACAGTATAAAACTTCCTTTTCACTGACATTAGCATCCACTTTTCTGACTTAAAATTATGTCACTGATCCAAATATTCTTTGCAAATGCTAAAGAAAGTATTTGATTCTCTTTCTGCAGTTATCCTTGTTTTCATGAGTGATCAATCTCACAAACAAGTACCTACACCAGTGGTACTTGGCTAAAATTTAACTGACGTGTGACATAGGACATATTCTTTATCAGGTAGGGGGAAGGGACAGAGGGTGGCATTCTACATTCACTCAGCAATATTCCTGGAGATTCACCTAATTTTTATTCTTGGAAGGAAGTACCATCGATCATTTCCAATCCCTGGAGAAGCTAGATTAGGAAGGTTAACTGGCTTGGCCAGGTCACATTCCCAGTCTACAGTTTTTTTTCCCCCCACCCTGATCCTCCTTGTCAGAAACTCAATAATTAATTTAGAGCAAAGATGCTCCTCTTACACTTGACAACATCAAGCTGATCCTAAATCATTCTGTTCAATAATGAATTCAAATTAAACCAAAAGAAGAGGCTTAGTGAAATTAATGCTGTCTTTAAAATATATATTACCTTATCTAATCCTGAGACTGGAGGTCAAGTTTGATGACAGGCCTAACAAAAACTGAAAACATATTTGGGGGCTGGGTGCGGTAGCTCACACCTGCAATCCAGCATTCTGAGAGGCCAAGGCAGGAGGATCACTTGAGGCCAGGAGTTCCAGACCAGCCTAGGTAAAATATTGAGATTCCATCTCTACAAAAAAAAATTTTTTTAATTAGCTAGGCATGTTGGCACATGCCTATAGTCCCAGCTACTTGGGAGGCTGAGGCAGGAGGATCACTTGAGCCCAGGAGTTCAAGGTTTCAGTGAGCTGTGATGGTGCCACTGCACTCCAGCCTGAGTGACAGAACAACACCCTGTCTCTAAAAAATAAATAAATAAATAAATAAATACAATATTTTGGAAAGAGTCTACAGACAAGTTGCAAAAGTGAAAAGTATTTAAGATGTCCAGACAGCCACGAGGAGAGGTTTGCAGGTTTGGGCCAGAGTGGGAGGTGGCAAGTGAGAACTGATGGGTCGTTAGTGTGATGGAGAGAGAGCAGGTGCAAAGAAAAAGCAAAAGCAAATGGCCCTAGTGCATCCTTAAAACCAATACCCACATTAAAGAAGGGGAAAGTGGCTGAAAACTATGTGCATGGAGTGATAACCAACCCCCAAACACATGCATGACTCCCAGGCTTTTGTTTCTGAACACATGGAAAGATTTATTCAGCAAACTGAGCTATGAGTTATTAACACATCCTCATGGACGTTGTTTAACTGCTCCCTTTTTGCTCATAAAGTACCTTAGCATCAATATGTGCCATATCTCCCCTACGGATCTGCTGTCAGCAAGTTGGAAAAGTTGCCTTGTAAATCATCAGGGGACTTAGTTATCTTACACAATCCAGCAGGAGTTGTAGGAAAAAGGAGGATCAATGAACTTGACTGTAACTTCTGCCACAGTAAAGACTTTATCATTTTAGATGGATATATCCACATAACCAAAACACACGAACAAAATATTTGGGCAGGAGGGGTACTTCCCTTCCACCTCCTCCTCAAACAACTGGCCGTGATGACTTGTCCCCACACATGTTGTCTGTAAATGTCAAAGTCTGAAACCTTGTACAGCTCCTTAGTTGGGTGGAATTTAATCAGTGACCACCCATGGAGCCAGTAAAACTGTCAGCTCACCACGAGCACCCCCTTGGTGGTGTCTGAAACCAAATTCACTTTCCTGATTCAAAAATGCATCTTCTTAATTACAGCCAGGGTTTCCCAGTCTACTCACTGATGGGAACAAGCGGTATTAGTCATCCACGATAACACATATTCCCAAGATCCAGCTTGGTTCATTAACCAGAAAGGGAATTGCCTGTCTTAAATCACTAATTACCGTCTTTGCTCGGGTTTTCTGAAATACAGATCACTTTACTTTCTGCAAAACTTTTCAATGCTCTATTCTAAACACAGCTACCAGTCACTTGCAGCAGCTGTGGATCCACGGCAACTTTCCTTGTTAAAATATACAAAATCATATCAGTTAGACCATCCCAAACTAATTACTGTGGCGGGAAATAAAAATCAGATTAAGTGGGATTTTGTGCTACAGGAGAGCCCTGGCAGGGAAAGCCGGGTAGATGAAGGGAGCAGAGAGCCCTGCTTCTGGATTTTGCTCTGCATTTTTAACACCACTATTTATCTCCCCCTTCTTCCACTCTTACTTTCCATATTTAGTTCAGTACATTTTAATTTCTAACACTTGGTTAGACCCCAGTTCCCAGCATTTTGTGTGTTCTTGTTTATCAAAGCTGTGAATTGAGCTGTATTGATTTGTTTACTCAAGGATTGGCTACTGTGGGAAGGAAAGAAATATTAGTTTAAACTACAGCCAAGGACCCAAGGCTATAAGAAAAATAAATCAGAGGCAGAGAGAGAAACTGGATCATGTGGGATCACTTCACTATGAGTCAATCCTGGTTGGGGTCCACCCCCTACCCAGCTATTAGGACAGGCAGAGATCGTAACAGATCAGATTCTTAATATTCACATTCCAATGGACAGATTTGGGCTTTGGGCTTTTTAAATTAGTAATTTGGTAAACTTCTAAGGAATTAGCAAAAAAATAAGTGGATAGACAAATAAAAGGGTGATCAAACTTTTCTTCTTCTTTTTTCCCCTACAGCACTGGCATTAGAACAACTCTGCACGCACCATATGTATGTCGCTTACTGTGACTAATGGGAATAATGTACACATTTTATAATACTGATCTCTTTGGCAATTTGAGAAAAACGCATAAGTGGAAGGCTATATGTACTATCTAAAAATACTTATCACAACAAACCCTCAAGCAAAATTTCTTTTTTTTTAAAAAAAAAATACATTTAAGAGGCTTTCTAGAGAAGCAAAGAAATTTTTCTAAGTGATTTTAAAAAAGAGAGAGAGAGGGAGAGAGAGCCCGCCTTCTCTCTCCCTGTTGGGGTAAATGCTTAATCCTCTCAGATGTTTTCCCTGCAGAATGCTTGTCTTATGTGTAGTTTAAGATGGTGTTTAAAATTTCTAAAATTCCTTCTACAAGTGTACTGCTATTTCCCCTAAAAATGGGCTGATGTTAAAAATTGACACAGATGTTAGAAATTCCATCCTCTTTCCAGAAAAAGACCAAATATGAGTGTGAGGTAATGTCCCTTTTTAGCAAATTCTTATTTCCTTCCCTGATTGTGGATGTAACTGTCAGCATGCCCATCGAAAGTGGGTGGACATCATTCACAACTTGCCTGCATATCACTCCCTAATGGTTACATGAAACTCTTTCCAAATGTAGGATGTCTGTAAAATTAGAGTTGAAGTCTGTAAATCAGAGTTGCTACTTGTAACATTTTCCATTCTGAGTTGGGGGGGGAGCGGGGAGCACTTTGCTCTGAAAACATAGACAGCCAGTGTCCTAATGCTATCCAGAAGACTACAAATTTTAAGAAATTGAAACTGTATTTATGTCTTCATAAACTACAAACACTAACATTCAGTTGACACTAGCTATCAAACGCTAAAACAAAACTTTTTTAGTTTTATAATTGTTTTTTATTCATCACTTATAAAAACAATCTGGAAAGAAAAAAATATCATCTGTAATCAAAGTCAATATGCAACCCAATGTCATGCATTGGCCAGGAATATTTTGCTGCAAATCAAATAATTTAGGAAATATGCATTCACTTCGTGAAAGGTGTGTGTGTATTTCTTTGGTCCGTTTTCACTATGACTCGTGGCACACTTGGAAGTTCAATCTGACCGCTGACTTCAACATTTCACAGAGAACTGAGTGGTTCTGTTTTCATTCTGATGTCGGTTTTAAAACTTGCAATCTAACATCTAAATTTCTGATGTGCATCAAGGTTAATAAGTAATTTCTTATAAATCAAGGATTAGGTTTGATTTTTAAAGCACACAACTAAAACAAAATAATTTCAGAAATAAAATATCGTGAATGTTTGACGAGATAAATCCTTATTAAACATTGGCTAACACACATCAGTCAATGTTTTCTTACTTCTGCTAGTATGGAAAATATATATTTTTTTAAGTTCTCAAATTATTCTGCTTCCTTAACTCATTCCAAATCTCCTCTTAAAGTGTTATTTATATTTCTTGTTGCCCAAACCACTTAAATAATGTTTTACATTGTATACAATAATACCTCCAAATTGGCCAACTTGGAGAATGCACATTTAAAATAAAAATCTTACAAGATATTAGGTATAAGTGTCTATAACATAGCTGACACTCTTTACAGTAAATGCTAATATTGGCCAGGGCTCAGCGGTAAGCAAGAGCAGAAAAGGTATGGACGATCTTAACTGAAGCTAAGAATGCAATGATAAGAAAACTAAATATACCTGATTAGAACAAAAGCACACCACAGAAATTAACTCTAGATGCAATCTTCATTAGTACTAAGACTGGCTTCCATAAAACAAACACCAAAATCAGTCTCATTTTTTGTCATCGCATCTCATGTTTATCTACTTAAATGTAGTATACAACCGTTCTCTTAAGATCAAATATTACACATGTGAACAGGAATCGGTTTTCATGATGATTGTTACTATGGTTTTACCAAAGTCATTGACTTTTACCCAAAATGAAAGCCATTACTAATATAATCAGTAACCATAGACATTAAGAAGTGAAAAAATTCTTGTAATCCTTAAGCACTATGCAACAAGAAGATTGATGTCGCTATCATTTTGAAAGCGATCAAAACTTCTCCTCTTAAGAATTACATAGCGATCTCTCGAAAAATAACTAGAAAAAAATAGAGGTTCCCTAATAATATTTAATATGCGTTCCTCTAGAAGAGGATTTCATCCAAAGCTCCAGTTCACAAAATTCCCCAAATCAACGGGAAGACAACTCATTTTGCAGCCGAAGGCAGTATCTGCCCTATATTTTCTTAAGATGGCTGATGCAAACAGCACCTCAGAACTACATAAAAATGGTTGCTCATATTAAATTATGCAAATGTAGTTTCAAAATAACCTGCTCAAATTTCAGCGCATTAAAGAGGACTTGCAAGGCATTTGCCATGTTACACTTGGTTCCAGCAGAATTTCAGCACGAACCCCAAATCATCCTTATAAAGAAAGACTGAAACATAAGCACGCAAACATCAAACCCTATGGGCACATTCACTGGCCTTGGACCTGGTCCCTGAACACTTATCTGTCACCAGTGCAAAACAAGGCAGAGCCATTAGGTGCTTCTTGATGTCTCCATCCTGGACTGCAAGCAGAAGGGGCCATCTTTGAAAAGCTCAGCCTTATCTTTTAAAACAAGATATTCCAGGGATGGAATTTTCATAATGGGGGATGGATGTATAGGGTAAATTATTTACTATAGGAGGTAATTAAAATATAATTTACACAATCCATTTCCACAAAATGGTATTTTATTTTCAATCTGGCAACATTTCATAATCAGACACCCACCTACAAAGATTTTTCTGTGAATATAAAGTTTCTAGTTTTCTTCTACTTAAAAGTAAATGATAGGAAAATGCAAGATGATTACAATACTAAAGCAATTTTAATAAATTTAACATGCAGCCTAATTTCAAGCCATAAGATACTGGCTCGGTAAAAGGCATGTCAGATATTCCCAAATTAATGATTGGTCTAATTGGATTTTTTAGTAAGTAAACTTTAGATTTTAAGTAGTTTTTCTCCGTCATTTTATATTTTTGTTGAGAAATAAAAAAAAACTTTAAGTAATGATGTAGATAAACTGCCAACCATATTTAGTATTAGCTGAAATAATTTGTAAGACAAAAAAATAATAACATGAAATATTTTCATTTACAAATAGTTGGAAACTGTTAATAGTTGAAAGTTATATAAAATATCAAATGAAAGCAAAAAATTGTCATAAGTGTTGCTTTAGTATTCCACCAGTCAAAAATAGGGAACCATTTTGTTCTGAAACATGATACCAGCGTTCTTTAATGTCAAACTTGAATTTTCACTATTCTTTCTATTACGTAAGTCAGTCTTCAAAACAATAAATATTTAACTGCTATTTACATTCATTTTCATCCATCACCGGTTTTTTCTCTTACTACATTTTGATAAGTTTACACAACTCAATCAATACAGCAGCGCTGGAAAACTGTCCCCTGCGATAAATTTTGCTGTACTTTTGTGTATTTATCTAGTTTCGTCAGTTTCGCAGAAGCGTCCATCATTCACTTTCCTACACTTTTTAAACTAGTTTTGAGAGCTTCATTACAAGCTGAGTAAACTCTTAGGAGGATAAAGGTCCTTCAAATAAATCAACATTCTAGGCCTTAAACTGTCTCATAAAATCTCAAAAGAACAAAACAAAACATCACCGTTTCGCTTTAATGTCACCCCAATGGGCTGAAAGAGCCTCTCAGGGTCTATTAACCACCCCCCCACCTACTCACGCATTGGGAAGGCCGACTTTGAAAATTCGCGACCCAGGTCGCACGGTTCACCCGAGTCACAAGGTGGTAACATTAATGGGAAACGGTTGCGTAGCTGAGAACTCTTCAGAAGGGCCTTCTTGACAAGTGTACACTTTCAGGACAAAGCAAAATACGCTGTTTACAAACTCTCACCTCCCTTTCCCCCAATGTCACCAGTGGACTTCAGAGGCACCGGTAAGGGTGGTTTCGTTCTTGGCGACATTTCCCTTACACACACCCTCACTCGCGCGCACACACTCACGCACGACTCCCCATACATTCCAGCGGCCTCTTGGGACCAGAAAGATGAAATACAGTCTCTGGGCCATCCCCCCCCCCCCCC
>VBSM01003143.1:9396125-9407686 GCA_008086735.1 Cheirogaleus medius
ACACACATGCAGTGTCACCTCCTACCTCCTATCCAGTGCACATACATGTGCACACACAGCGTCACCTTTGCCTCCCACCATGTATGGTCACACACATGCAGTGTCTCCTCTGCCGCCCACTCAGTGGCCTCCCACACGCTATTGGCTCAGGAGGCGCAGACCTGTATTGACACTGGGCTTTGCCACTTAGTGTGGTGACTTTGGACCTGTTCCTAATCTAAGCTTCAGTTTCCTCATCTGAAAAATTGGTTAATCGTAGCCCGTAACTCAGGCTGTCATAGGGCAGGTCCTCACCAGTGACTGCGGAATCGAGCCCCATCCACCTGTCCACCCCGTGGTGCGGAGTCCTCAGCGCCCCTCTCCTCCGCGCTTTCCTTCCCACCCCTCACCCGCTTGGCCCGAGCTGCTTGTCACCAGGCCTCTCGTCCTACCCTGAGCGTCCACCAGCCGCTCTCCTCAGGGGCCCGCTTCTGAGGGCTGAAGCCGCACCTGAGCACGGTCCAGCGGGCCCCCTAAGGGCCACCTGACTCTCCAGGGGAAGGTAACTTAGTTTGATCCACTATTTTCTACTGATTAGGCCCAACTCTGTGAAATGAGATGTTAATTTACAGAGAAGAGGATTGAGAAATTGGAAGTGATGGCTGTCGGCTAGGAAAGATAACCCCAGAGGTTACTGTCCTACAGAACTTTTGTCATCCTGCCGGTTCCCTCATTGCTGAGAGAAATAGGTCTCTGACGCACGCCCACTAAGGCTTGTGTGAGGACCGTTTTCAACTTTTCAAAAATGGCACTTTTCAGGAGGAGGCCAGGGCTGTGGCGAGAGGAGCCCCGAGGGTGGGACCGGGAAGGCTGAGCCGCTGTGAGAGGCTGCGGGGAGAGGAGGGCTGGGTGAAGGCAAGATGTGCCCCTACGTCCTGGGCAGATGGCTCTAGGCGCGGGTGCCGGGGGCAGAGGGAACTGAGGAGTGACTGCTGAGCCACAGCGGTGAGGCATAGAGGCAGCCCGGCCAGGGGCTCCTGGTCCCTCTTCCTAAACCTGCCAAGAGCTGGATGAGAAAACCTGGTCTCCATCAGAGAGAGTTTCAAAGATGAGCGACCTCAGAAAAAATCCTCAGGAAGTAAAAGAAGGTTCTGGAAGTTTTCGTGATGTGAGGTTTTTGGAGGAAAGGAGGTGAATATGGACAACAGCCTGCAAAGACCTGCTCCTTGGGTCCAGGGATGAAGGCAGCAGGGGCTGGGAAGCCTTCTGCGAGGGACACTGAGGCCTAACAGGGCTGTGACAGACTGGCCAGGGGTGGTTTGGGTTCAGAGGTCAGGGACGCTCTAGTCTGGATTCTTTGTGGCTGCTGGGCAAGGGCCACTGGGGTTTTTCTACACTGGCTGGGCTAGAGGCTACAACCGCAGTGTGGGTCACATTCATGTTGGCTTCCAACAAAAGCTCCCTAGAAACCACTGGCTACCAGGCAGGCCTGGGGGTGGCAGGGAGCAGCCATCGCCCTCCAGCTGCATACGCTGTCCCCCAGGGCTGTGACTACCCCTAGCTTCTCCTTAGAGCTGCCGCAGGCCCAGGCTCCTCAGCTGTGAGCCTCAGGCCCCTTCTATTGAAGAGGCTGATGAGTCAAAGTAGCAGGTTTAAAAACACTCTTCCCTGGAGACAAGAATGAGCTGAAGGGCCCAGCAAAATGTGGCAGTAGCACAGACCATGGCTGGCCAGGACGAAGACTTTGGCATACTTGTCTCTGGAACCCCAGCTCTCTAGCGTGGGGGCCTTTCTTTCTAAAGTCCTGCCCGTTACAGAGACTCCCCCTTCACGCCCAGCTGCTGCCCAGTGTTTGCCTCAGCTAAGATCAAAGTTTCACTTTCCTCAGTGGATAAAATCAAAACCAAAGAACTCTGGTGCTTTCTTTTGCATAGTTGCCTCAGAAAGGATTTCTCCCAGCTTCACTGACCACCCTTTTCTCCCAAAGGTCAAAGGTTTTAGCAGGCCTGACCCCCACTCTTGGAGGCCAATAAATGTCCCTAGTTAGTGGGTCTCACCTGTGTCCCTCCCATGCCCCGCCCCAGACCTGCTGAGGTAGAACCTCCAAGGGAAAAGACTAGAGAAATTTCTTTTTCAAGTGAATTTGATGAGGAGGCAAAGACTGGGTCATGTAGGTTTAGATTAGAACCCCTCCGCTTTGCTAACAAGATATATGGGGTCCCACGTGCATTTCCAGACAAAGCTGTGGCCAAGCCGTTCCAGATCTTACCTAGTCACCAGGTTCATCCCAGGAGGTGGGTAAAGTGGGCCCCAAAGAGCGCAGCTTCTCTCCAGCATCCAGTCCTCATTTCTCTACGGGTAGAACCTAGTGGAATAGAACCGTGGTGGAGACAGAAATAGTCTGTGGGAGAAGTCACCGAGGGGCGAAGCAGCCAGGGTGTGGTGGGAGCTCATTGCTGGAGGGGCGCCTCGTCACTGCGGACCGCAGCGGTGGCCGAGGCCTGGGGGAAGCTGGCTTCTACCTTTTAGAGCTGAGTGGCCATGGTGGGTAATAACCTCTCTGAGGTGCAGTCCCTTCCTTCGGACCCTGGGGAGAACATCAGTTCCTCTTTCAGGTTTTGAGGCTTGTCTGCCATGAAGAACAGCAATCACTCAGCACAGAGCCTGGCACACAGTAAGCGCTCACTAAGAGCCAGCTATTAGTATTAGATTATTAAGTATAACATGTCTGATTTCCTTAAGTACTAAGTTTGACAGTTAATATCTCTGACATTTCATTTTGACTCTTCTTGTTTTATTTTTATTGTGAATGTACACCCTCAGTCTTTCAAATGCACAGTTTGGCTTGTGATTATCTTTGAAAAATTTTTTTAGAGCAATTTTTATGAAACCATGGAAAAGTCAAAAATTTGTATAATTTTCGAATATGAGTTCTGTCGTGGGACAATGCAGTACAGACAGCTTGAAATATCAACAAAGTGTTTGGGAAGGATGTGACTAATGAATGCACAGTACCTCAACGGTTTGAGATGTTCTATTCCAATGATTTTAATCTTGAAAATGAGTCACGTGGGTGACCTAAGATCAAGGTAGATAATGATGAGCTGAAAGCTACAATGGAAGCAAATCCATCTCAACCTACAAGTGAATTAGCAAGATTGATGTGACTACTCCAACAACATTGGACCATTTGAAACAAATTGGCAAGGTAATGAAGCTGGAGAGATGGGTTCCACATGAATTAAACAAGCTCAGAAGATAAATCGTCCCAAAACTTGCCTTTCTTTGCTGTCACGACATAAAGGCGAACCATTTCTACATCGTATTATTACATGTGATGAACAATGGATCCTTTTTTAATAATCACAAGCATTCAGCACAATGATTGGATAAAGACAAAGTGCTGAAACATAGTCCAAAACTGAATATTCATCAAAAAAAGCTAATGATATCTGTTTGGTGGTCCAGCGCTGGTATTATCCACTGCAGCTTCATGAAACCTGGTCCATTAATTACAGAGGATGTCTACTGCAGCCAACTGGACAAAGTGATGAGGATGCTTGTGATTAAGCAACCTAGATTGGTCAATGGAGACAGGCCAATCCTCTTGCAAGACACTTGACCACATGTCACACAAACAACGCTGCTCAAACTGCAGAGGCTGGACTTAGAAACTCTCTGTCATCCACCATATTCACCAGACCTTGCACTAACTGACTACCACTTCTTCCAGACTTTGGACCACTTCTTGCAAGGAAAAATATTCAATTCTCAACAAGCTGTGAAAACGCCTTTCACGATTTCATTGCCACTCGCTCTCCAGGTTTCTTCACTGCTGGCATAAGTAAGCTGCCGTTAAGATGGTAAAACTGTGTTGATAGTTTAGGTGCATACTTTGATTAATTGCACTGCTTCTTGTTTGATAATAAACTAAACTTTTGATTTGAAGTCAGACATCTTATATTTAATGACCTTATATCAATAGTGTATCCAACAAACACCCATCAGATAAAAATGGCAAAAACGAACAAACAAAAAATAGATTGCACTAACACCAGTACTTAGGCACAGCTCGGTGTGTCCTTGGACTTAGCTGGATGTGTGGCTTCTAAGAGGGAACCTTCATACTGTCAGCAACCGAAGAGAAAATTAAATAAGGGTGATGTAGTGTGCCCAGTGCCATGTTGTAGAAAGGGAGGCAAGGACAAGGCTGGGCCGACTCTCTGGGCAGAAGACAGGTGAGGCTGCTAAATTCTCTTACACAAATGCCAGTAAGAACAATGGCATCACCTGGGGAGAGGATACACCAATGGTGTATTTGGAGAATCCCAGGAAGTACATGCCTGGAACAAACATGTTCTTTGCTGACGTTAAAAAGAAGGCAGGCAGGGCAGACCTGATGGCTTAGCTCAAAAAAGCTACTAATGAGTAATAATTGGCCACCGCCTTTCAGACTGTCTCATGATGTTTTTTATGTGTAACATAGTTTAATTGGTCTCATACCCCAGAATTCAGATCATGAATGACAGAATATTTCTGTTGGACCGTGCTAATATAAAAGACTGGCTTTTGGTTAAATGAGTATGATTAGTTTTTGGAATTTTGATAGTAATTCCAATTCAGTAAATGCTGTCACTGTTTTCTCCTTCTAAAGATAGGATTGGACGTGATTAGTTATGTTCAACTTTTCACAGACACAGTAAATTGCCGTCTCAAAACCTAGTAAAGATTGGCTTTATATTTAGATTTATATAACTAACTGGTTATGTGAATTTATTTAAATACTAGAGAAATCCCTTCACTGTCTCCAAACCAAGCAAGACTCACTGGTGTTTTAATTTGTGTTTGTTAGCCTGTTAAAGGCAAGGGCTGGGGAGATAAGGTAACAATGTCTACTTGATATTTCGGTCTTAACTATGCCAATCCAATTCCCTGTATCTACAAAAACGCTGCCTTTTACTTACTGAAAGGCATTTGAGTGTGGTTTATGTGTAATATCAAATAAAGAATATTTCACACTTAAAAAAACTAGACACGGTCCCAACACACAACTTACAGGGTAGAGGGTCTTAAAGGGACATTTCACTTTAAAATAATACAAGAAGATAGGGTTTGTGTTTGTTTGTAAAGTGACAGAAGAAAAGAACTGTGGGGAAAAGCACAGGTTTGATTCAGATGAGAGTTCTGCCTGTGTCCCTTCTTTAGACTCAGTCTGTTGGAGCAAGAACAGATTACAGAGGTCCCAGAAAAGGGCCACGTCTTACCCAGAGGGCAGAGCGCTCAGCCTCGGGCCAAATAACACTGTTAGCCCTGTGCCTGCCCTGATGTGTCTAACAGCTCAGTGACCTGGAACTACTCTTAGTTCTGTCAACTTCCATATCCCTCCCTACCTCGGATGGCCCAAGTTTCTCCTTAAAATCCCTCCTATACCTGCAAACTACAGAGTGAAGCACAATTAAGTGGATTTGAGAACGAAAAGAGAAAAGGGAGTGGTGCAGAAGCACAGCCTGCTCCTCAGAGCTGGGAGGTGAAGCAGAACTGGGCCCGGGCTCCTCGGGGAAGCTGAGTTCCAAGCGACAGGGCCAGGGAAGGGCAAGGGCTGGTGGCAATGTTTGATGTGCAGTCTTTTCCAATCCACTCAGTAGCCCTTTTCTTTTTTAAACAGGGACAAGAAGATAGGGTTGGGCCAAGTGAGAGGAGCTGAAGGTTAACTGCTAGAGAAGAGCAGAATCAAAGGCACTCGGCCAGCAACCTGCTCTGCCAAGATGCTCACGAGTCTCACAGAGTGAGAAGGGGCTCCTGGTGTGGGACATGCCGCTCCTTCTCAAGTGCCATTCGAAAGAGCCTCCAGCACCCAGGATACTGTTAAAACAAAGCCTCCTGCTTTTGTGGAGTGGCATTCCTAGAGGTGGGGGGAGGGAGGCAGCAGGAAAGAACAGAGCTCCACAAACACCCCGGATTTGTAGACAGCTTAGAAACCAACTGATGCAGAGGTGCCTTTCACCTTCCTCATGGCTGGTCTATCTGCAAATGTTGGCACTGACTTCATTTTGAGTTTTCAAATGGCAGTGAGAGGATAAGCTTATCTTACCTTATCTTCTGGTGGAGAAGGATAAAGCCGGGCTCTACTCTCAGCTCCACTGCTTTCCCACAAGAATTGTTAGACAAGTTACTTCACGCTCAAGGAAACTTGAGTTTCCTCTTCTGCAGACTGGGGTTACCACCACCTACTTCAAAGTTGCTGCCCTTAAGTGAGATGATAAAAGGGCCTGCCTGGTACCTACTAGGTAATGATTGGGTTGCTCACACAGGTTAGCCTGTTTACGTCAACACACAGCAAAGAAGCTACTTCTGGAAGACTGTAATCCTCATGCTTTCTGTCTCAAAGGATCAAGAAATCACTTGAAATCAAACATCTCTTTTTTTCCTATCCAGCCAAGGGCAGAGGTTAGATAGAAACACACCCCAAAAACGTGTCCAAAAGAAAAAGAAAACGAAACAAAGGGCAAGAGTCACTGGAAAAACCTCTTTGGCACCCAGTTTCAGTGGTTTCTTTCTTGGAGGTTCCTTAGAACTTTAATCTCACAATTGAGATGAAAGTTTGTCACTCTCAGAACTGAAGGACTATGTTGCTCACTTATCTACTTATACCTTAACACATTGACTGCCATGTGAGTTGTATTTAACTCGGGCTAGTTATAACCCCGGGGGCCTCGTGAAGCAAGACCCTGCAGTTGGTTCGTGAAAATCTTACTTGTTGATGTTCTTATTGTTACAATTAATATTGACAATTTAATTCTAAAAACGTGGATTATGTTACATAGAACTCATGCACAGAAAACAATAAAAAATAACAAATTAGAAAGTACTGTTTTGTTTTAATCAAACACCATGGCCCCAGGGAAAAATTTTTATTCTTGAGCGTGGCAGTCAATATGTTAAACTCCTATCCCTCACAAGGCCATGGGCCGTGCTCAATGCCAGTATTCTCACAGTCATGGTGGATGTAGCATCGGGGAGGATGATATTTAGCTGTGAGTGACCCCAGCTGAGATACAGGCTGGGTGTGGGATCCTACACACCTGCTCACCATAGGGATGAACCCTTTATTCTCAAGCAGTCTAGAAAATGGACTTCTGGAACAGTTCTAAAAACGATAATAGCCCTTCCCCCAAGGCTACAGAGAGTCTAATATAGTTTTTAATAAGAAAACAAATCAGCAAGTATTCTCATCACTCTGAGAGAACATAGGAAGTCCTGATCCAGACTCAGAATCTTATTGGGGAGATGACTTAGCAACTATAAACTGAAAAGCAACGTAACAGGTGAAGCTGTTTCAATTAAAGGATGTCAAGATAGAGACAGAAATAATAAATGAAGCCAGGTGTGGTGGCTCACACCTATAATCCTAGCACTTTGAGGGGCTGAGGTGGGAGGATCACTTGAGCGTAGGAGTTCTAGACTAGCCTGGGAGACATAGCAAGACCCCCATCTTTGCCAAAAAAAAAATTAGCTGGGCACAGTGGCACACGCCTGTAGTCCCAGCTACTTGGGAGGCTGAGGCAGGAGGATTGCTTGAGCCCAGGAGTTCAAGGCTGCAGTGAGCCATGATCATGCCACTGTATTCCAGTGACAAAGCGAGGCCTGTCTCTATTTAAAAAAAAAAAAATAGTAAATGAGGAAAACAGGGACAACCTCTTCCGGGTCTATATGAGGATTCAGAAGGCATAGACAGAAAAAACTGCTCTGAGAAACAAGTAGGGCTGTTGCAAGAAAGGGCTGCCATTTTGTTAACAAGATCCCATTAAACAGCTGCTGTATAACTTTCTAAACAGCAATCCAACCTGTTGCATGCACTCGGTACCTTGGCTAAAAGCATCCAATTTATGACTGAGCTGCAAGCAGTTACCACTTAGCTCATAAATTCCTGCAACAGAGAAACCTCAAGAATATCACATCTTGACCGTCTCATTGCTCCTGGAACTCTACTAATAAGCTAGGGTTTGAAAAACTAAACTGAAAAATGGAGGAGGAATTAGCATGTCAAGAGCCCCCTCTAGCGGCTCTGGAAAAAAATGAAGTAACTTGGGATTTAGAATACTGGGAGAAAAAGTAGCAGCACAGACAATGCTGAGGAAAGCCTCAGCATTGCAACCTCAACCATAGCAACCTTTGCAGCCATCATTTCTAATTCTGAGGTGGTATGATAGATTCTTGTTTAAAAACCTCTCCCAGTGAAGACTCTGCCTTAGAAGTGTCATGAGCCTTTGCTACATTACCCATTAACTGCCTCTGTAACCCCAAATGATATGGTCTTAAACCCATGTCCTTCAAGTTCAATTTTCCATGGTGTTTTTTTTCCTTCTCACCTGCATATCCATCCATGTTGCCAATCTTTATGGTCATTTTTAATATATGAATAATTTTTGGCTAATTTATGAGGCTAATGCAGGACTTGTTATCATTGCATACAATGTGCTTGATAACCAACTTGCCAGGCACTGATCTGAACCACACAGAATCCATAAAAGATAACATTCAAATGCCAATGTCCCTTTGCAATAGACTAATACCAACCAATGTGAGGACCTGAGAAAGGAAACATATCCATGTTCTCCTTGCAAACCTTATCTCTATGCTGCCTCATGTCCCTGTGCAATTACTGGCTGCCACAAGGGCTCTTACACCCAGCAGACTCTCTGTCTCTAGGAAGGGGAGAGTGAGTGCCACATGGTGGCAGATTTATGGAGCAACGTTGGCATCTTTCATGCAGAAGACTGGCAGCCAGGAGTAATCCAGTCCCCCTAGGACATGGAGACAAGTGATCAGAGTGTACCTAAATAGGTGAGGTCTAAAGAAAATGGGGGTGGGGGGGAGGAAAAGAACAAAAGAAACCAAAAATGGTGGTGACTCGTGCCCCTAAAATCTATTTATCTGTAATGTGGAGGATCAATCAACACTGTACTCAAGATACATCTCCCCCGTTTTCATAGTTAACTTGGGAGGAACAAAGCAAACGCAGAAAGTCTGCCTGACTGAAGCAGGAAAGCCAGGATTTGGTTCTCGCTCTGTCATTTACTAAGCTGTTTGTGTTCACTTACTCATTTGTGCTTCAATTTTCCTCATCTGTAAAATCAAAGTATTAAACTAAAAAATTTTATATCTCTGCCTCTAAATATATCCTAACTCTCAAGTTTCTCTGATATTTTTTAGCTTAAAGTGTATACAGGAAATCCATCTTAAGAGGACATGCTCTTGCCAAAATAATGTTCCTTCTACAAATGTTAACTCAACCCTTTATCAAGAATTACATAATGTGACCAAAATAAACGCTTTAACACATTTCCAGGCAAAAGACAATTGAAATAGATTGTTATTCCTTTCCCCAGATGAAAAGGAGGAAGAACTGTTTCTCAAAAAAGATGAAACTAAGGGAACAAGGAACTACTGCTAAATCTACACACAAAAGTAGAGGATAATTTCCACCTAATTATATATAATTAAAGAACATAAAAGGAAAAAGTCTTCAAGTAGGTAAGGACAGACTCTCCTAATTTCTAGGTAGTAGGTTAACACTTTGCTGTCACCAATTTTAACTGCATTAATGTGCAACTGGTGTCCATTTACTCTTCCTCTGTTTAACAAATCAGACTCAGCACAAATATGCAAATTATTAGTGTTCCAGAATAAGAAGTATGCCTGAGTAAAAGGTAAAGAATGAATACTATTTTCTACTCTAATAAATCCTCAAGCAGAACGTACTCTCTGCACCTCTGTGGCAAGCATCCCAACAAGTGGAAGCTGTGCCTTGTGTGAGAAGACAATTTGCTGGGTGACAATGAAGTCTGAATACCATGCACTTTTCCTTAACACCAGTAATTCTCCCTTTGTGGAGAATAAATTGCATCATAGTCTAAAATTACTTTTTCATTTATTTTGAATAGTCAAATCCTTAACTAACTCACTTATACTAACCAATTCCATATTTTACATTCTTTTTAAAGGGTATAAAAATTACACAAAAAGCCTTATAAATATTTGCATTTTGATTTCTGGCAATCTATCTTGGGAAAATAATCCTAAATGTCCAAAGTTTTATGTATAAAAGTATTTATCAGTTTTTGGTTTTGGTACTTTAGCCAAAAAGTAACATTCTAAGTTTCCAATGGGATAAATAAGGTATGCTACTTCTATTTGACAGAGTATCATATGGCTATGAAAATTCTGTTTCTGAAGAATTATACCAGGAATATTTTATATTGTATTACTAACTGAAAAATCCAGGATATAAAGTTATATACTTGGCATGAACATAAAAACAACCAACCATAAAACTTTGTATAATCATTTGAAGGAAATGCCCCAAAAGTTAATAATGGCAGTCTGGCTGGGAAGGCCATTAAAAATATATGCCTCCTTCAAATCTACTATGGTAAATGTAGTGCACTTGTAACAGTATTAACAGAATCCCAAAGTGGAAGAATCAGTCTTACTCTGAGGAATATCCAGCCACAGAGCAGCACTTTAGAATTTTTTATGAATCACTGGCTAATACCTTGGGTAGATTTCTGTCCGTCTAAGTTTCTGAGTTGACTCATCATGCCCAGGATTTTCATATTTTTCTATTCAATTTCATTAGAATTATTAATTCATGATTAATATAGCAAAAAATATGGCTTTTTAAAACATTTATATTGTTTCATTATTTAGGTGCTTTATTGTTACAAAATTTACTGGAATTTCATTATACTGTTTCCTTGGGAAGATGCTTAAAAACATATTAAGATGTTCTGGAATGATGCTATGTCTTTAAACATCCCTTGAATTTGAGTCTTAAATGGAACTTACCTTACACCAAATTCCATATTGTAAAGGGTTGGTCATATAAGAACAAAGCTATAGATCATAAACTATACACCAACCTTTTTAACCTCCATAGGAATTTAATGACTCATGAATATTCTTGGATAAATGAATAGGAAAGTAAGTAGGAATATCAGATGTTACGGTTACATAACCCCTTGAATGGAGCCTTGGGTAGAACGTATCTTATACCAAATTCTCTGTTATAGAAGATCAGTTATACTATAACAAAGCCATGGAGTACAAATACTAAGTACTGAGTATTTAAACTCTATAGATTCAGCTAGTCAAAATGAAAACTCAGAGAATGAATATTTTTAAGTAAGGTACTTCTGGTTTTCACTATGGGAAGAGTAGTTCCTAACAAACTCTCCTGTAGATAATAACTATAAACTTGGGGGGGAGTGGAGGTGGGAGAATCAACAAGAAAAAAAATTTAAGGGAATTGTTGGAAAAGAGAAATAAAACCATCCCTTATTTACAGGTGATGACTATCTACATAGAAAATCTCAAAGAATCTACCAAAAAAAGCTACCAGAACCAACAAGGTAGTTTTCCAAGGTCACAGGAGACCCCCAAAGTGGGCTGCACTTAGTGACTTGCTTTCAAAGAAGAGAGTATGGAAAGGGAAAAAATGTAACTTTACAATGAAGAAACCTGGCAAACACGCCTGTAATCCTAGCACTCTGGAAGGCTGAGGTGGGTGGATCGCTCAAGGT
>VBSM01003143.1:9422909-9434875 GCA_008086735.1 Cheirogaleus medius
ATCACCCTGAAAACACAAACCATAAAATGAAATACTCTATAAAACACTGCTAAAATAATTTGTTAATTACTAATCTAAACCTTACTATTTCTACAAAATAAGCACCAGGATTTTAAAAGACAA
The DNA here is from genome assembly GCA_008086735.1 of Cheirogaleus medius. Classification (NCBI taxonomy): domain Eukaryota; kingdom Metazoa; phylum Chordata; class Mammalia; order Primates; family Cheirogaleidae; genus Cheirogaleus; species Cheirogaleus medius. The sequence goes on from VBSM01003143.1 coordinate 9,423,033, forward strand.
AAATATATTCACAAAATCTCAAAATACTGCAATGCATACTTTTCATACTGCCCCCTCTACACACACATACACACAAAATAGAAAACAGTGCCGGGCACTACTCTAAGAGCTGGAGAATTATCAGGCAAACCAAACAAAAATCCTTGCCTTTGCAGAGAGCAATAAAATAAGCAAGATAAATCTGAAGATCAACCAGCTTTTGAGGGGGGTACTTCAAATTATGCTTCATGGGATATTAATAATTACATTGTCTGTGTGTAACCATTTATTAAGCAAATATCAAAGTAATTACAAATACTCCCACAGACTACTAAAAGGCATTAGTTTTTAGTAGTAATGTGACAAAAGCACAGATGCTACATAATATTCTTTATCTTATCCTGTCAACTCATTAGGGCAATGTGAATCTTATGCTTACTAACTTCTGTTCAATTAAAGCCTCTGCCAAAGAATGGGTGGTACAATAAGGGCACAAGTGACAATAAATCAAACCAGTCAATTTACCTATTTATGAGGATTTCTAATGTCAATAAAATTAAATGGAACTAAAGATTATAATATACTAAAAGTCTGGAATATATACAAAATACATACATAATTAAATTTATCATGATTTCTATCCTTGCATCAGATGAAACAGAATCAAAATATTTTGCTCAAATTTTTGTTAACTGATTTATAAAACCTTGGATAATTAGAATGACTTACATCTTGAATAATTAAACTCTTTCATACTACACAAGAGGAATATGGGACTCAGTGGTAACTGAAACCATAAAAGAGTAAACAAATCCCCTTTGTAAAATTCAACTTTTCATCGGCAATGACTTAATTCATCCCCAGGCTATCTGATTACATGCTAGAAGAGTGTAGACCTTGAAGAGTCTGCTTTCTAAATTAATGTTTCACCTTTATAGGCCTAACCAATTCAAAAACTACTGTGTAAATAATTAGCATCACAGCTTACAGTATTTCTAAAATTCCACATTCTCTTTTTTTCAGGTATATCTGAATATTAATGGTTCCATTTCTAAGACCATGATGATACACAGAACCAGTAATAAAACAAGCTACCTATATTAAATTCTGAAATAATGTGTTTTACAGACTTTACTGAGCAAAGTATTTATTTTTACAGCCTAAAAATAAATAAAACATTATAGTTTATATTGGAACTACTACTTAAGAGTCTTCTCTTCTCTATGGCAGTTGCTGAGGTCAAGATTTCCATAATGTCAGTTAGAAAAGTTTAAAAACTTAGTTTGTTAAGCACGTTGGATGTGGATTATATAAATGAAACAAAATAAAGCATAACAAAGCCATCAAAAAGACATTTCATTTTTCACACTGCAGGTGTTACAAATACACTGTGGAAAAATTAATTTAGGATCATACCAAGAAGTAAAAGGCTGGCTTACATAATACAACCAGGACTATAAAATCATTTCTATCCAGAATAAAGGAAAAGACTTCATCTTGACAAGTGGTCATTTTGAGAACCAAAGCTGTAACTAAAATATTACAGCTTAAGAAAGAATGAATAGGTCGGGCAAGGTAGCTCACGCCCGTAATCCTAACACTCTGGGAGGCCGAGGCGGGTGGCTCGCTCAAGGTCAGGAGCTCGAAACCAGCCTGAGCAAAACCGAGACCCCGTTTCTACTAAAAATAGAAAGAAATTAATTGGCCAACTAAAAATATATAAAAAAAATTAGCTGCGCATGGTGGCGCATGCCTGTAGTCCTAGCTACTTGGGAGGCTGAGGCAGAAGGATCACCTGGGCCCAGGAGTTTGAGGTTGCTGTGAGCTAGGCTGATGCCACGGTACTCTAGCCCAGGCAACAGAGGGAAAGGAAAGGGAAAGGGAAAGGGAAAGGGAAGGAAAGGAAAGGAAGAAAGAATAAAGCCTCTCAATGGAAGATCTTGGTTTATCACCAGTGTCTTTCAAAAGGGGCATCTGCTGAGGATGGCGGTTCCGTGAACTCTAGATAAAACTCATTTTGTTTAAAAAGAAAGGACACGTAGCTATCACAGTTCCAAACCAATTTCCAAATAACTGACTACCTGGATTAACCAGCCTTCTCCAATACCTCTCTACAAAACATCCTGACTGAAGCCCACAGCACAGTGGACTTTCAAAACCAATAAGCTACTATCTATTACTTGCATTCATCTTACTCTACCAGTTGAGTTGTTTATGCTTACAGAGGCAGCTGTGTTTGCTCCCTGCTGTTTTTGTTTTGGCTACGTAATTATATTAAATAAAGTGAGAATATGACTCTACAAAGAGTTGTTTTTTAAAAATGTGCTGGACACATTCAAAGGTGAGTCACTAAAAACTGAATTAAATGGGCAAATCAACTATAAGATTCTGGGTAAATAATTAAATAATATATAAATTTATATGTACTTTATAACAAAATTTAAAATGTCAAGTCACAAAAAATCAAGAAAAGACTTGGAGAACTGGTCCAGATTAGAGCAGCTAAAAGAAACATGACAACTAAAAGCAACATATGCTACATGGAATCCTGGATCCTGTTCTCATCCAACTTTAATGAGAAATGTGTTTATACCTGCAATCATATAAGAAAGTCCCTTGAAAACTCTTACCACTCATACTCAAAAAAACCCTTAGGCTTTACATCAAAAGATTGATACATGAATGTGTATTTATTTAAAATAAAATGCTTAAAACATATATAAAAATATGTTTGCGTATATATACACACATATACATATATACTATATGTATTTTAAGATCTTATGCTATTGAGTTTTTGATTAACTAATCAATAACCAACTGGTACTGATCTCATGGGTAAGAGGGTTCTGGGTACTACACCTGTCCTACACACTCCCTTCCCATCATTTTCATCCCCTTCTACTCACCTATACATAGCCACGCATTATCACTTAAGAAAGCAGCCCTCCGCGCTCCCCTGCCCCCTGGTCTCATTTCAAATAATGAGATCTGTCTTACTCTGGAAGCAAAGATTTTATCTTCTACTTCAATTTTTAAGGAAATGCTAGTTAAACATGCATAGCAAATAATGTTTAATCCACTTTAAAAAGTTATAAAATCATCATTGCTTTAACCAACAAAAAATATATTTTGTACTAAGTTATTGACAAAATTATGTTAGAATATAAAAAATGAAAAATAAGTAAGTTAATACAAAGTTATTTTAGACTGTATGATATCATGTTAAAATCAAGCGTAGATCAAGCACAGACTACCAATTTATAGTATATTTTAAAATATACTCCACCTATATGAACACTTATAGACATGGATAAAACATTCTTAAAAAAAAGAACTACTATATGTATATTAAATTGTGCTGGCCTTTTCTAAATAAAGGCCTGTCTTGTATATTTTAAGAGTAGCATGTAAACTTATTTAAAAATGAAACTTGAAGTAGATAAAACTGTACATGTTTATCTCTTCTGAAGGATTTTTACAAAGCAGCTATAAAAGTTCTTACATTATATTGCTCCAGATTTTTCTCTTTATTTGCCTCAGTGTCCTCCAAATCCTTATGTATAGCAGCAATCTGTCTTTTCTTGTCATTTATAGCCTGATCTAAAGACTTGAGTTCCTTTTTAATCCATTTATCCCTTTCTTCTTTTGATGTAAACTGGCTTCCTCGACCCTGCTTTGCATAAAGATCCGTTCTTTCCTGAGTTGCTTGAGCCAATCTACATAAGATAGAAGAAGAGAATGGGTTGAAAATGAGAACACAAAATAACAAAGTTTAATTAAAATCAATGTTAACTGTAAATAAAAACAAAGTCATTTAAAACATTATATAAAAAAGGAATTAAGTATAAAAATCAACTACTATATAATACAGCTCCTTGAACTACCCAGTTTTATATAATAGTAATTTAACTTCAAAATCCCAAAGTCAAAGGACAACTCATTACCTAAGGATTTCAGGTCTGGGTTACTCCAGGTCTGGGTTGGTCAGTAAATCTAGATAGTTCTAGTGCCCTACACCTCAGAAACTTTCAAAAATGTTGTAATTATATTTAACTAAATAAACCTTTTCATCTCCTTACAATGAAAGACACTCTAAAAGGCAAGAAAAAAATGAGAGAAAACATTTATAACATAATGTTCAAATTACATAAAACATTCCTATGAAACATGAAACACTAAGGAAAAAAATCTCAAAAAAACGGGCAAAGGAAATAAATAGGCAATTCACTAAAAGGAATACAAGTGGCATAAAAACATGATAATATACTAAATAATGTGAAATCAGCCAACATTGTCAAGTCCAATCTATAGATAGCCACTAAAAGCTATTAAAAAACAGCATTGAAGGAAGAAAGAAAGTTGTAGAACGAAACATACAGTAAGATGTCATTTGAGTAAAAAAAAACACAACATGATGCATGCTTTAAAAAGCCCAACATTTAGCTATGTTATCTTAGGTAAGGTGCTTCACCTTCAAGAGGCTCAAGTTTATTGAATTTAAAGTAGTGATAATGTCAATCTCCTAGGGTTTTTGAAGAGAAACAATGTAGGCAATATGTGTACAATAATCCACGGCCCACAGTAGTTGTTAAATATTAGCAATTATTTCTTTGAACTGGGCATTTAACTTTTGCCCTTTACTGTGCTAGTACATTCTTAATCCATAACTAGGTTCTATAAAGAAACTATGTAGAAAGTTAAGGTGTTGGTGAAAACTCCCAGACCTAGCAATTCCTCGTTCTTCTTTTTCTTTTACACTGTTGAATTTAGGTTCTGTTTCTGCCAGTTCTTTCTGCTTTTCTTCTATTTTTTCAAGCAGCTTCTGCCTCTCTTTTAATAAACGTTTCTGTAAATGAAGCAAGATAAATTAAAAAAGCAATCTGCTTAAAATTTTTTGCCCAATTTTTAAGTCTAGCATAAAATGTTGTCTCTTGGGGTTGAATATAATAAAAAAAAGAAAGTTTTCTCATCAGAAAAATCAATCTTACAAAATTTGTTTAAATGTTAAGAAACAAAGAGATAGTACTAAGTTGCTATTTAAGTGAAAATTTATTTTAATGTGGCAAAGGTTTTACAAAAAACTCAAACATGAACCCATCAAATAAAGGACTGTCTTCTGCAATTCCTACTCACCTGAATATTGTCTTTCATTTTTAGCATTTTAACTTACCCTTTGTTCACTATTGCCTGCCAATTCATCTTGTAAATCCTTGGCTTTAAGTTCCAATTTAGTCCTCTGCTTAATTTGTTCTTGTCTTTCAGCACTGAGCTGTTCTTTTTCTTCTTTCATAGCTGAAATTTTTGTTTTCAATTCTCTAACTTGGCGCTCAATATCCTATTCAAAAAGTATTGAACAGAAAACTAATCAGGCAATTAAAAGTACAATGGTAGAATTGTGATACCATTAATTCTGTCCCTTCTTTTTCTTTCATCTACTCTTTTAGTACTACTCTGTCTTTCCAATACTCGATCCCTATGACTCCCTATACTAAGGTCAAAAAATATAAGTTAACCTGAACCTTGATTATAATCTTACCTCCATTTTATCTCTTGCATCCTGCTGGGCATCTCTCAATTGTCTGGATTTTTCTCCACTTGTCTCTCGCTTAGCAGAAAGCTGAAAAAAGAAAAATAAGCCACCATTTCTAACTAATTTTGTGTTTCTGACTAATTTTGCATTTGCTTAATATTTCATAACATCTAGTAAAATTTTTTGTATTTGCTAAAATAAACTGAAATAATTAGAAAATTTTTACGAAAAGTTTTAAAATGGTTTTCTTTAAATTAGAAAACTGAAGCATTCATTACCTACACAAATTTTTGTGTAAAATGTCAGCAATACTAATTACAAGATATTAATATATTCTAAAAATCCAAGAAAAAAAATCCAAGAAACCTCAAGTGGCTTTCCTTTCATCTGGTCTGCCTGACACCACTATCTGATTATATTTCACATACAACTACAGCAAGAACACATGGGTCTAGGCATTTTCCTTACAGTAAACTGAAAGAAAAAATTTGCTAATGAATTCATTGAGAGGTTTTTTAAAGTTTCTATTTAAAATTACTGAGAAATGTAAATACCACATGAGTTTAACAAAGTCATAAAAACAAAATTAGTCTGATTTTAAATGTCAAAGGTAAATATTTTACCTCATCAAGCTTAGCACGAGTCTCGTTAAGTTCCTGATTGTAAATGGTATATTCCAGGGCTCGTCTCATTTTATCCCATTTCTGATACTGAGCTAGTTCTTCCTTTTCTTCCTCTAAAGTATGTAATCTCTCTTCAATGTATTTTAACAACTCATTGATTTTTTCACGTTTGCCCTCTTAAAAAAAATGGGGAGGGGGTGAAGGAATTGAATACAATTTTTATGTAATAATATCACTTCTCAAATATATCATAAATTTACTCTTAAGAACTGTAGCATTATTTTTTGATATTATGTGGTAACCAAATCTAAGATACTAAAATGGCAATTAAGATGCTTTATTATGAAAAGCGTCAGAGAACAAATTTACACATAGTGACACTGATTCTTCTATTACATATGTAAGGGCCTCAGTTTAAGCTTCCTTTTTAAAAGTCAGTGTGCCTTCCCCCAAAACCCTGACAAAAGGCTAACAACATCATTTGTGTTATGAATTCCCAATTTTTATTAATAACAGCATTATCTACAGCTGCCATATATTGAATACCTAACTGTATTTCTACCATGGAGCTACTCTGATCCTCTAACTCACCACCACAATCTACAGAATTTTACAGATGGGGAAGCTTTGGACCAGAGAGATAAAGTCTAAGGTCATGTCAGTTAATTACTGGTCAGATTTTTAATCCAGGACTATCTGACTCTAAGCCATATGACAAAGCAAATGAAAAGCAAATGAAAAGCAAAGCAGGGTTTCCATAACAAATGTACTAAAGATTACAAGTTCAAAGTTTTACATTTACTTATTCCTGAACAATTTAAAACCTAATGCCAGTTGATACTCCAATGTTTTTTCTGGAGGAATACATCCAAATCTGTCGTCCTAACAACTGACGAGAAAGATAGAGGCAAAAGTAGTTGACTTGCAAAGGCCCTATGTTATCGTATCTAACAGTAGCACTTCTTTATTCAAAGGGATGAATTATTAGAAATCTCAAACCTTAAACTGTCTCAAACTAATTTTCTCTCCATTCAGTAGATAAGCAAATTATCATACAGTATATTTCTGATAACAGACATAACTCCTTTTATGGTTAGTTATAACACAATGAAAAGCAATTTGCAACAGAAAGAAGGCAGGCAGAATCACATTTTTTTTTACCAGTTTCTTTCATTAGGGAGATGCTTTCTTCTTTTCTTTCATCATACACTCTAGTACCAGCTACTTCTCTCAATAACTTTAGTCTCTGTGAATCTGGTGCCGTTGCCATCTGGTTGATCTAAAAATTTTAGAAAAATCATTACATAGTTATAGACTGCTCTTTAAGAACTCTACCTTGAAAGTTTTTAATACATATATAGGTTAAGTATAATATAAGGTTATCCTAAATGCTTGGGAAGCAGAAATGTTACAAATTTTGGATTTTTTCTTCTTCTTCTTTTGTTTAAAATAGTATCACCTTTACTGCTTTGATGGATTTTTTAATATTTGCATTTATACTTACCGGTTGAGCAACCTAAACCTGAAAATCTGAAACGTTTCAATGAGCATTTCCTTTGATAGTCATGTTAGCCACTCAAAAAGTTCTGGATTTTGGAGCACTTTGAATTTTGGATTTTTGGATTGGGGATGCCCAACGTGTATTCACATGTTAAGTTTTAAGTAGATTGTGATTTGACTAATGTAATTTGTAGAGTACATGTACCTACATATCTATATTGCCTTTACTTAAATGAAACTTGCAAATAAAATCCAATTAGAATACATTCATAAATCTCCTTTAAGATTAACAAATTAAGGAATATCCAATACTATCATTTTTCTTAGTCAATATGATAAGGTATAAAAGATGAACTCCATTACCAAAGAATAAGGTATTTTTACAAGGAGAAAACATCACGGAATATACATTTTTTAAAAGCTGTAATATTAAAAGTGCAATCGGCCGGGCACGGTGGCTCACGCCTGTAATCCTAGTACTCTGGGACGTCGAGGCGGGAGGATCGCTCAAATTCAAAAGTTCGAGACCAGCCTGGGCAACAGTGAGACCCCGTCTCTACTCAAAATAGAAAGAAATTAGCAGAACTAAAAATATATAGAAAAAATTAGCCGGGCATGGTGGTGCATGCCTGTAGTCCCAGCTACTCGGGAGACTGAGGCAAGAGGATCGCTTGAGTCCAGGAGTTTGAGGTTGCTATGAGCTACTGAACTAAAGGCTGGGCAACAGAGTGAGACTCTGTCTTGGAAAATAAAAAAAGTACATTCATCCCTCAGTATCCATTGGAGATTGGTTCCAGGACCTCTTGAGGACACCAAAATCCAGGGATGCTCAAGTACCTTATATAAAATGGCACAATATTTGCATATAACCTACACATGTCCTCTAATATACTTTAAATCATCTCTAGGTTACTTATAATACCTGATACAACGTAATGCTACATATATAGTTGTTATAATTTTAATTTATATTATTTCTTATTCTTATATTGTTATTTTTGGGTTTTTTCCCTGAATATTTTCAATCTGAGGAAATGAATCTGCAGATGTAAAATCCACATATAAGGAGGGCAGACTTTATAACAAAAAAGTATGCTTTAAATATAGAGAGTGGTACAATGTAAGTGCCATACAACTTAATATAACAAACATCGATAGAAGTAAAAAATGCTATCGTTGCATTAAAAACTTTAAGTGATAATTACTCTAACACTTACATAAAGAGAACTGGCTCTAAGCTAAGAAAATACGGTCTATCAAAGGTATACATCAAAGAGTCATCCTTCAGATTCTCACTACTGGGCACTCCAATAAACATGTTCATTCACTGAACTTACTCATTTAAAAATAATTTATCAAATGGCTACATCATATATGTCACTCTGCTGGGCACTGAGAAAGAAAGGAACAAAGAGTAAAGCCCTCATGGAGCTTATATTCTAGTGAGAAAGACAGAAAATATGCATATCATAACAGTATAATTTAAGTGTTATCAACAAAAATAGGCCAGGCATGGCAGCACATGCCTGTTATCCTAGCACTCCGGGAGGCCGAGGCGGGAGGATCGTCTGAGCTCAGGAGTTCAAGACCAGCCTGAGCAAGAGAGAGACCCTCTCTCTACTAAAAAAAATAGAAAGAAATTAGCTGGACAACTAAAAAAATATATACATATAAAATTAGCCAGGCATGGTGGCACATGCCTGTAGTCCCAGCTACTCGGGAGGCTGAGGCAGGAGGATTGCTTGAGCCCAGGAGTTTGAGTTTGCTGTGAGGTAGGCTGATGCCACGGCACTCTAGCCCAGGCAATAGAGTGAGACTCTGTCTCAAAAAAAATAAAGAAAAAAAGAAAAAGAAAACAGATTAAGAAAATAAAGCATATAGGATTGGAGGAGAGGCAATGATTTTATATAAGGTAGTCATGGATGGCTGATCTAAAATAACATATGGGCAGAAACTGAAATGAAGTAAAAGGGACTATGTTTGGAGGAGGGGACTCAGATAACTGCTTTCAAATCAGCCTCTGTTTTAAGAAATTTCTCTCCCACAAATAGTGAAGACAGCCTTTTCGAAAACTTGTTCTTCCAGTACCACATTTTCCAAAACTGAAATTCCATATTCTTGTAATCACATGTACCTTAGAACACCTACAGTATAAAATAACTAGAGGATATCTTTAAGAATTTTCCCATAGTCCAAAATAAACCACACTATACAAAACTATCAGGACATTACATGGTAAGTTATGAGAAGAAATTATCTTAGACATAGTTGAAAGTATTAGGAGGCAGCAGAACAATCAGCTAAAGTTTGTAGTTTAGCTGCTAAAAAAATATAAAAAATACAACCTTCATAAGGGAAATAATATGTAGCATGTTGGTAATTTCCGGTAATGTAAGTTTTTCAATACTTTAATTCTGTGATAAACTGAGAAATAAAGCATATTAACTTTAGAAAGTAATTTTTTCAAATATCACTTTTATACAATTTCTACAATATTCTTAAGTATGATCACTGCAATTTCTGTAAGCCAATAATGTCTTCCAACACAGTGCACCTCAATAAGTAATACCGGTCACTAAGAAAACAAGATCCACTTAATCTACTAAATACTTCTATCCCAATATGCAATGGATCTATTTTGTACTTTGGATCCATGTAAAAGATAATAAACTTCAACACAAATCAATAAAAACAAAAAACAGTAAGGTCTACTTTTGCTTCAGCTTAACCACTAGAATCAATAAACCAAATTCATCATTCAACTGAAGAATTACTCAGAAAACAAATTCTAAAACAAACAAACAAACAAAAGGACATACAATTGTTTTACCTTTCCTTGTTTAACAATATAATAAGGATTGCTTCGAGAAAAACCAGCACTTTCAAGGAGGTTCATCACATCATTTTTCCTGTTGATAAACATTAAAATTATTTTTTCAGATAAATAATTTTAAAGCAGCCAACAATAAGCAAACAATGAGTAGCTCCTGGCTTAAGTAGCATTAAGAAGTACAGATAAGCAATTAAACCAGCTGTTCTATGAGCCTCAGAGAACCTTCTGATTCTTGTGTTTATGTTCTAAATATTGATTTGTTGAATATGAGGCAAATATATCTCACATATGAGGCAAATAAAAGAATTATTTTATTCTTTTGTAAAGAAATTCTAAATTTAAAGAAAAATGCTTACGTGACCATCTTCTTGTCTAAGAAATACTGATCTTTTTTGGCACCAATAACTCTTCGAAGTGAAACTTCCTCTTTATCGATCTAAGAAAAAATGTAAAAGCCCAAAATTAATTTAATAGTAAAGTATTAATAGAACACTTTTCGTTAAGGTCATTTTAAAGACCTTGACCATAACTATTTATTTTAAAATTTCAATTATCTCAGTAAAGATAATGCTATGAATACTCATGATAAAGACATTTCTTCACAACAGACTACACATTCTCATTTGTTGTTGACCAGAATATTCATCATAATTTTAAAACAAAATCAGTATGTAAATGGTATCTTTTAATATAAACTAGACATTATAAAAGCTTAACTAGAGCTATAAATGTTTCAAAGTATGAAAAAAATTAGCTATTAATATATCAATAAAATTCTCAACATCATTACTAAAAAAAAAAAAAAAAAAAAAAAAAAAAAAGAAAAGAAAAAAATGTTACTTACTGGTAACCGGTTGTCAGAATTATCAAAAATAATCTCCACAAAAGCAGAAATAACACGAGGGCCAGTACCCTCCTAAAAATAAGAAAAATGAGAAATTTGTCATTTAAGTGGTTCATTCATATCCTTCAAACATTTTTAAAGTCTAATGCAAGGTAACAAGCCTGATTCAACAGACAAAAATTTCTATAAGACTAGTATATACAGATCCCCCTCTTGCCAAAACAGCAGAGACGGTAGATTAGGATAAGAAAACTTTTCAACTAAATAGCTTTTGATTCTGAATAAAAAATAAGAACTATGCAAAAGATGTCAAAGTTATATATACTTACATTTTACTCTGCAGATCACTTTTTTATATCACAAGACTGGGGGCCATCTAATTATACGTATTTGCCCGTATCTAAAACCCTGAGGCTTTTCTTTTACAGTATCATCTTAATGCTGGAAAAGAACTCTAACAAATTATGTGATAATTACTGGAAATCTGTTTTAACATTTAATTTGAAATGGTCTATATGGGTTTTTTTTTTT
>VBSM01003143.1:9443170-9516969 GCA_008086735.1 Cheirogaleus medius
CGCTGGAAAATTTGTTTTAATAATGTGATAATTAATACCCCGGGAGCTATTACTGCTCTACCATGTGCTATAAATCTAGACAGATCTGTACAGTTTCACGAAAAGAGATTTAGATGAGGTTAAAAGCTTTAACCTACTTCTCTTTTTTTAAGAGCCTGAAAGAGTTTAGGTACGAGTGGCAACCCTAAGTGTTTGTGGTCCGTATCAGTCTTGAGGAAAAAAAAATTATTTGTTTAGAAATTGGATCTCTGGGCCACTCTAAAATTACCTGCTGGAACAAGAACAAAATGCCTAAATCCGTCCTCAGCGCCCATCCCGCCCCAGTCAGCAACTCTGGCCTTAATTATTTCTACATTGAGCTATTTTTAATAGCCCCTCTCTACAAAAAAATTTAAAACTTAGCAAGGTTGGGGTAAGAGTGTGCCTGTAGTCCCAGCAGGAGGATTGCTTTAGCCTAGGAGTTTGAGGTTGCTATGAACTATGATGATGCCACTGCACTCTAGCTTGGGCAACAGAGTGAGACTTTGTCTCAGAAAAATTAATTAATTAATTAATTTAAAAAACTAAAATAAAAAGCTCCTTAAACATTTTATGTCAGGATTAGCATCTACCCTATCAATTTGTGGGATTTTAGGCATATTATTAATATTTAAAGTTTTAAGCCTCTAATTCCTAGTCTATAAAATGAGTATTATAAAACTGCTTCATATTCAGGATGAAAAACAGGATATATAAGGTAATACTTTTTACCTATAATTATACATATGTATTATAAGGATGAAAGGATGGTTACCAAAACATTTGTGATGGTTTTCACAGTGATGGAGTTTTTACTTTCTTCCTTAGGCTTTTCCATATTAAGTGAATCTTATACAATTAGCTTATATAATTTATATAGGCAGAAAAAATAAAGATCAGTGAAAACCAAAAACATCAAAAAGGTGATTTTGAGAATTTAATGCAATCATTTTAGTTATATTTATGTATTTATTGTCTGTCTGTACTAGAATGTAAGTCTAAGAGAGAAGGGACTTTATTTTGTCCCTGTTGTTTCCATAGTAACTAGTTCACAGAAAGTACTCAGTAAATACTTATGAGTGAAAAAAGCAGAGAAGCAAAGTGCTTACTGCAGTGTCTGGCCTATATTTGCCAGCTACTGGTATTTAAAGACTCCCCAGGGCCCCATTCCGCCTGCCTCCTATGTCCCTTGGAAGCATCATTCTCTATTCTCTTCTAGGAAGTATGTAGGGGCAGAACATAATGATCTCCTTTAGCAGGGATGAATAGTTAGTTCATCAAACCTAGGAACTATCTAGGGGCAAAGGTCACTCCCAAATGAAATTGCCACCATAAAACAGAATACCAACCACACAAGGCCTACTTGCTCATAGCCAACCACATAAGAATTGCTGCTGCAGCCTTTTTACGTGAAAACATCCCATTAACAACACATAGCATCATATCCTCCTCAGTGTTTTTACTTCTCTCCCCCAGTCCTACCTCAGATTGATTCAACATGATCCTCAGACACACTGGAGTGGAAGGGGGTAAATTGTGACTTGAAACATGTGTGACCTTAGTTTTCCTATACTTATTATTTTATTTTTTTCTTTTTTTTTGAGACAGTCTCACTCTGTTGCCCAGTCTAGAGTGCCATGGCGTCAGCCTAGTTCACAGCAACCTCCAACTCCTGGGCTCAAGGGATCCTCCTGCCTCAGCCTCCCAAGTAGCTGGGACTACAGGCATGTGCCACCATGCCTGGCTAATTTTTTCTATATATTTTTAGTTGGCCAATTAATTTCTTTCTATTTTTAGTAGAGACGGGGTCTCGCTCTTGCTCAGGCTGGTCTCGAACTCCTGAGCTCAAACGATCCACCCGCCTCGGCCACCCAGAGCCCTAGGATTACAGGTGTGAGCCACCGCGCCCAGCCAGTTTTCCTATACTTAAAATGGGCATATTCTCTGCCTTTCTAGGCAGCAAAGATACAGAGGTCTGCCCCAACAAGGAGTCAATGCTGAGAGCCCAACTTTGGGAGTCCCGGGTGACATCCCAGGTCTATCGCTTGCTGACTTGTATGACCTGAGGAAAATTAACCTCTTGGAGCCTCGGTTTCCTCATCTATAAAATGGGAATTATAATGATACCTATGAAAATTTCTGTGCAGACAAATTGAGATGATTTATATAAAATAACTGGCACAGGAGATAATGTTAGCTATTTTTGTTATTAATTTATAGCCAAACTTACATCCAGCAAGTCCCTGGGAAAAGACATCAGAGAGCTAAATTGAAAGGTCAAAATGACAGGAGAAAACTGACCGAGACTCTGGACCCTCCCCCGTTATTCATTCATTCATTCATTCATTCATTCAACAGATAGTGTCGAGGAAGAAACACCTTCTCCTCTGCCTTCTTATGTTCATGGATTGGGGGGGCCTGTGAATTAAACTCAAACTGACCATTTGCAAGAGAAAAGCAGATTTTAATCATATACATACATGTGAGAGTTCACAAAGAATTTGAATTCAAAGGAGCAGTTAGATTTTGGAGCATTTCAGTTTATAAAAAAATAAAGAGCAGTTAGACTTTGGGGCTTATATGCTATTTTAATAGGAGAAGAAAGAGAGGGAGAAGGGAACTTATGGGAAGGTAAATGACTTTTAGCTTAATCTAATTTGTTATGTAAGTGAAGCTGTACCACCTTTGGCTGCCTATCTGTTTCACTCCCAGGAGCATCACGGTCATTTAGTCATGGCCACAGACCCCTATGTGTCACAGACTTAAACATTTAAAGATCTTAATTGGCTTTTATTTGTGATTCTAGAATCAGGCAACACCTCATTCTATAGAATGAGTGTTCTGATGCTCTGAGCAAAGGAGCTTGGCTGTATAGACAGAAAAAGGCTGAGGAAAGCAGAAGCAGAGAACAAAATGTGGATTGATCATTTCAAGTTGCTTTCCTTGTAAAGGTTAAAGCAGAGGGGACTTTCTCATGCCAGCTAAAACTGACCCATTTGGGGATCTAGCCATTCATTCTCTCTCTCTCTCTCTCTCTCTCTCTCTCTCTCTCTCTCTCTCTCGATATCTTGAAAGGTCAGATAAACAACTTAGTTTTGTCTTGGTGATGTGGAACTTGAGCATGAGTGAAACCATTCTGGTTTGGTCTGTTGGACCTGGTGCAGGAGCTTGGTCCAAACCAACAGCCTCCTATACATTTTATTTAACAAACCTAAGAGTTAAAACTATAAAACTCCTAGATAAAAACATAGGAGTAAATCTTTGTGACCTTGTGTTAGGCGATGGTTTCTGAAGTACACAATACCAAAAACACAAGTGACAAAAAAGGAGATAAATTGTACTTTATTAAGACTGTCATGCATCAAAAGAAGTAAAAAGGCAAGCCACAGACTGGGAGAAAGTATTTGTAAACTACATATCTGACAATTTGTATTTCTATATATATACCCACAAAATATAAAGAACTCTTACAACTCAACAATAAGCAAGTAACTCATTTTAAAAATGGACAAGGATTTGAATACATTTCTCCAAAGAAGATAAACAAATGGCCAATAAATATATGAAAAGATGCTCAATGCCATTAGTCATCAGGTAGATGCCAATCAAAACCATAATCAGATACCACTTCATACCCACTAGGGTGGCTAAAACAAACAGTAATAAGTGTTGGCTTGGATGTGAAGAAATTGCAACCCTCATATGTTGCTGATGGGGTTGAAAAATGGTGCAGCTACTTTTGAAAACATTTAGGCAGGTCCTCAAAATATTAAATATAGAGTTATGTAATCTAGCAATTCCATTCCTAGAAATATACCTGGGCACTCTAGCCCAGGCAACACAGTGAGACTCTGTCTCAAAAAAGAAAAAAAAAAAAAAAGTGCCCAAGAAACTCTCAATAACCTTGATTTTGCTTCTCTACTTAAAATTACCTTTATGCTACCATAATCTTCACATTTTTATTTTAGAAAACTTAATTTTCATATAAGCATGTGCTTTATTTACTAATGAGGGAAAAGTTTTATTTATTAATGAGGGGAACACTAAGATGACAAAGCTGATTTAAAAGAGAACATAATTATGTATTTATGACTGACAAGCAAAAAAAATAAGAAAAAAAAATAAAAGAGAACATAAGCAACTGAAATTTATATAGTCATTGGGAAAAAAGAATGCTGAAATGTTATTCCTAGCTTAGACACAAAACTAGTAAATATTTTACAGGGCGATAAACTATAACCTTTAAAGTTATCATTTTCTACCAGTCAAAGAAATTAATCATACTTTATCTATTTTCTTTAGTTTTCTAAAGCATTGTAAACCATCTGGGCCCTATTCAATTGTAAATACCAAGTCATTAATTATATTGAAAGGTTATGCAAATTTTTATTTTTATTTTTTTGTTATAGTTCCACATTTTGCATTATTTTTCTGAATAACGATGTTGAAAATAAAAGAAAACTTAAATATTCTTGGTTACCTTAAACATTCCCTAAAGGCTAAAGACCAAATCCTCAAGCCTTAGCAGAGGTACAGACACTGTCTTTCCACAGAATCACAGTGGGGAAATTGTGACTCTCATAAAAAACTGGTCATTGGAAAAGTAATTGCTCTAGTACTTGGACCAAGTCCACATAGCCTTCATATTATCCATATAAATGAAATCACACATATCACAGCCTTTTGTGTCTGGCTTCTTTCACTAAGAATAATGTTTTCAAAATTATTCATGTTGTAGCATGTATCAGTATTCTTTTTTTTTTCGCCTTGAGATAGGGTCTCATTCTGTTGCCTGGGCAGGAGTGCAGTGGCCTCATCATAGCTCACAGCAACCTCAAACTCCTGGGCTCAAGAGATTCTCCTGCCTCAGCCTCCCCAGTAGCTGGGACTACAAGTGCACTACCACGCCTTACTAATTTAAAAGGTTTTTTTAGAGACAGGGTCTTGAACTCCTGGCCTTAAGCAGACCTCCCGCCTTGGCTTCCCAAAGTGCTAGGATTACATGTGTGAGCCACCATGCCGGGCAAATATTTCATTTTGTGGATAGGCCACATTTTGTTTATCTAATCATCATTTGGTAGACATTTGGGTTGTTTCCAGTTTTTGATTGCTATGAGTAAAGTGTATGAACATTTGTGTACAAGTTTTTGTGAGGACATACATTTTCAGTTCTCTTGAGTGTAAACTGAAGATAAAATCTGAAGTCCCTCGATAACTGAATGGACCCCTTTTGGCCAAGGGGACCCCAGAAAAACCTTAAAACTGAGTTCCAGCCATGAGGGGTTGGGAGGTGTAAAGCACAATTATACATGTGTATTTCCTTTTCATAAAGACATAAATATTGATGACTCCTATAGCTTGTTCAATATGTATATTTAGCCACCCCACTTGGTGGAAAATCCTACTCCCTTTTATCTGCCCCTTGAAATACATGTTCCTGGCTTGTGGCTGGAGCAGTGTTTCCCAGCTTGTCAGAATGTCATTGTGAGCTGAGAACCCTTCATGAGAAATAAAGCTCTCTTTTTCCCAAAGTATAAATTTTGTTGGGGCTTTTTTGTTTTGTTTTGTTTTTGTTTTTTAGTTAACATGCATATGTACCTAGGTGTGGAATTGCTGGATCACATTGTAACTCTCTGTATTTAACTTTTTGAGAAATTGTGAAACTGTTATCCAAAAGGGCCGCACCATTTTATATTCACACTAGCAATGCATGAGGGTGCCAATTTCCACATCTTTGCCAGAAGTTGTTACTGTCTGCCTTTTTATTTTAGCTGTCTTAGTGGGTGTGAAGTGGTATCTCATTGTGGTTTTGATTTTCATTTCCCTAATGACTAATGATATTGTGCATCTTTTCATGTGTTTAATGTCCATTTCTATATTTTCTGTTTTGTTTTGTTTGTTTGCTGTGAGGGGTGGTGCTGGTCAAGTGAAGCAGTGGGAGTGGAGAAGGAACAAAGAAACCTGTAACTGGCTGTGATCAATTAGTTGTAAACACCACTGCGCTCAGACCAGCCAGCCATTTGTATATTTTCTTTGGAAAAATTACTCAAATGCTTTGCCCATTTTTTATTTAGGCAATTTACCATTTTTCTGTCAGGTTGTAAAAATTCTTTATATATTCATACTAGCGCCCTGTGGGATTTGTGATTTGCAAGTATTTTCTGTGGATTGTCTTTTTGCTTTGTTGATTATGTCTTTTGAAGCAAATACATTTTTAATTTTAATATTGCCTAATTTATATGTTGTTTTCTTTGGTTGTTTGTAGTTTTGGTGTCATATCTAAGAAACCATTGCCTAACATTTTGTTCAGTTTTTATGATTGCTATCTTGCTATGAAAGGCTTCACCTGACTTCTTCCCACTGCTTAGAAAATGCTCCCACCAGACACCCCCAAGACTCCCTTCACTCAGGCCTTTGCTCAATTGTCACCTGATCAGGAAAGTCTTCTCTGACCACCTTATCAAAAGTAACACTACCCCTGGGTCACTCACCAAATATTACATTGCTTTATTTTTCCTTAGAGCACTCCGTATCTGACACAGGAAGTCGCTTTGATTTATTTTCACTTATTGTCTTACCACTCCTCCCCCTCACTGGAATGTCAGCTCCTACAGAGAAGGAATTTGTGTTTACTTTGTTAACTGCTGCTTACTCAATGCCCAGCACAAACTCTTGATAGGTTATCAGTAATTTGTTAAATTAACGATGCCCTACATCCTTTCCAACTCAACGTTATCAAACTTTTTGATCTTTGCCCATCTGAAATGTGAAAAGTCTTAATTTGCATTGTTATTCCTATGAGCAAGATTTAGCCCCTTTTCATTTTGTTTTCTTTTTTACTCACCATACTAATGAGAATTTTTCATATATTTAAAAATCATTTTTACTTCTATCTCTATAAACACCATTGTTTTCAATAGATGCTATTGTAATAAATGAAATATATACATCCCTTCAAAAGGGCAATAGATGTTACAGTAGCATTTGGTTATTCTATACTTCAGACTTGTTTGACTATGAAACAAACTCTTAGTGTTTCTACAAAGTAAAGAACTCATCTTTATAAGGTCCCAATCTTTTAAAAATGTGGTTTGGACAGTAAACGTGTTTATTTGTGTGTGATATTTTTGGCATTTTTGATGATTTTACTACTTCTAAGCAATGAATGAAGGCAATATGATTTTCAATGGTAGAGAAGATCGAAGGGAAAATAAAAGTTAGAAGCTTGGAAGAACAGAGTTTCCATAGACTGTTATATAACATGCCCCATAATTTAGCAACAATTATCAGTGAAGCTGGTGATCATCTTGATATCTGTAAAATGTTATGGCTGAATGCCTTACAGATTTGATATAACTGTTTATGTTTTATTTCTATCAAAAGAAGATCTGGGCATGGGGAATGCATAGACCCATAACTCATTGCTTTCATTGAAAGATAATTTAACTATAAACTTACAGGACAAATTGTTGCAACTGGCAAATGATGAAGAATTGAAGATGAATTTTGAAAATACAGAATCATTTGCTTCATTTGGGATAGAAGTGGAAGATAAAAATCTTGAGCTTCCTAAAATTGCCTTAAAATCTCTTCATTCATTCCCATCAACAAGTCTCTGTGAGACTGGTTTCTCCACTAAACTGTTATGCAAACAAAGCATAGAAATAGTTTCAACACACATTGTACCTTTTGAGTAGCATTTTTAGCAATAACATGCATTTGCAATTAAAAATCTTTAATATTGATATACACAGTTTTCATTCAAACTGGGGAAACACTATTTTATTTATAATTTCTCATGTAATTATGATAGCAGAACAACAAAAAAGTTATTAGTGTAATAGTAATTCCGTATATTAATCACATTATATGCACATTCAGTGAATATCTACACACTTTGTAATTATTTTATTTTTCCCTGTTATGTTTTTTCTGATTATATTTATTGAAATGTAATTTTGTCTGTTGGATATGATAATACAATTTTTTTTATTTTATGTCTTTATTTTTTAATGTAATGTATCTAGCAATTTGTTTTTATCATACAAATGAATTATCTGTAAAACAGGGATGAACTGCCAACTTTGGATCAATCACAGTTTTGGATTGTATGAAGTCCAATGAGTTATCGAAAAAAAGGACCATTTTCAACGTCAGCAGGAAAAGCGAATGCATTGTTCTGAGTGTCTTTTCTTATCTTTCCCACTAGAGGGCAGTCAAGATGTACTTATAATTGTGTGACGCATCATAAAGCCAAAATTGCTTAAAACCAAGAGATTGAAGCATGCAGGGAAAAATGAAACAGAGCGAGATCAATTACCCAGTGAACATTTATTTGAGCACCAATCCTGCCCTGTACCACACTAAGACTCAGTAAAGAAGTCAAAACCCAGTGTCTATGTATTTGTAGCTAAAATCCAAGATAGTAGATACAAATGGGATGGACACAAGGTTAAAGAGGTAGCTTTGCACCATGAAGAGAGTCCTGGAGATTGGTTGCACAATAACGTGAATGTACTTAACACTACTGGATTGTACATTTAAAAAGGGTCAAGATAGTAAATTTTATGAGCATTTTATTACAATTTGAGAGAGAGAGAGAGATTGATTCTTGAGGCCAGAAGGCTCGAATGGGCAGGAACTATCTACACCAACAGTTCCAGCTCGCAAGATGTGGAGAAGTGGAGGGACACGGGCCAGTGCCTTGCTCTGGGGCACACGCACACTCACACATGCACTTCTATTCTGGGTTGCCACTGCAAATCTTAGCCCATTGCTTTACCCGTTTTTCAGCCCTTGAAAAACTTAGGAGCACCTTACCATAGTTAGGTTCATTAACTCATTCATTCATTCAACATTTACTGAGCATCTCCTGTGTTCCAGGCACCTTGTAAGGCACTGGGGTACAGCTGTGAACGAGAGACCGCTTCTGCCCTCAAGGTGTTTAGAGAACACACCTCTTTCTAATTGAGTCCTTAAAGGTCTTGGGAACTAATTTTATTTCAAGTCAGCATCTCCTTCTTCAATCATCAACAAGCAGGCCATTTGGAGCTGCTGTTTCTAAAGCGCTCTCTTGAAACAGTAGGAAGACAAGGAAGCAGGAGGGAGAGTAACTAGAGAAATGCAGAGGAATCTAGGGTTGTCGTAACAACAAGATCAGAGGACCTGGCCCCAAGCCCTTAAGGGCCAGGACTGGACTCTAAGCCTTGGCCAACTGTCCATTCAATGTCACCTTTTGACTCTGACAGAACCTCACTGAAGTGAGTCTTTGAAATCCAAAGGAAGAGGGGCCCACGCATTGAGGAACTCATCCCACGTCTACTCGAGCCTTGTTCTGATTCTGCAGGAACACCGGATGTCCTCACTCCAAAGGCGGTCAGAGTAATGGGTAAGAGTTTGGCTTAAGAATGTAATAAAACTCAATTAACACTCAGGCTGCACCTCAGAGTAGTTGTGTTACCTTGGACAATATTTGTACTTCTGAGCCCCAGTTTCCCAATTTGTAAAGTTATGAGGATGAAATTATATAATGAATATGAAGTTCCTAGCATGGTGCCTGGCATGCGAATAAGCACACAATTGATATTGTTTTTTAAAAATAAGCTGAGCTAGGGCTCAGAGATCATCTCACCCAACTCCTTCATACCACAAATGAGAGAACTGAGGCCCAGGAGACTAATAACAGTGGAAGCATTTTGAACTGTGAAGTTAGACAGTTTTAAATCCTGGCTCTAATAGTAGACTTTGGGAAGCTTACTTAAGCTTTCTAAACCTCAGTTTTGTCATTTGTGAAAAGGAATGATGAGGTTGTTCTTAGGACTAAATGAAATATGTTAAGCATCTGGCACTATAGCCTTGTATATAGTATTAAATAGTTGTCCAGTAACATGTTCCTTTGCTTCCTTCCTTCTGTTTGGTCATCCAGAGTCATACTTGCTCTTAACTTTTTTTTTTTTGAGACAGAGTCTAACTCTGTTGCCCTGAGTAGAGTGCCATGACATCAGCCTAGCTCACAGCAACCTCAAACTCCTGGGCTCAAGTAATCCTCCTGCTTCAGTCTCCTGAGTAGCTAGGACTACAGGCACACACCACATCCGGCTAATTTTTCTGTTTTTAGTAGAGACGGGGTCTTGCTCTTGCTCAGGCTAGTCTCGAACTCCTGAGCTCAAACAATCCTCTGGCCTAGGCTTCCCTGAGTGCTAGGATTATAGGCGTGAGCCACGGCACTGGGCTATTGCTCCTAACTTTAAAAATGCAGGTCTTATGCTTGAAGCTCTAGCACAGTGCGGGGGGGTGGGGTTTGGCAGGGGCAATATATGTAATCCTAACAATATTTGTACCCCCATAATATAATGAAATTTAAAAAAATGCAGGTCTTAGGCAGTTTATACTCCCCTTCATGGAGCAAATTTAGAAGTCAAGCAGATTGTAACTCAAATCCAGTTCCTGACCTTGGGCAAGTTACTTAGCTGCAGTTTACATCTGTAAAATGAAGATAATAATAGTATCTACCTTCTGCTGCTAGCATGAGGATCATGCTCTCTTTTGAAGTGTATCATAAATGTTTATTATTATGTCCTGCAACCATGGCTCTGATCAACAAGAAACTCTCAAGAAATGAAATATAAATAGAATATAAATAGAAAATGAGTGACATTAGCTACCTGGGGGAAGAACTCAGCCTCAACAAGATTTGTGAGCAAGGCTGATGCGATTTGGGAAAGGTGGCCAGTGGTAGATAAGCAGTAACCTAATTACTGGTCATGGGTCCTCTGAGAGACAAGACTTGGTGGCTGGGAATGGAAAATTGGCAGGAGACAATTTTCTCCAGAGCTTATGTCTCCAGAACTAGACTGGGCAGCAGAGGCCTTGTGAGGCCCAGAGAACGAATCGACATGTTTGGATAGAAATATCCCTGGAGTAGAGAAGAGAAAGTGATTAAGCTACTGCTGCTGGAGAGAAAAGAAAAAATGAAAAAAACCCAAGGTTGGTCTGTGATCAAGGTAATGGACACTGCCAACCTGGGTAGGTGGGAACAGAACTGGCACAAAATTTTGGAAGGCTGTTTGTCAGTATGGACCAACAATTCTCTTTCAGGAAATTTATCATAGGGGAGGAGTGAAAGATGCTCAGCTGCTAAGATGTTCTTTTCAGTATTGTTTATAATGGAGAAATTGCTCAACAATATGGGATTGGTTGAATAAATGATGGTGTGACCATATCATGAGTCACTATGCCAGACATCTTTTAAGAAAATGATGCAATGCCAGGCGTGGTGGCTCATGCTTGTAATCCGAGCACTTTGGGAGGTTGAGGTGGGAGGATTGCTTGAAGATAGGAGTTCGAGACCAGCCTGAGCAAGAGCAAGACCCCATCTCTACAAAAAAGAGAAAAATTGGCAGGATGTGGTGGTAAGCACCTATAGTCACAGCTACCCAGGAGGCTGAGTCAGGAGGATTGCTTGAGCCCAGGAATTTGAGGTTTCTGTAAGCTAGGCTGATGCCACAGCACTCTAGCCTGGGCAACAAAGTGAGACCCTGTCTCAAAAAACAAACAAACTAAATAAATAAATAAAAATAATTCTGGTGCTTGCTTTGGCACCATATATACTAAAATTGGAATAATACAGAGAAGATTAGCATCACACCTATACAAGGATGATATGCAAATTTCTGGTGTTCCATATATTTTTTTAAATGATGCTGTAGAAGAAGATTTAAACAAGTGAGATGATGTTAATACATACTCACAAGTGAAAAGAGCATATTGTAAAATATCATGGGAGTGTGACTCTGTTTCATTTTTAAAAATATTAATAATAATACATTTAAAAAAGGCCTGGAAAGACAAATACTAAAATGCTACCAATAGTTACCTCTGGATGATGGAACTGTGGGAGGTTTTAGTTATTTCCTTTTGACTTATCGAGTATTTTCCATATTCAATAATTAATGTGACATATTACCTTTGCAAATGAAAATTATTTATAAAAATAATTAAGAGGAAGTGAGCACTTGGAGATAGCTAACTTGTGCCTGGATCTTTCCATATGTTATCTCATTTACTCTTTTAAAAAGCTGTGTAAGTTGGGTGTTTTTTTGCCCATTTACTTATGGGGAAACTGACACAGAGACTTTTAAATATCTTGCCCAAGGTCACATAGTTAATAAGTTCTGGAGCCACGATTTCAAGCCAAGTTCATCTAATCACCCTTTTTTTTACTACACCACTTGCCTTCCTCTAAAGAATTCCCAGGTCCCTTCGTGGTCTATGTTCTGAGCAACCTCCTGCTTATGTAGGAGCCTGGACTTGCCTCATCTGTCAGGAGAGAGAACAGTGCTGTTGTAGTGGTGATCTCGATGCTGCTAGACTCAAGGAACTGCCTTATAAACTAACACATTCATTCTCTGTTTCATTCTTCCCACTCTTGCTGATTAATTAGAATAAACTGGTCCCTCAGGACCTGCTTAGGGTTGCTGGAGCTGGTGCTTTAACATAGGATCAGACCCAGGGCCGTGCTGGTGGGCTCCAGCTAGCCTGGCTGCTTCCCTGCCCAGCCTCCTTCCCTCGGCTCCCAGTGGGTTACTTGAAATCAGCGTGTCTTCTGTAAATACCAGCAGCTGGTGATCCCCCAGCATATGTTAACCCAGGGCATTAGGATAAATGTTCAGTTTCCATTGTTCAAGTTGACCAAGGAGAGGGACTGGATGCCATACCCACACCATGTCGCATGGTGCTTGGCCTGAAGAAAAATTAATTTGTAGCCACAGGAAATTAGCCAGGTAACTCTCCTGGCCCCTGCCTGTGGGGAAACCTGTAGGAAATTGCTTCTGTCGTGCTCACAGGTACCCTTTGTTTGTCAGAATATATATATGTGTGTATATAAAGCAATATATTATATGCACATATGGAATCCATATATGCATATATAATACATATATAATATATGTATATTTTGCATATATTTATACACACACATATATATCCTCTGCACTTCACTTTGGGTTGCATTGCTGGCTCCAGCACTTAATGGCTGAGTGATTTAGGGAAGTGGCTTAAACTCCCCAGGCTTCAGTTTCCTACTCTATAAAGCAGGAAGGGATGCTTTGCCTTGCTCGCTGTGTGGTTGCAAGGATCAAATTAAAGTGGGATACAACTCACATTTATTATTAATCAAAGCAGGCTGCCAGCAGCTGCCCTTTCTTTCCCCTTAGGTCAAAAGTTTCCCAAGTGGTCAGAGAACTGAACAAGCTATTAGTATTTTCTGAAGACCAGCACTATGTCCTGTTATCTGAACCCACTAAAGGGAAGGGGATGGAAGCAAACAACTAGGTCAAATACTCTGCTCTTTTTGATATTCATTCATCCATCGAATATGCAGCTTGTCAAATGTCTGCTGTGAGCTAGGTTTTGTACTGGACTCCAGAGAGAATAAACAGGTAAACAAGGATGTCACATGAGGAGCTTGTTACTTAATTCTCAACAATCCTTAAGCATAGGATTTTTTTTTTAAGTTTTAAAATTATCATATAGTAACATTGACTTTTCTCCTCCTGGTGTACAGTTCTATGCATTTTAATACCATGTATAGATTCATGTAAATCGCACTCCAATCACATGATACAGAACAAAGTGTGGGAATTTTAATTTCCAATTGACTGTTGAGGAAATCGAGGTCCAGAGAGGTTGAGTGATGCCCCAAGGCCGAGCAGCCCCACGTTAACACAGATGACAGAAGAGAATGAGGGTTTTGCCATGGAGTCAGTGGGATCAGCCAAGGAAAGGCTCTGTGTCCCAGCTCTGGTCCTTGAAGTAGAACTCCCCTCTTCCAATGGATTGCAGACTTCCCAGTGCCAGTGAAATCCACTCTGTAGACTGAGAAACCCTTTGGGAATTAAGAATTTAGCTGGGTCAAACAGCTGACTCTCTCTGCCTACCTGCCCAGTCTCAAGGTGTAGGGCTTGTCTGAAATAGCTGATTTAACGAAGTATTTTGACTCACTCTCTTTTAAAAAAGAAAAAAAGGATGAGTAGTCGTGAGGGGAAAAAAGGTGAATACAATGTAATCATGGAGGAGAGGGAGGGAGAGAAAAAATACAATGTAATCTTTTGCCAATAGCTCTTGGTCATTTTTGTGACAGTTAATTGATGTATCCAACATGAAGCAGGATCATTATTTCTGACTAGACTCTCGGGGAAGGTGTGCTTCCTGCCCTTATCACAAGCCTGCTTTTAACCTAGTAAGTTTGATGTGCTCTATACTGGAATATAAACATTTCAGTGTTATGGAAATTATAGACTGAAAGTCAATAAATTTGAGGAAAAGGTCAAGAGCCTCTTCTAAGTAGCATCACACATTTGCAACATCCAGTACTCAAGTCACTTACTGTGGTTGCTGAAAGCACTTTGGAAACTTTTTAATCCAGTGTTTTTATTTTAGTAATACCTAATACATACATGTGATAAAAATGCCATTAAGTGACCAATAGTCGCCCTCCCACCCCAGACCCTGGTTCCCTCGTCCCCTTCTCCAGAGGTGAACACTGTGACCAGTTTCCTGTGTATCCTTGTGCAAGGTCATTGAACAATTAGAAGACATATTATTTATTATTTATAGAATGTATACATATATACTGCCTTAAAGAAATAATACCATTTTATTTTCTTCTTTTCATCCAATTAATTCAACTGAGGACCAGCACCAGGGATACAAAGACCAATAGGCAGTCGTGACTTTCAAGGAGCTCGTAGTTGAACACAGGGGAGCATGGGTGAAAACAGAACTGAACACAGAGTGCTCTGATTGGTGGCTAAAATGTCCCTTGATGCCACCAACTGGTCCTGACCCATCCATCCCTGGCACCATCTTATGGCAGTGTGGCTGGTTTTCCAAATGTAGCTGCAGGGCTGGTCCAAGACCTCCGAGGCATGGCTAAGCTTGCCTTCCTGGAGGAAAGGGAAATTCTTCTCCTCAGAGTCCCCAAAAGGACCCCAAAGGCCCACTCCACAGCTGGTGACTCTCAGCCTGGAGCAGACCTTTGCAAGTTCCTTCCAAAGTACTCGGAATGCCCACCTTGGCATCGCTGGACTAGAAGGGACTTTAGAGGATGAGCCACTCCCTCTCCAGACTCCCACACATCCTGATCCCATCATTGGGACTTCTGACCTTGGTGGGGACACACCAGTAGCCAGGTACTCCCTCCCTGGGGCAGCTCCCTCAGTGGTCACACAACACAAATGGTTAGAAAGATCTTCCCTATATTAGCCAACGTATGTGGGCCTGTGACATCTATCCACTGCAAGATTATCCAGCAGGTAGATCAATGGGGTTTGTGGCATCAGCAAAGTGGAGGCCCCTGGAAACATGAAGAAAAGACATTGATAATTAATAATATCCCCTCCCCTCACCTAAAAAAAAAAAGCACTAAAGTGGTCATCATGGGAAAAATCGGAACATTACTGAACTTCCTTAGACTTCCTTATACTGGACATCTTACATGATTTTAGGATTTAGATGGTTTTATTTTGTATTACCTATGGGAGTGGGGGTAAGGCAAGAAATACTTGTACCATAATCTTTAGAAGTTTAGGACGTCTAAAGATCTTAATCCAGACTGATGGGCTAGATTTCACTCTCTGCATTTGCTCAGAGGAAGCCTCCTCTTCCAGACAGCCCCTAAATACCTGATGACTCCCTCGGCTCTCAGACTCCACATTCATTGCAGTGCTCAGCCTCCGGGAAGCCCTTTCTGAGCAAATGGGAGTGAACTGGGGTTTCCCCCAAAGACACACAACCCCCTCGGCATTTGTCTTTCCACTCAGTATTCTGACCCGTGTGCTTGGGACAACAACACCAGTGAGTAGGCGCCTCTGAGGAGCCCACAGGATCAGTGACTCCCTCCTTTACTTCATGGTGAGGCTCGAACACCCACCCACCTGTCCCTGTCAGCCTTACATCACCAGTCTAGGGGGACAGAGGTCACCCTTCTGCCTCCTTCCGCAGCTCCAGGCCACCCAGGGGCTCCCGCCGGGCTCCATGTGGCAGGGCTGGGGAATGGCGCCAGAGTTGAGGGTTGGTGCTTCTCAGCCTCGTAGGACGAGGGTATAGGAAGGGGTGACTAAGCCTCACTAGCTGTCCAAGGGTCATAAACGTTGTGGCACTTATTACTAAACAGGGCATGGCAGAGTGAGGGCCCCGGAGAGCAGGGGACCCTGAATGCAACAGGAAGTGGTCACTGTGATTCAACCACAGAGCCTTTTCCTGAGTGTCATCTGTGAAGTGACACAGCCTTTGGGGAAAGTCACTGTGTTGAGGTGGGGGCGTGGGTGGGTGGGGGCTGCTCAAGTTATGGGCTGAGGCCGCCACAGAAACTGGGCAGTGACACCAGGAAGGAGAGTAGCCTCCTGCAGCGCTGGTGTCTCCAGGGAACCGGGGCCAGCCCAGGCCTCAGTCATGAAGAAAATGCTTCCCCGTAGAAACGGACACCCCCGGGAGACAGCAGCTCTCTGCTCCCCGCAGTCCGAGACTCTACCTCCTAATCTACTGCTGAGACAGGTTACTTCTCTGAGCCTCTGTTTCCTCGTGCATATGATGAGAATACTACTGGAGCCCACTGATAGGGTTGCTGTGAAAATTAAATGAGACGTAATATGCACATCGCTTAGAAGAGTGACCGGTGTAAGGTAGGGGCAATGAACAATGGCTGTTATTATTCTATGTTTATTATAATCAGAGACTCAGAGGTGGAAACCTTAGCCTAAATCATCCATTTTAAAAAGAGAAATCTGAGGTGGCAAGTAGGGCATGATGTCCCCAGGGTCTCACATAGCTCGCCAGAGGCACAGCTGTGCCTAGAACCAGGGTCTCCTTCTTCTCACCCCTTTCTCTCTCTCTCCCCTTTCCTCTCCTCCTCCTTCTTCAGCATCGACCATTCACTCGGTCCTTGTCCCTTGTCCTTGGGCCAACCATTTTATGTGTGTGATATCAGTTCCTTCTCATACAAGGTAGGCAAAATTGCTCCATTTTTCAGAAGCCATGTCATTCATAATGCTTCCATTCATCTTGTCATCAGTATCTTTTAAAGCCCTGTCCCTACCCCTCTCCTCTCCTCCAGGAAGCCCTCCTGGATTAAACCTCCCCTAGGAGGTTACAATCTCTCCCCACTATCACACCTTCTCAGCTATCGACCCATAGGCTGATCTAGCAGGTATTTCCACAAACATCAACAATCAACACAAACATATGGGGAAGAGGACAGTGTCCTTCAAACACATGGAAGCATCTTTCAAATCATAACTCTTTTTAAAAAGTTATAAAAAGTACGTTTATAATAAACATAGAGGAATAACAGTAATCTTTTTTTTTTTTTGAGTATTTATTTTCTGCCAGGCTCTCTTATAAATAATTTACATGGAATATCTTTTCATTTTCTTTTTTTTCTGAGGCAAGGTCTCACTCTGTCACCTGGGCTAGAGTGCTGTGGCATCATCACAAATGACTGAAATCTCCTGGGCTCCAGTGATTCTCCTGCCTCAGCCTCCCAAGTAGCTGAGACTATAGGCACGCACTCTCGGCTAATTTGGTTTTATTTTTTGTAGAAACAAGGTCTCGCTATGTAGCTCAGGCTGGTCTCAAACTCCAGGCCTCAAGTGATCTCCAGTCTCGGCTTCCCAAATTGCTGGGATTATAGGCGTGAGCCACTGCGCCCGGCCTGGAATATCTTTAAATATGCATCTTACAATATTCTCAGCCAGTGAAGACCATTCCTCAGCAGCTATGTCCCCCCCCCAAAGCAGTAGCTGCTTGGAGCAGCAACTTCTAACCCTGAGGAAGGGTTCAGACACAGGCGAGGCTCCAGAGCACTAGGTGGTGGGACAAGGACTAGAGGAGAGCAAACGGCCCAGGGACATGGAGGGACAATCAGCCAAACATGTTCACTGTGGTTTTATACACATGTCTGAGGGAGGACCTGCCCCTCTGGTTTGTCTCTGATTCCCCAGTTTCAGTGTCAGCCTGAGAGTAGTTAGCCAGGTAGCAAGTCCAAAGCCCTTAGGGGACGTTCTCGGCCAGGTGGTCTCTGCACCTGGTCTCTCTCCACTTCCTCCCTAGGCTCCTTCCCCTGTCTCTACACCCAGGAGCTCTGCTGGGCTCTCCCCCTTGCGCCAGTTGCGTCACACAGCTGGGCTTGCACACTTCCTTCCCTGCTTCGGAGGCCTCCTCTCACCCCCTGCCTACTGCCTGAGGACGACCACAGAGAATTATAAATATCCCTTGTGCTCCCTCTCCCCAGTCTAAACTGGGCTTCTCAAAACAGGGACTGGGATTTAGTCTTTATAAAACTTTATTTACAAAAACAATCTGTAGGCCTGTGGGCCATTGCTTCTCAATTTGATTTTTTTTTTTTTTTTTTTTTGAGACAGAGTCTCACTTTGTTGCCCAGGCTAGAGTGAGTGCCGTGGCGTCAGCCTAGCTCACAGCAACCTCAAGCTCCTGGGCTCAAGCGATCCTCCTGCCTCAGCCTTCCAAGTAGCTGGGACTACAGGCATGCGCCACCATGCCCGGCTAATTTTTTCTATATATTTTTAGTTGGCCAATTAATTTCTTTCTACTTTTAGTAGAGATGGGGTCTCGCTCTTGCTCAGGCTGGTCTCGAACTCCTGACCTTGAGCGATCCACCCGCCTTGGCCTCCCAGAGAGCTAGGATTACAGGCGTGAGCCACCCCGCCCGGCCTCAATTTGATTTTTTAAAAAGAATATTGCATTACAATATTACTTATTTTCTGGCACCCTCCACCTAAGGGGGCTTTGTACCCAAAGCAAGTACCTCACACTCTTCCCTTTCTGTTCACATTCCCAGAGCCCAGAATACTACCTGGAGGTGAGTCAGCGCAGTTCTTGTAGTTGGATGGATGAATGAATGAATGAATGAATGAAGTGGAAAGGACATCAGACTGGGAATTGAGAGCTCTGCGGTCTAGGCTCTGCCACCAATTCTATTTTCTTTCTTTATTTTCTTTTTGTTTATTTCAGAATATTAAGAGGGTACAAATGTTTTAGCTATGTGAATCATTTTTGTAATGTTTGAGTCCTATCTATATGTGTGCCTGTCACCCAAATAGTGTTCATAGTACCCATTAGGTTGGTTTCTTCCCCTTCCCTCTTCCCTCTTTCCCTCTACCCCCTGGTTTCTTTCCACTGAGTTTTACTTCCCTCTGTGCACTTGTGTGCTCATCAGTTAGTTTCAATTTAATAGAGAGTACATGTGGTCTTTGTTTTTCCATTCTTTAGGTACTTCACTTAGGACAGTGGTCTCCAGTCCCATCCAAATTGTTGCAAAAGGCCTTAATTCATCCTTCCTCATGGCCAAGTAGTATTCCATGGTGTACATATACCACATTTTATTAATCCATTCATGAATTGATGGGCACTTGGGGTGATTCCACATCTTTGCAATTGTAAATTGTGCTGCTATAAACATTTGAGTGCAGGTGTCTTTTTGGTAAAATGACTTCTTTTCCTTCAGGTAGATAACCAACAGTGGAATTGCTAGATCAAGTAGTAGGTCTACTCTTAGTTCTTTGAGGAATCTCCATACTGTTTTTCATAGAGGTTGTACTAATTAGTGGTCCCACCAACATTGTATCCAGGCATCCTCAAACTACGGCCTGCAGGCCACATGCGGGTGATTTTGCCCATTTGTTTTTTTACTTCAAGATAAGATACGTGCAGTGTGCATAGGAATTTGTTCATAGTTTTTTTTTAAACTATAGTCCGGCCCTCCAACGGTCTGAGGGACAGTGAATTGGCCCCCTGTTTAAAAAGTTTGAGAACCCTTGGAAGCGTTCCTCCCTCTCTGCATCCACACCAGCATCTACTGTTTTTGGACTTTTTAATAAAAGCCACTCTAACTGGGGTAAGGTGATATCTCACTGTGGTTTTAATTTGCATTTCCCTGATGATTAGTGACATGGAGCATATTTTCATATGTTTCTTGGTCATTTGTCTTTCTTCTGAGAAGCACCTCTTTTGCCCACTTTTTAAATAAAATTGTTTGTTTTTTTCTTGATGATTTGCTTGAGTTCTTTGTAAATTCTGGTTATTAGCCCTTTATCAGATGTGTAGCTTGTGAATATTTTTTCCCATTCTGTAGGTTGTCTATTTGCCCTTCTGATTGTTTCCTTAGCTGTGTAGAAGTTTTTTAGTTTAATCAAATCCCATTTATTAATTTCTGTTGTTGCCGTGATTCTGTCACTAATTCTGTGATCTGGGCGTATCCCTTACCTGCTACAGGCCTCCGTTTTCTCATCTGTAAAATGGACAGGCCCTATTAGATGATCTGGCAGGGTTTTCTGCAAATGCTCAACAAACATTCATAGATAAAGTTATGGATCAAACACAGAAAGATGGACATGACCTTGTTCCTTGTCCTGGAGGTACTCACAGTTAAGTGCATTTAATAAATCTCAGAGCTTTGGGTTTTTTTCCTGTAAAATGGGGTGCTATTTGCCTCTGGCTGTTATGAGGCTTACAAGAGAGCTCTGCATTATATTACTCCAAGCTCTGTCAAAACTTGAGCTGAGAACTTGCTTGCATACTTTTTATAAACCAGGTGACAAAAATACTAATGCCACACCCTTATGCCGGGCTGTGGGGAGCAGCTGAGCGCCATGATTTTAACCCTACCTGGGCCCTTACTGTGTGTCCTTGGGCAAGTTACTCAACCTCTCTGATCCTCCATTTCCTGCTCTACTGAATGGGAATGACAGCTAACAGTTCCCCCACTCCACAGCATTGTTCCTTGAAAGCAAAAACCTGCCATACTGGGGAAACCATAGGAGGGCTCCTGCCACCTGGAGGTTTTATGCGCCCTGTTTCCCTCCCTCCATTATAGCCCCTCTCAGAGAAGGAACAGAAACTACTTCTTACTAATGTGGAAAGTGATCCCTGCTAGGGGAAGCTTAGCTTTTACTTGGCATCAAAACCGTAAAATAAAGAAAGTGAGGAGGAATTTCAGGTGCTGGGGAGAACTTAGGGGTTAGAGAGCCTTTCTGAGCCATTGAAATCACACCCAGTAAACAATGTCATGGACAGTGCTTTCCAAAGCTACAGCCGCTCCTCTCATTTGGTTATTTCTTATAGAAACTTGGGACAGAGCAATTCATTTCTCCCTGGGGCTCCATGAACTGAGACCCTGCATTGCACCCAGCATCTTTCCGGCCCCCTGCACCCGTCAGGTTCTAATGGTGCTTTGGAAGGGCAGGGGAGGCGTGGGTGGGAGGTGAAAGGACGATTTCATGTCCATTTTTCCCCCTCAGATGTCCTTTCTGCCCTGAGCACTTCACTTCCATACCCATGGCCCTGGCAGAGCCTGGTCGCCCAGTGTGGGACTCCAGGCATGTCCAGGGTGGAGTCAGACCACGTGAGAGTCCTGGCCCAGGAGCCCGAGGGGGAAAGGTGCACACTCCGCCCTGCTGGTGCATCCTGCCGGCCTGGGTGCCCATTGCACAATCACTGCCCGGAGAATGCAACTGGGTTAGTTCCCACGGGGCTCCCTGCTCAGGGTGGGACCCCCTCCTTGGTGGGGCGATCGGAATCACACTCTGCAAAATATTAATTATTGTTGTTTCCAAAGCCCTACCAGCGGCTGGGTGCCAGGCCCTGCCCAGGAAGTTCAAATAATCAACATCACTGGCATTTTAGTCACCCCCAGTGGGGAGCCGGGTCACCTGATACCCCAGTGGTGGGGAAGCCGCCTTAGGCTTGAGCCACTTCCTGGAACCCAGCCTGGGAACTGCAAGTGCAGGGAGGCCGGAGGGGGCTGGGTGGGGGCGGGGGCGGGGGTGGGGGTGGGGCTGGGGGTAAGGCTGTAGAAAAGGAGAATATGGAATTGTTGAGGAAGAAAGAAAGAAGAAAAACTTACTATTTAGATGCCTTTATCCATCTCTCTTTAATCCTGAAAGATAGACATGACTTCATTTTACAGAAGAGGTTGAGAAATGCAAGGAAATTGCCCCAAGTCCCAGGCTGGCAATGGCAGAGATGGGGCAGTTTCCACTACACTAATGGCAGGTAATTTCACAGGCAGGATAAACCACCCCAGTCTAATCAGTGGTTGAGCAAATTGGGAACGTGAGAAAGCAGTGGGCAGACAAGTGGTGTCAAGGTGACAGTGGGACTGTGGGACTCTCATGCTCTTGGTGGCAGTGAAAATGCCCCTCAAACACAAGGAGGCGATCCACATCCGCTTGGGTCCTGCCCTGACCTGCATCAGAATTGTGAGAATTTCAGGAAATGGCCTCCTGAGAGGCCTTTGGAACAAAGTGCTTAATTGATGCCAATTAAGCATTAATCAGTATTCCAAAGAAGTATTCTAGAATCAGAAAAGTTTTTTGAAAAAATGCTCATAATTTATAAATGCATACCAGCACCCCCCACCAAAAAACAAACAAACAAACAAAAAACAGTGGAAAACAACACTATCCACACCAGAGGATATTTTGCAGCTGTTAAGAATGACAATTACAAAGAGCCTTTAATAACATAAGGAAATGCACATGTTACAAGGTGGGGTACACCACTGCACACACAGAGAATGATCACAGCTGTTTGAGAGGGAAAAAAGGAAGAAAGAATGAAAGAACCAACACCACTACATAGAAAACAGACTGGCAGGAAACATCAAAATGTTGACAGTGGTTTTCTGGGGGTGGTAGGTGATTTCTTTTCTTCTTTCAATTTTTCTGTATTTTTCAATTTTTCTGTCTATGACATGTTATTACTTTTATAGCGAAAACTATATTTTATTTTAAAAGAGAGGAAGTGGATTGTAATGGTAATAATAATAACAGTGGTAGCAGTAAATTAACATTTACTGGGTGTCTGACACTGTGCTAAGGACTTTGTTGTTTTTTTTTTTTTAGCTCTCATAGCAATCCTGTAAGTGGATATTATTGTTGTCTCTGTTTTCCCCCAAGGCTCTGGGAGGTTAGGCCATGTCTTGGACATTGCGTTTTGTCTGTGCAGGATCCAACGCCCCCCGTCTAGCAGGCAGGACTTCCCCTGAGTGTTGGCTTGGATGCGGGGAACACCCTCCCTCCTACACTGAGGGCCAGGGGCACATCCTCCCTGCTCCTGGCAGTGGGTGTGGTGACATGACCAAGGCCAGCCAGTCGGATGTGCCTGCCTGAGGCCTCGGCTTCTGGCCCCCTGGGTGCTGGAGGGTTAGAACTACATTTGCTGAGACATCAGACTGCTGTGGCAGCAATGTCCCCACCAGACTCTTCCAGCTCCAATGATGGTTTTTTTGTTTTTTGCCTCCTGCTGCTCTGGGCTGCCTTGATTTCTGCCCCTTTCTCAAGATTGTCCCCTCTTGAACCCCTGACAATTCTATTGCAGTGGACCCTTGTTTGTTTAACATAGTCAGGGTCCACTTCTGTGGCTTGTTACTAAGTCCCTGACAGCTACCGGTGACTTTCCAGCAGTCTCAGAGTAAATCACAGAAGCAGGACTCCAATCCAGGTCTGCCCATCCGAAGCCCAAGCATTCAACCAATCCTGTTGTGCTGCCCACACTTCCTCAAAAGTATGATAAACGTTTCCTGAACTTCTAGAAGACAAACCAGAAACATCTTCTTGAAGATTTTCTCAGAAATTGGTGGCCCACCACCCAGCCTACTGCCGTGGGAACCTGGAAAGCCATTTTATGAAGGGCAGGGAGCTGGGGCCAAACCCAAGTCCGGGAGGCGCTAATCCAGGCCTCCAGTGACCGGACACAGACTAGAGCCAGGGAGAGAGGATGCGGAGGCGTTTGGCCTCCATGGCACTTCCTGACTAGTGCCAGAGGACTGACTCAGCATAGCGTCTCCCCCTCCAGGAAGCCTTCCTTGACCTTTGGAGTCTCGGAGAGGAACCCCAATTGGACCCCTATGGCACCTTCCATGTCCCTCTGGGTGGTGAGAGCTTATTTACACATATGTCCACCCTCATGTGACTGTGAACTTCAAGACGACAAGGACTGTGTCTTTTCCACCCTGAGTCACTGATGCCTGGCACATAAATGTTATCAGAGTCAGTGAGCAAAGGAACAAATGAAGGGCTCTCCCCATCCCCATGCCAAGCAGTGTGCACCATAAACCCTGGGATTCTTCCAAGGCATCTTGGTAAAATAGAACAGCCATGGACTTTGGAGTTGGCAAACCTTGCTTCAAATTCTAGCTCTCTTATCTACAAATACATTCATCCTTAACCTCTCTGAACCTCGGTCTCCTCATCTGCAGAATGGGGATAGTGCCTAACTCTAATACCATGGGATGGGGAAGATATGAAAAGTGGTTGGCACACAGGAGGCCCTTAGCATATCCTAGCTTGCTGCTTCTTCCTAACGCTTCATTCTGACTCACTTCCTTCTTCCTACCCCTCACCTGAGTAAATGTCCAACAATAGGGAAAAGGTTAAATAAACTTTGGCATATCAGTGAGATAAGATGTTAGGCAGCCAATAAAAACAGTTTCACCAATGACTTTTTTTTCCTCTGAAAAGTGTGAGCAAAATCAATAACTTTTAATGGCATAGAAAATGCGCATGTATTCATGTGAAGAAAAGACTAAGTTATTCATACAGTATGACCTCATCCATGTAAAGTGAGCATGGATATACATGCTTGCATATACACACTTGTACACACAATAGACAATTTCTGGAAGGATACACAAGAAACTCTTAACAGTGGTTTCCTCCTGGGTGGGAGTAGAAATTTGATGGTGGACTTTGACTTTACAACCTTCTGTTCTAATTGAGTATATTTTATATATATATATATATATAAAATTGTGTTTTTGCCATGAGTATATATTAATATTTAAATGAAGACCAAAAAACCAGAAAAATAGAAAGGAAATATAATAAGATTTTGGCAATGGTTATTTTGGGAGTAGTGGAATTATGGGATTACTAAACGGCTTCTCATTATATTTTTCTATGCTTTCTAAGTTTTCTACGGTGAGTTTATAGTTCTATAATCAGAATTAAAGGCAAAAATCACTTCAACTAGCTCCCCTGGGGTGGTGGCGGGAGGGGAGAAGCAGGTGACTGTGGCCAAAGGGAGAAGGGAGCACGAGATGGAGCCGGGCAGAGGCAGCTGTATTTTTGGAGCATGTGGTTCCTACTGAGTCAACTAACTTGTTGTTTGGCCCCAGCCTGGCAGTGGAGGTAGGAAATGCTCCCACTCCCGCCTGGTTCATTCTTAGTCACTCTCTGGGAGAGCAGGGTAGAGTGTAGGGGTAGGAGGCTGGTTGGGAGGAGACTCCAGCAGCCCCTGGAGCCTTCTAGGCAGAGAGGAGGAGTCTAGGACCCAGGCATCCTAGCCACCTGGCATCGGCACCTTGGCGCTGGCAGCAGCTTGGAGTGAGCAGGGAAGGTCGGGGGAGGGATACTGGGAAAATGCCCTTTGGCCTTTGGCAGACACCACTGCCTCCTCCTGTGGAAGCTGTTGTGAAAATTAATTACCGTTTGTCCAGGGCTTTGAGATTCTCCAGATGAAAGACCCGGCAGAAGGAGAGTCATGATGAATAGGTGTTTACGGTATTGACTTTCATCCCAAACACCTGTCATGACAAACACGTGGCCCTCCCCAACCCTCCCACAGCCTGGACATCCTGGCCTCAAAGAACCAGAAGTTGAGCATCAGTATTGACTCAGCCCTGAAGGGGGAGGAAGGGCAGGGGGCAGGTGATCCCCCATCATCCTGCATTTCAGATGGGTAAACTGAGGCACTCCATTCCCCCAAGAGGTTAAAAGGAGGAGATGGTGATGAAGCCTAGGATACTGAGGAAAGAAGCCTTGGAGAGAGGGGCTGTGGCTACTCTGGGCCAAGCCCTGCTTATACCATCATCCCAGAGCCCAGGACTCTGCCCCACTTTTGGATGGAGGAACGGGAGGAATTCTAGAACTCTCTGGCTCAAGCCATTGCTCTGCCTGCCAGTACCAGGCAGGTTTATCCCCTATATGCTCAAGCAGATGGAATTCATTCCAAGTTCTAATTCCTCTAGCAAACCGCATTGTTCTTTGTTAATTGCTCCTGAACACTTTTGACCACAGCTGAATTCTGTCATCTCCTAGCTCCTGAATTTGGGTGGGAAACTCTTGTTTTCTAAGTTCTTCTCATTTTATCTCTCCTTCTTCATTTCATGCAAGAAGATAGTTGATCTGTAAAGCCACTTTGTGTGATTCTGGGCAGGTATACAGCACAAATCCGATGGAGAGAATCTTAAAGGGGCCAGTCTTCCTTTCCAGGAGGTTGCTTTCTTATCGGAGGGTCAGGCCCCTGCCTATAAGATGTTTAAGCAATCTAGGAGGACAGGCAGGCAGAGAAGAGGCCTGAGCCCTGAGAAGAGCAGGACAGTTGTGGACTGGAGACCCTAGCACATTTTTCTGGGATCCAGGTATGGAGGCACAAAGGGATGCAGCCTAAGTGAAGACAGTGACAAGCCCTTCACACCCAGAAGTGAAGGTTCACCAGAGGATGGGGCAGGCAGACAGGCATGCTGGGCAGGAGCATGCAAGGCCTTGAATGCCAAACTAAAGAATTGGGCTTTTATCTAGAGGTCAGTGGAAGTTTCTGAGCCAGAGAATGATATGATGTAGAGTTTGAGAGGAGGTTAAACTATTTCACCAGGAGGTAAATCTTAGCATCTCTGAATCAGCAGCTCTAACAAGGAATTCATCATTTTCCTCCTCAGACCAGCCCCTGACTTCTATTTCAGCTAATGACACGTCAGCTCCAGTGGCCTCCCCCAGTGCTCTCTGACACACTACACAGTTTTATTTTTTTCACAGCACTTGTCACCTTCAGAAATGATCTTATGTACTTGTTTACTTCCTTCTTCTCTGTCGCCCCATAAAATGTAAGCAAAGTAGGGTAGGTGGGTGTTTGTTACCTGTTTT
Source organism: Cheirogaleus medius (assembly GCA_008086735.1). Lineage (NCBI taxonomy): Eukaryota > Metazoa > Chordata > Mammalia > Primates > Cheirogaleidae > Cheirogaleus > Cheirogaleus medius. The sequence goes on from VBSM01003143.1 coordinate 9,470,128, forward strand.
GTTCACTGTTGCGTCTCTAGCACCTATGACAGTACTAGGCCAGTGGCAGATGCTCAATGTGTATTTGTGGAATGAATGAATAGATGGATTGATGAGTGGATTAATGTCACCACTATTTTCTCAGTTACCTGGGCCCCAAACCCCATGGTGATGCTTGATTCATCCTCCCTCCTCCTCTGCAGCAGAATCTAGTCATTTCCATGTCTCATCTGTGGATATTATCTCTGCATCCTGCCCCTCCTCCCCCCGCCCCCTGCCCCCTGCCTTTGCATTTCCACCTCTACCCTCTCAAACAACTCTAAGTTCCTTGGGGCACAGACTGCTCACCATCATCCCCCCATGGGGCTCAGCTCAGGGCCTTGGCAGTGACAATTCTCACTGATCCAATCTTTACAGCTTTCCAAGTACTTTTCACAGCATCCTGATATACCTAGGGCAGATTCAGGACTCAGACCTCAGTCCTCAGCTCTAAACAACACATTTATTCCATTGCTGTTCTGATTAATGCATAATTTATGATGAATGAATGAATGAGTGAATGCTGAGAGTGCTCAAAATTGATTGTAGAGGAGGCCGGGCGCGGTGGCTCACGCCTGTAATCCTAGCACTCTGGGAGGCCGAGGCGGGTGGATAGCTCAAGGTCAGGAGTTCGAAACCAGCCTGACCAAGAGCGAGACCCCGTCTCTAAAAAAAAAAAAAAAAAATTGATTGTAGAGGGAGAAACTGGGAGTGGGAAGACCAGTTGGGGAAAATGTTGGCTCATGTTGGTTGACACAAAAGGACAGAAAAGAACAGGAAAATGAGGGAGTGGGGGTAGGGGAAGTGCAGGGTAGCTGAAAGCTGGGGCTGGAAAGGGCTGGCTCCCTAGAGATTAGATTGCTCTCTCTCTCTCTCCCCCATTATCTTGGGTCCCTTCCCTTCCCTTTGCTCTTCCCTTCTCCCTTCTCCCTTCCCTTCCCTTCCCTTCCCTTCCCTTTTTTCCTTTTTGAGACAGGATCTTGCCCTGTTGCCCGGGCTAGAGTGTAGTGGCATCATGATAGCTCACTGCAACCTCCATCTCCTGGGCTCAAGGGATCCTCCTGCCTCAGCCTCCTGGATAGCTGGGACTACAGGAGCATGCCACCATGCCCAACTAATATTCTATTTTTTGTAGAGATGGGAGTCTCACTCTTGCTCAGGCTGGTCTCAAATTCCTGGCCTCAAGTTATCCTTCCGCCTTGGCCTCCCAAAGTTCTAGAATTACAGGCGTGAGCCACCTCACCCAGCCCATTATCTTGTTATTTAAGGCAGAAAGACACATATCCAACCCAGGAAAAGACACCAGAGATAAAGTTAAGGGGCAGGGAGATTCTGAATCCAACAGAGATGTTATTTACTAGTTTGTGAGCTTATTGTTTATAAGCAGTAAGTACTAAAAATATAAGCAATTTCACAGGGCAAAAATTACCAAGGACAAAAAATGCATAAAGAAAAAATAAAATGAATATCATCAGTTGTTTTATCATCCAGAAAAAGTCATTCTAATATTTACATGTATATGTAAATATACATACTTTCAGACTATGTAAATAAAATCATAAATATAAGTAAAAACACATTTATATACTTATATAAATATTATCTTATGTATATGCATACACACATTTGTCATTGTTAATAAAATGGGATACATATAGTTTTGTAACTTGCTTTTTGTTCCCTTAATAACATGTAGTGAACACAAAGGAGATTTTATAAGCCCAAAGGGCAGTTGGAAACGATAACCTTTGGGATAAACAGGAAGCCAGAGAAGATATATGAGCATAAAGTAAGCGGTTAAGCTCCATGGTTTTGATAAATATTATTAAAGTAAATAAATCTTAGATGTCCTGCCAGGTGAGGTAATTATTAGCTCCCTATCAGCAGGGCCACTAGTTCATAGACTCATAGGATGTTGGTATTTGAAGGTGCCTTTGAGGTTCTCTAATTCAATCTCCTTTTCTTCAGTATTGAGAAACTACAAGCCCAGAGACATTAAATAATGTGCCTAAAGAGACATGACTGGTAAACAACAGAGCTGGGATGAGAACTGACTCCTAGTCCAGTGCTCTTGCTACTTAACCACACTGATCAACAGTGTATGTGCACTTCAACCATATGTCCTGACGTGCACAATGGAACAAAGAGAGATGAGGCCCCAAACCCAGTGGTTCCCCAGGTGTATAACATCAGTAGAGGGGTTTGTGTTAAGAGGACAGCAAAATGTCCCTGAGCATGCCACTGGTGAGATGGTAGAGCTCAGTAGTTGGTTTTGATGTCAGACCACAGACAAATTCCCTTATTGATCTTGCTGTATGACTTTGGGCAATTTACTTAAAACTTTCTGGTCTCCATTTTCTTACCTGTAAAAAGGGATAATGGTGGTCTCTACCTTATCAGGTTGCAGTGAGAATTAAGAGAAAATGCACACAGAGGGCTTAGCATGGTGTTTGGCATATAGAAAGAGCTCAATAAATGTGAGCCATAATGATTATTAATGCTCTGGCATAAAGGCCAATGTCCTTGTAAAATTTAAGAAGAGCTTAAGGTCACAGCTATCTTTGGCTGTAGGCATCTGTAGGGAAAGAGGACTTAGAAGGAAACCCAACTATGGAGCTATGTCAGCCCTGTCTACTATGTGGACAGTAACTAAGAGAGATCATTACTCAAAGAAGGACATGTGGCTCAGAATGGAGCCATAGGCAGCTGGGGACTCAGGGACTATCTGATATTCTCCCTGGAAATCACCCTCAAGATGCTACACCAAGGCCATCCTCACGTTCCCTGGGCCAGCCCTTACTATACAAATCGAGGGTCTAGAAAATTTTTTCCTCATTTTTCAATCTACTTAAAAGATAATCAACTGTTTAAAGCAAAAATAATAATAACTTATTGTGGGGTTTATAACATATATCAAAGTAAATTAATTATAATGGCACAAAGACTAGGAAGGGGGACATGTCATACACCATTATAAGTTCTTTCACTACACACATAGGAGAAGAATAGAATTATTTAAAGGTAGTGATAAGTTAAAGATGTATATTGTAAATCTTAACACAACCATTAACAACAATAACAACAAAAGAGGAATAACCAATGAGACAACAGTGGAGAAAATATGGAATCTTTTTTAAATACTCAATTTATCGAAAAGAAGGTAGGTAAAGAGGGAAGAGGGTGCAAAGAACAAAGAAGACAAATAAAAAACAAACAGCAAAATGGTAGATTGAAGCTCAACAGAATCAATTATTGTATTAAAAGTAATTTAAAAGATAGAGATAGAGTGGATAAAAAAACAAGACCCTAATATATGCTGTATACAAGAAAACAGTTCTAAATATAAACACACAGATAGGTTAAAAGTAAAATAAAAAGATATACCATGTAAACACTAATCAAAAGAAAGCTAGAGTAGCAGCATTAGTATCAGGCAATATAGACAACAGAACAAAGAATATTACGAGGGACAAAGGGGGACATTTCATAGTCATTAAGTGGTCAATGCATCAAGAGGACACAGCAATCCTAAACACTGCTGCACCCAGTGACACTTCAGAATACATGAAGCAAAACCTGACAGAACTGAAAGGAGAGATAGGTAAATACCAATTTTAGTTGAAGACACTCCTTTCTTGGTAATCAATAGAAAAGTAGACAGAAAATCAGTAAGTGTATAGAAGACTTGAATAACATTATCAATCAACTTGACCCAGTTGACACTTCATAACACTTCATCCAAAGCCAGAAGATTACACATTTGTTTTCCATGCGCTCATGAAATACTTACCAAGATAGACCATATTTGGGGCCATCAGATAAGTCTCAGTAAATTTAAAGGGGTTGAAATCACACACACAGAGTGTGTTCCCTAACCACCACAGAATTAAACTAGAAATCAACAACAAAATGATATCAGGAAAATCCTCCAATATTTTGAAATTAATCAAGTAGATCAACAAAGAAATTAGAATATATTTTGAACTGAATGACGATGAAAACACAACATATCAAAATTTTTGGGATGCTTAGAGGGAAAAATCTGTAGTTTTAAATGCTTATATTAGAAAAGAAAGGCCAGGCGTGGTGGCTCATGCCTATAATCCTAGCACTCTGGGAGGCCGAGGCAGGAGGATCGCTCAAGGTTAGGAGTTTGAGACCAGCTTGAGCGAGAGTGAGACCCTGTCTCTACTGAAAATAGAAAGAAATTAATTGGCTAACTAAAAATATATAGAAAAAATTAGCTGGACATGGTGGCACATGCCTGTAGTCACAGCTACTCGGGAGGCTGAGGCAGGAGGATCACTTGAGCCCAGGAGTTTGAGGTTGCTGTGAGCTAGGCTGATGCCACGGCACTCTAGCCCGGGCAACAGAGTGAGTCTCTGACTCAAAAAAAAAAAAAAAAAAAGATAAATTCAACAACCATAAAAGTAAAGAAAAGAAAAAAGTATAAAATCAATGATAGATTTCTACCTTAAGAAACTACAGAAAGAAGAGCAAATTAAACCCAAAGTAAATAGGACGAAGGAAAAATAAATATAAGAGTAAGAATCATTGAAGTAGAAAATGGACAGATAATACAGAAAAATCAATGAAACCAAAAGCTAGTTCTTTGAAAATATAAATAAAGTTGATAAATTTCTATCCAGACTGATCAGGAGAAAAACAAGACAAGAATTACTAATATTCAGAATGAGAGAGAGGACACCACTATAGATCTTAAGACCTTAAAAAGGTAACAAGGACATATTATTAACAACTTTATGCTAAACAAATTTGACAACTTCAATGAAATGAACAAGTTATTTGAAAGCCACAAACTACCAAGGCTCACTCAAGAAAAAATAAGTAACTGAAATAGCCCTATCTATCTATCTATCTATCTATCACCTATCTATCTATCTCTGTAAAAATATTTGTAGCTAAAAACTTCATAAAAAGAAAACCTCAGGCCTGAATGACTTCCTGGTAAGTTCTACCAAACATTTAAAGAACTAATACCAGCTGAGCGTGGTGGCTCACACCTGTAATCCTAGCACTCTGGGAGGCCGAGGCTGGTGGATCGCTCAAGGTCAGGAGTTCAAAACCAGCCTGAGCAAGACCCCGTCTCTACTAAAAATAGAAAGAAATTATCTAGACAACTAAAAAAAAAAAAATATATATATATAAAATTAGCCAGGCATGGTGGCACATACCTGTAGTCCCAGCTACTTGAGAGGCTGAGGCAGAAGGATCGCTTAAGCTCAGGAGTTTGAGGTTGCTGTGAGCTAGGCTGATGCCATGGCACTCTAGCCTGGACAACAGAGCCAGACTCTGTCTCAAATAAATAAATAAAGAACTAATACCAATTCTATATAATCTCTTACAGAACTTGGAAGAGGAAGGAACTTTCCCCAATCATTTTATGAGGGCAGCACTATCCTGATACCATATTGAGACAAAATATATCACAAAAAAAAAGACTAGAGACTAATATTTCTCATAATTGGAGGTACAAAAATATTCTATAAAACATTAGCAAATCAAATTCAGCAATATGTAAAAAAAGATAATATATCATCGGGATAAGTGGGATTTATCTCAGAAATGCAAGGTTTGATCAATACTCACAAATCAATACATGTGATGAAATGAAGAAAAAAATTTCATTTATAATAGCATAAAAAATATTTAGGAATAATTTAATAACAGAATTGCAAGACTTGTACACTGAAAACTACAAACTATTATTAAAAGAAATTAAAGAAGACCTAAATAAATGGAAAAATATCTATGTTCATAGATCAGGAGACTTAATATTGTTAAGATGGCAAAACTCTCCAAATTGATCTTTAGATTCAACATAAGCCATATCAAAATCCCATCTGACTTTTCAGCAAAGATTGACAAGTGGATACTAAAATTCGTGTGAAAATTTAACGGACTCAGAATAGCCAAAGCAATCTTCAAAAAGAAGAAAAATAAAAAATTGAAGGACTCACATTTTTTTGTTTCAAAATTTATTACAAAGCTATAGTAATCAAGATAGCATGTGGTATTGGCATAAGGACAGACATACAGACCAATGGAATAACTCTTAAAACTCAGTACAGGTTAAACATTCCAAATCCGAATATTCAAAATCCAAAATGCTCCAATGAGCATTTCTTTTGAGCACCATGTTGATGCTCAAACGGTTTTGAATTTTGAAGCATTTTGGATTTCAGATCTTTGGATTTGGGATGCTCAACCGATACAGGCATACCTCAGAGATATTGCAGTTTCTGTTCTAGATCACCACGATAAAGAGAGTCTCACAAATTTTTTAGTTTCCCAGTGCATATAAAAGTTATGTTTAGGCCAGGCGAGGTGGCTCATGCCTGTAATCCTAGCACTCTGGGAGGCCTAGGCAGGAGGATCCCTCAAGGTCAGGAGTTCGAGACCAGCCTGAGCAAGAGTGAGACCCTGTCTCTACTGAAAATAGAAAGAAATTATCTGGACAACTAAAAATATACATATATATAAAAAGTTAGCTGGGCATGGTGGCACGTGCCTGTAGTCCCAGCTACTCGGGAGGTTGAGGCAGGAGGATCTCTTGAGCCCAGGAGTTTGAGATTGCTGTGAGCTAGGCTGATGCCACAGCACTCTAGCCCGGGCAACAGAGTGAGACTCTGTCTCAAAAAAAAAAAAAAGTTATGTTTATACTGTACTGTAGTCTATTAAGTGTGCAATAGCATTATGTCTGAAAAAACAATGTGCATACCTTAATTAAAAAATATTTTATTGCTAAAAATGCTAATGAGTATTAGCATTAGTAATTAGTGAGTTGTAATCTGTGCTGTCAGAGAGTCTTGCTTCAGTGTTGATGGCTGCTAACTGATCAGGGTGAAGGTTGCTGAAGGTTGGGGTGGCTGTGGCAATTTCTTAAAATAAGACCATGAAGTTTGCCACTTTGATTGACTCTTCCTTTCATGAAAGATTTCTTTGTAGCATGCCCTGTACCCTAACCCTAACCAACCCTAACTCTGTACAGTATAATGTAAATATTCCAAAATCTGAAAAAAATGTGAAATCCAAAGCATTCTGGGTAAGGGGTACTCAACCTGTAATAAGACAAACAGCTTATTTAAAGAAAATTTTCAACAGTTACCTTACTCAAGAAGTTGTATGAATGACTAATAAGCACATGAAATAATGCTCACATCATTAGTAATTACGGAAATCCAAACTTTAAAAATCCAATGAGGTACCACTATCATGCTACTAGAATAGCTAAACTCAAAAAAACTGATAATCCCAGTATGAGTGAGGATATGGAACAACTGGAACTCTCATTCATTACTTGTGGGGATGCAAAATGGTACAACTGCTTTGAAAAACAGTTTGGCAGTTTCTTGTAAAATTAGACATATACTTACCATCTGACCACAAATATGTCCATGAATATCCATAGCAGGTGTATCCAGAGTAGCTGAAATCTGGAAACAACCAAAATGGTCATCATCAGGTGAATGGATAAACCAATGTTGGCATATCCATACCATGAGACACTATTACAGCAATAAAAAGGAATGGATTATTAGTACTGATAACAGCATGGGTGAATCTCAATGCATTATGCTAAATGAAATACACCACACTCAAAAATCTACATACTGTATGATGCCATTTATATAAAATTCTAGAAAAGGCACAATTATAACAAAGGAAAACATCAGTGATTGCCGTAGGCTGGGGTGGGGGAAGGGAAATGAATACAAAGGAGCACAAGGAAATTTTTAGGGTGAAGAAAATAGTTTGTATCTTGATTGTGGCGGTGTTATATGACTGTACAACACTTGATCTTAGCCAAAAAGTCAAGAAGCAATTATATGAATGTATGTATATATTTGTCAAAATTCATTTAACTGTGAACTTAAAATGGGCGAATTTTTATTGTATGTACATTATACCTCAATAAAGCTGATTTTTAAAAATTGCAGGCATCATCAATTCCCATTGTGATAGTGCTCACAATGGAATGGGGAGGTCTAAACACCAGAAGGGCACTTAATATGGAATCCTGAAATCTGAGAAGGCTTCCAGGAGTAAGAGACTTTGTGACTGAGGTCCCAAGGAGGTCCCTAAATGAGCAGGGTGAAGAGGGGAAGGGCTGAGGCAGAGGGAGTTGTGTGTGCAAAGGCCCTGAGGCTTGAATCCTCTCCACGACAGCCTTTTCCGTAGCAATGCCGCTTCCGCTAGCCCAACCCTCATCCCACTGCTGCAATTATCATAATCAATGATCATGACCTGAGATTATTCACTGAGGACTTAACTGTGTCTTTGACCTCATCCTAGGCAATTATTCCTCATCACATTTACTCTTCAAAATTGTATCCACGGGGTAGATTCAATTAGAATATCCATTTGATGGATAAGAACTTTGTCACTTAGAGAGATGAAGTAATTTGTTCATGTTCACAGAACTAGTAAGTGACAGAGCCAGAACTCAAGCTCAGGGTTAGGAAATTCCAGCCCCTGAGTTCCTAGACACTACTCTATACAACTTTGGTTAGGCAATTCATTGACTCTTATCTCCAGGCCAAATATCACTACCTCTTTCTTTTTTTTTTTTTTTGAGACAGAGTCTTGCTCTGTTGCCTGGGCTAGAGTGCTGTGGCATCAGCCTAGCTCACAGCAACCTCAAACTCCTAGGCTTAAGCAATCCTCCTGCCTCAGCCTCCCCAGTAGCTAAGATTACAGGCGTGCACCACCACGACCAGCTAATTTTTTCTCTTTTTTTTGCCAGCTAATTTTTTTCTATTTTTGGTAGATACGGGGTCTCGCTCTTGCTCAGGCTGTTCTCAAGCTCCTGAGCTCTAGCAATCCTCCCGCCTCGGCCTTCCAGAGTGCTAGGATTACAGGTGTGAGCCACTTGTGTGAGCCCGGCCCATCAGTACCTCTTTCAACTCTTCTTTATGTAACATAGTCTCCAATTCCTTCATTGCCCTGTTTGACATAATCTATAAACACACTAGTTTGCCTGCGTCCCACTTGAAGTTCAGCTCCCAACTCTAAATGCAGTAATGTCAGAAGAGAAGGCTTTGTAAAGCTAACCAACTTCTATGATAAGATTACTTGAAACCCTGCTCCCAATAACAAATAGGGGTGTAGACATGGAGATACATGCTGAAAAGCTCTTGAATTTCTTTTTCTGGAAAACAGAATAGTGTAGGGGAAAGAGCATGGCCTTGGGAGTCCATTGCAAGTTGGCAATCCTGACTCTGAAATTCACAGGTTCTAGCTGTGTAACCTCAGATAGGATAGATAACCTCTCTGTTTTCTCAACTGTAAAACAGGGCCAACAATACCCATCTCATAGGGTTCTTGCATATCTTAAATGAGAGACCATATGCAAAACACCTGGCATACAGCCTGCCCATAGCAAGTGCTCAATACGTTGTCATCTCCCTCCCCTGCCTTTCTACAGAAGACAGGTCATTCTGGGCTAGTTTGGGTGTGGTTCTGAAGCAGGAGATTGAACTACATGACCTTTTGAAATTACTTCCAACCTGGAAGCTCTAGGGCACACTTACATACACACATGTTGCCTTTGGGGACAGCTTCCTTCTCAGGTCCCAAGCAGTGGCCTTCCCCAGGGTCTGGCTCCAGAAGCCATGCTCGCTGATTCTAAGTCCACTGTTCTTTCCTTGTGGGTTAGAGATATATATATATATTTTTTATCTTGCTACCATAGTGATATATTTGAGGCTTCATTATCTGGGAGGTTTGTTCCTTTCAAGCAACACATTTCCTCCTGGCTGCCAGAGAAGCCCAGAACGAGAAATGCACAGATGCTTCGAGGGTCTGCTTTAAGCCTCCATTTGGTGGCTTCTTGGTTTCTGTAAACGTTGTAAGTGAACAGGTGTGTGTTGGGGTGGGGGATGGGGTGGCAGGAAGGGATCTGACCTGCTGTTGCAAATAAGTCAGGATTTAAAATTTAGTTACCATAATCAAACACCTTGGGGTGCTCAAGGGAGGTGGGACAAGAGGGGTAGGGTTGGGTTTTACACGCAGTTTCCTGGGCCTTTTTATCCAACACTCAAGCAGCGGGCAGGAATCGAACAATTGACACATCAAGTGTGTGGCAGGATCTCAGCTCCTTCTAGCCAACGCTGCCTTAGCCACAGCCTCTAATCAGAGTCTGCACCATCCAGGTCTCTGAACTGAGAGGAGACTGATGGTCCCAGGGCAGACACCTGGCCCAGGCCAGCCCACCACAAAGCTGACCAGTGACCAATGTCCAGAGTGGGACGAGGCTTAGCACATCACCCCAGCCTGCACCAGCATCCTGGGTGGCATGGACTCTCCCCAATAACTAACTAAGTCTAGGAAAACTATTTGCTGTGGGATTGGGGAGGAATCGGCAAATATGCACCCCCGGGGTAAAGGAGCTTATGGTGGGAGGGTCGCAGGGGCTCTGAGAGAGAACGAGAGAACAGCTTCCAGTTCTGATAGCTTTTCATTCCCAGTTTGTCATGTATTCACTCTTTCCCTCAATACCAGGGTAAGTGAGACCCTGTGCTAGGTAATGCAACGTGCCCTGTTTTCCTGGTGCTTCCAGTCTGAAGATGACATTCATAAGATAATCACAGATAAATAATTTTTAAACCTTGATGAAATATGAAGAAAGGATATAGGGAGCTATGAGAGACCCAACAGGGACATCTAACTTAGTCTGGGAGGCCTTCCCTGGGAAGGTGAAGTTTGAAGTGAGAAGTAAAGGACCAGTAGGAGTTAATGAATCGAAGGGTGAATTTAGAGGGGAAAGGTTTCTATTCAGAGGGACCAGTGTGTGCAAAGGTCCTTAGGCAGGAGGAAGCAGAAAGCCAGAGTGGCTGGAATGGAGTATAACTGGGTATTAAATGCCATTTGCATTTATCCACACTTTTCCTTAATGTGGCCTGCGGTCTAACAGACAGAAGCACCTATTACATACCTAAAAAGGCAATGAAAAAGCTTCATTTTGGCTCTATCATTTACTAGCTGTGTGACCTTGGGCAAGTTACTCAATATCTCTGAGGTTCAGTTTGTGCATCTGTAAATGGAGATAATGAAATCATTTGTACAGGGCTGTGATGATAATTAAACAATATAATGCCTGTGTACCTGCCTAGGTTGGTCTGTGGCACGTAGTAGATACTTAATGAACACTTCTGATATTAGCCAAATAGCTGAGAAAAAACTAGGGCTCCATAAGAGCTTACTTCTTTTTGAACTCTGGGGGTGGTAGTGGAGGTAGGTGTTCATAAAATTTTAATGAATGATGCAAGACAGCCTAAGGGATGAGGCAGGGTGCGGATTGTCAGCCCAGGTGACACAGCCATATCTACAGGCTGGCTCACCTGGGGGCTTGGGCATGAGGGTGCTGAACCACAGAAGGCAGAGGCTGGAGCTGGGGAAGGGGGTCGTGTGGGGCTGGGGACACTGGTCCAACTGCAGAGGCCAGCTCCAGTCTGGGACAGAAAGCCCAGGGAATAGTCAACAGTATTCATGAACTCCACGAGGGTGGGGCCATGTGGCTCTTGTCCCCCACCCCCAATCTAGCAGGTGCTCAGTGTTAAGTGGATGGAAGGGGGTTATCTGAGCATGGGAATCCCATCCAGGAGGGACAGGAGGGTCCGTGTCTAGCCTTGAGCAATCTGTCCATCAGTGCCACGGCTCCCCATGGAAGGGCACCGGCAGTGGAACACAGGGCTGAAGGGAGAGGGCAGTGCCAGAGACTCTGAGGCAAGGAGCCAGGGCACCAGCCATGGAGCTTGGGTTCTGGACAGAATCTGTTCCAGAAAGAATACAGAACTTGGCAGACTCACAGAAAAGGCAAATGAACCCCGTCCCATGGATCAACCCTTCTGAGCGACATAGAGTAACAACACTGAGGATGCACAGGCTTCTCTGTTTGCATTTATACCCCATCTCATTCCATAAATGCATTGGGGTATGCTTAAATAGGGTATAATAGGTTTTTTTTTTAAGGTCACTGAGGAAATGAAGTAAAAGAAAAATAAAGTTGGGAAATTGTAATGGAAACAGGGTGGAATCAACACCAAAAATTCATGTCAAAAATTTCCATAAAAAACTGCCAGAGGTGGGCTAAAAATTTATGTCTGAGCTTCCTAGTGGCCTGAGCAAGGAAGGGGGAAAGGACAGTCATGAGCTTTCTGGTATTCAGAAGATAAACCACCAGCAACTCAGAGAGGCAGAACTGTTCAGAGTATTGTAACTGGGGGGACATTTTCCCAGGATCCTCACACAAAGGAGACAGGTGGGTACACAAGGCTCCTGCTACTAATAGCATACTAGATACTGGGTTGAGGTTGCTCATACAACTCTAGCCCCCATCATGCCCAGCTCAGAAACTAGAGTAGACCTGAGGGGGCTCACCCACAGATGCAGCTGGGAAATAGGAGAGAACTAAAATCTCCATTCTCCTAGACACGCCTCTACCCGAGGTGACAATGGAGTCCAACAGAGGTGTTTCTCCACACCCGGGGATGCAGGAACTGAACACTATCAGCTTGAATTCCCCACCTGGCACTAGAAGCCAGCATAAAGTTGGCCTTGGCAAAAATGGAGATGTAATTAATGAAGAGACTATTAAGTGGAAGGAGAGTTCCAGAGCCATGCCCAGCTGTGGGGCTCCACTTGGCTTCCCTCCCCTCCGGTGACTCACCGGCTTATGAGCAATCCTCATATGCCTGCCTGACTTAGAGCACTTACTCACCCTTCAGAGAAAGACTTTTAACAACAAAGCAGATGTCAGCAAGTGGGACGAGGCTCAGCACATCACCCCAGCCTGCACCCAGCTTCCTATTCCCTGGCCCTTCCTGCTGGAGGTCCGTCCGGCCACTCAGCACCTGGACAGGCCCGCATGATGGGCAGGCTTCCGGGACATGCTCCAAGGCTGATCAGAGGCTCAGGCATGTGGAACCGAGAGGGTCAGGCACAGCTAGATCAAGCCCTGGGCAAGTCTGGCCCATAGAGTTTGGAGATTAGCTCCAGAGCTCTGGAGTTGGGGGTGGGAGCTAGATCCCAGGACCTCTCCCCACCTAGGACTCTTCTCCCTGGAAGTCCCACTTGGCTGTGCCAATGAGGGGCACGGGCTGAAGGAAATTCAGCCTCCCTGGTCTGGGCCGCCTTCTCGTCTGTGGACTTTCCAACGAAACCGTGCAGGGCGAGCTGGGGAAAGGCAAGGGGTATGGAGACAAGACCTCCAGCAAACCTGGGAGGCAAGGTGTTCGGAGAGCTGAGCTACCCTGGGTTCGGCCACCATCCCATTTGCTGACATGGTGCATGCTGGGGGCTGGAGGTCCCCTTGAACCCTCTGGAGTTGAGGGGTACAGCTGGAATCCCGTGTTAGGTATCAGCAGACAGGGATGGCACAAACCCCCACCAGTTCTGTTCCCCCATGACGAAACAGGCTCCAAGACTCAGGCGGGAGCAGAGCCAGAGCCAGCCATGGGGGAGCCGCCACTGCCCCTTCCTTCCTCCACCGACGCAGAGGAAATTACTCACACAGCAAGTCGATTCAGCCTTGGATTTAAACCCACTCGTTGAGGGATCTACCGAGGAACTCCTGAGGGAATTATCTGGAAGGATTAGCTGCAAGAGTAAAAGAAGGGCGGGCAGGCCCTTGTCTAGTTCACTCCCCATTCCTCAGCCACTTCTGCAGCCTTGAGTCTGCCACGTGCCAGGCACTGGAGGGAGGGGCGGGCACAAGCGCGGCACTCGGGTTTGCTGGCATCAAGGGCCTCACGCTTGGAGGGACCTTCGGGATCACCTACCTCAGTCCACTCACATCACAGGTGAGGGGTCTGAGGCTCAGGTTGAACTGCTCCCCTGGCACGTGGGAGCGAAGAGCCCCGAGTGGGCGGACACTCCGACCACCCCCGTCAGGCCTGTGCCTGAGGACGTCTCTCTCCAGGCAGCCCGGGGAGACCCCCAGTTGGAAAGCAGCACCCCGCACCACCGCACCCGCAGCTGCACAGCCACCGCTACCCCACTCTCATCTGGAAACAAAATCCAGCGAAGCAGGCTGGGTCCCCACTTACAGGTATTCCTCCCACCTGACCCCAAGTCACCAACACCGCAAAGAAGTGCTTTTTCCTTTTACTATTTTTATTTTACACTATAAAAAACATCAACAATGACAACGACAACCAGTAACATACTGCTTTTCTTCACATTCGTATGGGTTTTAAAAAATTATTGCCTTTTCCCCTGGAGACGTAACCTACAGACAAAAATAGTAGTACCACATTGCAAAAATCTGCAAATCCCAGAAGTCAAAAGCTTAAAGACAACCCCCAGGGGCGGGGAGGAAAACGACTGTCACAAGAGAGGAGACACAAGCACAGAGCACACAGGACAGTGAGTGGAGGAAACCACCGTTGTCAACGCCACCAACCCGGAATACCCAGCAGGTGCTCTTCCTCCTGGCACCTGCTGCCACCACCTCTAAGGGGTTATTTTTGGTCAGTGGTCTGAAAAACTCTTTTCAAAGGAAGAGTTTCTTTGAGGAGAGGTGCAACGAGACAGGTTCAAGTATGAGTAAGAATGCCAGAGTCTAAGGTCAGGGAAGAACCCACAGTGGAAAAGAGACCCGGGAAAGCCAACGTCTTGCTGCTCCAACCTCCTGCCTGCACTGCACCCACAAAGGAATCTCAAACACATTTCAGGGTTCAAATCAGCACATATATATGTATGTATGTATCTATCATGTCCCTACAAACCCAGGAGGGTGCCTTTCCCGACTAGAGGATAATCAGCTTATCCCCTAAAGCAACAGAGACAGACACTGAGACTGCGAAAGTTCAAGAAATAGGGTGGAAATTGTGCTTCCTTCAGAATGAATGAATTGGCTTTGCAACTGTCTTTTCTCCTGATCTCCCCCACTGCTGCAGGTATTTATTGCCTTACGCTTGAAATGAAAAGGCGAACTCTGAGGTGTGAGGACCGTGCGGTCCCAAGGGCCGGGGGTCTGGAGGTACAGTAGTCAGCACGCCTGTGCTCTCCTAATGGCTTGGCCTTCCTTCGGTCCCGAGAACCCATCTCCGAGGTCAGCGTGACGTTCGTCTGCAAGCCTGGTGAGCACTCACCATCTCGCTGGGGCAGCGGCACAGAGCGAGGCCGTCGGTATTGCACAGGTATGAAATGTCCTCGAGTTTAGAAAACAAAATCACAGTTGCTCTTGGGGCCGGGCTGGCTCTTCTATCCCAGTTTCAGCAGGAGGTGGCTGTGGCCATAGGGTTCCTGCAGAGCTCTGGGACTGTCGAGTGGGTGGGCACCGGTGCCAGCACCGAGGCAGGGAACGTGCAGTAGGCGCCCTGCACGTCAGGGCTCAATGTCTGCAAGTGGCCTATCAACGAGGAGCCTGCGGCCTCCCCCTGGCAGGAGGGCGGCTGGGGGTTGGGCGTGGAAGGCAGGATCTCGGATTCATACTGCAGGAGCTGACCCATGAAGCCGAAGTTGGGCGAGATCATGCTCCTCCGCTGCTTGACGTACTCGAACGCGTCCTTCAGGCGGAACTGCTTGGTTTTCATGAGGTAAGCCATGCAGATGGTGGGAGAACGGGAGATCCCAGCCTCACAGTGCACCAGGACCTTGCCTCCCTTTTCCCTGACATAGTCTGGAAGGAAGAGAGTGGGAGTGAGTAGGGATCAGAACCTAAAGGCAATGCCAAAACACAAGAATTAAACCCTGAAGCGACCTAGTTATCAAGCTGTCATGCCTGCGCGAGAGCTGTGGCCTTGCACGAGACTTCTGCCAGTCTTTAACCTGCACAGGTGACAAGAGAACTTGTGGGGTCCCACCAACGCCTATCCCCATATAGGACCTATATAATCTGTCCAGCTGCTTCCCAGATCCCCAGGATACTCGCACCGATCCTGCCGCTGGCGGGGAGACCTGGAGAAATCCCTTCCTGGGGGTGCCATCTGAACTGGGGGTTCCACTGATGGCTTTCAAGAGGGAATAGGAAAAATCCTTGAAATTGTGCAAGTTTTTACTGGGGATGCATACATTGTTCTGAGGACAATGTCGCAGGTTCAAAGACTGACTTGGAGAAGCAATTCTTGCCCCTCTTTGGGTCTGAGTCCGATGGCGATGACCTTGCCCCCACCCCAGTAGAGGTCTTCTGGCCTCTCCAGGCAGGTACCCTGTCTTGCTGTGCCAGGGCAGGATGCTTGGCTCAGCTCCCAGGGTTCTCACTGCCAAACATACAATAAATAACGCATGGCCACTAATTATAGCCCTGGCTGAGTGACGCCTACCAGATGGAAGATGTGAATGGCTTTCACAAACTCCACCTTGCTCAACGATGGGAGTCTCTGCTGTAAAGCTGCAGCCATCAGTTAGCATTCTTTAGCTCAACATGCCAAAAGGGAGGCCCTTCTTTCCTGAACTACCCTGCCCTGCAAAACAGCTACAACTGTTAAAAAGGGGGAGATGGTAAAAAGTGAAAGATGTGTACACATCAAATCAAAACCACAAAAAATACAGTCTTTCCAACTGCCTGTCTTGCTAATGAGGAAACAATTACATCACAGGAAGTTCAACATAGCTGACGCTGTATAGGTTACAGTGTGTAAAAACATTTCAGATTCTGAAGGGAAAAACAAAAGTCCTCTTACCATCTTCCCCCCACCAAAAGTTTGTAAATAAATCTGCAAGATCTAAAAGATAAAATTTCTGAGGTGTCAGGGAGGAACCCTAGTTTCCCCATCTGAGTAAAAACCCCAAAGGACACTTAGGGCAGCTCATCAGGGGTGCCCCCAATTCGCTGATTCAAAACCCACCCTCAAACAAAAAGCAAAGTAGTCCCAAGGAGAGATGCCAAGTTCCTGGAACCACAGTCGTGACTGCAGTTTCGCTTTGCTCCTGTTGGCCTCCTGTATATTCTACTTTCAACTGGCCAGGTGCCACATCCCAGAATGATAAAGGCCTAGAGTGCACTGGGACCCACTCTGCACCTCAGGGGCTTGCCTTCCACCTGGCCCTCTCCCCTCAGGAGGGGTCAGTGCTATTTCAGCCCCCTGGGGAGGCTCAGTCCCTGCTTGCACCGGCAGAGCAAGGAGTCTGGGAAAAGGCATCCTGTGTTCTCAAAATGCTGTGGGTTTGTGCGAGTATGTGCACAAACACAGACACAATACACACACAGGATGGGGAGGGAGGGTTCTGAGAACTGGATGGGGGCGGGTTTCATGACCTCATCAAGTAGCTATCTAGGTAATTAAACAACAGGCTGAGAAGGGCAAGGCATTCCCAGGGACAGGGAGAACAGGTCAAGGGTTTCCCACCCTGAACCCATCATTCTGGCTGCCTCTCACACTCCAGAGGAATCATCTCAGCCCGGAGGCTCAGGGACAAGCAGGAGGGGCTCAGCCTTTTGCCTCTGGTGCATTTCTATAGAGCAGAAACTGCTCTATGAACAGAAGGCCACCACATGGCTCGAGGGGGGCCCTTTAATTGCTCCCTACGCTAAGTAGTTATTGCTGCGCCTAACACCTGCCTTTTCCCCTCCACCATCCCTTTGAACAACATACAGGAAAATCACATCTGTTTCAACATTGATGAATGTTAAAGAGAAAGAAGGGCTCTGGAAAGTGGGGGAATGGTGCTTGGAAATCTGAAACAGAAGCAAGCCAGGCCAGCCCCCTCAGGAGAGGGATGGTGGGGAAGAGAAGATGCCAAATGGGAGAACAATCCAGGCTATACTATATACCTGGAAACCCTAAGGCAAAAAGCCCTTTTCCCAGACAGAGGGGCCAGAGGCCAAGGCCCGGTTTTCAAGCATGTACAATGGAGTATGTGACAACTGCCTCACAAGAATGCAGAAAGTATGGAAAAGATGCCAACATTTCTGTGCTTAAAGCAAGAAGCTTGAGTCAAGTGCTATCTGTAATCCAAAATTAGCTGGAAATGCAAAACAAATTGCCCCAAAGCCTTTTGCCAAAACTGCGGGGCTCTCAGGGCTCAGTGCGTAAGTAGTGCTCGCTCCAGCCTTCTGTTTGCTTTTAAAAATATCCCAACCTACGTAGAAGCACGGTTAGGGAGGCTCTCCCCCCTGCTTTCCTTGTGTGGAGCATTACGCAGGCACGCGCTCTGCTCCCGCCCAGCTAGAAACAATAACAAGATCGGCAGTGAGTACTGCCATAAAATTATATTAATTCATTTATCTTGCAAATTAAAGCTCCTATTAATATCAGCTCAAATCCTCCCCTCTGCCTTTTTGGTGGCTGCATCCCTTCTTGGCTCCAACTCTTAGTGGTTTTTCTTTCAGTGAAGGCAGCCCCCTTCAGGACATCGAAAGCCAGGAACCCACGCCCCAAGGGGGCTCCCAAAATAATTGAGGTAGGGTGGCTGAACCTACCAATGAAGTCTATTGCTTCTTGAAAATGGGAGCTAATGTCGGCCGTGTGGCTGTCTTCCACAGGGATCCACTTGTAGTGTAGGTGGGTCGCACAGGCCTCGGAGGTCCGCTGGGAGACATTCAGCAGGGCTGTGATGTGCAAGTTGGCGAGGAACTCGCACTTGGATGCGTGGTAGGCACTTCCAAGGTAGAGGAAGGGAAGGATTTCAACTGGACCACCCTGGAAGAAGGGGCAAAGGACAACCAAGAAATGTTGGATTAGCTTGCTCATTTGAAAGAGGAAATAAACAGCCCTGACCTATTTGTTTCTTGAGGTGGGAGGGTTCCCTTTCTGGTTTCCAGGTAGAGAGAGTTCACAGCCAGGGCAGTTCAATCAAGAATGTGGGTGGTACCTCCATCCTGGCCAACTCTCTACCCTACATGACTGCCTTGTGACTCAGTGACAGCAAAACCCACACAGCAAAGAGTTTCAATTTTTGCACCTATCAGGAGGTAGGAAATGCCGGCAGCCTTCTGTAAGGATATGTCGTCATGTGGTGTGGTGGGAAGAATCGAAACACCTGTGAAGTTCAAGCTGCCCCGAGAGCACCAGGGCAAGCCCACCCTGGGGCAGCCTGGGTGAACTGCAGTTTACAGGTACAACGGAGAAGGGTTTGGTGAGGTGCATGCCCTCCTTGACAGCCCTGACATTTTATATAGAGTATTCCATCAAACCTAAGCCACTGTAGCTCCTGAGATGCATCCAGATTTTAGAGATGTTCAAATGTGCCTCCTCTCCTGCCAAAAAAGGATGCTTCTTAGAACTGAAAACCACCACTACCTACCCAGAATCTATAAACTAAGAAATGTTGTTAGGCCACGAGCAGAGGGGTTTCCCCTACCCTGACCTTCTTC
The DNA here is from genome assembly GCA_008086735.1 of Cheirogaleus medius. Lineage (NCBI taxonomy): Eukaryota > Metazoa > Chordata > Mammalia > Primates > Cheirogaleidae > Cheirogaleus > Cheirogaleus medius. The sequence continues at coordinate 9,489,428 of VBSM01003143.1, forward strand.
CCATGGGGCTCTGGCGGGGGTGGCTAGTGAGAGATGCTTAACACAGCCACCCTTTGGGGAGACCACCCACACACCAGGTTTCTAGTCAAAGAGGATCTAGAGTAAGGAGGAACCAGAGACCCCAAGGCAAGGCTAGAAAGAACTGTCAGAGGCCGGGCGCGGTGGCTCATGCCTATAATCCTAGCACTTTGGGAGGCTGAGGCAGGTGGATCGTTTGACCTCAGGAGTTCAAGACCAGCCTGAGCAAGAGCAAGACCCCGTTTCTACCCAAAATAGAAAGAAGTTATTTGGACAGCTAAAAATATATAGAAAAAATTAGCCTGGCATGGTGGCGCATGCTTGTAGTCCCAGCTACTTGGGAGGCTGAGGCAGAAGGATTGCTTGAGCCCAGGAGTTTGAGGTTGCTGTGAGCTAGGCTGACGCCACGGCACTCTAGCCCGGGCAACAAAGTGAGACTCTGCCTCAAAAAAAAAAAAAAGAAAAGAAAAGAAAAAAGAACTGCCAGCGAGTTATACTCCGGCAGTCTTAGCACTTACAGGGTTCTAAGGTGGCAAGAAAAGCCAGTGACAGAACAATGGGAGCCCCTAGAGATTCAGAGGGAAACACGGGGTTGACAGACAGGGGCTGTGTCTTTGGGACCCTTTCCCGTATCATCCATCTGCTTCCTGTGTTTCCATTTCCTGTCCTGGAATAAGAGCAGAATGGAAACTCTCAGCCAGACCTGTAACTGGGACAGGGCATGTGACAAGGGCCACCAACAGGCAATTTTCAATGTACCCCACACCTGGCGTTTGCTTTTTCTTTCCTGAGAAGTCAAGTGTTTAAGCAAAAGCCAGTCTGGCCACTTGGGAGAAACTTAGAGAGCATTTACATAAGGTAATAGTAACAACTACCAGTATTTTTATTAGTACCTACTATGGCAGGCCCTTGGGGCTTAAAATTTTAGATGTGCCTACATCTAATTTCACAACAAATCTGTGAGGTAAGTAACATTATTCCCATTTTACAGATGGGCAACTTGAGGCTCAGATGCATTAAATAACTTGCCCAAGTCAGAGCTAGTCAGTGGCAGAGCTGGGATTGAAACCCAAATCTGACTGCTTAGCATGGATGCAAGGCCTTGTCCGACTCCATTTCAATAGTGATCAGTATGAGAAAGCAAGTATTTTAGGTAAAAACAGGAAGGAAAAATTCCCTTCCTTCCTCTCTTCCTCTAGAGACAAAATGTCTATTTGCATTGCAAATGTACCAGTGCCATGGTTAAGAACCTGGGCTGGGGCTCTTGGTCAAGTCCAAGCTCCATGCTTACTACCTGATATGATCCTGGGCAGCTTCTTTAACCTCTGACCCTTTATCTGTACATTTGAGATAATAATAACCTATCCTCTCTGGATCACTGGTAATGCATAAATGGGATAATGGATGCATTAAAACCTGGCACATGACATAGCTGCCAATATCATCCAAATATCATCCAAAACTGAAGAATAAATAAATGGAACATGGCTTCTCTCCCTGGGGAAGACACAGGGTGACAGGGTGGATACTGAGGCTGGTCAACTCCAGCAGGTCTGGTCCTGGCCTGAGCTGGACCTACTCCCTGGGCCCAGCTCCTCACTGGTTAGGAACCAGGAAGGCAGCAGAGGTGGCAGAAGTTCTTTGGAAACGGATCGGAGACCCCAGTCCAGTTTCACTCAGCCACTGAGCAGCTATGGGTCCCCATCAACAAGCACCCATAGGCTCACCCTCCAAGGGGCAGGCTGGACAATTGACTCAAGACTGCTCCCTCTCCCAAGTGCCTGGAAATCGCTGACACACCAGACCTGGGATGCTATCCAATTTCTCCTGGAGCTCAGCCCAACACACCCCTGAAACTACATTTCTTTCCCTTTCTGAACTTCTGTTTAGACTCATGAGGAAGAAGCCAAAGGCCTTCCGAAACCCCAAAGGTTAACTCAGCCTCGCCTGGCTCCTCTCAGTACAGAAGCGTTTCTAAGAAGTAGCATTAGGGGCTTCCCCAGATGGATCCCCGAAGACACATCAGGGCGTCCCCACCCCATCAGGCCAAAGGTCTGCCGAGCTTTCACAACATTCTGCCAACCCTTATTTCTCTTTCACTTTCTGAGAAACGGGGGAAAAAACACGACCCAAACAAAAACAGAAATCCAGTTAGGCCAGCTGCCCACAGCTTGATAACCAAGGGTTCATCATATACTGTGAGGATTTTTAATAAAGGAAAACAAACAAAATCAAAACACTGGCACTTGGCCAAGCTAACAGGCTTCCTGACCAAGGATCCCAACTCAAGAAAAGGTCACCTGGTTTTACTCTGAAGTTTACTCCCAGGTGCAGGGTTTTGCTCATGGCAGGGAGCTGGCATTTTCTTTTTTTCTTTAATTTCCATTAAAAAAAAATTGTTTTCATGTACCCTAAAAGGTCACAAGCTGGCACTTAGCATCTAGAAGTCTTCTTCATATGACTTGGATATGTTCTTGGTTTATGGGAACTGTTTGAGAAGCTCTTCCCACCAAGTCAGGTGTTTACATTAGAGGACATGTGGAAAACAGAACAAAGTCCCAATTCTTATTTCTCTCTCCAGAAACCAGAACAGGGTGTTGAGAGCAGGGGCTTCTGAGCCTAACACTGCCTTGAGCCAGCTGCAGGACTTTGCAAATCAGTCACCTCACCAGCCACAGAACAGTATTTTTCCCTTCTGTAAAATGAGGAGGTAGGTTTTGATCTCTGGTTTCTGCCAGATTTGGATTCTCACCTGCCTCTTCCTCATCTTTTTGTATAGTGCTAGGTAACCCCCTGACCAAAGCCTTCCACTTTATTTTTCCTTTAATGACTTATCACAAAGCACAATTTTTTGAAGGGGGAAAAAAAACAAACCCCACACACGTTTATAGAAACATGAAGCCCTCCAGTGTCTCTCAATCTCCACTGGCTTCAGAATTTATGGAAATTATAAGCCTTAGGAGCCTGCTTATCCATCCAAGGAGTTTCTCTACAACACCCCCTACCCCCACTCCTGCCCCGTTTCAGTTAAAAATACCAACTAAAGACACATCGTGACAGGTATCGGGATGGTTTGCAGAAACTACAGAGCAGGAACAATTGCAAAGAAGAGCAACACAGGAAGCTGAAAGTCAGCTCTGAAACATCTTCAGGGAAACCTAAACCAGTGATTCAAAGCTTCTCTGAACCTCCCAAGCCGGATGATAATAATGTATCTTTCACTTCCCCTTTTCCCCAGAAGCTGCCAAGCATCCTGTGGCTCTTGTCAGCTTGTTTGCTGGAAGGACGCCCATTTACTCTTGGATGGAAACGCGAGTTGGCAAGCAACAGAAGCTGTCTAAAGCTAGACGATTCGGCCAACACCCTGATGCACAAAAGAACCAGCCACTGTTGCTGAGTGGGGAGAGGAAGGAGCAGAGACAGCGCTCGGGACACCTCTTCCACGCCATGTACCTGGTCATAGGCCGGCCTGTAGCTGATGTTCAGCATGGGTTTTCCACACTGGCTGATGAGGGCCCTCTCACTTTCGATCTTTTCTTGTGAAATGGGTTTCACATCCACACAGCACTCAGGATATTCTAAGTAGAAGGTGTCATATCCCCCTACAAAAAAAAAACAAAAAACAGACAAAAAGGTGAAACAGATGGTAACCACTGATTTCTCAGGCTATCAAGAAATACCCATATTAATCAATACTGTGAGTATGGAATAGTTTAAAAAATATATGAAGCTAATATAGATTCTGGTCATAAAAAATTGAGCAAAACCACAAACAGTTTTACATTAGAAATGGGCTCTACACACCCACACACATAACGCACACCTCTAAAAAGCTATAGTTCAGAGAGGCAGTGATTAACATTTTGTGTCTATCGGATAGAAGCAGCTTAAACTGAAAAAGGAAATACCTGGCATCTGGGAAATATTAACCAGATCCCTCCAGAAAACAAAAGCTTATTTTCTCTTGTTTATCTAAAATGAAGGTGTGATTATGCAAAATTCCATTAATTTGTGAGAAGAGACTCCTAAACTGGTTTCTTCCCCAGCCCATCTGCTCTAAGCAGGATTATAGCTGCAACTCCCTCCATTCTTAAGGGAATAGGGGCTAATACGTTTCAATTCAGGGTAGTAAAACAGCCTTGCCCTTCTCACTCCCAAGGTGCTAAGACTGCTGACAGTCCTTTCTATGGGTCCAAGTTGCATCATCAATCCAGTTAATAACCTTCTAAAGCACACTGGAGGAATGAGGACTTCTGAACCTAATTCTCAGCCCCCATAAGTAAAAACTGGCTGTGTTCTCTTGAAGACCACCTACCCCATCTTATTATCCTACCCTTCTGACCCTCCCTCCAAATCAATATGCCAACTACTGGCACATATGACTGTAAAAGATCCTTAATATCACATTTAAACTTCTCCAAATGGATCACTTAAGGTAAAAAAACACTCTCTGACCAAGTCACAGAAACTTGCATATATATATATAGGCTTTCTCAGGCCCCACTAGCCCCCTTGGGGAAGAACCAAATGGAAAACTGGCCTTGGAACTCTCAGAATGCCAAGTGCTGCCAGGTGACAGGCCAGGCTTACTTGGAGAACCCTTCTGCTTCCAACCCAGAGCAAGCTGCAGCACTTCCTAAGGCCAGAAAACCCACTTCTGTCTTTTTCTGCACTTGGTGTCAAATCATCAATTCAATATGCATTCTGAGACTACTTATTTTCCAAAAAGCCCCCCTTTTTTCTTCTGACTTTCAGTGTCGTGATGCCAACTTTTTCGAAGCCCTGCAGTAGATAAATGGTTAATGGATTACATGGCGGTCTCCAGCTCCCTCCCAGGAGCTGCAGCCAATTCTTAGAATGAGTCATCTTGCATTACTGCTTCCTCTCAGCTCACAGGAGCTGCCCCGCCCCCACTCAGTATACCCAGCTCTCCCCTGTGGTCACTTCACTCCCTAGTGAGCTTCTGGTCCTCCACAACGACCATGTTCCCAGCCATGACAGAAGGCCATGCAGGACACGGAAGGCGGGGGAAGGCGGTGGAGGCATTTGTGGCTTAGTGCCCCCTACTAAGCCACAGCTCCTGGCCCCCTTTCCTTCCAGGGGCAGAGTGAAGGCCACAGACTTACAGTGACCCACAGCTCCCTTGGAGTGCTGTCCCTACTTAGTAAACCACCTGACAGCTTCTTATGCCTGGGCCTCAACATTTTGGGTTCCAGGAGACAAACTGAGTGATTTTGGACAGGAATTTGGAGTTAAGAATGGCTTATGCTCTCCCAAACTTCCGAATGAGGCCTTGGGAAGAAAAGCCTTCAAGTCACCCCATCTCTTGGCTTTATATAGCTCAAGAGCTAGCTGTCAGGAGGACAGACAGGAGGTGTGGGTGTGGGCTGGATCCTGCCTGCCTGTTGACAAAATAAGGCAGGCAGACAAAGAGTCTCAGTGTAGTTGAGGACAGATAAACAGGGCCCTGCCTCTTCCAGCTGGGGTCTGGAGGAATCCTCCAGATTAGATGGTCTCTGTCTTTCAGCCATTGTCATCAGAGGTGTGGAGAGACAGAACATTCCTCTCTGCTGCCTCACTTGCGTTGCAAGAACAGTAGTGATTCTTAATGGCTGCTTCAACCTTCTTCAGAGTCTGCTTTCAATCACCCCCGCATTACCAGGGGAACAGAGGCAGCACAGATGCTACATATAAATAAGCACTGTCCATGAGATTCGTTCATCACCTTCTCATTGTAGTGAGGTTTTTTTTGGGGGGGAGGATTATGAGAAGAGTAAAAGGCATTGCTCCTAAGATCTGAGATGCCACTAGATTACAACTTAAACTTATTACATAAGTTAGGCAAAAACCCAAAAATCTTCTTTGGAAACAATTTAAAGTTTAGTAGTGTTACGATAAGGGTAGATATCAAGCAATGTCTACTGAGATTTAAAATGCACATAACTCTTCACCTGGCAAATCTCATGATTTTACTGAAAGAGCACATAGACAAAGTATCCTCTATAGCACTGCTTGCAACAGTGAGGCTGGAGGCAACAAAATGGCATCACAGGGAGCTGGTTAAACGTCAGACAAGCATTTACATTCTGATATGGACAAGTCTCTAAAATCTAAGTGGGTGAAAGAGGCTGGAACAGGAAATATACAAAATGAACCTATTTTAAAAGATACTTACGGAAAATTATCTGAAGACTAATAAAAAATATACCTGCCTCTAGGGTGTGGAACTGGGTTCTAGAGTGTGCAGAGGACCTGCTTTTCACAGTACGGCCTTTGTGCTGTTCAAATTTTTACTTGTGTATTTGTTACTTTCATTAAAAAAAATATTTCATATATGATTTTCCTAAGAGGCAAGTCTACAGAACTGCCTATTTTCTGTGGCAGTAACTTCTAAACTGTCAGCATGGCCCCTTTAGAGAAGGGTAGGTAGCAGAGGTGGGACCAGCAGAGGTTTCCTGGAACATCTTTTGTGCTACTGGGGAGGCAAAAGCTTTTCCTGTACTCATTGCTAAGAACAGGAGACAAAAACCACATCAGGAAGAGAAAGACATTAGGAGCCACGTGTGAAATCTCCCAGAGCCAGGAGAGGCCATCCCTCTGTCCCCTGGAGGCTGAGGCTACACCAGAAGGAAGATTATTATCTACCTCTGTTATCTCCCCAGGAGGAAATCAACAGGGGACAGTCAGCCAGAGGTGCTAATAGAGGGGGCAGCTGCCCACGTGCCTCTGGAATCTTCCTGGCTGGGAGTGTGTGTAACTCCCAAGTTGCATGGCTTTAAAACTCCCAGCTCACTGCACCCAAGGTATGCAGAACCTTGGGGACCTGCTGGGGCTAAGCCCAAGGCACCCAGGCCAGTTCTCCCCAAGTATCATTTCAGGTTACAAAGGACCCAAACACAAAGCAAGAGCAGCCATAGGAAGTGACCCAGAAGCCAATGCTCTGGAGTTTGAGAGTCAATCACCCAGCCACCGCCAGAAGCCAAAGTTATCTCCCCAGCAGGTGAAATGGGGGCCTGTGGAGACAAGCAGCAGGCAGCGCCTGAACGTCTCAAATCAAAGGCCAACGAATCTCCTCCACACCACCCTGCCCCCGGCACCTCTCCCATTTCCTGGCGGGCAGGAGGTTAGGTTCAGGACGGGTCCCAGGGATAATCCCGGGGTGGAGGAGGGAGAAGGGGAAAAAGGGTGGGAAGGCTGTCAACTCTAAATTGGGCTTGAGAAAGACAGGAGGGGGAAAGAGAAGGCCGGAGGAAAACAATAAAAAGCAATGTAATTAAATGGAAAGGAAGGGGAGAGACTCGCCAGGGTCAAAAAGGCAAGAGAAGTCGGTGAAGACACAGCTTAAGTACCGTAAAAGGCTAGGCGGGAGGAAGGGGGACACCGCGGCGCCACGCTAGCGGGGGTGGGGGCAGGGGTGTCGCGCCCTGCTGATCCTGCCAGATCGTGAATCAAGGCGGCTCAGAGCCCAGACCCCAGCGAGAGCGGCGAAGCCCGCATCGCCCGCGCCCGGCACGAGCCGTCGGGCCCCCAGATGGCTAAACAGCAGCACCCTCCCCGCCCCCCGCAGCACAGCCAACTCCACCCAGCCCGGCGGACAGACGGGCTGCCAGGCGCTTTCGAGGAACGCGGGTGGGGAGGGGGAAGCGCTGAGCGCTGACATTTGCAGGGCCCTCCCGAGCGCACGTCAAGCCGCAGTGTGCAGACTCGGGTAAGTGGCACCTGTCCCGTTTCCAGGGCGCAGGAGGGCGCCCCGAGAGGGGAGGGGACCCTGGGGCCCAGGAGGCGCGGGGCGGGGAGGAGGGTGGCCGGGGACCCGCGGCCCCGACGCGCTCACCTTTGAGGAAGTAGACTCGCGGGCCGGCCGGCAGGCAGGCGAGCAGCGAGGTGAGCACGACGCGCGCGGCGCTCTCCTCGCGCAGCTTCTGCCAGTGGCGGCTGCCCTGGTCGAGCACGACCACGGCCGCCACGCCGCCGCCGCCCTCCTGCAGCAGCCGCGCGCGCGCCGCCTCGTCGGGCAGCACGTAGCGCGCCGACACCGCGCCGCCCCGGGCCCGCCGCAGCACCACCGAGTTGAGGTTGACGTTGAGCGAGCCGCGCACGCTCGAGGCGGCGAAGGCCAGGTAGGGCCGGCAGTCGAGCACCACGCAGCGCGCCGCCGCCTCCTTGCGGAGCATCTTGCGCAGCTGGCGCCCGTCGAGCGACGTGACCTTCATGCCGCCGCCGCCGCCGCCCAGCGGCCCCGCGCCGCGCGCTCCGCAGGTGCCCACGGCCAGGGTGCCCGCGGGCGAGGCACGGGAGGGCGACCCGGGGGCTGCGGCCGGCGACGGAGCCCGGCGCCTGAGCGGCGGCTCAACTCTTCTTTCCCGCCCCGCGCGCTCCACACCCGGCCAGGCCACTCGCCGCCTCGGAAGCCGGGGATTCCGCCGGCAGCGCGGCGTTTTATGTGAATGAGCGCGGCCTGTGACGCGGCTGCCCATATAAGGCCAAATATGGGTATTCCCCGCCCCTTCGCGCCGCGGCCACGCCCTCCCGGGCGGGGCGAGGGCGGGGCCTCCGCCCACCGCGGGGAGCGGGGCGCGGGGGGCGGGCGCCGGGCGTCAGTCAGCGGGGGAGGAGGAAGTGGAAGGCGCCGCCTCTTGCTCTCCTTGGCGTTGCGCGGAGGGACTCACTCGCGCATCACCGCGACTGCAGGTGGGGTGTCCGGAACGCGGCGGGGCCGGGGTGACCCACGCTGTGCGGGAAGAGGAGGCAGCGGAGGGGGAGGCGGGGCCGGCGCCGCGCGGCCGGGCTGTCAGTGTCTTGGACGCGGGCCGCGCACCTGCCGGGGCGGGGCAGGAGAGCCCCTAGTGCCCCCACGAGGGTCCGCAGTGGATTCCCGTCGTTACCGAAGCCTTCACGCGTATAAGGAGACTGAGATTTGCTTCAAGGGGTGGGGTATAGATGACGCGAGATGAGGTGGCTGTTGGTAATCCTTGAGGTTCGGTGATGGGTACTTGGGGGTTCCTTAAACTGTTTTCTCCACTCTTCTGTATGTTTGAAATTTTCCATAACAAAAGTTCCTGAAAATAAAAAACGGGGGACCGGGGTGTGTGTGGAGAAGAGCCAACAATTAATCTCTCCAAATGGATTCTGCCCTCAAAGGATTGAGAGTCTTTTTCTCTATCACTCCAGTAAAAATTAGAATAATAAATTGCTTTTGGAGGAGCCATTTTCTTGTCCCTGGGAAACCTGTAGTGAGCTCAGCAGCAGCAGCAGCAGCAACAACATGCATCCGACGGTGGAGCTCAGTCCAGCCAAATGCTGTCCAGGTGGCTTCTGGATTTAAGGATTATCTGTGGATCAAGTATAATCCCAGCCTGTCTGCCCCCACCAGTCCCCAGGGGCTTCAGGCTTCCCACCCCTATTCCTGAGGAACTACACACGATTCACCCATTCAGCAAGTATTTATTGAGGGTCAGCTTTGTCCAGGGCTCTGCTAGCTGCAGGACACATGGATGGAAACATGTTTCTGCCCTCAAGTTTATGGCTGACCATTTTATTGCTAGTCTGTCTGGGACTGCTTGATGGAAAACAGCCTGCCTCCACTAGAGAGGGGCTTGTTGACAGCTGACATAAGGGAATGAGGTTGTTAGAAGGAAGCAGATATCAAATGCAATCAAATCAGACACCAGGACGGCAGACATTGCCTCTGGGTCACAGCTGCAGTCAAAGGCACTATCCTCGCCCTGCCAGTGAGGTCTTGTGATGTGGGGGTCCTCTTTTTTGGGGTTATCTGAGCCAGCCTTCCCTGCAACCTGCTCCTCCTCCAGCATGTCCTGTGTCTGTTACCAGCACTATCTACCCCCAGACATTTCAGCCCAGGGATTTGTATTGGGTGCCGGCAGTACTAAAGTGAGCTCTCTGCCCCAGCTGCCCCCTCGCCCAGAGGGAAGGCTCTTTAAGGGCCTGTAGTGAATGCGGAACAGCACTCAGGGTTTGTGGGGTGGGGGTCGGGGAGGGGGCACTGGACAAGGCCTCCCAGAGGAGATGAGAGCTGAGTCAACCGAATCAAGGTAAGCCAGGCTGTGAAGAGGGAAACTGCTTTATTTTCTCTGCATGAAAACTGCTTGCAGTAAAGAAAACAAAACCCACAAAACTCAGCATGGTATGTACTAAAGGTGTGTGGGAGACCAAGGCACTTCTAGCATCTATTAGAAAATTAAGCAGGGTCAGGCAACAGAGGGCCTTTAAGATATTGTGCTGTTTAAGATACTGGGATCTTATCTTTGGGTCTCACTCAGTGACCTGGTTGGGGTAGCTATTGGGGACATCACTGAGACAGCACGGTGGAAGATGGGGATTTTATTTGCGAGTTGGGGAGGGGTCCAGACCAGAGTCAGGGAGACAGACAGGAAGCTTTTGTGGGTAATCCAGGCCTGTGCTGATAAGGACCTGCCAGAACTTGGCAGTGATAGCAGCTGTGGAGAGGCTACAGATTGGGAGAACGTTTAGGAAGTAAATTGCTAGAAGGGGTGGGAGAGAGGAGTGGAGGGTGACACCAGAGTTTTTAACTGGGGTGACTGTGTGAATGCTCTTTAGATAGGGACCCCACAGCAGCAGGTCTGGAGAGGTAGCAGGAAGAGAAGTGGGTGAAGTTTAAACATGAATAAGTTAAAGTTGATCATGGCCACCCAAGGGGGGTGCCCAGCAAGCTGAAGGGTGGCCTGGCAACCAGTGTAGGAAGGTCACCTGTCCACTGGATTGCTGGATGGCTCCCTCACTTTCCACGTCTGCCAGACCACTAAATCCTGGGGCTCTGTTTCCCAGATGGCTCTTCTGATCTGCCCTCTCCAGTCCCCTGGTCAGGGCTAGCTTCATGGATGTGTGTGTGTGACCGGTACGGCCGTACAGGGCCCTGTACTTAGAAGGGCCTTATTTGTTTTAATGCTCTGTTGTCACTAAATTCTTAATAATTTTTCCAGAAAGGCAAATATTGCATGTTCTCACTCATATGTGGGAGCTAAAAAAGTTGATCTCATGGAGATAGTAGAATGATAGATACCAGAGGCTGGGAAGGGTGTATGGGTGGGAGAGACGATGAAAAGAGGTTGGTTAATGTTGCAGTCCCCAACCCCCAAGCTGCGGACTGGAACTGGTTTGTGGCCTGTTAGGAACTGGGCTGCCTGAGCTCTGCCTTCTCTCCCTCCCAAGGGAAAATTGTCTTCCATGAAACCAGTCCCTGGTGCCAAAAAGGTTGGGGACCACTGGATTAATGGGTACAAACATACAGTTAGATAGCAAGTATAAGTTCTAATGTTCAACAGCAGAGTAGGCTGTAGTTAACAACAATGTATTGTTTATTTCAAACTAGCTAGAAGAGAGGGCTTAAATTGTTCCCAACACATAGAAATGACAAATATTCAAGGTGATGGATACCATCCATACCCTGACTTGATCTATACATCCTATGCTTGTAACAAAATATCACGTGTACCCCATAAATATGTAAAATATTATGTATCAATCCAAATTTAAAAAATTCTTAATGATTTTTGGCCAAAGGGTCCTGCATTTTCCTTTTGCACTGAGCCCACAAATTATGTAGCCGGTTCTGACCATGACTGTAGTTAAAGTGTCCCATTACACCCCGCCCAGGGGCATCCTGTCTCCCAGTCTCCAGGCTCCCTCCTTGCCCTCTCATCCTCTGCAATGTGATCTTCTTAAGCTCTCTCGGATCTGAGTGTAGAGCCCACCTACTCTGCTCGAAAGCATTCGATGCCACCTACACACTGTCTTGATAAAATCCAAATTCCTTCCGTGGAACACGAAGGTCCCTGTTCTGGCCAATTGGCCATAACCCACCTTTAACCTTGTTTCTCCCTTTCTTCCCGCCCCTCCCCCATTCTTTGTACAGGGATCTCTCCACCTTCACACAGCTCTGGAGCTACTGCTGCACCTCCAAGAAGCCACCTCTTCACCCTCCAGCCTGTTAGCAGCCCCCCTCCTGGGGAATCACACAGGCTTGTGCAGTGCCCCCTCCTCCCAGCCTGCTATGTGAGTGTTATCTGTCCTGCCATTAGCCTGCAGGCTCCCGGCCAGACTCAGGGGCCTTATCGACCATCTGGGTCTCCCTCACAACACCCTCACATGGTGAGAGCTGAATCCGCGTTGGGGGAATGGAATTCAGTGCTTGCTGAGACATGAGAGCAGCCCAGCCCGCTTGTTAGGAGGCACCTGGGGAGAAAGTTGGCAACAGCTTAAATCAGGGCCTCAGCCACTGGGTAAGGGGCAAAATAGAAAGCTGTGGGTGCACAGTCCGCAGGAACAGGAACTAGAAGAGCTCATCAGCCACAGGTCTAGGAGGAAGAGGAGGGTATTTGAGACTGCCGGGGCTTAATGGAGTAAATAATCACGCCCGTCCCCCTACTGCTTTGGAATGGGGGTGAGGGTGCGCTCGGGGGTTGGGGGGACCAGAATTTAAATTAATATTGTGAGTCCATGAGGCAGGACCTTGTTCCATTCATTAATCTCTTTCCCCTGATAGTTATTTTCAGAGGGGCAAGAAATTTTTTAATGTTCTTGGCCCTCATTTAACCAGTCATCCTAACCCTTGTACCTTGGTTCATCCTTTTAATATGGGGACACCAGTTGGAAGGCCGTGGGTGCCCCTTTGTAAAAGTTGTGGGCCTCTCCTTGGAAACTGCACGTGCAGCATTCAGCCTACAGTCTCAGGGAGTTCATAGACAATCCTGGGAACTCCTGCATCTGCTCCTCTCCTCGCAGCCTCAGTAGAGCTTCTAGGAGCCCTCCCTAGCTGCTCCCCAGCCCAGAGAGTGGGCCAGGTGGCCTGAGGGGATGGGTCGGTGGGTGCCCACAAACACAGGGGTCCAGAGCAACAAGCCCCAGCCCTTTCAGAAGGGTGCATTTTGCCCCTTCCATTTATTTACTTTTCGTTTCTGGTCATGAAAGTTTTATATACTCATGGTTGAAAATGTGGAAATGGCAGAGAAATGAAAACGATGCTTTCTTTTTTTTTTTTTTTTTTTTTTTTTTTTTTTTTTAGGGCACTGCTTTTTCTGGCTTAAGATCCTAAATCAAAGCTGCTACCAGATCCGGACCTAAGACTTGCTTCCCACCATCTTAGATAAAAGAAAGAGCACTACTGGACTAGAAATCAAAGATCTGGATTCCCACCAAATCTCTGCTATTACCAGCTTTTATTTATTTATCTAATATTTATAGAGTACCTTTTGGTATACAGGTGTTTCTCTCCCAGAGCCCCTCCTATCTCCCCTGCCGCCCGGATCTTAGAATGAAGCAAGTACAATGTTCAGTGGAAGGTACAGACAGCACTTGCTGTGTGACTGTTGAGAACCACTCATCCTCTTAGAGCCATGGTTTCCTCTTCTATAAAACAGGGACATTAGTGCCTATTTGCTAATGGTGAGTGTCAATGACATAATGTACATAAAGCTGTATTGCATGATGCAACCATAAGATATTTGTATGGTTCTTGTTGCTAATAACATTATCCATCAGCAAAGCATTCATTCATTTACTCACTCGGATACTGATGCACTGGTACATTCAGCTTCCTCTTTTGTAAATGGGGATAAAAATAGGACTTAGCTCATAGGGCACTTAAGATTCAGTGAGTTAATGCTAGTAAAGTACTTAGAACAGTCCCTGGAACATATTAAGAACTCAATAAGTATTAGCTAGTTCAGAAGGATGTAGTATTTGTTCCAGCCAAGAAAAGACTGTTCTCTAATGGCACAGGAAAGAAGATGGGATTTGGCATGCCAAGGAAGCAGGACTTACCTTCTATCGAATTCAGCTGGCAGTCAAAGAAAGAATTATTAGGAGCCTGTGAACTTGTTCTTCCAAAGGCCTACTAAGTACAGGAGGATATTTAAAGAATAAAAATCCCTGGACCCACTTACAGTAAAGTAGGAGAGACGTGAAGCTGGCCACCCAATAATGAGTGCTAAATCAGTTGGTTTTCATACTGAGAGCTGAAGACGTTTGAGAGAAGAGAAAGATCAATAAAGCTGAGTATTAGAGGAGGTCTGGAAGAAGAATTTAGATTTGATTAAAAATACCTGCAATTCTAAGAGCAGGGATGTTGGAGGGTGACAACTTGGGTTTAAGTCCCTATCTGCCACTTACAGATTGGGTGACCTTGGACAAGTTACTTCATCTCAGTGAGCAATGGTTCTTTCATCTGAAAAAGAAAATTAGGGTAATAATAGTACCTACCTCACAGGGCTGATGAGAAGATTAAACGAAGTACCTCCACAAAGCCCTTCTCAGCGTGCCTGGAGCACAGTGAGGGCTCCATGTGAGCCAGTATTCTTTTGCAAAAAGTCATGGACAGCACTGAAGCACAGAATCTCGGCAGTAAAGAATTGTAATTCCACCTTGAAATTTTCCAGAGGGGGAGCTTACTGCCTTATGAGACATTTTTGAATGAGGCCAAAAAAGGAAACAAGTATATCCTGGGATTTTATGAGATGCTAGGTATGTCCTTTGTACTTCACTTAATCCTCACAACTACCCTATGATGTAAGTACAGTTGTCTTCATTTTACAATTGACCAAGGTCACACAGCTGAGCTGACTTCTCTGTGTCTTCTGCCGTTTGCTTTCAGGTCTGGAGAAATACAGTATGCAACCAGACCCTCTTTGAAATATTGAAGATGATGATCTTGTCCCTTCCCCACTTTCCCTTTTCTAAAATAACAGTCCTCGCTCCTTACAATACCTGTTTTCCTGACTCTAAGAAGGCTTTTTTTGTTTATTTGCCGGAACTCTTTACTTGTGATCCCTCAATGACATCAGGGTGCAACAGAGAATGTCCATTTACTCCAAGTTCAAAGGTCCTACGAAAAAGAGTTGCTGTTAACCATGTTAACCTGGACAGGGTTAGAGAAAGGAAGATATGGAAGAGAACAAACAATTGAGAGTAAAGAGATGCATCCACGGGCTATCCCTGGAGCGTAGATGTGGGATTTTATTCCCCAACTCCAGCCTCTCCCAGGCAGCACTTCCTCTCGGTGGTTTCAGCCCAATCTGGACGGTGCTGAGGCATCCTTGAAACCTTACAAGAAGTGGGCTTGGGGTGGAAGAAGTTTAGGATATTGTCTTCTCCACAGCTTTGCCCTAGAGATTCTGGCCAGAAAGATAAATGGCTAGTGCAACTTGATCTTTTGTTTTGTTGAAGGTCTTTATTTTTTTTTAACTGGGAGGCAGTGCTCTTGAGTAAGCATTGTATTTGCTCCATTCTAAGACCCTGGGGGCAAGGAGGATGGGTGTCTGGAAGTGTTTCCCAGATTCCAGTCTCCTACCACCCTCATGGATTTTGCAATATCTGAGTATTACATCTTTTATCATTCCCCAAAATTAACTTCACAGAGATTCATTGAAAGAAAGGAAATTCCAAACCCCTTATTCTGTCTTAAACACTAATATCTGGGGTTTGATAACCTAATTCTATGGGGTGTTGTTTTTTTTTTTGTAGTAGTAGAAAGTAAAATCTATGACAATACAAATGGAAGACTTTCATCTACCACCTCAGTCACCTCTCTAGCCACCAAGAATGCCACCTGTACTTGGGGAAACATTAATTGGGTTCTGGAGTGAGAGAGACCAGGCTCAGGCTCTGGCAATGACCAGTGGTGCAGCCTTGGACAAGTGGCTTTGACGCCTCTGAGCTACAGTGTCTTCTTGAGTAAAAGTGGGATAGTTCATAAATTGTTAAGTGGAAACAAAATAATAGATGTGAAAGTACCTGGTAAAGTGCTTACACCAGTCCTTTTTCATTAGTAACGTCCTCACTCCAGGCTCTGAAACCCTGTCTTTCCTGGCCTAAAACTATTGAGAAAAAAATTCTAATGCTCAAGGGTTCAGAGCAAGGGCTTTGCTGGAGGTCCCGTCAGAGCCTCACCAGCCACTTGATCTGCTGTGGGCCTTACTTCCCCTGCTCTAGGCATCTGTTTTCTCACCTCCAAAGTGGGAGCAGTATGGTAGCGCTTCTCCAACTCAGTTGTGCATGGAATCACATAGAATCACGAGGAGCCTGTTGAAGTGCAGATTCTCATTCTGGGGCTGGAAAGTCTGCATTTCCAACCGGCTACCAGGTCTTGCTGCTGCTACTGGTCCTTGGCCCCCACGGAGCAGGAAGGAATTCTAGTGCTTAACTCCCTCAAGGTGTTGAAAGGCTTAAATTAGACAATACAGCCTAAGCATTTAGCCTGGGGCTTATGTCAGCTACTTATCAATAGCTAGTAGCTAAATTGTTGATATTATGGTGATTTATGTGTTTAAGGGGAGTGGGATGGGTTGAAGGGCAACCCTAGATGGAGCAGAGGATGATGGGACTTATTGTGCCTCTGGGGTTTGGAAAGAGCAATGTCCCAGGAGTCAGGAGACCTGGGTTCAAGTCCTAGCATTTTAACTCATGCCATGGCTGCGGGAGCTTGGGCAAGCCTCTTGATGTTTCTGAGCCTCAGTTTCCCCCTCCAGGGAAAGGTGAAGGGTTGAATTAAATGATGTCTAAGGATTCCCTCAGCATTTTTTTTTTTTTTTGAGACAGTCTCACTCTGTTGCCTGGGCTAGAGGGCTGTGGCGTCAGCCTAGCTCACAGCAACCTCAAACTCCTGGGCTCAAGCAATCCTTCTGCCTCAGCCTCCCGAATAGCTGGGACTACAGGCATGCGCCACCATGCCCGGCTAATTTTTTCTATGTATTTTTAGTTGGCCAATTAGTTTCTTTCTATTTTTAGTAGAGATGGGGTCTCACTCTTGCTTAGGCTGGTTTTGAACTCCTGACCTTGAGCGATCCTCCTGCCTCGACCTCCCAGAGTGCTAAGATTACAGGCATGAGCCACGAGCCCAGCCTCCCTCAGCTTTAATTGGTGAAATTTAAAAATAGTAATGCCTGCTTCTTCCCACCGCCAAAAGAAACCTAACAGGCCTGACCTTGGCCACAGCCTGGAGCCTCATCTGTTGCAGGGCGGGGGCTGCTCTGGGCCTGCCTTGACTGTGGGGAGGATGAATAACTGGACAGTCCGGCCTGGCACCCTTGGCGTTCCTCGGGCCTCAGGTGACATCATCCCCAGAAGCCTCCGTTCTCTGGGCCTGTGCGAAGTTCTCCCTGTTAAGGCAGGATGATTCGCAGCCTAAACAGGAGCAAGTTTGCAGCATGCCCAGAAAAAGGATGTAAAAGGAGGCATTTTCCACATTCCACCGCCCTGCTTCACCACACTGGAGGCCGAGGTGATTCACAAGTACACTCACTTCCTTGAAAGCACATGTCACCCCCCCCAGATTCCAGCCCCTCGCAGGGGTCCTAGTAGGGACTCAAGACCCAGGCAACTAACCCCGTAGTGGAAGAAATGGGCACGCAACAACCTAGTGCCCAAACAGGAAGAACAGGCCCCCGAGATAAATGACTCCCCTGGCCAAAAGCACCCTCCCAGTGTAGCCCCGGACAGTGTATTAAACCACAAGTCTGTACTGAGCCCTCACCATGAACAAACATTTATTGAGCACCTGCTGCATGTCTCTGGCTAAGCAAGTTCACCTGCATAAACTCAGTACATCCCAGTGAAGAGATTAGTACAGATGAGGGTACCCAGGTTCAGAGAGATCTAGTGACTTGCTCAGGATCATACAACACATTCAACAAGGATCACACCCTGAGCAAAGCCCACCAGGTTGAGCTGATCCTCCTTCTCTCTCCTTTGTTACGAACTGTGTCAAAGCCCCTCTCCTCCGTGGGTGCACGTGATTATTTATGTTTCCCTCTCTCCCCTGACGAGAGTCAGCTTCTAAGGCCCCTACAGCCACATTCCCTAGCTTGGCCCACAGCTGGCCCTAGGAAGATGTTTTGCCCCACGAATCTGTGAAATTGGGACTAGGTTTTAGTGCCATAGCACTCAGCCTTATGCTGAGTGGGGAAGGAAGAGGAACCTACAACTTCGTTCCTGACCTTAGGAAGGACTGGGGGAAGGTGTAAGGGTTGAAAACCAGGGAGGATTTATTCAAGGCAGAGTGAAGGGGAAAGGCTTGTAGCTGAAGGAGACAGGGAGGTAGGAAGCAGCCAGGTGTCATTTCCAGGGAGGGCGACGGGTAGGGAGGTTCTGGGAATCATAAGAAGGTGGAGAAGATTAGGTATAGGAAATCACACCTGCTTTGTGCAGTCAGGCGTGATGTATATGAAATCTAAAAATGTTTATTACCCTTTGACCTCGTAATTCCACTTCTGGGAAATGATCCTAAGGAAAATCTCCAAGATACAGAGGAAGTATAGCTAGATCCACAACAGTGTTCATCCTAGAGCTATTTATAAGAAGGTAAAAATGGAAACAGTGAAAACATTTCTCATAAAAGAATGGCAAAGACACCAGTATATACAGCAACCAATAAATGGGATGTTTTCAAAGACTCTGAATAGCATTCAAAATCAATGATGTTAAAATGTTAAGGGAAATGGCAGGTTACAAATAGTAACAATTTGCTGTCATTTATGGAATGTTATTTCCTCTGGGTAGGGTGCTTTCCCTGTTTGGTCTCAGTTAACCCATACACAACCCCGAGGGGATGGAAATCACTTCCAAGTCACAGGTTTGGAGACTGAGGCTCACCCAGGTAGGGAGTGGAAGAGCTGAGCTTCAGCCCTGGTCACATTCAGTGTGTTTGATGACCACTTTATATAACAGGACTGCGTCCAGCAAGGAAATCTGAGAGAAATACAACAAATATAAACAACGGTCCTTTTTCAGAAATAGGAGGTGGAGGACAGAGTGATTTCCACTCCCTCCTCACTTTTCTGTATTTTCCAAATTTTTCCTTATGAAGTTGTGATAGTCTTATTTATTTATTTATTATTTTTGAGACAGGGTCTCCCTCTGTCACCCAGGCTGGAGTGCAGTGGCACCATCATAGCTCACTGCAGCCTCGAGCTCCAGGCCTCAAGCAGTCCTCCCATCTCGGCCGCCTAAGGTGCTGGGATTACAGACGTGAGCCACCATGCCTGCCTTCTTTTTCTAGTCTTTCCTAATTTTCAGTTGTTTATTACGCTTATCATTCTGCAACTTGGTTTTATTTATTCACCAGTAGGTCTAGGTGGCCTTGTTATCTTCTGGATGCCCTTTATTCTTTTTTGAGGGGGTGGCTCAGACTATTCTATGGTTGGGAATTGGCATAATTTATTTCCCGGGGTCTCTCCTTGAAGGACATTTAGAAAGTTTCTAACTTTTCACGAATACAATCAATCCTGCAAGGAGCATCCTTGCTTATGCCTTTTCCAGCAGAGGCTTTTGTTTGTTTTAACAAAAAAGAATGGACTGAAAAAGAAATGCACTTGGATGGCTCCATTTGTGGCTTTGGCAGATGGGGTGGAGGGATTTCACTGGGGACTCCAGATTCAAAGACGTCCCTGTTGGTAAAAATGGCGAGTCTGGGTCTATCCCCACCCACAGGGCAGCCCCATCTGCACACTAGGGCTGTTCTCTTGAGGGGGGGAGTTACAGATTAGGGTCCCCACCCTTGATTCATATCCACATGCAGCTTCCTTCTGCTTTGTGGTGGGCAAATCCTCTTCAGGAAGGCAGGCGTTCTAGTGCCTGTGGGGCACCAGGATGCAGAGTTGACTCCACTTCATTTAATTCCACCCCTTCCCTGGCAGTCTTTTATAGCAGATATAGTCTGGAAACCAGGAACATCAGCCAGTTCCTCACATCTGCTGTGTGGCCTGCAGCCAGCTCTGTCAGAGTCCAGGGCTACTGCGCTTCATTTTTATGGAAGAAAGGGGCTCCTTCCACTTAGCAGATTTCAAACAGCTCCAGCTTTCTGCTCTGGTTCCTTGAGGCCTTAGTAAGAAATACACAGGTCCACCCCTTACTAGCTGTGTGATCCTGGATGAGTTATTGACATCTCTGAGCACCTATTTCTCTTCTGTATGACGGGACAGTGAGACCTCCCTGATGGGGCCGTGCAGATGAAATGAACTGCTGCCGTGAGCCCGGCACCCAGCAAAATGAGCAGTGAGTCGTGGGTCCAATCCTAAGGATCCTAAGAATGGAAGTGCCTTGCTTTGCTCCCATCAGCCCAGTTTCCAGGGTTACCTGGGGCGGCCAGGAGGGCTTTTCTCTGAGGACACCTGATCCAAGTAGGGAAGTCTATTAATTTCTTAGCCAATGGGATGGTATCCTGAAGCCAGCTAAGCTAAAAGACAAAAGCAGCAACCAGCAAACACCCCTTCTGAAGGCAGTTGCTGAACCAGTAAGAGTCCAAACCCATCCAGCCTTATCTTCACCATGTCTCTTCATCCTCAGCCCCAGCAGCCAGAACATTAATCTAAAGCTTATAAAAAAAAGAGGCATCGACTTAGTGAAGTCTAACGGTCTGGTTCAAAATATATTATTAGAGAGTGAAAAAACTTAAGTGGAACAAAAAGTCTGACACCACTGCTATAGGAAAAGAGAAAACCCACTTAACTCTATGGGTGCATGTGAGTGTGTGTGTGTGTTTATATACTTATATACATTCTTTTTATATACTTACATACATTCTACTGGTATAAAAAATCCTGCTAGTATAAAAGTGTTATCAGCTAACAGCGGTTCCTTTTGGGGCGTGTGGTGGGCTCTACTTGTTTACTTTCTTTATTGTTTGACTTTCTGGTCATGAGCATATCTTTTGAGAGAGGCAGTTATTATAGTGGGTGGGAATGAGGAGGGCTACTGGAATCAAGCCATCTGGTTTGGCTTCGAACCCAGATTTGTGTCTCTGCATCAGATATTGAAGCTCTTGCAGCTCATCTGTAAAACTGAGATGACAGTAATAATAAAAGGGCTAAATGAGGGAATCCATATACTTATCACAATACTTGGCATTTGGCGAGTACTAAAAACAAGCCAACTGTTATTACTTTATAAGTAAAAATAAATATATATATATATAAATATACACTTGTGCATACATGTAAACATAGGCTCCCTACCAAAGGGTAGGGTTACCGTGAGTCTGTGTGTGCATTCCTATGGTACATACAGTTGTAAAAAGAAATGTGAGACTCCCAGGTGTGATGTGTGAATAAAAAAAAAAAATTAAAAAAGAAATATGAGAGAGGAAGAAAGAGGAGAAATGAAGGAGGAATGACTGCTTGTTGATAGCCAGCTCTGAAAACCCCTACCCCATGGAATGTTCCACTATTCTCTCAAGAAGGACAATTAGGGATAACCCTGGTGTGGTGCTTAAAGGCCAGCGAGGTCATTTTATAACAAAGATATCTGCACTCGCATGTTTATGGCAACACAATTCACAATTGCAAAGATGTGGAAACAACCCAAGTGAGCATCAATACATGAGTGGATTAATAAAATGTGGTGTATGTATACCATGGAGTTTTACTCAGCCACAAAAAACAGTGGCGATCTAGCACCTCTTGTATTATCCTGGATGGAGCTGGAGCCCATCCTTCAAAGTGAGGTATCACAAGAATGGAAAAACAAGCACTACATGTACTCGCCATCAAATTGGCACTAACTGATCAACACTTAGGCACACACATGGGAGTCATATTCATCAGGTGCCAGGCAGGTGGTGGTGGTGGAGGGGATGGGTAAATTCATAACTAATGGGTGTGGAGCACACCGTCTGGGGGATGGGCACACTTACAGCTCTGGCTTGGGTGATGCAAAGGCAATATATGTAACCAAAATGTTTGTACCCCCGTATCCTGAAATTAAAAAAAAATAAAAAAATAAATAATAAAAAAGGGCCCAGCATAGAGCCTACCCCACCCCCAACACGGAGCTGTGGATTAGCTGAAGAGGTAGCACAGGTTTGTCTTCTCCCTGGACCCAGGAGCTTCAGAGGTGGGAAGGAATTAGAGCAGTCTTGTCCCTTCACTCATCCACTGAATACTTATTGAGTGTCTTTTCTGTGCCAGTCATTGTTCTAAGCCCAGGGATACAGCCATGGACAGAGAAGACAAAAGAAAACATCAAACAGAATCTCATCTTCATTCTATGGGAGGTAGACAGACACCAAAAATGAGTAAGACTTGTGGTGTGCTGAATGGTGATAAATGCTATGGAGAAAATTTAAGCAAGGAAGGGTTTCAGGAACTATTGGGATGAGTTGCAATTTTACATCAGATGGTGGGAGAAGGTCTCACTGAATAGATGACAATACAGACCTGGAAGAAACACAAGAGAGACCCCTGCAGAGGGAAGGGCAAATGCAAAGACCTGGAGGTTGGAGTAGAACAGCCAGGAGGGCAGCAGGGCTGGATGCGGTGGTCTAGACCAGTGGTCTTCAACAAGGAGCCACTTTCCCCTTCTCCCCCCAGGAGGCATCTGGCAATGTCTGCAGACATTTCTGGTTCTCACAACTCAGTGGGGTGGGAGGAGGTGCTGCTAGGGTCCAGTGGGTAGAGGCCAGAGTTGCTGTCCAACATCCTACAATGCACTCCTTCTTCTCCAAAGAATTAACCCGCCCCAAATGTCAAGGATGCCAAGGTTGAGAAACCCAAGTTTAGACTTAAGAAGAGTTGCAGGAGAGGATGTCAGAGAGATAATAAGAAGTGGGGGCATGGGGAGGAGGTGGTGGAGAGGGAGATGGCCAAGACCCTGATGGGCATCCTAAGGACTTGAGCTTATACTCTAGGCCAGATGGGAAGCCACTGGCTGCTAGCTGAAATGTAATGAGTATTTAGCTGGTGGAGTTTCCAGGTCATAGTCAGGGAGAGGAATACCAAGCGGTCTTTGATCTTGGTTCCAGGCATGGGCTCCCACTGGCTTCCTCTTGGGGGCCATACATCAGAGGCTGGGAAGCGGCAGGCAGGTCATTTCCAGTCGTTAAGTAGGACTCCATCAGCAGGTAAAAACACTGCTTTGTTAGGAAATTGTTGATCTTGATTCTGTGAGAATAGCTCAGTCTTCCTTAATTACTAGGAACCGTGGGCAGTCTGGACTTCATCTCAACAGGAAAGTCAAACTTTCATTTCACCAGATGTTTCCCGAAGGCAGGTTATAGTGCAAGGCTGGTGTTTGGATGTACATCTTGCCTTCTCGAAATCCTTGATGTAATGAGGGATGGGGGAGGGGAGAAAGAATAACCTCCAAATTGATACCTGGAACATTCATGGAGCACCTGCTGAGGGTGCACAGCCTGCTGGGAGCTGAGATTGGAGGGATGAATGGATGCAAGCATGCCAGGGAGGGAGCTTGTGCTGGGAGGAGATCCCACAGTACGGTGATATAAGTGCGGTTACACATGGGGGACACAGGGCAAGAGGGCTGGCTCAGCCTTGGCAGCCAGTAGCACAGAGGAGATGGCTTGGGCCTTGGAAGACAGAAGAACACAGAAGGTGGGATTATGGGATTATGGGGGAAAACCACTCAAGCAGGGCCAGAGTGAGCCAGAGTTTTCAGGAGCTTGCCTCTGTAGGTTTCTGGACCACATCTTTGTAGAGTCCAGGAATCTGCATTTTCACAGCCTCCAGGGATCTGCAAACCAGGTGTTTCTCTGCATGTTGCAAAGCCCCACTCCAGGAAACCAAAGGCAGGGTTCAGGCCTTCAGCCTTGCGTGGTACTTCCAAAAGAAAGGCATCCAAATGCTGCTTTGCTTTGAAAGGCAAAACCCCAGGGTCTCTGGCCTGCTGGGCATGGCTGCACTGAACACAGTGGTTCTTAGTCCTGAGTGGCCTAAATATCACTGGGGGAGCTTGTTAACCTACATTTATCTGTGTCCCAATACAGAACCTCTGCCTCACTGTCTCCTGGGGTGATCTGCTGGAGACCCCACCTAGAGATACACTGGCCCTGTGGATTGTCTGTGACTGAGACACCTTTTGGCCACATTGAGCCCTCCTCTAACTCTCTGGAATCTCAAAAACACTAGGAGCCCTTCCCGGTGCCCATCTATTTACTTTAACCATCATAGCTGCCTTTTATCCAGCACTCGGTGCAGAGCTCTGTGCTGAGCACCCTACATTTATTGTCTTCCTTTAAGTCTCATAAGAACCTGGTGAAGGAGGTAAAATTCTTATAAGGAAACTGAGGCACAGCAGTCAGTGGCAGAGCTGGGACATGGATCTAGGCTTGCCTGACCCCAAACCCAAGCTCTGAAGTAGTCCTGGCACTGCCTCCCTTCTGACACCTTGCTGTGCACTCTGCCGCTTGTCCCCACAGCAAGATTGCAAACGACTTGGGGCAAAAGTTGGACCTTAGGCTGCTTGTGCTCCTCAGACAGAATTTTTTTGAAATAACTGTATTGCCTCTTAGGAAGAGCTATGACAGCTCTCTCTGGACCTTGAAACTGCGAGTTCCCAACCCACTTAAATAGCATCTTCTCTGAGCTCCCAGGGCTCTATGCTCTCTGCCCTGTGGAGTGTACCAGAAAGGCCTTGTGTTTGAGCCCTGAGCTTTCCCTTCCTTTTGCTTGATCCTCTTTCCTGGCCTGGGAGCTCCTGGAAGTAGAGAGGCTGGCTTCTCCCCATCTGTCTCCCCTAAAGTAGCATATAGTAAGCTCAATGAATTCAAGGGGAGTGGATTGATAAGCATTCAGATTCCAGGCTTCTGTGGGCATAAATCAAGAACGGTCATTTTTGTTGTTGTTGTTGTTCTCTAAATCACATTCATCTGTATTTGATTTACTGAGCACTTACTACCGTGTTTCCCTGAAAATAAGACAGGGTCTTATATTTATTTTTCCTCAAGAAGACACCCTAGAGCTTATTTTCAAGGGATGTGTAATTTTTTTTTAAGTACGGTACAACAATCTACATTTATTCAAATATAGTTAAGTCATCTTCTTGTGGAACATCATCATAACTTTCCAAACCCCGAATTCAATCCTGAATTTTTTGCGATGATTCTATTTCCTTTAGAACCATCGGCCTCAATCTCTCAAGTCGAGCAATAGAGCTCTCATGGGGCAGATGAGAAGGGCTGCTCATTTTCTTTACCACTCCCCGATGAAATGCATGGGTTGTGCAGATACGCTGCGTAGCCACGCCCATCACTAGGTCTTATTTTCGGGGTAGGGCTTATATTGTGCAAATGCTTAGAAATCCTGCTAGGGCTTATTTTATGGGTAGGTCTTATTTTCGGGGAAACACGGTATGTGCTGGGGCACTGGCTCAGGTGCTAGGAATTCAGTGGTAAACAACATCAATGAGTTCCCTGCTGTCAGGGAGCTTCCTTCTAGTGGCAAAGACAGGCAAAACGCAAATAAACTCATAGCAAAGCCAGCTTCCATGGCAGGGGCTGGGGAAGAAGGAGGACCATTAAAACTGGAGGCCAAAGAGGCCTTTCTGAGAAGGCATCATTTGAACTGATGATGGGTTGATCAAAATGAGCCAGCCACATCTGAACCAGGGAAGGAGCATTCCAGAACCAATGTAGCCTGTTTGAGTATTCATGGATGCTAGTATGGCTGGAACTTAGTGGGTAAGAGAAAGGTAGGAGATGAGCTGGGAGATATTGGCAAGGCTGGGTTACATGAGGCTTTCCCTGCTCAGCCTGGAGAAGAGATTGGAGTTGATTCTAATGGAGATGGGAAGCCATTGGAGGGTTTTAAGCAGGGTGACGATAAAAGATCAATACCTGCTTGGAGAATGGCCTGTAGGGAGGATAGAGTGGAAGCAGAGACCAGTTAGGAGGCGACTGCCATGGTCCAGGTGAGGGATGACGGTGGCTTGGACAAGGACAGCAGAAGAGGAAGTTGAGAGAGGTGGACAGACAAGACTCACAGATGCAGTGGGTGTGGCTGGGGTGGGGCACCAGGGAAAGAGGCCCCTCAAGGTTACGATAGGTAGATGGGGGTGCCATTTCTTGAGATGGGGAAGATAGAGGAAGAGCAGATTTGGGCAGCAAAATGAAGAGTTCTGATGTGCCGTGTTGGCGGTGGCAGGCTGAATAACGTCCTCTAAAGACGGCACCTGTGAATATTTGCCTTACATGGCAAATATGATTAAGTCAGGAATTTTGAGATGGGGTAGTTGTCCTGGATTATCCTGGTGGGCCCAATGTAAACACAAGGGGCCTTATAAATGAAAGAGGGAGGCAGGAGAGTCAGAGTGATACGATGTGAGAAGGAATCAAGCCGTTTTGAATTGACTGAAGATGGACAAAGGGAAACATGATTCAAGGAATGCAGACACCTTCTAGGAGATGGAAAAGGTAAGGAAATGCCTTCTCCCCTAGAGCCTCCAGAAGGGACACCATCCTGTTGACACCTTGCCTTTAGCCCAGTAAAACCCATTGTGGACTTCTGACCTCCAGAACTATAAAATAATACATTTGTGTTGTTTTAAGCCATTAAGTTTGTGGTTGTTTGTTACAGCAGCAATAGGAAGTGAATGCATTGTCCTTCTGGACACCAGGGTGGAGATGTTGGCTGTATTGGCCTGAGCCCAGGGACAAGCTGGGACTGGAACCCTGGGAGCGATCACCCTACAGTTGGAACTTAAATTGGAAGGGCTGCAAATCAGCTCAGGGCCCAGAATGAGCAGGCCACAGGGCCTCAGAATAATTTCTGTCCTCTCCTGGCCTAATACAGGCAGACCTGGCAAAGACTTCCAGAGGCAGCCGGCCTCTCTCCCTCGGCTAAGTAGAGAACCTTTAGCTTGGGGCCCAAGGAACTAGGGGGTGGGACCTGAACTGGGTGGGTCTGCTCCTGGCTCAGACACTGTGGCAAGGTAAGAGTGAAGGTCCAAAGGACCCTGTCACCCTGAGGGAAACTTCCTTCCTGTTATCTCACTGCCTCCAGGGCAAGGTGGGGAAGGGAAAGGGAAAAGGGGATGGAAATATTTATTTAGTACCTACTAAGTGCCAAGCACCGAATTCTAGATTTTTAATCTGTGGCATTAAACTTTACAATAACCCTGACAGGGCGCTATTAGCCTCATTCATGGATAGGAAAATTGAGGCTCGGAGAGGTCAGATTATTTCTTTCAGATAACACCAACAGGAAACTGAGGCTCAAGGAATCCACCAAGCTTCCTTGGGCTTCAGATGTCCTCAGGATGGTGCTCTTTCTACCATGCCCTTCATCCTGGGTAAGGACTATTTGAGAGGATTTTCTCTGCAAAATAGCAACAATGACCTCTCCTCCTTTGCCTGAGTTAAGTATTGAATCCTCACACCAACCTTATTAGTTAGGTTTATTATTTTCAATTTACAAGATGCAGTCATTGAGGCTCAAAGGATTAAGTAATTTGCTTAAGATAATGCAACCCAAGAGAAGCAAAAGAAGCGGGTCAGGACTGGATTCCAGAACAACCAAAGATTTTGCTTGAACTAACACTACTACTGGCTGGGCATGGTTGCTCACACCTGTAATTCTACTAGCACTCTGGGAGGCCAAGGCGGGAGGATCGCTTAAGGTCAGGAGTTCAAGACCAGTCTGAACAAAAGTGAGACCATCTTTACTAAAATAGAAAAGTTAGCCAGGCGTGGTGGTGTGTACCTGTAGTCTCAGCTACTTGGGAGGCTGAGGCAGGAGGATCGCTTGAGACCAGGAGTTTGAGGT
>VBSM01003143.1:9527475-9546713 GCA_008086735.1 Cheirogaleus medius
GGCCACCCCTCCATGATCTCATGTCCTCCCACGCACTCAGCTGCCACCTCCCATATCTGGGTCAGAGGCGCCGGCACCCTCCAGACTGCGTGCACACTTCCTGCCCACCTGCCGTGCAGCTCCCTGCCGGCGTCCTGCCAGCACCTCAGCCCCACTGTGTCCACGTCCACCATCTCTTCCAGACTTCTCTGTGACTATCAGCGGTGCCCCTGCTCCTGGTCCCCAGGTGCTAGGGCGTCTCTCTTCTTTTGCCTGCATCTGGAACACAGCGCTCTACAGCACAGCAGAGACAGAAGGTGCGACAGGATACCACTCTGAACAATTTGAGTTGCAAGTGACAAAAGTCCTATTCAAACTTCCTTGCTCAAGGACAGTCATCTTTGAGTAGAGCTAGTCTCAGGCACAGCTAAATCCAGTGGTTCAAATGGTACAATCTGTTCTTGGACTTTCAGCTCAGCACTCACCTCATATTGGTTTCGCTCTTAGGTCCCATAGGGTGGCAAAATGGCCATGAGCTCAGGCCTATACTCCCTGAGGGTCAGCAGAAAAGAGAGCCCTTCTTTTCCTGGTATATCCTATCCGAGTCCTGGGGTTTGCCCTGTCTGGACCAACTGGAGTCTTGTGCGCAGGTGCTGAGGTTAGAAGGATTCGGTGCTCTGATTGGCCAGGCTGGCTCCAAGCCTACACCAGAAGCAAATGGACAGAAAGCAGGAACACTAATAAAGGCTATAAGATATCCAAGGACTCCAGAGATATGTCCCTTCCATATTTGAGGGTGCTGGGGAAGGAGAGAAGAGGCCCAATTTGTCCCGATGATTTTTGCGACCACTGCTAGGTAAGACACATACCCAAGGCACTCTAAAGGTTGAACTTTAGAATTCATGGTTCAGACAGAGCGGGCTTTGAGCCTTGATTCCATGACTGTGTTAGTCAGGGCAGGCTAGGAGACTCGTGGTGATAGACCCCCAATAAGAACATCTGCGGTTAACACAGTAAAAATTTATTTCTTCCCCATGCTACAGATCCCATGCAGGACAGTGGGGGACTCTGCTCCACACAGTCACTTAGGGATCCAGGTGGTGCCATTTATCTTGTAGCTGTGCCATCTGCACACCTGCACAGGTGCCACATCAGGGGAAAGGAGAGACTGGAGAACTGTGCCTGTGCCTTTTCCCCGCCTCAGTTTGGAAATGACAGACATCATTTCCACTCATATGACACTGGCTAGAACTAGTCACAGCCCAGCCTTCCTGGAAGAGGGTGGGAGTAGAGGTAAGCAAATGCAGTATTCAGAGAGACCGACCACTGCTTCCACACCCACTCCCTAGCTGTGTGTCTGTGGGAAGGTACTTAACCTCTGTGTGTCTCAGTTTCCCCATGTGTTAACTGAGGACTACAGTAGTTCCTTTCTCATAGGGACACTATCAGGATTGCATCAGTTTCTACGTGTAAGTATCTCAGACACATTTAAATGGCTCAATAAGGGTTAAATATTAATAGTACCAACCCCACCCCTTTAGGTTCTTTTCACTGTAAATGACCCCGTGCCGTACCGATAAGGAGGTCAAACATCATTCAATAATGCTCTGGTCCAGGATAAGAACTTAGAGCCCAGTAAGTTTCGGTGAGTAGTTTGGTACCTTTGAACTTTAACTTCATCTCCCATTACAACAGGTCCCTGCCTACCTTTTGGGGTTCACACGAGAGCCTGGTAGGAAAATGGTTGGTTAAGGAAGCCATGCCTCTATTAAGCTTGTTTTGCCTACCGCAATGGCAAAAATGGCCTACGCATTTTAAAGATTTACATCAGAATTAAAACCAAAAAGGGGTTTCAGCAGCTCACCCCCACTTCAGCAGGAAACTCTGGAGACCAAGACCACTCCCACCCCTAGTGCCTATGTCTGGACCTCTCCAGATCTGCCCACAGGCCTCCTTGGCATCTTGATCTTCATGTGGATGGGGTTTGCTGCTGCAGTCACCTGTGGGCACAAATGGCCTTTCCCAGAGATGGACGGGAGAAGCGCAGGCCCATGCGTGGCTACGTTGTCTGCAACAAGCAGGACTCATTCATTCGGTCCTTCGTGCATTCTCTCATTCAGTGCGTACTTATTGATGGCCTGCAGTGTGCCAGGCCTCTGCAAGGAGCTTGGATTCAGAGGTGAACAAGGGAGATGTGTCCAAACATATATTCTAGTTGGGGTGGCAGGGGCAACAGACAGCGAACGAGGAAAGAAGTGAGTACCTTAGGGAACCGATAAGTACTGCAAAGAGAAATAAACAGGGCAATTCCGAGAGAGAGGAGAGAGAGGAAGGGGTGTGGCAGCAGTGGATAGAGTGATCAGGGAAGGCCTCAAAGAGGAGGTGACTCAAGAATACGGCCCTGCAGCACCTTGGGAACAGAGTATTCCCTGCACAGGTGCCCTAGTAAGGGAATAGGGAGGCCAAGGTGCTAGGAGCTTTGTGAAAAGGGGTGATGGGAAGGCCAGGAGGTGGGAGAGGCAGGTGGAGACTGGATCTTGGGGCCATCCCTTCTCACCTTGCAGGGCCCAACAAGTCCGTGCAGGTCCACCTCCTCCAGGAAGCCAAACCCTACCCCCAGCTGACTCTATGTCCCCTGCTGTGGGTTGCCGCCTTGCCCCAGTCGCACCAGTTCCTCTGGCTCCTCTGGCAACAGGCGACAGTGTGAGATAAGCGGGAATTGCAGCGTACTCTGTCTTTGCCCTCAAGGAACTGGGAAGATAGAATCTGTGTGGCCCCCCAAGACGACTGACTGGACAAGAGCACCAGGGGAGGGCTCAGGGGAAGCTCGGGGAGAATGGGGGGTGGGGGTGTCGGGGAAGTGGGGAGAGCTTAGCTTTAACAGAAAGTAAGAATTAGCTGAGAGGGGGGTGAAGGTGGCATTCCACATAGGAGGGGTGTGAGCAAAGGAGTCCTCGTGGGAGGAGAGCATCAGAGGACAGTCATGCTGAAGTCAGTTTGAGCAGCCCCAGGGCTTTAAGCCACCAAGAATGGAAGAGGAGCTTGGAAAAGTGAAGGAGTTAGGAAAGGTAGCCAGGGTAGTGGCACAGAGTATTCTGGGCACAAATGCCCAAAGACAGGAATGAGAACTCTGGAGCTAGATTATGTGGGTTCAAGTTCGGGTTCTGTCACTTACTGATGCTGGAACTTTGACAAGTTACTTAACCTTTCTGTGCCTCAGTTTCTCCATCTGTAAAACAACGATCACAACAGTACCAACCTCATTTTATAAAGTTTAAATGAGTGAATATTTGCAAAGCACCTTTGAATAAATAGCACCTGGTCCAAAGTGATATATAAGTGTTGGTTAAATTAGATGAATGCTGGTGAGCAAGCGAGACCCCACCCTGAAGGCAACTGGGAGCTCTTAGATGTTTCTGGGCAGGAGCATGCAAGGAGGAAAAGGGTGCTTTACACCGATTCACCCCGTGCAGGTGGGATTGGGGGTAGAGGGCCAGGAAGGCGAGTTAGGAGTCTACTGCAATAGTCCAGGCATGAGATGCTGAGTGTCTGATGAGGGGCTGCCAATGAGATTAGGGGGATGGAAAGGTGGGTCTGGTGGTGGAAGTGCTCACAACACCTGGTGACTAGAGACCGGGTTGGGGGGAGTGGGGTGGAGACGGAGGAGCCTGAGGCCTTGGACTTGGGTGATGAGGCAAACGTGGGGCTGTGTTAGAGAGAGAAGTGGGAAAAGTCGTCTGGTTTGGAGGAGGCCGTGCCTTCACATGGAGAGGGGTGGCCTTAGAGGCGATGTCGCGCCCACAGTGTTCTTCTGGAGCTATCTCATATCCTGGGCCTGAGGAAAGGAATCCCGGGGAGCTGGATTCTGGCTCCTGGAAAGACATGAGAATGAGGGTTTCAGCCATGGCGTCTGCTCACCTGCACACCTGCACACCTGCGTGTTGGGAGGAGGGCTGGTAGGCAATGGAAGGGCAGTAAATATTTGATGAGGCTCAGTCTACACGTCCTCCACACACTGCATTCAAAGGGCGATCAGCAAAGGAAGACCCTGCCCGTGTTCACCACTCCCGACCTCGCCCTGCTGCGGGGTGAGGGGTCCACAGCTTCACAACCCAGCCCAGCGCCAACCACACTCCTCCCCTGCTCCCACCTGGGTTAGGGTCCCAGCTGGGGTCCAGGGATGGTATTAATAGTTGGGATCGATGGCATTTTATCATTAGTTTCTGTTGACACATGTTGACTGGGCACTTGCTTCAGGATCTGCTGAGTACGAAAGACAAATTGTCCCTTAACCAATGGATTTTGTGAGCTTTTACTGTGTTCGAGTCTCCGTAAAAGGCACAGGGCTCAGAGTAAAACTAAATGCTTGGTTCCAGAAACCATGTTAACCTGGCTTTTTGTTTTTCCATTTTTAATTATTGATAATAACGGCTTCAATATAGATATCAGAGAACTGTATCCAGCTTCCAGTCATGAAAAGTGTTTTAGCCTGGCTTTTAAGTATAAATTATTCCCTCCAATCTTCCCTACAAAGAGTTCTTAATTATATGAATAAACATATTTGTGAAATTTTCTTGGGATTCAGTTCATCAGCTTTCTAAAGTTTGTCTAAAAAAATCATATTTCTTCCTTTTTTAATTCAGAAAAGAGTCAAGAAGAAAATTAAAATAACCCATACTCCTACCACTCAGATAACCCCTGGTTTTCACTTTTTAAATGCATAGGGAAAATAATTCCATGCTGTAGAAAGTCTACAGGAGCAGAATTCTCTCACTTTTCCTTCCCCACCCCAGTTTCTTCTCCTAAACTGTTTTGTTTTTATTGATTTCTTACATATCCCTCCAGAGAATGCTTAATGCATTTAGCAGCATTATAAGTGCATTACGTGTATCCTCATCTTAAAAGTTTCTCCCAGAAGTTAAGAACTATTGCTCTCTGTGCTTTGATAGTCTGTTTTTACGTGATTTTTTTTTTTTTGGTCTTATTGTATCTGCATTTAAAAAAGCTGGAAGAACCAGCTCTCTAATGTTCTTCTGTCTTGGACTAGCTGGGTGACATCTGCAAGTCTGGGCCTCAGTTTCCTCATGGCTAAAATAGGAATTCTCGTGAGGACGCCGTGGCAGTGGGAATGCAGAAAGTCCGTGACAGGGTGGGTGTTCCCTAAATGTTCAGAGCGTTCCCGTCGCCCCTTCTGAAAGGAGAGGTGGGGGCTGCTGGTTCTAAATAAATGTTACAGAAGGGCCTGTCATCAGTTGCCCTTCAGAGTGACCTGTCACTTTGTTTCCTGGCTACAGGAAGAAGAGTATGGGAGTCCCCTGACTGGAGATGACAGGGTCACATGAATTCCTCACCTTTGGTGTTGATTCCTACCCCAGGCGCTCAAGCAATCGCAATCCAGACCCCGGGAGACTGATCCCATCTGTCCCTGGCTGGGAAGGAATCCCTGCCAACAGCTGGGCCAGGCCCCTGACATGTGGCCCTTGTCCCCCGCCCCCTCTTCTTTCTCTAAGCTGAAGCTTGAAGACCTCTGTGACCCCGGCAGCAGGGGGCAAATGGCTCACAGGAAAGGCCTCCAGCATCCTCTGGGGGCCAGAAGGCGGCTGGCTTGGCTATTGTCAGCAAAGCTGTGTCCAGTCCCAGGAAGTCAGAAGCAAGGGCGAGATTCCAGCCCGAGGAGGGGGGCCGTGGAGATGGCAGAGGGTGGACAAAGGCTGTTTGTTGCATGCCGGGAAGCACCAGCCCATGGCACTGGGGCCTTTGCAGGCCTTGCTTACTTGGCCCTCCCAGCTGCGCTCCCACCTTGTAGATGGAGACACCGAGGCTCAGAGAGGCAAGCAAGCCAACTTGCCATTCAGGGAGGAAGGGGCAGAGCCAGGACTGGAATCCACCCACAGAGTCCAGAGCTTATGTTGTACCCCGATGCCAGGCACAGGTCGATGTGAGGGAGGGGCCCGAGCAGGGCACCCAGACTCCTGGTCTCAAAGTGGCTGCCCACTCACAGGCACAGGCTCACCTCTGTGGGGTCCACTTCTGCAGTCCTGCTCTCTCTATATTCCCAGCGTCTGGACAGTGCCTGGTGCATAATAGATGCTCAGGAAGCCTTTGTGGAATGGGGAAGGGAAGGGACAACGAAGTGACTACTTGGTTAACTAGATCTGCCTACCCCACACACTGAGGCTGACCCTCCCTGGACTTGATGTGTTCTCGGGGCCCTCAAGCCATGTGAGCTTAAGACCAGGCCACTCTGCAGATTTTGGAAAGGGCCACTGGCCCCACTCGCTTTGGCAGCCTCCTTGCCAGGCCTCCCGGGAGAGAGGGAAGAGCAGCGCCCAGCTAGGAGTAGAGACCCAGCCGGCCTCTTCTTGCCCCCTGACCTTGGGCACTTGCTTTGCCGCCACCCCGGCCGTGGCCCTTCCTTCCTGTAACGGGCAGTGGGGGCTGTGAGGACACCAAAGCCTGAAGGCTGATGGGGGCCCGGCCCCAGCAGGGGTTGGGGTGGTGCGGAGTGGGCTGAAGGTCACAGGGGTCAGTTCCCAGCTGCCGAGGTGCAGTCCCAGCTCCCGGGGGGAGGAGATGTCCGCGAGCCCCGCCTAGGAGAGCGCATATTAGGAACAGCAAGAGCGGCGATGATGGAGCAGCCACCAGGCATCAAAGGCAGGTGCTCTCCATATCATTTCTCATTTAACTCTTACAGCACACTTAGGAGGCCAGTACTATTGTCATCATCTCCATGATACAGATGAGACAATGGAGGTACCAAAAAGTTAACTTGTAAGTGGGATTTGAACCCTGGAGTCTGGCTCCAGAGCCCTTGTGTGACCACTGGGACCTGCTGTCATTCTCACAGCCGAGTGTCCCACACAGCTGCTTTTGTGGCCTCTGAGAAAGGCCCTTCCAAGCGTGGGGCCCCACCTACCTCCACCATTCAGGTGGGCCCCTGTCACCTGTGTTCAGCTGAGGGACAGAGAAAGCCAGCTCCAGGGGAGGGGCAGGAGGGCTGTGGGAGGGAGGACCTGGTGCAGATGTTGGCCAGACGGACGCAGGAGGGGAGGGCGTCTGGGCAGGGGGAGTGTCCTGAAGGCAGAGGCGGGTGTTTTTCAGGAGTTCCGTGTGGATGGGCTGGAGAGCGAGGTGTGGAAGGAGGGGCTTTGAAAGGTAACACTGAAGTCTCACTCTCGGAGAATGAGGGCTTTATCACCGACCTGGGGGAGGGGAGATTGGGGTTTTAGACATGGTGGCGTGATAGCTGGCTGAGGGTCACAGTGGGGCCAGGCCCTGGCAGAGGTGCGGCACCTGCATTCTGCCGCTGCGTCCTGTCACAATGGCCTGTGAGACAGGGACTGGTGTTCTTTCTTTCTGGGCCTCATTGTTAAGGCTTTGCTGGCAGCATCTTGGGACCGCCGAGCTTCCAGGTAAGATGTCCAGCTCCTCTGGTGGAGAGGCCACATGGAGAAGCCCCATGGAAGAGGGATGGCCCTGATGGCCAGGAAGAAAAGCTGAGCCGAGCCAGCCACCAGCTGGCCAAGCCCAGTCACACGAGTAGACCCCCAGCAGGACAAGAGGACGAGCCACCTCAGCTGATGCCACGTGAGCAGAGATGAGCTGTCTCCACCAAGTCCTGCTCACGTTGCAGAGTCATCAACAAATGGTTGTTGTTTTAAGCCACTAAGTTTTTGGATATTTTTTGTTAAATGCCGTAATATATTTATTTATTTATTTATTTATTTAATTTATAGACAGGGTCTTGCTCTGTTGCCAGGGCTAGAGTATAATGGCATCATCATAGCTCACTCACTGCAGCCTCAAACTCCTGGGCTCAAGAGATCCTCCTGCCTCAGCCTCCCAAGTAGCTGGGACTACAGGTGCACGCCACCACACCCAGCTAATTTTTTAATTTTTCTGTAGACATGGGGTCTTGCTATTGCCCAGATTGGTCTCAAATTCTTGTCCTCAAGCAATCCTTCTGCCTCAGCCTCCCAAAGTCCTAGGATTACAGGTGTGAGCCAGTGTGCCCCACCTAGATAGTCAAAACAGAAACTAGTCAGGAGGTGTTGAATGAATGAAAACACCAGATGCAGGCAACCCGCCAAGATACATTTCTCTTCCTCAGGGAAGTCTTTCCAGGTGGATCAAGCTCACCCAGGTCACTCCAGCCACTTTTCTTTGTTCAGCCACCATTAATCACTCATGTGTCTATTTCCCGAGCCCTGGCTGCAGGTTCCCCAGGTCAGGGGCTGAGAGAGCCGTGTTCTTTTTGCCTACGCAGAGCCTTGGTTAGAACCAATGGCCTGTTCAAAGCCCAGCTCTGCCACTTGTTTGCTGTATGACCTTCGACAACTCAAGTCAACTCTCTGAGCCTCTATCTCTTTATCTGTAAAATGGGGAGAATAATGACCAACCTTGGGAGGGTAAATGAGATCACGTTTTAAATATCCTAACATAGTGCCTGGCATACAAGTTCCCCCTACACAGTCATATCCCCCCTCCTTATCTCCAAACAGAGCAAGCAACTTCAGGTTCCAATGAACCCCTCGGTAGGTCACCCCTAAAAGTCAAGCCTGGACCTGAAAGTCTAGCGTCAGTCCGGTTCTTGGCGACACTCTGTCTGATTGCAGGTCTGCTGGAGAGTGGCTGGGGACGGAGCGAGCCCCGCTGCTAGAGTCAGAGGTCTGGGCTCCAGTCCCAGCGCCTGTGCTTGCTGGCGGGGAGACCTGGGGCAAGAACTGTGCTGTGTTTCCTGCCCTGGCTGGTAGAGTTGCTGCCAGGCTCCAGTGAGTCCCAACAGATATGGAAGAACTTTGCCACTCTATGGGAGTGTGGGCAGCTCAGTGATGATGCCATTTTTGGTCCCTTCAGTAGGAATTGGTTCACTAGAGCTATGCTGTCTGAAATAAAATGAAATGTAAAGCTCATTTCTCCATTCACGCTAGCCACATTTCAAGTACTCAATAGCTACACGTGGCTGATGGCTGCCACATTGGACAGCACAGATAGAGAATCTTTCCACCATCACAGAAAGTTCCATTCAACAGCATTGCACTAGAGTTTTTCCAAAAGATGGCCAGCGGCAGAAATGAGAGAGAAAGATGGAGAC
This sequence comes from Cheirogaleus medius, assembly GCA_008086735.1. Taxonomy (NCBI): domain Eukaryota; kingdom Metazoa; phylum Chordata; class Mammalia; order Primates; family Cheirogaleidae; genus Cheirogaleus; species Cheirogaleus medius. Next base: position 9,536,549 of record VBSM01003143.1, read on the forward strand.
ACAGGAAGCTTGAGCGGAGACGGGTGGTGGCTTTTGGTTTTTGGAGACCCTGTTTGGCCCACCAGATTCAGGGGTGGCCACTGACCTCAACCTCCTCCCTGTTAGCAGTTGTCCTGGGCAGGTTCTCCGCAAGCAGCGTTTTTTCACCATGAGTTCAGGAAGCCTGGGGGCCACCTCCAACGGGAAGTGGCCAGAGCAGGCGGGGGCCAGGCTGAGCCCTGCATGCTGATTTCTTTGGTCCAGGAGCTGGCGGGGCTCCTCCTCCTGTTCTTGGGGCAGCCCAGCCGAGAGGGCGTGGCAGGGAGCAGGCACAGCAGTGCCAAGGTGACAGCGCCTGAGCTCGGTGCTAAGGGACCAATTAGCCAGTCATGGGGTGCATCCCGTGACCCTGCTGCCAGCCTGTGGAGGCCCCCTGAGCCTCAGGTCCTCTCCCTACTCCAGACCAGGGCACCAAGAGCCCAGCCGACTCAGGGGCAACAGCACCAGCTGGTGCAACTTGGCCAACAGGGGGGTCCCGGAGCTCAGAAAGGACAGACCTAAGGGCCTGCTCTATGAGAGGTCCAGCTGGGAGGAGACCCCAGGGAGTCCACCCTTTGTGACTGGCTCAATAAATCTCCTTGCTGCTTACCACAACAGACATACAAGCCGTGTTCATATATGTACACAGACAGACTCACATACAGCAAGCACCCAGATGTGCACACAGAAATCCACCCAGAGATGGAGACAGACACACAGGCACCCAGACATAGAGAGCAGATGTGCCCTCCTGTGAGCAGGGTGCAGGCTCAGAGCTGTACACACACGTGTGCAGGTGGGCCCATCATCCTCATTCCCCTAAACCAAAAATACCTTCCATTATCCGGAAGTTGAAACTGTGTGCCTCTCCAAACAAAAACAGTCCCCACGGCCCCTCAGTCCTCACTGACTACAAGCTAAGCACCCTGCAGTACCACAAGCCCCCACGCCTTACACACGGGCTGGACGGGGGTGTCACCCAGCTGGACATGTGACCTCCCCTGCATCAGCCCCAGGCTTTGTCTCTCTCAGGACAATGAGGGTGTGAGAACCCAGCACCTGTTCTTGGGGTTTCCCAGGCACTCCTGGGAGGGCACCTGCCTCTCCCCTCTGCCCCCTCTAATCTTCACAACAGCTTCGGTTTTCCCATGGGGCTTCCGTCCCCTCCCCACGCTCTGGAGCAGGCAGCAGCATGACAGATGACAAATCAGAAGTCATTCTCTCCTGAACAGGTGTGTGCCAGGGCTGGGGGCAGGGCGGGAAGGCTGAGGCTGAGCCGGAGTTCCTAGAAGTCTCTGAGACGCTGGGATGTCATGGGTCGATGGCTGGAACCCAGCTCTTAGCAATCGGTCAGGCGACCAGAGGCCGTGCGGTTCCCTCCCCTGCCCAATGCCAGCCTCACTCTCCACGTTAGCCTTTGTGAACTCGAGCCACTTTTGTGAACTTCAGCCTTCCTGCAGACTTTGGCAAAGGATTCTCAGGAAAAGACAGGCTTCCCATGCTCTCAGCCCCAACACCCCATTCCGTGATTCCTCTGCCCACTCCCAAGTTTCAGCCCATTCTGCCTCGAGGCTGGTAGGTTTTCAATAGCATCAACTCCCATCCCAAACCCAGTGGGAATTTAAAATAAAGTCACCCTCCCAGCTCTGAAACCACAGGAAATATCCTTGTGCCAGCTCAGAGTATTAAATATCTCCCTGCTTTGTGCCCTCTTAAGACCAAGAGTAAGTTTTATTAAATAATAACAGATCATTAAAATAAAATTTTAAATATGAACAGATTATTTACATAAAAGCAGTTTATTTAAAAATAATAGGTATCACTAGACTGCAAGCAGCAATGTAAACTCTACAAGGGCAGGCATTTTTGTCTGTGTTATTCACCAATGTTATCCCAATAGCCTGGACCAGTGTTGGCATACAGTAGGCGCTCAATAAATATGTGTTGAATCAAATGCTTACTATGTACCAGGCACTACCTAAGTCCCTCTCAAGTATTAGTTTATTTAATCCTTACAACGTTGTGAGGCAAGTAATATTATTCCCATTTTGCAGACAGAGAAACTAAGTAACTTGCTCAAAGCCACACAATTAGTTAAAGGGAGGCTTTGTGCCCATGCAGCCTGGCCCTAGGGTCCAAGCTTTTGATCACCAAGCTCTATTGCCTCTCTCAACAGAAATACCATGTCATAGCAGTTATGATGTTTCACTGAGCTTTTTTGCTCTATTTATTTAACAATAATTTATTGATATGTTTCTCTCCCACATCCAGACTATGATATCCCTGAAGTCAGGGGAAAGGGGACATGTCTCAAATACAGAAAATACTTGAACAAAGTTGATGGAATGAACAAATGGTACTTCCTTCCATCTTTCTGTGTACTGTATAAGTCATCCACCAAAGGCCTTGGAAAGGACTTGAGGGGAGGGGAAGAAATGAGGGGTCAGTGGCTAAAAGCACAGACTTGAGTCTGAAGGACTGGGTTTGAATCCCCATCTCTATCCCTTTCTAGCTCTGTGACCTTGGACAAATTACTCAACCTCTTGGGCCTCAGTTTCATCATCTGTTAAATGGGGATAATAATAGCTTCTGCCTGCTAGAATTGTTTAAGGATTAAATGAGATAATGCTTGCTCAGTGCTTGGCACATAGTAAGGGCTCCATAAATGGCAGCTGTTGTCACTGCTAATGTGATGTTGGTGTGACTTCTGCTTGCCCTGTGTCTGATGTGAAGCTGAAGCCACTCATTAGCCCTTCCGCAGGCTGCAGCCAGCAGCTTGTGGGCAGGTGCCCGCAGCAGGCGTGACCCACTCCTCCCCATCTGTCAGGGTGAATCCTCTGCCACTTCCGGTCAGAGCTTACAGCCTGCTTATTAGGTAAATTAGATGCGACACCTTTCCAAAGACACCCTGGCTCCAAAGCCAGCCGTGACATCTGTGAGGGCTGCAGCTTACCAGGGATTGGGGAAACGACAAGTTCTCACTGGCCTCTGGCGCCAGTGGGGTGGGGGTGGGGGCCCCAGAAGAACCCAATCCTTCCTCTCTGGGATCACTCGCTGATTCCTGTGTTCCTCTCTGGGTCAGATTGCAAGGTGGAATACAGGATACCCTGTTAAATGTGAATTTCAGATGAACACTGATACTCTTTCAATATACATATATTCTATGTAATGTTGGGGATATACTTATCCTAAAAGTATTTGGTATTTATCTGAAATTCAAATTTTACTAGGCATCCTGTTTGTTTTTTTCCCTAAATCTGCAACCCTGTCTCTGAGGCATGTGGAAGCAGGAGAAGAGGAGGAAGGTCCGGGTGTTTGAAGGAGCAAGGAGCCGGCCTTGGTTGGGCCCAGCTCGCCGTGTGCCCTGGCACTGTTCCCTGGCACCGTGAGCTCTGCTCTGGGCCTCCCGCGTCTGAGGCGAGGCTGCCCGGGGACCCACTAGAGGCTGCATCCCAGAGGGAGGCTCTGCGGGAGGAACAGGCACAGCCGCCAACTCAGAGTTGTTTGCGCCACACAGGCCCCCCGGGGCACCGGCCCCTTCCTGCTTCACATCCTGGACGGGAGGACCCAGAACAACAGCACCTTCCCCCAGTGGCGCTGAAACTCGGTCCCAGCCGGCCAGGACCCAGGAGGCGGATCTCTCCCGCTACCAGAAGGCCCTCGAGCAGGTGCGGGGCTTGTCCAATGTCACACGGTGTGCAGGTACACCGAGAACACGGCCTCTGGACATCTCATTCCGATTCCTCCCTCCCTCCGTGCTACCTTTCTGCGCCATCAGGAGAGAAGCAGCTGCGGCCGGTGCGACTGTGACCCAGCCCCTCAAACTTACAGGTTTCAAATGCGACCTCTCATCCTCCCCTCAAACCTCCTCCACAGCTCAATACAAGGCACCCACCCACCCAGCCATGCGAGCTAGAAATCCGGTCTCATCTTGGGTATATTACTCTTATACCACAGCCTGGGTAGTTCAAACAACAGAACTGGTTTTCTCACTTTTCTGGAGGCTGGACGTTGGTTTCTCCCGAGGCCTCTCTTCTTGGCTTGCACAAAGCCTCCTTCTTGCTGTGCCCTCACGTCCTCATGTGGTTTCCTCTCTGTGCATGTGCACCCCTAGTGTCTCTCTGTGTCCAAATTTCCTCAGTCAGATAGGATTAGAGCCCACCCTAACAGCTCATTTTAATTTAATCACCTCTCTTTAAAGGCCCTATCTCCAAATACAGTCACATTCTGAGGCATGGGGTTAGGACTTCAACAAGTGAATTTTGGAGGGACACAGTCCAGCCCATAATACTAGACACCCCTGCTCTGCCCCTATTCCTGTGAATCACTAAGCCCTGTTCAAGTCACTTCCTCCGTAGCTCTTGAACCGGCCATGTCCTTCCATTGCTACCCGAGTCAGGCAGCCTTCGCCCCCCACTAGTGTCCTGCGCCCGGCTCCCAGCTGGTCTCCACCGCCAGCCCCTCTGCAATCCTGTCTGCACCCAGCATGGACAAAACTGAGATCCTCTCGTGCCGGTCTCTACTTGCTGTCTTATAAATCCATTACTAGCTTCTTACTTTTAGGATCAGAATTGGCTTACAAACCTCTGCGACCTAGTCCCTCCCCTGGGGACCCCTCCATGCATGCTGTAGCGGACCGGACCTGAACTTTTCCACTCCTTCCACAATTCGGGTGCTTTCTTGCTTTAGGGCTTCACACATGCTGTTCCCTCTGCCTGCCTCACTCCTCCCACCCTGTCCTCCTGGGCTAACCCCTACCTGTCCTACCTGTCCCTCAGACCTCCACCTGGGCTCTGTTTTCTCTAGAAAGCCGCCCCTCAACCTGTCAACCCTCAGAGCCTGAGGTAGGGGCTCCCCCCGGGCACCCTGGAACAGTCTGCATTGCAACGGTTTGTGGGCGAGTCTGTCTCCCCTGCTGGCCTGTGGCCTCTGTGAAGGCGGGGACATAGTCACCGCTCCAGCTACAAGAACCAGGTCCTGGCACGCAGGAGGGCTCCCTAGTTATGAGCTGTAATTTTCACTGTTAGATTTCTAGGAGACATCAGACTGCAAGCACTGAGGGGCAAAGGGCGTGGAAAGGAGGGGCCGGTGGCAGGTCTTCAGTTCCGGCCACACAGCAGACCCGGCAATCACGTGTTGCTTTACAGTAGGGTCGCTGCTCAGGCGCCACCCCAGAGATCCTGACTCATTGGTCTGAGGTGGGCCTGAACACAGGGACTTTCTAAACCTTCTCCGATATTCCAACATGCAGGTGGGATTGAGCGGCCCTGAGCAGGCCTTAAGTCAGAGGGCAGGGCCTCAGCTCAGTGAATCCTTGCTGACTGCTGGAAGGATGGGGTCCCCAGACGTCCACCCCTGCACCCAGCTTCCCTTCCTCAGGGCTGAGGACGGACAGTTCTCCTCCCCCCTCTACCTGCCCTCCCCATGGAACCAGTCAAGCAGCCCCACACGGGCTCTGTGGGGAGACAGCCAGGCCCAGAGGGAGGAGCAGGGACTGGGGTCCTGGGTGTCCTGCCAGAGCTGGCCCCAGGGGAGTTCAGTTGGTTCAACAAATATTTGCTGAGCACCCAGGCTAGGCCGGGTAGTTTGCCCATGGCTGGAGAGACAGAGGTAAATCCGGTGACCAAGTCTGGGCCAATCAGCCTCGTGTCCAGCCTCTGGCTGGGGTTCAAAGGAAAGCTGGGTGGGGTGCACAAGTACCACTGGCTGTTGGCACTGTTATCCCTCAAAGCCACTTCTGCTACCACCTAAGAAAAGGGGAAGGTGTTGAACTGAAAGGGGAAGGTGTTGAACTGAAATCATGTCCCCAGCCCAGCTGCCCTCCGAGTTTCCTATGGCCCAGTGTGGCCAGAGCTGTTGCATCAGCGTCCCCTGGGAAGCTTGTCAAAAACACAGGTTCCTGGGCCCCGCCCTGGAGATCTGATTCAGACGGTCCAGAGCGAGGCCCAGTAATCTGCATTTGCAACAAGCTCCTTCCCTAAGGGATTCTGATGCAACAGGTCACTGATGGTTCCAGCGTGCAGCTGCCTTTAAGAAACACAGCAACTGAATTTCCCAGGTGGGTTTAATGCATTTTGGGGGAAGGAGGTGAGTGAACAGCACAGTTTCCTGGGCTCAAGATACTTAGCCAGACCTGGCTATAACTGACTCGCTTCACAATCATCTTCCAGCATTTTTCGAGCACTGGGCTGGGCGATTTGCTTAATCCTCACCTAACCTGGCAAAGCTGGTATCATCCCCACTTCATCGCCCACAAAAGGTCAAGTTACTTCCCAAGGTCATAGAGCAAAAATGACTAAGTCAGGTTTGGGGTCTGAAGTCGCTTGCAGAACCTGGGGGGACTAACTGTGTAGCCCCCACCCCAGCTCCGGAGGAATGAAATCGACGCACTGGGAGGGGAAAAGCAAAGTGCTCGCAGGCGCAGAGGAGTAAGTCATGCTTCATCGCGGGCAGGCTCCAAAGGAGGTGACAGCACTTGAGCCGGACCTTCTTGACAAATTCAGTTTTGGCATCGGAGAAGGAAGGGGAGAGTAGCAGGCAGAGGATACACTAAAGGCGCGTCCCTGAGTGGGGGAAACATGCAGTAGGGGCAGCGGGTGGTCTGATGTGGTCACAGCATAGGGTGTATGGAGGGACCCCGGGGTGATGGCACAGGCCAGGGCAGTGGGGCCCCTTTACTGGGTGGGAACCGGGAAAGAGCCAGGACAGTCTGCGTGGGGGACTAACAAGGCCAGGCCGGCTTTACGAAGGTAACTCTGGGACAGCGGGTGGGTGGATCAGAGCGCTGGGAGCTGGGTTAGGAGATGACCAGACTGGGCAGGCATGACGGTGACTCACTCTGCTCCTCTAGGTCAGTCTATCATCTCTAGGAGGAAGATCATTGTCCCTCCATCTGTCCTAGGCTGTGGCGAAGATGAAAGGAAAAGGGAGATAGGAGAGTGTTGGTGATCCCCAGGGAGACAGACAGAGGTCTTTGCAGGTAAGAGTCAGAATTGGGGGTCCAGGGCCGTGTGACAGTGATGTGCCCTGGCTGGTGACCCCGGTGGCCTGGCTACACGACATGGGGCATCCAGAGAAGATATAGGCTGAGTATAGGAGGGGTTTAGTTCCCAGGAGGCCTCTGCATCTGAACCCAAACTGAGAGAGAGAGACACACACACACAGACCCCCTTCCAAGACTATCTGAAGCAGAACTTAGCTGCTTCCCCATCTGAACGAAGCCCTGTGGACAGAATCCTGTTTCCTGCCCTGAGTTAGCATCTCACAGAGGATTTCTCAGCACCAGCCTCTTCTCCAGGGTGGATGTGACGGCGGGAGCTCGAGTGACAAGGGCACAAACTGGCCCAGAGGGGCTCTGAGGGTGTCCAGTCCAAACTCCTGCCTCGGCAGGTATCGCTGCTGCAGTGTCCCCTGAGAGAGGGCTGTCCAGCCCCCATCTCACCCCATCCCCACCCCTGCCCGAATCTCAGTCACTCTAGTCCTGCTCCACTTGGGGCCAGTGCATGACCTAGGTCAGCACTTTTAAGCCTCACAGCTGTAGGAAGTGAGTTTTTCAATCCTAATGTTCCTGGGTGAGGAAAGTGAGCCTCAAAGAGTCTACACAACTAGCAAGCAGAAAAGCGGGATCCATGCCCAGGCCCAGCACGCTGAGGGCTAGGCCTGGCCACACTGCATCGTGCATGTCTCAGACAGGGGCTGAGGTGTCCTCTACAGACCAAATATCTGGAGGTCAGGACACTAGGAAGTGAGTTATGTAAGGCAAGGTGTGCGTGGGTGAGCTCATCCAGGAAGTGCTTCCCGGAGGAGGTGGCATGACTCTGGGGGGCAGAGGCCAGTCTGGAGGCCTGGGCTTGCTCAGTTCCCAAGAAGAGGGCTTTTCCAGAGACACAGTCCTGACCCTCTTCCCATTCAATGCCTTCCACTGGGACCTCCTGGGGGGAGTGGGGAGGGGTTGAGAGGCTGGGCTCCTTTTCCGTCTGTGGGTGTTTGGTCCTCACCTGTCTAGAAGAACACACCCTGTCTTGAGACCTTTGATGTCTGTATAAGCCACTTATTCTCAGATTATACTGATGTGGCCTCTGCCCCTCAGGCCCCTACACCCCCGGTGTGGACTGTGCGGGCCTGAGCACCAGGAATGGGTTCAACAATTCACACTGCTCCATGGCATGCAGGCTTCATGGTGGGAACTTCCCCATTTGGTGGAGAGACCACACCTTTGTTTTACATTCGGGTAACCAAAGAGCCCATTCAGCCATGTCCCCCAACAAAAGGCTGTAGATCTCAAAGGAGCATGACCTTGGCTACGGAATGACCTGCTTTCTTTTCTTTTCTCCCTCGGGTTCCTCTTTTTTTCCCTTTCTAACCCTCCTACCTTCTTCCACCCTCCCCAGTTCCAAGTGAAGCAACCACTGTAAAGATCTCTCTCCACCAGAGCCGTCGCCTTGCCCAGGCCCACCAGCTTCCCCTGGTATGAGTGACAAAGGACTCCCCCTGTCTGGGGTCCCCATTCCCTCAGCCACAGCCCATTCACCTCCCTCCCCAGCTGGGGCCGGAATTGTCATTTTTGTTTTTGCTTTTTGGACTTCATCTAATTTTTTCCCTAAATCAAAGTTACACATGAGCATAGATTTCGCAAAGATTTCTCCAAAGTTAGGCATGAGCAACTGTAGCCCTGATCCGTCTCCAGGGTGGCCGCTTTCAACTCTTGAAACTGATGCTTTGGAACATTCACTTTCATATCTCTAAATAACACTTCAGATGGTTTCTTCTTGATCTTGGCAGTTTTAGGCATTTTTTCTTAATTTCCTGCCCTGGGAGACGAGGAGTCCTTTCAGCTCTGCTGCGACTCGCTCACCCGCTGCCTCCACCTTCCTGATACAGGAATACCTCGATGGCAATTTGGGTTATGTCATTATTCAGTCTCGACCTTTTTTAACCATGTAAACACTATGGCCAGCCGAGCTACGTGGTGGACTAGGATTATTTTTCTCACTTCTCCTTTAAATCTGGGTAGTAACCAGCCCCGGCAGCATCAGGCTTCATGGCCTAGTGCTAATTTGGCCCACCTGACCCTGGCCACTGACATCACCAAACCAAACCCTCAGCTCCTTCCTGAGAAACGCCTGTGGTCAGGCTAATGGCAACTTTACCGAGAAGACCTGGTCCAAAAAATCACTGGTATCTTCTTGCTTTATGTGTCACGCAGAGGCCACCGATTGGCCACTCTGAGGTGGATTCTGAGTCAGAGTAAGCGGTTTTGCATTCAGCCTCTGCCTCTGTGGCTATGTGACCTTCAGCGAGTTACGCATCCCCTTTGAGCTTCAGGTTCCTTCTTTGTAAAATGGAGTTAAAGGATGGACCCACCTACTTCATAGGACTGATTGGGACGAAAAGAGATGATAGGTGTGATGTGCTCAGCACGTGGAAAGGCCAACAAATGGTGGGCGCTGTTGCACTGCTGGGTTAATTATGGCAGTAGGGGTTCTTTAGCAAGTATCCCGGAATGAAGAGACAGTGTGCTGCAGAGACATTCCGGACTTTCAAAGTGGCTTAACGGTCACGTGCCCCATCTCCTGAAGAGCCCAGCACATCTCTGAGGGGCAGAGCTTGTGTCTAACACCGTGCGGGCCCACCAGGCCCTGCAGGATGGAGGTGTGGACCAGCAGGATCCCCGGACGCAGGAAAGGGGCTGGTCTTCCCCTCTCCACCTCATTCCCGTTTCCATGGCGTCTCACTCTACTAATTCCAATTGTACTTGGGGCATCATCCCACTACATGTTAGCCTCAGCTTCCTCTGGTTGCTCCTAGGAGAAGGTTGACCATCTACTCTTTCTAGTTCCTTACTTGTTTATTTGAGGGGGCTGTAAGTCAGATATAATAGGTCCTAATTTTAAGAAATTCAAACAATACAGAAATGTATAAAAGAAAAAAAAATAGGCCAGGTGCAGTGGCTCATGCCTGTAATCACAGCACTTTGGGAGGCTGAGGTGGGAGGATCTCTTGAGCCCAAGAGTGTTTGAGACTAGCCTGGGCAACATAGCAAGACCCTGTTTCTTATAAATAAATGTCTCTTTTCTACCCTAAAAGTAAATGCTGTTAACAGTTTGTTGTGATTTTCTTTTCTTTTCTTTTTTTTTTTTTTTTTTTT
>VBSM01003143.1:9555386-9566259 GCA_008086735.1 Cheirogaleus medius
TCTCCATCCCTTGATTTTGGACTGATCTTGTAACTGGCTTTGACTAATGCTGTGAAGGTGACCCTTTACTTTTGCTCTTGCCCTCTTGGAACCCAGCCGCCGCATGAGGAAGCCTGAGCCAGCCTGCTGGAGAGGCCACACGGGATAACCAAGGCGCCCTGGCCAACAGCCAGTCAAGTGAGCTGGGCCGTGGAGAGCCCCAGGCCCCAGCCTACTGACCAAAAATATGAACGTGAGCCCGGCCAAAACCACAACCTGGGGCAGAAACAAGCCGCCCAGCTGAGCCTGGACCCATTTGTCAACCCACAGAATTATGAGCAATTAAATGGTTGTAGTTTTAAGCTACTATGTTTTGGGCTGGTTTGTTATGAATACAATTAACATTTATTGACCATTTCCAAGGTGCCAGGGATAACATTCAATGTTTTACATATAGAATCTCATTCATTCCTCACATCAACCACGTGAGGCAGGTATTACCATTTTAATTTCCATTTTACAGATAAGAACACTGAGGCACAGGAAGGAGGAGCAACGCGCCAAAGAGCAAAGCGCTCGTGAGTAGGGAGCTGGGATTTGAGGGCAGCAAGTCCAAGCTTCAGAGCCCACACTGTTAGTCAACCGCTACCCTACATGGGCCCAAACAGACTTGGCTCTTGCCCCCTCACCGTTTATAGTCTAGGCGTGAGACTGGTGTTGGAGAAACACAGAAATGAAAATACAAGCACAAATAGAAGAGAACGTGTGCTACGGTGAGTTCACAGGAAAGGCCTCCGGGGAGAGCCGGGGGTGGACGGGCAATGGCTGCGTGAGCCGGGGCAAAGGAAGGGTTTGCATGAGAGTGTGGTTTTCCACCTTCAGTCATCACAGAAGTCCCCTGGGGAACCTGCCAGAAATGCAAAATCCTGGGCCTCATTCCCCAGAGATTCTGATTTTTCTAGAACCACCCCTCAATATTCTGGTTTGGTGGGTTTGGTTGGTTGGGGGCCTGGTAGTCTTTTTTCTTTTTTCAACATGACCCCAGGTGATTTCTGTCAAATTCGTGCAGCACAGCCCAGTAGCGTCACGGGAGGAGGAGGTGAAACGTTGCAGCGGCAGCATGCTGAGGTCATGACACAGCTGGTCTGGGGTGGGTAGTTTAAAAAGCTCCTCAGGTGATTCTAATGTGGACCTAGGGCTGGGAACTGATGCTAGAAGATTCTACGAGGTCCCAGACTGTTTTTCGCTAGCTCTTTGGCGACACCAGGGTTACCAGGTGCTTATTAAGCCTTCCCTTCAGCGATCGAATGCTGCGGAGGCAGGCGCAGAACTGAGCCTGAGGGACCCTCGCTTGGAGACCAGACCCTAATTGAATGGCCCCAGTAGACCCCTCCTCATGGTGTCCCATCCCAGAAAATGTCCCCAGGGTTCCCCCCACAGGCTTCCCATGGTTTCCCAAGTTCCCTCTAATTTTTATTTTGAAATAGAGAGTTTCTTATTTAATTGCAAAGAGAAAATGACTACTGTCCGCAAGTATTTTCCATCCTCTGGAGCCCGACAAGGCGGCCCCTTCATTTTATTCTTTCTCTGACACCCTGCTCTGGGGGCACAGATTCCCCGGTCCCTGGAGAATGACGCCATCTGTGGCGTACGCATGATGTCTTGTCTGGCCTCCTGCTCTTCTTCCGAATAAGGCAGGAGGGCCACGCAGGCTCCTCCTGGTGCAGCTTGATTTAGACCAGAGAGTGTGAAAGGATCCACTCCTGGCCTGGGGCCTGCCAGCCTTGGGCCTGAAGAGAGCTGGCTGGAGGCGAGGGCAGAGAGAGAAGGGACTGGCCCAGAGAGGGACGCGGTCCGGGACTGAGCCAGGCAGGCGGCGTGTTCACAGCGCAGGTGTGAGCGGTGCCGCCTTGCCGAGCGCGGCTTCCTCAGCGCTGGTGTGGTTAATCGTCACCACGTGGAGGAATGATATGAGACCAAAGTTCACAGTGGGGCCTGGGGCACAACAGGCATCTCTAAAGGAGTTTTCACTCCTCTTCTGTGGGACAGACACAGAGCTTGACACGGGCTGGGTGGGCAGGAAGACAAGGCCCCAGGGAAAGAAGATCCTTCTTTGAGGGCTGGGACAGACCCCGGTAGCTGTGGCCTATCCCCGGAGGCCCGGCCCTTTCAAGAGACCCCCCCGGAGCTGAGGGGTCAGCCCGGCCCACTTCTCCCTCACACACGAGGACCCTCTAGGCTGGCCCTGGGGGAACAGCGGGGCTGCACATGACGCAGATAGCTGCCCAGAGGCGGCAATGGCCGGGGAGAGGGGAGAGGCCTGAGCAGTGAGGAAGGAATGAGGCATTGACTCATTCCCAGGCTCCTGCTCTAAGAAGGAAAAGGACTTGTTTAGGGGTGGGGTGTGGCTGGAAGGAAGCCAGGCCAGAGGGTGCAATGAGAAATGAAGAGGCCTCTTAGCTCAGGGATCATTCATCCCGGGAAGTGGCCAGTTTTTTTAAAAAACAACTTGCTTGGTGGTCTCTTCTTTCTTCTAACCCATCCTTCTAACTGGGAGCAATAGGAGGAGACCCCGAAGGCCGAGTCAGGCAGCCTCTCTTGAGTTCTGCTGCATGTCCAGCCTGGGCCAAGCCTGTGGGCACCGTCTGTTCAGACAGGACTAAGCTAGGACTCAGAATCTGCTTGGCCACAGCCAGTGTTGGCTACTGCGCCTGGTTCTCTCACCCCTTTCTCTACTCCCCACCCACCCCTACACCTACAAGCCGAGTATGGACTGTATCCGGGACAACTTTTTCTATATAGAACAAATAGAACTAAACAGTACAGAGGCACTTCTGGGCGAGTGGTGGGCGGCCTGGGTATCCATTCGCATGAGTTAATTTGCATGGGGTTAGATAGGCCGCTGAGGAGGAAGTTTGGTGAGAGGGTGGGGGTGGGGTAGGGAGAGATGCAGAGGCCCAAGTGTGACTCTCTGTAGTGCTAGAATTGTGGTTGCAAGTGAAAGAAAACCTAATTTTTTTTTTTGCTTAATACAAAAACGGAATTTCTTGATCGTGGAGCTGAAGTCCAAGGGGTGTGGTTGGTTTCAGACAAAGCTTGATCAGGGCTCTCAACAATGTCACCAAGACCTGGTAGTCCCTGTGGTTCTTTGGCTCAGCAATTCTCCAGGCAACAGCCCATGGGAGCAAGGTGGATGCAGAAGCTCCAGGCCTCACACCCTCTCACTGGGGTGAAGACCAGTTCATTTCTCTGTTAGCTCAAACTTCTGGAACTGAGTTTCACTGGCTCTGCCTTTGGTCATATTCCCATTCCTTAACCAGTGACTATGGCAGGGGGATGGAGTACACTGATTGCAGGGTCATGAGCTCCACCCTGGACCTGGGTGTATGGGAAGGGGATGTGTAGAGGGGCTTGGTCATGGTGGTGATAGAAGCAGCTGCCCTGGAATCATAAGCTGAGCTGAGGCTGCTATTGCAAGTGAGTGATGGGAGCAGGCTTGGGGAGACCCTGACCTGCTCGCTCCCTTAGAGAGATGGCTGCAGGGAAGACCTGAAGGGGCTTCTTTGGGGCCTGGGTTGCAAATTGGGACACAAGTTAGGGAGAGGAGGCTTCTGTCCATTTCAGTTCAGAGCACAAACCCATTTTGCTGTGGTGAGGACTGAGATGCTGCCACACTGGCCAGCACCAGGGATCATACCCTGAGTAGAGAAGCAGGGACTTCCTGGAGCCACCAGGCAGGGAGAGAGGCAGGGCCCCACCTCAGCTGCCCAGGACACAGCAGACACCAACAGAGAGGTAGAGTGGAAGAAGCATCGGTGGGCTGGCTGTGGGCGCTTACGAGAAACCCAAGGGACTGCCAGAGATGACTTGGGCAGACTGTGGGGCTGAGTCAACCGAGGTCCCAAATCAGAGATGAAACCAGCATCCCCACACCCTGCATGGGCACATTAGCTGGCTCTGATGGAAAGAACATAGACTAGGAACCAAAAGTTCAAATTCCAGTCATTGCCAGATCACTTGTTAGCCATACAACTTAGGGCAAATTATTCTCCCTTCCTTGGCCTTTCTTTACTCCTCTGTAAAATGGGAGTGATACCACCTGCCTCGAGAGTCGAGGTGGGAATCTGGTGAGCCTCGGTGGGTGAAAGCGCTGGGGAAGGGCTCATGCGCTGCCCTCCCTATCCTGGTCGCCAGAGCCCTGAGGCCTGGACCCAAGGGCCAAGCATTTGTGCCCCGGAGGCATCCACATCATAAGGAAAAGCAGAAAGATGAGCAAGCCCCGCATGTGCCCTGTGGAAGCTGGTTGTGGAGGACCTGGGGACAAGGCTGTCAGCTGGGGTTGTGGGCAGCTCTCTGCTATGACACTCCCTTCCCTTCCACTGAATCAGAGGAAGGGACTCAGGCTGGCAGGTTCTACCAGTTATTGAGAGGGGGAAGAGAGGACTAAAGGGAGAAGGAAAAACACACAAACAACAAACACACCCACTCCTTCCACAAACAACTCCCTCCTACAGGCCAGGCTCAGATGCAAATCAAGGCTGGGGAAAGAAGAGTCTTTTCCTCAGCCCTGTGCTCTAGGGGAGTGCCCCCAGGCTCTGTCCCCTCTTCCCCCCCTGGCCTCGCCCTAGGGCCCACATAGCAGGGCCCTCTGGGCAGGAATTGTGTGTTCTCAAAATGTAGCGGGTCGCAGGGACCCAGGCCTCCTCCAGCCTCTATGGGTAGCTCAGACCATCTACTGCCCAAATCCTGGGTTCCCTCTGCCTGTTTCCCAGGGAAGCCTGCCAGACTCAGTGTCTTGGAGAGATGGCTGCTTGAAATGTCTTCTCTCCACCATGCTTGGCCTTTCAGTCCATCTGTTCATCAACTGGTAGTGGCTTAGAGGTTGCCACTTTCTGTATTTGCCCCAGGCCAAGCAGCTTGCCTTTACTTACAGGAAAGTGGCCACTCTGCTCAGCCAGCATAGGAAGCCAGCACTGGAGGCTACGGGGGTCTCATCCCCTGCCCACAGGTCATTTTGGTGGGAAAAGCCTGGATTTGGAGTCCATCAGACATGGGTTTGGGTTGTAGCTCCTGTGTTTGTTAGCTGTGCGACTTTAGGCAACTTAATTCACTTCTCTGAGCCTCAACGTCCTTATCTGGAAGCAGGATGGCAGTACCCTACAGAGTCCTGGTGAGGATAGAGATAAGAGGCACAAAGCTCTTGGTAGAGTTCGATAAATGAAACTTCCCTGCTGTCCACATCTTGTCACATATTCCTTTCCTTTTCCATTCTCTTCTCCAGTCAAAATGACCAGCTTGTTTGCTCAGCCATCCCGTGTCAAGAGCCAGGCACCATGGAATATGGGGTACATTACCTTCACCTGCACAGCCCTGACAGGTTGAAACCATTAAGCCCATTAGATTCAAGAGGCCACTGTGGCCCAGAGAGAGGTAAAAGTTATGAAGCTCCCAGGTGATAGAGTCAGCATTTGATGCTTGGTCTTAAAGTACCAACAGGAACCCTGGTCCACACGGTTCCGTGGACTGTTTCTCTGCCCGGAATGTTCTGTCACCTTGTAACAGATTTTCTGTCTCTTTGAAACTTCCCCTACTCATTTTCTGAGAACTGAAACCTGCATCTCCATCTCAGGCCAGTGGTAGGCAGGAGCAGGGAGAAGGCCTTTTGTTCTTATCCCAGGTGGCACCAGCCCCCCAGGCAGGGGGCTAGTGGAGGTCACAGGCTATGTCTTTGGCAGAGAAGGGATGATTAGAGTAGTTAACCACAATAGCCTAGAACTGAGGGACCCTCCCTTTAAAAGCTCTGTATTTCTGCTTATGTTCAGGAAATTTGGATTTTGATACTAGGTCTACTATTTTTCCTCCTCTGATGGTAAAGTAAAATCTCTTTGCTCATCCCCAGAACATTTGTTCTCATTCTTCTGATTTGGCCTTGTGGACAAGTGCCAAGTTTTCAGTAACAACCTCTCTTCCTTCTGGATTCCATCTGTCATTCAGGGTCTCATTCTTTCTCTCTCCTCCAGGCCACGTTTTGAACCAGTGAGGATGTTTTTGATTGCAAGCGATAGAAACTTCCATCCCAAACAGGCTTAAGAAAAACATAGAAGTGTTTTGGGCTCATGTAACCCAAAAACACAGGTGATCTTATTTTAGATAAGGTTGGATTCAGAGCTCAAACAATGTCATCACTATTTTCTCTCTCTCCAAATCTTAGTTCTGCCTTCTTTTATGAGGGTTGGAGTTTCAGGCTCTGCATGATAGCAAAGGGCACAGCAGTTCCTGCTCTTACATTCTTACAAGTTTTAGGAATAGTGGAAAAGTGGACTCTCGTTTCTGCACAGCTCAAACTTAGTCTTGGAAGTAAGATGAATTGCCACTGATTGGACTGACTTGGGTCCAAGCAACGTGTCCAGGGGGACAGAGTTAATGGATTAGCTTATTTTATTTTATTTTTTGAGACAGAGTCTTGCTCTGTCACCTGGGCTAGAGTGTAGTGGCATCATCATAGCTCACTGCAACCTCAAACTCCTGGGCTTAAGCGATCCTCCTGCCTCAGCCTCCCAAGTAGCTGGGACTACAGGCGCTCTTTACAATGCCTGGCTAATTTTTCTATTTTTAATAGAGACGGGGTCTCTCTCTTGTTCAGGCTGGTCTCAAACTCCTGAACTCAAGTGATCCTCTTGCCTCACCCTCCCAGAGTGTTAGGATTACAGGCATGAGCCACCACGCCCGGCCTAATTGATTAGCTTAGACCTAAATCTCCTGCGCCTCTCTGGAGATGCTGGTGGAACTGGCTTCACTCCCCTCGAGAGGGGATTGAAGAGTGCTCACCAGGAGACGGGTGAATGAAAGCTGATGGCAAAACAATAGATGTACATAAGCCCCCAGTGATACTTTTTCCCTTTTCTGAATTCCTGCACCCCTGCCTCCTGGGAGGCATCTCTGCTAAGCAGCAAACTTCTCGGAGATAAAGACGCTTTGTGTGACCCTGAGCACTTAATAGAGCACCTGAAAAAGAATGGGCACCAAAAGCTTGCTCTTCAGTTGGCTAAAGTATTTATTTAGAACTCAGTGCACCCAGCCCTGGGCCAGTTGTGTTAATTAGGATTCAACTCAGGAGAAGAGAAACACTTCAGCTGTTCTGAAGAGGAGAGGGTTTGTGACAGGGTGTTAAGTGGCTTGCAGAATCATTGGGAAAACTGAAGAAACAGACTTAAGGCTGAGCTTTCAGGAGTGACTGCCTCAGCCACACTGCAGGACTGACCCACCGAGAGAACTGCTGCTTCTTCTGCAATCGGAAAGCGACCACTGCTGTCTCATTCAGGACACACCATGACCACCAAGCCACTCTTTATGCCAGCTCCGTGTGCCTGACGTGATCCGAGCACAGTGGATGCCACGTCCTGCCTCTCGATATCCTCCAAGCCAGCAACCGGACACTGGGGCTTTGCTAACATTACTGGGATAAAACTGAAGTTTCCACGCCAGCAAACAGTTTGGCCTCCAACTGAACACCTGGACTCTAGGATGCCTGGGAAATGCAGTTTTTAGCCTTCCAGACTTTGCAGTCCAGAAAGTGCATTAGAAGCTGAGGAGCAGAGCTGGGACAGGGCTGTTAGATACTACATCCCACATGGTACCCACCACACCTATATCGCAGGGGCTATAAACAGTGCAACCAAGCATTTCTTCTTTTTTTTTAATTTCAAAGCATTACAGGGTATAAATATTTTTGGTTACATAGATCACTTTTATAATGCTTGAGTCATGGTTATAAGAGTGCCTGTCACCCAGATACTGTTCATTGTACCTGTTAGGTAGGTTTTCACCCATCCCCTCTTCCCCCCTCCCGCTGGTTGATTTCCATTGAGTTTTACTTCCCTGTATGCACATATGTGCTCATCGGTCAGTTTCAATGTAATAGTGAGTACATGTGGTGTTTGTTTTTTCAGTCTTTAGATACTTCACTTACCACAATGGTCTCCAGTCCCATCTAAATTGTTGTAAAAGGCCTTAATTCATCCTTCCTCGTGGCTGAGTAGTACTCCATGGTGTACATATACCAACATTTTGTTAATCTACTCATGAATTGATGGGCATTTGGGTTGATTTCACATCTTTGTGATTGTGAATTGTACTGCAATAAACATTCAAGTGCAGGTGTCTTTTTGATAAAATGGCTTCTTTTTCTTTGGGTAAATACCCAGGAGTGGGATTTGCGGATCAAATGGTAGGTCAACTTTTAGTTCTTTGAGGAATCTCCATACTGTTTTCCATAGAGGTTATACTAATTTGCAGTCCCACCAACAGTGTATAAGCGTTCCTTTCTCTCTGCATCTATGAGAGGATCTATTGTTTTTGGACTTTCTAATAAAGGCCATTCTGACTGGGGTAAGGTGATATCTCATTGTAGTTTAATTTGCATTTCCCTGAAGATTAGTGATGTGGAGAATTTTTCATATGTTTACTGGCCGTTTGTCTACTTTTGAAAAACTTCTGTTCATGTCTTTTGCCCACTTTTTAATGGGCTTGTTTGATATATTTCTTGCTGATTTGCTTGAGTTGTTTGTAGATTCTTGTCATTAGTCCTTTATCAGATATATAGCTTGTGGATATTTTCTCCCATTCTGTAGGTTGTCTATTTGGTCTATTGATTATTTCTTTGGCTGTGCAGAAGCTTTTTAATTTAATCAAGTCCCATTTATTTATTTTTGTTGTTGCTGTGATTGCCATTGGGGTCTTTTCCATAAATTCTTTGCCTAGGCCGATATCTAAAAGAGTTTTTCTAACATTTTCTTCTAGAATTCTTACAAGTTTTCATGCCTTACATTTAAGTTCTTTATCCCTCTTGAATTAATTTTTGTAAGTGGTGAGAGATATGGATCCTGTTTCATTCTTCTGCATGTGGCTATCCAGTTGTCCCAGCATCATTTATTGAATAAGGCTTCTTTTCCCCAGTGTATGTCGTTGTCTGCTTTGTCAAAGATCAGTTGGCTGTATGTGGATGGTTTTATATCTGGGTTTTCTGTTCTAAGTGTTTGTTCTTAAAGAGTTTACAGGCCACAGGAGATGACCACTGGGCATCCCAGCTCCCGTCTGGTCCTCTCTCATGGAACTTCCAGCTGGAACAGATATCAGAACCCCTGTTCTTCCCCTTGTTTTCAACATTTTCTTCTCCCAAGACTCTATTCATTGTTTTTACTCTAGAGAATCCACATTTTAAAGTATTTTATCTAGGATGAAGCAGTTAAAAGAACAGGCTTGGAGTCATAGTAGCCTGGGTTCATATCCTGGCTCAGCTACTTTCCAGCTGTGTGACCTTAAGAAAGTTACTTCACCTCTCTGTGCCTGAGGATCCTTTTCTGTACTAATAGTGTTCTACCTCATAAGACTGATGTGCAGATTAAGTGAAATAAATCACATTTAGCTTTTGGTAGTGTCTGGCATGTGGTAAAAAATAAATGTTTGTTCTGGTTCTTAGTAGTTAAAGCAACTGTATCATGGATATAATTTCTGTTAAGCTTTTGGATTTCATTCCATTTTAATTAATTTAAATTTAATAGCCACATGTGGCTAGTGGCAACCCTATTGAATAGCACTGTCCTAATCTTTCCAGAAGGCCAAGGAAGAACCTAGAACTTCCCCTCAGACCATGTTGCAGTAACTTCTCATTCAAAGCCGTTTGCAGTAAGGGTTAGGCATCATCTTGAATGAAACACTGTTTTCCCCACAGCCTCTTGAGGCGACTCAAAAGAGATGTTCTAGCCCTCGAGGGTTAACTAGATATTTCCTGCTGCCTGTGGTGTTCGGGGGTACCAGATGGGAAAGTTGGATGGTTTGGGAGGTGTGAAGGCCTCCTGGTGGCTTCTGAGATGGGAAAAGGAAATGCTCTTTTGTGGCATCCTGGAATACCAGCCTGCGGGCTGGCGTCCCGAGCAATGGGACTGTTGCCTGGGAGACAGGGAGGGCTGAGGACCTCCCAGGGGGCAGCCAGTCTGCAGCAGGGACCAGCCTTGGGGGACAGGAGCTGGAAGCAGAGGGAGGGGTGAGGAGAGGGCCAACTCAGGCTGGAATAGGTGTTGGCGGCAGAAGGCCCAGAGATGCTGGGATGGTGCCAGGGCAGAAGGGGCTGTGATGGGGCCTGCTGCAGATGGGGAAGGCTGAGGGAAGGGACGATGGCAGCAGCTGTCAGCGGGGTAGCGGGAGGAACTGCACAGACAGCAGAGTGGAGACTCAAACAAGCTTGGGCAGACGCCGGCCTATGTGTCCTTACCGATTTAGAAGTGAAAACCAACTGCGTTTGCAATGCCA
Organism: Cheirogaleus medius; assembly: GCA_008086735.1. Classification (NCBI taxonomy): domain Eukaryota; kingdom Metazoa; phylum Chordata; class Mammalia; order Primates; family Cheirogaleidae; genus Cheirogaleus; species Cheirogaleus medius. The sequence continues at coordinate 9,565,674 of VBSM01003143.1, forward strand.
ACTGTCAGCAACAGATGAATAAGAGTAAGTAATTAGAGGCCCAGGAAGAAGCCTGTTACTGTGTAGCCCGGGCACCTACCTCCCTACTGTCACCTCTGTGGCTGTGACAATGCCTTAGTTACCCTTCTTCCCCCAGCAGGACTATTTTCTAATTACATCTAGCCAGGCTCACCAAGTGTGTTTCCCACGGAATTGCATTTCCGGGCCTGATGAATGCCAAATTAATTTTTAACCACCCTGGAGGTGTAGAGTTTAATTACCCAGATTGAAAGTGACAAGCAGAACAGGATTTGGAGGGTAACTTTTGGGGTGCATCTTGGGAATAGAGAACGATGTATTTCCAGGATGCTGACTGGTGGGGGGCAGACGTCTGGGCTCTCCAGCTGCGATGTCTTGTATTTGGGAGCCCACAGTGTGCCCAGCTCTGCAGTGGACAGGGAGGAGGTGGGAGGAAGTAAAAGATGTGGTCCCTGGAGAAGCCCAAGCTTGAGATGGAGAGAGTTTCACCCAAACACAAAAATGGAAGTAGGAAACAATACAAGACCCTCTTGTCTCAAGCCCTCCATGGTAGCGTGAAGCCTGTCCA
>VBSM01003143.1:9566359-9577642 GCA_008086735.1 Cheirogaleus medius
AATGCCAATGCCTGATGGTGAGGTTGCCGGGAAGAGAATATTGCCATGGAGGCTGACAGTGGGTGGGGTTTTTATTTTTGTTTTTTAGGGGTTTTTCTGAGATGGTGTCTTGCTGCATAGCCCAGGCTGATCTCTTGGGCTCATGTGATCCTCCTACCTCAGCCTCCGGAGTAGCTGGGATTATAGAGGTGTGATACAGTGCCTGGCTGTTGGACGGTTTTGATTCAAATCCTGCTGTGACTATGTAATACCCTCCTCCCCCATCCCTATTGCCACCACTGCCACTCCCCCCACAGGCACACTACCCCCTTCCCTGGACTGACAACGCACCCAGCCCCAAACGATGGACTGTGATTGGTCTAAGCCAACGGTTGGTAAACTATGGCCTGAGGACCAAATCAGACTGTTCCTGTTTTTATATTACCCATGAACTAAAATGGTTTTTAACATTTTTAAATGGCTGAAAAAACTGAAAATAATATTTTGTGACACACAAAAATTATATGAAATTCAAGTTTAAGTGTTCATAAATAAAGTTTTATTGAAATACAGCCACACACGTTTGCTCATGTATTATCTATCTGTGGCTGCTTCCATGCTACAAAGGTAGAGTTGAATAGTTGTGACCGAGACTGTATAGCCCACAAAGCCTAAAATTTTTACTGTCTAGCCCGTTCCAGAAAAAGTTTGCCAACTGACCCTTGGTCTAAGCAATCACAATAATCCTGCTCCCTTTTCCCCAGGCTTCCCTGCAGCTAGGTGTGGCCACATGTCCCAGTTCTGTCCGAAGAGAAATAAGCAGAGGTCTGCAGGGGAAATCTGTACAGAAGCATTGCTTTTCTGAAAGAAGAGGAAAATATGGCTGGACCCTTTCCTGCTTCCTACTTCCTCCCTTGAGTGTGGATACGCTGTCTGGAGCCCACCAGCCCATTCTTTCAGAGCCAGTCTCCTGCCAGGAAACGGGAGAACAGAAGGCCAAGAGTTCAGCTGGGAGGGCTGGGTGGGCTGGCTGGGGTCCAAGAGAGGGGGAAGGTCCACCCTGGGCACCTGCTCAGAGGATGGGCTACTTCTCACCTAGACCCGAGGAGCCACTTTTCACCTGGGCTGGACTGAGGAAGGCTCAGCCCCTCCCAAGAACCTGTCCAATGGTTCCTGTCTATTGCCTCCAACATCAGCACCTGGAGGGCTGGAAGAGGCCGGAGGTCTCTTCACTGTTGAGTCCTAGTGGTCAGCACTTCCCTGCGTCTGTCCGCCTTCCCTCTAACCCCAGCTCTTTCTATCGCACCTGAAAGACAGTAGATAATCAAAATAAGGATGGATGCTGGGTGGATGGACAAGGGTCAAACGAATGAATGAATGAAGGGAAAAATAGTTATTAAGAGGCTTGCTTTCACACATAAGCTGACAGCAACCCTGTGAAGGTCACAGGCTAGATACTATTCCCCATTTAACAGAGAAGGAAACTGAGGCTCTTTAAGGCCAGTTGACTTTCCCAAGTTCACTAGAGTTGGAAGAGGTGAAGCTGGGACCCAAACCCCAACACTGGTCCAAACTGTGGGGCACAGGCTCCTCCTGCCTCACCTTCCTGGACGTTACCTCCAGGCCATGCCAGCCCCAATATATAGGCACATGGGAAAAGAACCTGCTGTCACCTCAGTGAACCGTGAAAGGGACTTTCAGGATATGGGTCTGGGCAGCTGCCAGGAGCAGCGTCTCATCCACATCACATCCCCTGGTTCTGCTCTTGGGACCACTAAGAACATGTCACTTCCTTAACAGGTGCTGAGTACATATTTGTAGAATGAATGAGTCAATTTGTATCAGTACAAATTCCTTAACAAAAAGTCATAGGCTACAAAAACCCCAAAAAAGCAGGTAAAATTGACATCATGTGTTTTGAATGTGCATTCTGGTAGCTGAGTAAGCCTCCTGCCATGCTATATAGCACATGATATTCATCACTGCCATCGTAAGAGAACAGTTAACATGCACACTTGCTCTGTGCCACTCACTATTCCAAGCCTATGATGTAAATCATATCACTTAAACCTCACAAGCTGATGGGCTGGGTATCATTGCTATGGTTGAGGAATTTGAGGCTCAGAGAGGTTAAGTAACTTGACCAAGGCCATACAGCTAATAGGTACCAGAGTCAGGTTCAAACCTAGTTCTTTTGCCTCTGTGGAATAAGAGATGAAGTGGCAGAGACTTGTGTGGGATGGGTCTTAGGGGATAAATGTCCCCTCTGTAATCTGTGTAGAGGTTGGTCCAGTTAGAGAGCTGATAGGGGAAGAGAGAGGCACTGCTCGCAGAAGCAGAAGTGGGCGTGGGCGTCTTATTTCGGCGGGCTTTTCCTTGTCCCGTGCCAGGCTCAGCCCTGGCACAATCACTCAGCTCACGTGACTCTGCGTTTGTGTGTCGTGGGGTAGAGCGCAGTGGATTAGGAGGGGCGGGGCTGGGCTGGCTTGGTTGCGATTCCCATGGAGACACTGGTGATTCATTTGCCCTGCCCAGCCAGGAGACCTCTATCAGGGTGTGACTAGTAGTAAACAAGTCACAAAATGCCATCCAGGCAAGAGGGAAATGGGAGGGGAAGGTGGCCAAGGGGTGACCTTCAGTCTCCTGCAGACTCGTGTCTCATCCTGGGCCCAGCATCCCAGCTTCCCCAAAGCTTCTACCTGAAGCCCATCTTTCTTTGCCTGGGGTGAAGCACGTTAGAAAAGGTCACTGCTAAAACCATCCGAATTCTTTTCCCTGGAAGGTTCCAGGACCTCTGCTGCCCTGGGCCAGCCCAGAGATATGGCTACCCTAGTCTGGTGTGGGTACCTTTTCTGGGACTTCTGATGGGTACAAATAGGTAAATCAACCTGCATACCGTTAATTGGCACCCACTCTAAATCTGCAGGGCCCAGTGGCTGACTCAGGGTAGGTGCTCAATAAAGGTTTGCTGCCTGACCCAGTGACTGAACAGGCCCTTAACTCCAAGTCCAGAGGAGAAAACAGAGGTGGCACATCCCGGGCCCTTAAGGAACTTGCAACCTCATTCACTATAATAACACAATTAACAGAACAATTAAGCCTAACGTTGCAAAACTCTCCCTAGGTGCTCTAGGAATTTTAAATGGGATCTGGGACTTAGGAAGGCTTCCTGGAGGAGGTGGACTCAGTCAGCTTAGGTGGGGAGCCTGGAGGTGGGTCTGAGTGTGGAACATAGTGAGGAATGAGGCCATGGGATGATCTTTTGGAGTGGGAAGGTCCTTAAATATCCAGCCTGAAGCCCGCAGGCCTGTAGCACAGTAGCAGTGCCTGGTTGTGGAGGCTCACACGTGCCAGGAGCCCACTAAGCGCATCCTTCTTCTTAATCCTCACGCCAACCCTTGGTGAAGGTACTACTAGTGTGCTATTTTACAGATGAAGAAACTGAGGCTCTAATAGGCTCAATGAATTGCCTGAAGCCACATGGATACTAAGGGGAGGAAGAACTGAACCTACATCACCCAATACGGCAGCCGCTGGCCACGTGTGGCTCCTGAGTGCTTGGAATGTGGCCAGATTCAATTGAGCTGTGCTGCAGGTGGAAAACAACAGGCCAGATTTCAGACTTAGTTCTAAACAAACAAACAAAAAACATTTAATATCTTCTTTTAATATTTATCACATGTCGGAATAATATTTTGGATATATTGGATGAAATAAAATATATTAAAATTAATTTCACCTGTTTCTTTTTACTTTTTAAACGTAGCTACTAGAAAATTTTAAATTACATACGTGGCTCACATAATATTTCCACTGGACAATGTCCCTGCCGAGTGGCTGTCCAGCCTCATCTAGAATCCTCCAGAGACGGTGCATTGGTTTGCTAGGGCTGCCGTGACAAAGTACCACTAACTGGGCAGCTTAAACAGCAGAAACGTATTGTCTCATGGTGTTGGAGGCTAGAACTCTGAAATCAAGGTGGTGACAGGGTTGGTTCCTTCTGAGGCTGTGTGGGAGAATCTGTTCTGTGCCTCTTGTCCGGCTTCTAAAAGTTTGCTGGCCATCTTTCATGTTCTTTGCCTTCCACTGCTAAAAAGAGCTATTAGTGAGATGCTTTATATCACCCCAACCTCTGTGTTCATCTTCACATGGTGTTCTCCGTGTGTGTGTGCCCAAATTTCTCCTCTTTCTAGCAACACTCGTTATATTGGATTAGGAACCCACCAAATTTGTAACTAATTACATCTGCAATGATCTTATTTCCAATAAGGTCACATTCTGAGATGCTAGGGGTTAGCACTTCAACCTATGAATTTTGGGGGCACACAATTCAACCCATAACAGATGGGGGGCTCCTCCCTCTCCAGGAGTTCATTCTGTACCTGGATCTCCCTGGATGGTCTCCCTCTTGTGCCAGTCCATAGATCCACCTAGGAGTCGGGACCAGGGACACCCACATTGCTTTCGTTGAAGCCCAGGTGTGACTGGCCCCACCCTGGGTGAGGGTGGCATCTGTTAATGATAACCACCTGGAGAGCAGGAAGGAGCAAACTGATAAGGGAGGAAAGGTTAAAAATAACCCAAGGGCTGCCTAGATAACGTTTGCTCTTAGAACTTTGATTTACAAACAGCACTGCAAGGAGGTCACCTAGGTCTTCTGTGCAGGCTATAAAATCTCACGCTGACTTGGCTTTCTGCTCGGGAATTTCCAGTCCTGGGCTAGCATGACGTGATGGTGATAGGGCTGTCGCTTCTCTTTCTCTTTGTATTTTGCCCTGGCAGCCATTTGACACCTTCCTGAGCGTGGGAGGCGAGGGCCCCACTTGCCCTTCTCTGTGTCTGTAAAAGGAAGAAGGTGGCTTAGGAGGGCTGTGTTGTCCTTCAGAGCAGCCAGGTAACTGGGACCTTGCTCAACCTCTTGCCCTATGTGATTTGGAAATTTACATAATTTCTTTGAGCCTCCGTTTTCGCATCTGCAAAATAGGAATAAGAAGGAAGGCTGCCCCACCTGCCCACCAGGTGATGGGAGGAGCAGGGAGGAGTAAGGTGGCACCCAGTGTCGCACCAGCACCTTAGTCCCCCTCGCATATTGCGCAAACATAAAGTTTGTTCGGGGGCAGGTCTTAGGTGCTCTGGGGCCCTTGCCACCCAGGGCGTGGTTCTCAGTGACGCAGCATCAGCATCCCCTGGGTGCTCATGGGAAATGCAGACTCTCAGGCCCCACCCCGACCTGCTGAACCAGAATCTGCATTTTTGAACAAGATCCCCAAGAGATTAGTGAGCTCATTAAAGTCTGAAAAGCATCGCTTCAGTGGACATTGCTTTGTCTGCCCTGGGTCCATTGCCCGTTTTTCTGGTAAAAGTAATCTTCTTTTCTTTGGGAGAACCACGGACCCCAACTCCAGTGCTAAGTGCTTCAGAGGGGCTAATCCACTCTCCAGATCCCCGAGGGGGCGGGCAAAAGCTTGTCCTGGCCAATCAGAGTCTACCCTGGGACATTGACTGGACTTGCAGGGCGACAGGAGCTCTCTTTACACAGCTGGCATTCAGCTGAGGGACGGAAGCCTGGAGGTGGTCACTGCTAGGAGAATCTAAGGATGGAGCCCTCACAGAGGGGAGCAGAAGAGTGAGTGTGTGTTTCTTGGCTTTTCAGTGCATATACACTGGCCATATAAGACCAGGGGAAGGGTCTCATATGGCCTGATGACCCTGGCCAGGCAGGTGACAGATAAGTCTTCAAAACCCGAAGGACTGGAGCTTTAATGGTGGAATAACTGGTAGTGGGAGACATTTCAGGCAGGTGGTCCCACTGGGACATCCCCTTCAAAGCGTATCTGTGGCGCCGTGACCCAGTCCTGGAGCCACTGCCCTGTCTGGCTTCTTCTGCCCGCCCCCCAGGCTTATTGCTGGGAGCTCTGGACTCATAAACCCAGGGTTTGGCCGGATCTGCTTGTGCATGGCATCGCTTGGGCATCTCCCTGTTTCAGGCTGGAGGCCTCAGGAGTGAGGAGGCCATGGCCAGGGGCTGAGGACAGCAGCCAGGGCCCAAAGCCACTTGCTGAGGAAAAGCCAAGGTTTCATTTTTTAGACCTGTAAGCAGAGGGGGACACTCGGAGCAAATGAGTCACCTCGATGCACACGCTGACAGCCAGGTGCTCCTTCTCCCCAGCCAGGCCCAAACTGGCTTCCCCAGATGGTGACCAGCCTTCCCAGTTTGCTCAGGACTAAAGGGGTTCCAGGACACTGGCCAACCAGGATGAGTCTGGTCACCCCACTCCCTGAAGTTTCTGGAGCTCACAATGGGACAGGCAGCAGCGGTGGGGTAGGAGTGCTGGGTGCAGGGTCAGGGTTGGAATCCCCCTGCCTGTGAGAGGGTGGGGTCTGCTTCCCAGGGCTGCTTTCCTGGGAGCCCAGAGCACCCTCACCCCTGCAGGGCTTGGCGGGGAGCACTGAGAGAGAGAGCAGGAGAACCACGCAGAAGTGTGTTTGATATACCTGTGTGCGCGCAGCATGCGTTCTCTCTCTCTCTCTCTCTCTCTCTCTCTCTCTCTCTCTCTCTCATGTGCGCGCGCACACACACGTATATGTGTCCTTGTGAGTGGCCAAATGACAGGAAGTGCCTGATGTGAAGCTACCCAGTGTGAATCTTGAGAACTGTGAGTGGTCGTTGACGGTGCGGGTGAGGGCTGAGCCGTAAGCGGCCATGGCGTGTGTGCGGGAGGGCAGGCTGGGCATCATCTCTGCACCTGCGGATCCGCTGCGTGTGCCTCGTGGGTGGGAGTGGTCGGGTGGGAGGTGTGAGTGGAGACTTACCTGTCGCCTACGGGAGCCTGTGTCCATCCTGTGTCCATGTCAGCTGCGGGGCTGTGAGTGGGGAGTGTCGTCTTCAGGAGCCTGTTTGGGGGCAGCTGTTGGGTGCACGGATGAGATGTGTGAGCGACCTCTGCCTGTGGCACCGCGTGGGCTGGGCAGCGCGTGACGGGAAAGTCAGAGTCAAGTGTGAGACTATTGAGGGGACAGGCAGAGTGTGTCCTTCCAGGACCAGGCCAGGCATGGGCTCCCCATTCTCTGCCCCGAGGGCTGCAGAGTTCCTGTCCCAGGGCTCAGATTGTACTCAGTTAATTCCCTGCTAATCCTGGTTAATACCCCCGCCTGGGGGAGTTTAACCCCGCTGGGCTTCCTCCCATCCGCCCTTTCAGAGTTAAGGAAGCAGCAAACTGCCTGGTGGCACAAAGCCCCTGGGTCACATTTGCCACTTATTTTAGAAGGAAAATTGCTGGTGAGCTTCCATCCTCTGCTTCCAGAGAGTGGCATTCAGTGCAGATGTGTCTTCACGACAAGGCCCGGGGCCTGGGGCACCTGCTGCTTCCTCGGCATTGTCATAAATCTGGGGAATGTCAGAATATTAGAGCCACGAGGCCCACTGGGAAGGAGGGAGGAAAAGTCCCCCTGGCTGAGAGGAAGTGTGGCAGGGAGGAGGCAGGAGAGGGCGGGGAGGAAAGGCTAGGCTGGGGGACAGAGGGGTGGGCGGAGAGGGGCTTCCTGTCTAGAGACAGGGTGACATGGACCAGTTTCAAGCCTCTAGTTCTAGCGAGGGACTGAAACTAGGACCTGGCAGGGATGTGCTCTGAGCCTGGGGGCGGAGGGGAGAGGGAGGGGGATCTATATGCTCTACCAGGAAGCCAGAGCCGGAGAGGACAGGGGAGGGCCCCCACCTCCTCTCACCTGTGTGGCAGCTGTACGGCTACAGTTAAAATGCCCCACTGACTCAACTGGGTGACTTAGGCTACTTTGGACTTTACCAAGTGTCAGCCCTACCCCTGAATCCTCCATCTTCAGCCAGAGACAGACCCCAGCGGAGAAGGGGTCACACCCTCCCGCCTGCCCAGGGTGGGGTGCCGGGTGCCGTCTGACGCTGGGCAGGCAGCGCTGGCTGGGCCACACCTCTCGAAACACCATACGGCCCTCTGTGGCAGACAGGGCTGCCTCCCCCAGCACCGGTACAGGGTTGCTGGGCACAGTGTGGCCAGATGACTCTCTCCTCCTAAGTTCCGTTGAGGGAAACTGTGAGGAAATAAATTTCCTCTCAATACGCTGTGGATTGACTCAAGCTAGCCTCCCAGGAGTCCATACAACAATAGTAACATTTACTGGGTACTTGCCTTTGTGCCAAGTGCTATTAAGTAGGTCTTAAAGGGAGAAGCTATTAGCATCTCCGTTTCTTAGAAGAGAGAGGGCAAGTAACTCTGCCGAGCTCGAATACACTGGGAAGTCCCAGGGCCAGGACTGGAACCCACGCAGTTTACCACCAGAGCCCCGGCTCAGGTGACCTTGCGTCTTGAGAAAATGGGTTGTTTGTGAAATGGGTGGGAGGAGGAAGAAAGAGTCCCCAGGAAGCTGAGCCACAGGCGGGTGTTCTTGGGAGACCTGAGCCCCAGGGTGGGCTCCCTGAGACAGCACAGCCAGGATTTTGGAAAAAGCCAAGTGCAGCAGGGATGTTCCCGGAGGAAGAGAGCCAGGCTCCGCTTGGCCGTGGAGACAGGTCCCAGGACGGGAGACCAAGGAAGGACCAAAGGCCTGTGGGGCAAGAGCTCAGGCCTGGAACCGTAGCTGTCAGCAGAGCCAGACCAGTGCGACCTCCCTGCACCCTGCCACTTCTAACCCCAAGGGTCCCTCCCTCTGTAGGCCAACCCCGTGTTCCAACCAGCAGCAGAGCCTAGGCGAGGCTAGAGAGTGTGCAGGGGCTGGGGGACCCCAAAAGTTGCAATCTCCCAGACAGGTCTTTGGAGGAAGTGCTGGCGATTCCTTGCATGATGGTGGAGAAAAATATCCCAGTACCATTTTCACTTAATGATCTCCCGAGACTCTGCACTGTCAGCGCACAGGGAGCTCCTTACGCTTTCCACAGCCGCAGAGCACGCGGGTGTGTGGACACCCCCTGGTTTATTCAGCCAGCGCCACACCAGTGGGCATGTAGGTTGTTTCCTGTCACCTGCTATTATAAACAGTGCAGCTATGGGGCCATCTGTAGATCAAAGTCCTGGAAAAATAGCACTACCAGATCAGAGAGTACGAACCTTTGTCAGTTTGCTAGATGTTGCTACTCAGCCCTCCCTAGGGTTGCACCAATTTCTCCCCCTGTCCCCTGTAGCATTAGCCAACATTTTGGTCTTCTCCAAACTGACAGGTGACATATGGTGTCTCAGAGTAGCTTTAATTCTCATTTCTCTTTTTAGGAGGTGGAGGAACACCTTTCTGCGTTTAGGAGCCAATGATATTTTGTATGGGGTTGCCATCTGTCCCTCCAAGGACTTTTCTTATTTAAACTGTCTCAGCACTGGGTGAGAGCCGTCAGCATTGTCATAAGCTCCTCTAAACTATTTGAATTAGAGTGCTGTCTTCCCAAGGACAAGGTGAATGCCTAGAGACAGACAAGACTTGAGACCTGAGCTTGCTTTTCAATGAGGAAACTGAGGCACTGACTGTACAATCAGAGCCGTTCCTCCAGCTTGTCCTTGGGTTCCTCATCTTAGAGGAAGTCTGTACTGAGTCAGTCCAGCACAGCTGATCAGGTCTCAGTCTTTGGGTCTCAGTGCTCTCGTGTGAGTGGCCCAGGTGAGGGGAGTCACAAGCCACGTCATCTTTTCAGCTGCTGATTGTTAAGGTGCCATGTTGATGGATAAGGAGGCTGGGTTCAAGGTCACCTAGCAGCAAGGAGGGTTACCCTGACCCATTCACATCACCACACAGTTTCCAGCCCGGGAGAGAGAAGGTTTAGCTACTTGACACTGGACTAATCAGGTTCTTTCTCTGGCCCTCGCTACACACAAAATGGCAGCATTGGGCAAGTTGAGATTTTTCTGCTCTGAAACGTGTCTTTCTTTCCCTCCAATGGGTCATGCACCTTCCCACCCCAGGGCCTTTGCACCTGCTCTTCCCTCTGCCTGGACATCTCTCCCTCTGGATCTTCGCACGCTGCCTGGCTCCTTCTCATCGTTCTGGTTGTATCCTGAATGCCTTCTCCCCAGAGAAGTCTCCTGGGGCTCCGGCTAAAGTCAGTCCCACTCGCTTCATCTCAGTTGAGTTCTGTCACCAGTCACCTGCTGGAATCACCTGCTTACTGATTTGCTTTCCTGTTTATGGTCTGTCCTCCCCCGTGAAGTCAGGACCTTGTCTGTGTTGCTCATCCTTCTGTCCCATGCCTGGTGCAGAGCAGGGTGGATGAGATAAAGTGGAGGAGAGGCTCCGAGGGCTGCAGGTGTGCAGAGGAGCGAGCTGCGCCGTGTGCTGTGGAAACTGGGCAGTCGAGGTCACGTTCTGCAGGAAGGACGCAAGGACCAGCCAGACCAGGGGAAATGACTGAGTGCTGTGACCCCATAGCCCGGCATTTGGGGCTTCTCCGTCCCGGCCAGTCAAACCTCTGGGACCTCAAGAGCCTCTTCACGCTCTTCATGAGGACCATAGGCTCAGCTAATGGCAAAGGAAGCAGTTTTCTAAAAACTGTCTTTTGGTATCCCATCCCAAGGGATCCTTCAGTTTCTAGTCTGGGGACATCCCCCCACTGTCCCCTGCAGGCTGCTCAAAGGCACAGTATATAGGCCTCTTTCAATCCCCTTCCTTATCTGACCAGACATCGCTCAGGGCAGCATGACAGCCAGTCCTGTCCCCTGGAGCCAGGATCATTAACTGTGAGGTTTATTGCAGGCCCTGTGACTGAGCTCTGTGCTTCAAGCTATTGTTGGAAGGGTCACAGGAGGTGCACGAGGTCTTGAGGGCCACCATCTCAGACTTCCCTTTCTACCCCACTGTCCAGAGCTGCATACAGGGACAGTCACTCATGTAGTCCCCTTCGCCACCCCCTGTGCCCCTCAATTTGTCATGCTTGTCACCCTATCACTCTCCTTGTCACCCTATTACTTTCCCTAAGACATGCCAGGGTCACTTCTCTTTCCTGCCTGAAACCTCCACTGGCACGTCTGTTGCAGGCCGGTGTAGAATAGGAAAGGTCATTTAGAGCAGGGTCTCTCACCCTCGGCACCATCCACTTGCTGTGGGGGACTGTCCTGTGCCCTGTAGGATGTGTAGCAGCATCCCTGGCCTCCATCCATTAGGTGCCAATAGCACCCCTCCCCCAGTTGTGACAACCAAAAATGTTTCCAAACATTGCCTTGGGGCAAATTGTCTAGTTAAGAACCAAATCCATTGGGATATACTTGGAATTCTATGCAGCCATTAAGAATGACCAATAATATGGCTCACACCTGTAATCCTAGCACTCTGGGAGGCTGAGGCGGGAGGATCGCT
>VBSM01003143.1:9577742-9614347 GCA_008086735.1 Cheirogaleus medius
AAAAGCATGACCAATAATAATAAAAGTGACCATAGCTGACACTGTGGGAGGGCACACCAAGTGCCAGGCCCGGTTCCGAGAGCTCTACGCTCAACAGAGGCTTTCGTCCTCACAGCATCCCCATTTTACATGTGAGGAGACTGAGGCACAGAGAGCGTAACTTGACCAAGGTCACATAGCTAGTAAGAGGCTCGTGACATATTTTTAAGAGAACAAAGCAAGTTAGAAAACAGTCCTTATAATATGATGTCATTTTGTATTTAAAAACACACAACTATACCCACCCACCCACGTGTACACATATATGTATCACAAAATACGTGTGTTATCAGTGGCTCTTTCTAGGTCGTGAGGTTGCAGATGAATTTTATTTTACTTTTGTTTTACTGCTGTTATCTTTTTAAAAGAATTGAATATACGCTATTTGTACAATGAGAAAAAACACGGTCTCAGCCCCAGTATTGGAGGCGAGGGATGTTTTTTCAGCTCCGTGTTAAGTCTGGGGTGACAGGTCAGGATGGCAGCACTCTGGGGACCCCGTAGTTTTCACCCCTTTCCAGAAGGTGGTGCGGACCAGGGGTTGCTCTAGACATCAGCTCTTGCACACTTTCCCCAGTGACTGGCCTCTAGGAATGCGTAAGCCTCTGAGTCTGGCTGGGCTGCCCTTTCTCGACAACTCTCGGGAAGTATGAAGCCTGCCCAGGCAGCCCCCGCACGTCAGGGATTGGGGCAGGCGCAGAGAGTAGTACAAGAATGATGCTCCTGATTCGAACAATTTTTTATTGATGCATAACATTCGTACATATTTATGGGGTACATGTGATATTTTGTTACATGAACAGACTGTGTAATGATCAAGTCAGGGTATTTAGGGTATCCATCACCTCGAATATTTGTCATTTCTGTGTGTTGGGAACATTTCAAGTCTTCTCTTCTAGCTATTGTGAAATAACACAATACATGGTTGTTGTAAGTACATTGGAACTTACTCCTTCTACCTAACTGTATGTTTGTGCCCACTGACCAGCCTCTTTCCCTTCCTCTCCCCTAACACATCCTCTTCCCAGCCTCTGGCAACTGTCATTCTATTCTCTATCTCTGAGATTAATTTTCTCAGCTCCCACATACTAACATGAGTGAGAATATGTAATATTTGTCATTCTTGGCTTGGCTTATTTCACTTAACATAATGACCTCTAGTTCCATCCATGTTGCTGCAAATGACCAGATTTTTTCTTTTTTATGGCCAAATAGTATTCCAGTGTGTATAAATACCACATTTTCTTTATTCATTCATCCATTGATGGGCACTTCAGTTGATTCCCTGTCTTTGCTATTGTGACTAGCACTGAAATAAACATGGGGGTACAGCTATCCCTTTGATATACTGATTTTTTTTTCCTTTGGGTAAATATCCAGTAATGGGATTGCTGGCTCGTTTGGTAGTTCTATAATTAAATAGCTTTTTGAGAAATCTCCATACTGTTAGTTTTTAATAACACTCAATGTGATCATTTTATGAGTAAATGATATTGCAAATAGCATATCTTATTGTTCCTAAAATAACCAAGTGACTATACACATTTGTAAAGGGGAATTTTGAAATGTAAAATAATTCTTTTTAAGGCTCGAAAAAATAAGTCCAAGCATTCACAGTAGTAGAATACAGGTTAAAGGAAAAACAGGCTTTAGAACCAGAAACACCCGAGGGGAGCCCAGCTGTACTTGAACGAGGCCTTGGCTGAGTGGCTCAGTTTCCCAGGGGGCCACATGGGTGTGAAGGACTGGAGGAAGCCTGGAGGGGTGTCAGGGGGATATGAAGCCCAGATCATGGCATAAGGTTTGCACCCAAGGAATGGTAACTGTTGTCACCGTAGGATGGTGGGCTTGTGGTTTGTTTTTTCCCTTTCTTCTTTGGTCAGTTTGCCATAGGTATGTTACTTTTAGAATCAGAAAAAAGAGAAAAGAAACCAAAACTCTCATGAAACAAAAGAAAAGTGATGAGTGATTTACAGGCAGAGAGACAGATGCTCTTTAGAAACTGTGGCTCTGGGGCCCGGAATGTAACCTGCAGTTCAGAGGGGAGAGAGGCAGGTGGGCGCACCCACAAGCTTCCTAACTGCGAACTTCCTGCCTTTGAGCCCACCCACCCGTCCCCGGTCACAGATCTCAGGGAAACCCCGGGGCACAGCCCCCTCCCCACGCACGCCCACTCCCGGTTGGGAGGCCTGTGGCCCCAGCTCGGGGCTTGCCAGAGCCCACCCGCCTCTCGCCCACCCTCCGCCACCTGCTCTCATTGGCTGTGCCCTGGGCTGGGGTGGCCCGAGTGCAGGTGGCCTCGAGCCAGGGACAAGAGCCAAGGACCACAGAATTCGCCTTTGGTTCCACATGTCTCTGCCCCTTTGGTTCCTTTTTCTTTTTCCATCTGTGTTTCTTTTCTTCTTTTTCATTTTACATGTTTTAAAAGTCATTCCTCTAGATAAATTGGACTTCATCAAAATTTAAAACTTTGTGCATGAAAGGACACTATGAACAGAGTAAAAAGGCCACTCATAGAATGGGAGAAAATATTTGCAAATCATATATCTGCTAAAGGACTAATCCAGGATATATAAAGAACTCTTAAAACTCAACAACAACAAAAAAACAAACAACTCAATGCAAAAATGGGCAAAAGGCTTGAATAGACATTTTTCTAAAGAAAATATACAAATGGGCAATAAGCCCATGAAATTGAAATGATGCTCAACATCAATAATCGTTAGAGAAACGTAAATCAAAACCAACATGAGGTAGCACTTTACAGCCATTAGGGCAGCCATTACTTTTCTTGTTTTAGAAAACAAGGTTGGCGAGGATGTGGAGCAATGGGTGCCCTTGAGCGTTGCTGGTGGGAATGTCAAATAATGCAAGTGTGACGATTTATCAAAAAATTAGGCATAGAATTATTGTATGGTCTAGCAATTTCACTTCCAGGTACACATACAAGAGAGTCAAAACAGGGACAGGGCAGATATGTGTATACTGATGTTCATAGCAGCATTATTCACAACAGTTGAGGTGAAAACACCCAAATGTCCCTTGCCAGATAAATGGATAAACAAAATGTGCTATATACATAAGGTGGAATATTATTCTACCTTAAAAAAGAATGAAATTCTGATACATGCTATAACATGGGTGAACCTTGCAAACATGCCAAGTGAAATAAGCCAGATGGCGGCTACCACGGATGGGGCCTCAGTCTGTGCCAGGTGCTGTGATAATAGCCACGGCCTCGCTTCCTTCTCAGGTCAACTCTGGGAAGGAGGAACTGGTCTTGTGTCCGTGTTGCAGATGAGGATGTCGAGACTTGACAGTGTAAGTAACTTGCCCAAATTAATGCAGCTAAAGTATGGCCGTCTGAGACCGACACACCGACTCTTGGCCATCACATTCGACAGTCCCCTGCTGTATCAGCCAGGGCCCGGCCCACCCACTGGGTAATTGAGGAAAGTGAATAAAGGGACTCTGCACACAGGAGTGAGCAGAGTCTGGGAAAGCCCAGATGCAGAATAAAGTGCCCCTGGCCTGTACCGGCCACCGGGACAGCCTTCCTGGGCCCAAACCTGAGGCCAGAGGGCTGTGTGGAGAGGCTCCCCGACAGGAGCAGTGCCTTTGGTGGAGGAACATGGGCAGCAGCAACTCTACAAAGAAGGAATAAATATCCCTAATGTGCTCACCTCCTTTCTCTGTCCACTCTCCAGCCGGTGATCCATTAGCCAGATCCAGCTGGAAGCCAGGGACCAAAGGAGCCCAGTGATGGAGCCCACCGAGGTCAGCTTGTGGGCACAGAGCAGATAGAGAGCCGAGGGGTGGGTGGCAGCAAACAGAAGGTCCCCAGGACCCTAGCCAAGGTAGGATCATCGGATTCACTGTATGTGGCCACAAGCCCAGCATGTTTCGATATCTAAGTGGCACAAACAGAGAGAGATATTTTCATCTTTCATTTAAAATTCAACCAGGGCTGCATCAACCCTGGCTCAAAAGCAACCATTTTGCCTTCCCATCTCCCCTACCAAAAAAAAAAGAGAGAGACACAAGAAAAGAGAATAGGCACAGAGGGCAGGCAGGGTGTGGGAGGGGCTCTTCCCTAGATAGGGTGGCAGTATATTCCAGAATTCAGACCTCTGAGCTCAATCCCTACTTCCCAGCAAAGGACCCCAGACCCACCATGGGCCTCTGCATATAAATAATCTAGAAATGCAGGTACTTTGAGAAGGAAGAACCTGACAGGAGACCACAAGGCCTCCCTGGAGAGCGTGGGTCCCCAGTCTTGATGCATTTACCAAGCGCTCACCACAAGCCCCGCACCGTGCCCTTGAGCAGGGCACAGACTTGAACCAGCCCCCGGCCCTGCGCACACTTGGCCACGGTCTAACAGGGAGCTCAGCCTATAAAACATAAATTACAGAGCAGGGTGGTAAATGCACCAGTGGAAATATGCACACATGTGACTCAACAACTAAGAAAAGCCCAATTAAAAAATGGGCAAGGGATTTGAATACACATTTCTCCAAAGAAGATAAACAAATGGCCAATAAGTACATTAAAAGATGTTCAACATTGTTAGTCATCAGAGAAATGCAAATCCAAACCACAATGAGATATCACTTTACACCCACTCAGAGGGCTCTAATCAAGCAGAGAATAAAACAAGTGTTGGGAAGGGTGCGGGGAATTGGAACCCTCACATGCTGCTGGTGGGCACGTGAAATGGTGCAGTGCTTTGGAAAACAGTTTGGTAATTTCTCAACAGGTTAAAGAGTTTTCATGTGACCCAGCAATTCCGTTCCTAGGTATACACCCAGAAGCATTGAAAACATATGTCCACACAAAAACTTGTAAACAAATGTTCTTAGCAGCAATATTCAAAATAGCCCCAAAGTAGAAACAGCCAAGTGTCCATCAACTGATGAATGGGTAAACATGCTATATCAATATAATAGAATATTATTTATCCATTCAAATAAATGGAGGACATTCAATTGATAATAGTAAAGCTATCTTGAGTAGTTTTTCTTTTTTCCACAAGGGGAAACAAAGCAGTGAATTTTTTTAAAAAATGAAAGTTAAAAAAATAAGAAATAAAAGTTATGAATTAGTAAAAGTTCTGAAAAGACACAAAACCCAAGATTTTAAATTAACACAGACACAAAACCCAAGATTTTTTCTTCCTAACAGAAAAAATATGGGGTTTAATATATTTAAAATATCTATTGCTTCAATTTCTGTGTTAAACACATGCCAACTTTCCATGTGAATTCTGGATTCTTTTTATTATATTTCCATCTTATGAAATACCACATGCACAGATAAATAAATGAGAGTGCTGGGAATATCAGAGGATTATCTGGAAAGATGCTGTTTTATTTTTTTTGACTTGAATCTTTCATTTAAATCCTTCATTCTGATGGGCTTACGTGAGGTTGATAACTGTACTGAGAATTTGTTATTCTTCCTATTCCTTTGATGATGAAAGAGGTACCTGGAAGTCATCCATCTTATCAGCCCTAGAAAATGCAGTCCTTCCCAAAAAACTCTGAAGTTTCCTCTTCCTGCTGCCTTCTATCGTTTCCTGCCCATAAGTTCCAAGAAAAGGTGGGTACAGAAACACATGGAAAAATGTGATGGTGAACTAATATTTATAAAAACAAGAGCATGTGTTCAAAATAGGTTCTGGTCTCTTGAGATTATAAGTATGTTTTGTGAATTTCTATTGTAATAATACTTATCTATAATTTTACCAATCTTTATGTACAGAGGAAAAAAACTATATGAAAACTGATTAAATCATCATTTTAGTAGGAAAGGATTAAAAAAGTGAAATGGTTGTAAAATTCATTTAAACTTGATATTTTATTTGTTTGCAAAAATAAGATGAGTAATTACTAGAGTAATTCATTTTGAATAAGAGGTTTTTTAGTGGTGTAATAATTAGCTTACTATTAAAAATAGATTGGTAAAGCATTAAAATATATTGTTATCTAAAAAAAATAGAATGAAATACTGATACATATTACAGCATGGATGAACCTTGACAACATTGTGCCAAGTGAAAGAAATTAGACACAAAAAGCCACATATTGAATGATTGTGTTTATATGAAATGTCTAAATTAAACAAATCTATAGAGAGGGAAAGTAGATTAGTGGTTGCCAGGGATTGGGGGCAGAGGAGAAAGGGGAGTGACTGCTAATGGATGTGGGTTTATTTTTTATAATTATTATTTTTTGGAGATAGGGTCTTGCTCTGTTGCCCAGGCTAGAGCGCAGTGACACCATCATAGCTCACTGCCACGCCGAATTCCTGGGCTTGAGCAATCCTCCTGCCTCAGTCTCCCCAGTTGCTGGGACTATAGGATAATTTTTCTTATTTTTTGTAGAGATGGGGGTCTCATTATATTGCTCAGACTTGTCTCGAACTCCTGGCCTCAAGCAATCCTCCCATCTCGGCCTCCCAAAATGCTGGAACTATGGGCATGAGCCACTGCACCTTGGTTTATTTGGGGGCTGATAAAACTGTTCTGGAATAAAGTGATGGTGATGGTTGCACAATTTTGTGAATATGCTAAAAACACTGAATTGCACACTTCAAAAGGGTGAATGTTATGGTATGTACATTATATCTCAATAGAAAGAAAAAATAACTATGTAACAGGGTAGAGGTGAATAGCACACAGAGAGGGACAGGGGCAGTTTCCTAGACAGAAGGCACCATCTGACCTGAGTTTAAAGGGCCAATCAGGGTCAGCAAACAGACTGTGGGGAAGAAGGACATTCTAGGCAGAGGGAACGGCCCTGCAAGAAGATAGGAAATAGGGTGGTATGCTCTGGCAACCCCAGAAGTCTTTGACTCTTCCCTGTCTCTGTGCTGTGGTTGTTGTCAGGGCCAGGAGCCCAGAGCTGATGATTCTGGAAGCGTGTGTGCTGTGTGGGCCACTCCTCCCTGCGCTCTGGTCTCCGCACACCCTGCCAGGCAGCAGGGCTAGGATCCGCTGGTGGGGGACTCCCCACCTCCTGCTCAGAGCAGGAGATGCCTGAGAACCTGCTCCCCTCAGGGCTTTTTGTTCATCCCAGTAAATCTCTGTTTATCTGCTCCACAAACTCCCTAAATTGCCCTTGATCTTTGAGCAAACAAAGACTCGCCAGACTTTTAAACTACTTCTGCTTGAATGGGAGAAAGGAAAAGGAGTCACCACAGAGAGAAAAAAAGAAAAATTAGTGTTCTAGAATATCCAGCCTGATAAGTGACCACAGCGTCCCATGCAATGGGCTCAGTACGGGACCAGAGGCCACAGGGTTGACGGTCCCATGCAAGGATCCCTCTGAAGAGCACAGGTTCAAGGCTGCTCCACCCTTCCGTTCTGTGACCCTCAGTGACACAGTCTCTTACAAGCTGGTGCAGTGGGCTCTGTCTCCTGCAGGTTTCTGCCCCCAAGGCGTTCAGTCCTGCACTGTGGGGGTCCTCAGGGCCCCCCCCATCCCCTAGGTAGGACATGGAATTCAGGGGGAGGGTTCCAAAACTGAGGCCATGAGGGCAGAGGCAGAAAAGTGGGTCCAAACACACTTCGGAGACAAGGTGGAAATGGAGGTGGGAGCTCAGAAGCAGGAGTGTTTAGCCTCCCAAGTTCAAGAGAGTCAAGAGGACAGCCAGGAATGGCAGGTTGAAATGGACAAGCAGGAAACTGGCCTGGTTACCTTTCCCTTTGCTGGGCCAGAGCCACTGAAAGGGTCAGCGGTGGCAGGGACCAGGAGTGGTGAGCCTGGAGAATGGACAGCTAGAAATTTCGGGTGGGGCTGTGGGGTCGGGGGGAGCTTCCTTAGGCTGAAGACGGGTCTAGAAAGGCTGAGCGATCCTGGGCCCGCTGGGCACTCTGACTCCCAGGCTGTCCCCACACACTTGCCATGGCGGTTGAGGGCAGAGAGAAGTGGACCTGGAGGTGAAAACAGTTGCTGGGTCAGCTGGCCTCGGTGGGTCACCAACTTCACTTTGTGGGAAGGATGTTTATTTAAGGAAAATCACTATGTTTACTCAAAGCTTTGGGCTGCAGCCATCAGGGGTGGAATTATCAGTGAAAGCTGGACCATTAATCAATTGTGGGCCCTGGTGACAGTACTTCTTCCCTTCCGGAGAGTGGGAGAGACAGAGGAGGGACAGAGGGAGGGAGGGAGAGGAGGAGCTGGCCCCAGCCCCTGCCAGTGTGGGAATGACTCTGATCCCAAGAGCAGGAAGGTCACACGGGAAGTGGCCTTGAGGTGGCGCCGGGGCGGGAGGGGAGTGGAGGGTGGCGTTTCCATGGCATAGTGGTCATGGGACAAAGCCGGACGGAAATCGCACTCTGGGATGCTCCCTGGCCAAGGCCGGGTTGCCCGGGGAGGAAGGACAAACTTCCCGGATGGACACTGGGACGCCAAGCCCTGGGGGAGAGGACAGGATGGGGGCGTTGTTGGGGCAGTGGGGTCTCTCCAGGCCAGGACCTTCCACAAAGCCCAGACAGAGCTGCCTTCAGGGGTGCGTGCTGGGTGTGGCGCACTTCCCACCGCCCACCCCTTGCTTGGCCAGCCCGGCCGGGTGAAGGGTGGGTGTCTGCCTGCCCCCGAGTGAGCAGGGGTGGGAGCAGGCCGGGCAGCGGTGCTTGGTGGGCAGTACACGGGCTTGAGGCCTGCCTGGGAGGACCCGCGGGCTGGGAGGGCAGCCAGTGCAGAGAGCGCGGATGCAGGAGGAGATGCGCAGCACGTGCACCCCAGGCCCGTGGGCACCGGGGAGGCCTCTTTCTGGGGGTCACAGGTCAGGCCAGGGCTGCTCTCGCTGGGCATTTGGATCGTTGTTAGGAGACAGCCACGCTTTGTGAGCTCAAGGAGTGGTGTGTGAATGGACGTGTGAAGAAAAGAATGAATGAAGCAGCGATGCCATCAGTAGGACCTTCCTCATCACAGTGTTGGTGAGAATGAAACTGCAGGTAACGCACAGGCACAGACACACGGGGTGCTCGGTAAATGCCACGGTGTTGTGATCACAATCGGTTTTATCACAATCGGGCTTTCTCCCACTCACACGTGTCTTCTCTCTCCCTCCACACAGGCCCGTAGAACCACCACGTAGGGGAGCTTTCAGCTTGCTGTCCCAGGCTCCTGGGGCCTAAGGGTTCCTTTTCACCGCTTGCTAGCTGTGTGATCTTGCCTGCCTTCTTAACCTCCCTGTGCCTCAGTTTCCTCATTTGCAAAATGAAGATAATAAGGGTATCTTATCAAATTGTGAGGAGGAAATGAGTTAACACATGTGAAGTGCTCAGCCCAGAGTAAGTGTGAAATGAAGGTTCCTATTGCAGGGGATGGGGGGATTATTCGTGCTCTTGCTCCAAGGTGAGGTTGCCTGGGGGTGGTCGCTTTCCCCTGTGGGATCTAGAGTGCAGGGAGCTCCGGCTCTCACTGCGCTCTGGGCTGGGCAGGGAGGGAAGCAGAGACCTACAGCCACCCTCCCGCAGCCAGGTCTACCCCTCAGTCCTTCCCTGCTCCCTTGGCAGAATCACACGAAGCTGTAGCATTATAAGAACACAAAAAGGCAATTTAAAAACCTACCTGGCCTTCGTGCCATCTTAAAAACATGTAGACATCACGAAATGGGGCTAAGCAGCCAGTCATGTGTCCTTTGCGAGAAAAGAGCCTTGGAGACTGTGCCTTTTAAGGCAAGGGGCACATCTCAAGGAGCCTTCGTGGTGGCGGTGGTGATGGTGATGGGCAGGTGGGGGTCGGGAGGTGGTGGTGGAGGGAGAGGGGCTTCCTAGGGAAGGGGCCTTGGGGTGGTTTCCCAGGAGGGCTTTGCAGAACGAAGCTGTCCTGGGGATCCAAGTCACACTTTTCCCTGTCACTGCTGGGGGAGGGGCAAGGCTGCCCGATGTCCCTGCTGCGGGACTGGGCGGGGCCAACAGCATGGCCGGCCAGTGCTGGTCCACTGGCTTCTCCTCCTCCTCCCCTTCCTTTACCCACGTTGATGGGACAGCTTCTCCAGCCCGCTCTGGGAGCCCAGGGGCGCTGGGCAGACCTGGCCGCGGGTCAGGGTCTGCGGGTGGACCCTTCCTGGCCCAGGCCTTGCCCTCACTGGCACTCTGGACTCAGGGGGTGGAGATACTGGAAGTTTCCACACATTCCCTCTCACCTTTGGGTCTCTTTGTGGGCCAGCCCCTCCACCTGGAATGAATGCCTCTGTCCCTTGTCCACTGACCGACTCGTCCTCATCCTCAAGACTTAGACCAATGTCACCACCTCTGTGGGCGGCTGGAGCATCCTCCTCTGTGCTCCTGAGCTCCCTGCTCCTGTCTTGCATTCAGGACTCATCGCCCGGCTGTAGAGGAGGAGCCTATCCTAGATCCGACTCCCCCAAAGGCAGTCTGTGTGAGGCTTTGGGTGTGGGCAGCCTATGAGGAAGGTGATCCTGGGAGTAAGGGATGGGGAAGTGAGGCAGGAAAGGAGGAAAAGCCCATAGAAGGGTATGGAGTCAAGGTGGGCCTGTGGGAAACGGGGGCTCAGCTCCCCTGGAAGCCCCTGGGAAGTTCAGCAGGCTGGCCAGAGTCGTCTGTAGGGGTCCTCAAACTTTTTAAACAGGGGGCCAGTTCACTGTCCCTCAGATCGTTGGAGGGCTGGAGTATAGTTTAAAAAAACTATGAACAAATTCCTATGCACACTGCACATATCTTATTTTGAAGTAAAAAAACAAACGGGCAAAAACACCTGCATGTGGCCTGCGGGCCGTAGTTTGAGGAAGCCTGGCCTAGAGGAAGGCTCCTGTGCCCCTGGGGCATGTTGAGTTAAGATAAGAGTCTTCTATCTTTTATGTGATGCTATATTGGAAACAGGTTGGGAAGTAAACCACATCATAAAAACCTGTTTACTAAGATTTTATCATTTGTAGATGTGACTACCAGGCCCTCTTAAAAAGGAACTTTTTGGGGCAAAGAAAAAGGTCAGTGTTCAGACCCATCACTTAGCATGTTTTCAAGGTTTACCCACGTTGTAGCATGTATCAGAATTTCATTCTTTTTTAAGGCTGAATAATGTTCTATTGTATGTATATAGCACACTTTGTTTATCCATTCAGTGGTTAATGAATACTTGGGTTGCTCCCACCTTTTGGCTATTATGAATAATGCTGTTATGAACATGGGTATTCACACATCTGTTCAAGTCGCTGCTTTCAATTCTTTTGTGTACGTACCTAGAAGTAGAATTGCTGGACCACGGTAAGCCCTAGTTTTAAATTACTGTCTCTCTATGCTAGAGTCAAATTCTAGGAAGAGTGTCTGATTGGCCTTACTCAAGTCACATGACCACCCTTTGGCCTGGAAAGGGTGGGGCGCGTTGGTGGACAGCCCCACAGGACAATCCAATCAGGGAAGGGTGTTCCTCAAAGCAAAATTGGGGTCCTATTACCAGCAGAAGTGTTGGTTATTGAGGGTAGCCTAAAACCACAGTTGTTACTACATCTGTGAAACTGGGAATAATAGCTAACCTCTCTGTACTGTGAGTTGTATAATTCCCATGAAATCATGTGTCTGGTGAGACTTGGAAAACATGAGATACTTTTATATAGAAGGTCCTCATGAGACCACAGAACGTTCGCTGGAGAGAAAGGAGCTAGCCGTGGTGCCAGAGTACAGCTGGAAGAAGCTGCCACCTCTCAGATGTAATAACCAAGCCACATGACCAGCTTCTCCCTTGGCCATGGTTGTCCTGTCTACTAGTTCCATCTTTGGACCCCATCCCTAAGCCAGGTCTTTGAGTCTCCAGAATAAGACCTCTTTGCCTTCAAGAAGATAAATGAGGAATTCTTTCTGTAACAGTGAAACGCGATGGCTTCTGGAACACAGGCAAGCACAAGGCATTCTGGTGCTGGAGAGGTGAGAGAAGGAGTCTTTGATCACTCATTTGCTCAGCAAGTGTTGAGGGAGGGACCGCTATGTGCTGTGCACTGTGTTGGATGCAGGACATGTACAGGGAACGAGGCAGACACAATCTCTTCCTGCAGAGCTGGCCGTCTAACCTGAGCCTCCACCACCCTAACCCGGAGTCTGCACCTTACTGTGAAAGTCCATGAAGCGCCACCTCCTTCATTAAGCCTGTTCTGGCTTTCCTAGCCCTTACTGACCATTTTAAACTTCGAAAGCTGGGTTGGTCCAGGTCTCTGAGAAGCAGACACCAAATCAGGGTTAAACGTGAGAATATTTTATTAGAGAAAATGCCTGCATGAGAAAAAAAGGAGAGGGAGCCAGAAAGACTGGGAGAGCCGTCAGACCTCCATGCAAGTCTGACCCCACATGCAGGACAGAGGGAGTGAAAGAAGGACAGAGGTTGGGTGAAAGAATCCCAGGCTGCCATGCGGTTTCAGGGAGGTTTGGCAAGGCTGTTGGGGAGTCCATGGCCACAGCCAGCTGTCAGAGGAGTTCACTGTCTCCCAGGAAGGAGCCTGCCCTAGTAACCCTGCTGTGCTCAGTCATGGGCTGGGGGGTAGCCCACGGGAATGTGGCCTCATCAGTGACGGATTTCAGGACACAGTGGCTGGAGCCCATAGTTATTAATAATTACACTTCCTGCCACTGGAGGTCTGTGAAGCTCATTCTCACGGGCTTCCCCAAAGCACTGGACTCTACACATTATACCTTCAATTTGATGCTCATGCAAAGATTACTTTTTAAAAATTATTTATTTATTTTTAAAGAAAAAGTAGAGACAGGGTCTCACTCTGTTGCCCAGGCTGGTCTCAAACTCCTGGCCTCAAGTGATCCTCCTGCCTCGGCCTCCCAAATTGCTAGGATTACAGGCGTGAGCCACCGGGCCCTGTGGCAAAGATAATTTTTCTGCACTCATGAATTTTTTAAGGTGTATCTTGACCTGTCACCTGACCTGTGAGCTGCTCAAGGGCAAGGGTGCCACCATAATCCCTCATCCATCCAACCGCCTGCCTATCGATCCATCCATCCTTTTACCTTCTTCTGGATGTAGTTACTTGAGTACCTGCTGTCCTGGGCACTAGGGACACAGGGGTGAACAAGGTGACCCCCAAAGAGCTCGAGGCCTAGGGAGCAGAGAGGCACATAGTAACTAATCGTGCAGTAAACAGGGAGTTTCTAGGCAAAAGTCAAGTGAGTTTCTATTTCCCCTTCACACCACTTACACTTCTCCCCACACCAGGAGGGGGTTTTCTCTGAAAGGGCAGCTGTCTCTGGGGACAGCTCCTGCCCTGTGGACGTGAGTCAGCCTGGGCTCGGGAAGGATGCTCAGCCTCAAGGACTGGCAGTGATGACACAGGCCCTGGATTCTCCCAGGGACTACATGCCACTTCCCTGAGACAAGAGAACACGAGAGCAGCCTCTCCTCAAAGGAGAAACGCCCTGAGCACTTCCCCACGGCCACCGTCAGCTGGGAGCACGCCTGAGCTCCATCCTCCCCGGGGGCTTAGTGTGCTCCATGAAATGCTAAAAATCCCAGTCGCTTTCAAGCGTGGTCTCCTCTGTCTCCCTACAGAGAAGTGAATTAAAACACGCTGAATGCGTGTTGGGCTGGACACCAAGACAAAGAAAGCGAACCCGGCAGCAACGAGCATATCATTTTCCTCTTCGCTAAGTCAGCTCCAAGCCAAGCGCGTTCCATGCGGTCACCACAGCCCAGTTATGATCCCCATTCCACAGAGGAGGAAACTGAGGCTCAGAGATGGAAAGGAACTTGCTCAAGGTCATACCACTGATAAGTGGTAGGGTCAGGACCTGACTCCTGAAACTTTTTGCCCCAGAGCTTGTGCTCTTGACCCCCCACCAAACTGCCCATGAGATGCCTCCGAGGGGGGCTTCTCTTTCTACTTTGCAGGTGGAGTGTGACCTCAGCCATGAGTGATGACTCAGGGCTTGTAACCAGGGGATAGAATCTGGCTCCTTGCCCACTGTCACGTGTAGCTGGTGGTCAGCTGGTCTTCACCCATAGCACTTCCTGGGTCCGTAGCTATGGAGCCAACGACAGAATTGGGGTGCTGATACCAACAGAAGTTGTTATGAATCACACTCCCTTGCAGTTATGTATGGGGCAAATAGGGGTCCAAATCCCACAGAAAGCTATTACCTCATTTTATTTTAAAGTCTGAAAGGCTAGAGAAGGACAAAAAAAGGACCATCACTGCTGTGCTGAAAAGGAAACTGAGGCACAGAGAGTTTGGCTGGTTTGCCCAGGGCCACACAATTTATCAGGCTCTGCAGCTGGGTTTATGGAGTTCTTTCCTGCCCTCCTGCGTTCTCTTGAAGAACCGGAAGTTCAGTAATACTAGCATGTTAATAGCTATGATGAGAACTATTAAATACTTACTGCTTTTGTTATTAGCTAGCAAAGTATGAAATGCTTGTTATATGCAGGCATAGCGTGGACACATGCACTATATAAGAGTTCATGGTGTTACCCCTTCCAAGGACGTGTGGTATGAAAGGGGGTGCAAAGCCATGGGAGCCCAAGTGCTCCTGCAGTAGAATTTCAGGCATCGGGTGGGACAGGTGTTTTTAAGCCATGGGGTCACCACCTTTGTGACTATATCCAGGTCTTACAGCTTGGGCCCTGCTAGGTAGACCCCCAGGAGAAATGTGAGGGAGGCTTTTGAGAAAGCTGAGCAGGGTCTGGCTGTCGCATGGTCATTCTGAGCAGCCTTTGTAAGCGAACCCACCTTCTGGGTTGCTTTGGTTTCTGTCCTGTCCGTGACCTTTACTGATCCTTGAGTGAATGGTCCTATCTCGAGCCACCAGCCGTGGGAGGCCTGGGTGAGCCTGCTGAGCCCCACTCCCGGCCTGGCTTCCGGAGAAGGCCCGTGTGTCCTGGGATGGGTCACACACCACTGCCTCTGGCCCCTGGTTCCCGATTTCTCACAGTCGGAGTGAGCCTAAGAGGAAAAGAAGAGGCCAGAAGATGGGCCCCAGAGACGGAGGCAGGGAGCAGCCAGGGAGGAGACGGACACGTGAGCACGGCAAGGACTAGGAAGCCTGGCGAGGCCAGACCCAGGCTGGGTCCTGGTGGGTCCCTAGTCTCAGGGCAGCCCAGGCTCGAGAGGCCAGGGCTTGGGGAGGACTCAGCTTCCAGCAGCCCACGTGGACAGCCTCCTCTTCCTCACGACGTTCCTGGCATTGGCCCAGCTCCACCCAGCCCACTCCCGCTCCCTCAGGTTCTGAGTTCAGTCGTGGTGCTATTCACGAGCAGACTTCTGTTTTCTTGTCAAAGCCAAAAAAAAAAATACATCAAGCTGTCAGAGAGACTTTTCCAACACTCATTTTTGCTGGGTGGAGGGTGCCAGGAAAGAGTTTTTCATTTCTTTGCTCCAGGAAGAACTGGCCAAGCGCAGCATTTGAATTCATTTTCGGGATGGGAAAATAGGGTCCTCTCTAAATGGGGGCAGATCACCCACAAAGCCCGTACACCATTTCCTCTAAAGAACAGGACACCTTTGAGTCAGCTACAAACATGTCATTGTGCTTCGAGCACCTCGGTGTGTGTGGCTGGGGTTGGAGCAGCAGGGATTGCACTGGGGACAGTAACTGACATGTATTAAGTGCTTATTGCCTCCCAGGCAGCCTGCTGCATCTTTACATAAGTCGCCTCATTTAATCCTCACAGCAGGAGGAAGGCAAGGTCACCATTCCCATTTTACAGATGGGGAAACTGGGCCTGTGAGCGGCAGAGCTGGGATTTGAATTCTGGTCTTACTTCAGAGTCTGAGCTCTTAGCCACAAGCCAGCACCCTCACCGTGGAGCCCGGAAAGGACCTGCCTAGGAATTTGCCAGGATGCTTGATGAAAATACAGCGTCGGGGGCCTGCCCGGGCTTACTGAATCAGGACCTCAGGGAATGGGGCCGGGAAGCTGCCGCTGGCAATCTTTCCAGGTTCTTACGCACATGAAGTTTGAAAGCCCCTGCCCTGGGCTGCACTGTGCACAGGGTTGGGGGATGGGGATGGCGGGGTGCCGGTGGAGCGTGAGGTGAGGAAGGCCCTAGTGGCAGAGGGTCCTGCACCAGGCGCTAAGGGTTTGGGATTACTTCAGTGAGAAGGGCGTCCCTTGGAGAGCTCCCCCAGCCCCGGGCAGCTGTCCTCACACCTGCGTGCATTAGCTGGGGCCTAACCACTGAGAAACCCAGCCCCAGGCCTGAGTTGTCCAGGCCTGGGGACACAGTCCTCACAGGGACGATGTCTCTATTGCCAGGACCGCGACCAACTCATCCTGAGGACAACTCGGCCTCCAAAGCTCCCTGGTCCTCCTTTGAGAAGCTGCCCCCAGAGGATCCTTTCTCTCCCCTTGCTGTAGAACTCACCTTGACTTGCCCGAATTCCCCGCACTGCCCTTCTATCTGCCCCGATAACTAGCCCTGAGATGACGCTTCAGTCGAGCTAGTGACGGTGACCTCCTGGCTGGGGGTGGTGGGTGTTACTGCCTTCTTCTGAGGCACAGTTAGAAACAGAGAAGGGTGGCGTGTGGCCAGGTGCCAAGCAACCCACGGCAAGCCAGGCGGGCCTTTCTGACTCACTGAGGCAGCAGCAGGTGGCCTTTGAGACACAGTGAGGCAGAACGATACCTTCTGGCCTGGAAATGCCAGCAGGCGGGGGTGGGGGCAGGCTGCTGCTAAGATCCAGGGTTCGTGTGACCCCTCCACAGACTCCACAACCCGCTCCTGCCCCAGCATCGCCGTGGGAAACGTGTGGGACCCACTTACTTACCACCGCACACCCTCAGTCCTTGTGACTCAACTGGCCCCTACAGCAGCCCTCGATACTATTTTTAACCTGACGTCCCTTGATCTGGTTGGGATGGGGACCAGATTTGCCCGGGCAACTCCACTAACAGGGCTGGTCCCAAGCAGGAAGGAGACAGAGTCCTCTTTCTGGCACCTCTAAGAGCCTCTTCCCTGCATGAACCTGAGAGAAAGAGGCTGGGTCTGCCCACAAAGTGGGTGCCTGGCAAGTCATCCTCAAACTGATCTGCATCATCATCCCTTTTCCTGACTTGCCTGCCAGCCCTGTTTTGTCTCGGGATGGCCCCAGCACCCCACGTTGATAACATCTCCAGGCCAGGAGGGAAGGTCGCCCTGAGCCTGCGGAAGCAGCCCCATCCCTTCCCCACCTGCCAGCTGAAGTTTCCTCCACCTCCCCCCATTGGCCTCCTCCCCCTGGAGCCCTCCAGGATGGGGCGACACAGACTCAAGAGCGCTCGCTCTGCTGGGCGACGGCTGATCCAGACGGCAAGTCCTGTTCCTCCTCCATCTGGCTTTCTCAGTGAACTTTCCACTGAACTCCTTCCAACCCTGCCGGCAGCTCTCCTACCAGGAGGACCCGGTGCCAGGGAGAACAGGATAATTGCCTCTCGTGTTGTGCATGCAGAGCCTTCATTAACATGTCCCCCGAGTGGCATTTGCAGCCCTCTGTCACAGCAGCCCGCCATTGAAAAGCACGAAATTCATCACCCTCAGATTCTCCGCTGTCTTGAAAGAGCCAATTAGCCCTGTGTTTTTTGGCTCATTCGGAAAGTCGCATAGTTGGCACTGTTGGTATTTACAGAGAAGAGGTTTCTCTACCGATTTGCTCACTCAGTGGCACATATAAATGGCCTGGCTCCATCGCCCTCCAGTTTTCATCCTCTCTTGGGCACAAGGAAGCAATGCCCCTAGTCCAAGGAGACACGGGACAGAGAGAGGCTTATGCAGAATCAGAAGACCTGGGTTTTAGCAATGGCCCTGCATGACCTTGGGAAAGCTATACATTTCAAATGTCATTTTCTTCACTTACAGAATAAGGGGGTTGGCGCTGACACATTTGCTCACAACCCGTACAGCTCATCTAGTGTACTGGTCATCTCACAGATAAGTGAACGGAGGCCGGGGCGGCCAATCAACTCACCCAAGGCCATGGAGCTAAGTAGTGTTAAGACGGGACTGAAGCCTTCAGACTTTCTGCCTCCTGGTTTGAGTGGGATTGGATGAAGGAGGGAGGCATTTTAGGAGGGCCAAGACACGGTGAAGGGATCACGCTTTCTGCGCACATGGAGAACTAGGGAGTGACTTCTTCACATCAGAGATCCCAGGGCTTGGAGTGGCGGTTCTAACCCGGGGCAATTTTGCCCTTTAGGGGACATTTTTGGTTGTCACAACTGGGGTGGGCAAGAAGGAGGAAGGGGGAAAATTTCTTCTGGCATCTAGCAGCGAGAGGCCAGGATGCACAATGCACAGGGCGGCCCCCACAACGGAGGATGGTCCCGTCCAAAACGGCAACAGTGCTCAGGTTGACACCCCAGCGGGAACGGCCCCCTCCTCTGCTGCCAGTTTGCCCTGAAACACTTTTGGGGTTTTTTCTTTTTTTTCTGCCATACACAATGTTTTTAGTGAGATTCCCCAGAGTTTTAAACATTCTTGCTTCCTTACTTTCAGCTGTAAAAGAATTTTTTGCTGATTTTGTTATTGACGCTGGTTTTTAAAACATACTTTTTTTCATGAATATACAAATAAATCATCCGTGCTCATTTCAGAGAACTTAGAAAATTCAGAAAGGCACACACAAAAATCAATCAGCCATCATCCTTTGGTGTCTGGTATTTTTTCCATATTACCTACGATTCACTGAGCAAATCCGCTTTCTCCTGTTTCATGGCTTTTCTCAGCAATTGTCTCTGCATCTGCCCCCATGGCTACCTGTCAACATCTCACCCTGGCTGCAGTTATCTCGAACAGCTCCTCCTCCAAATAGCATCGCAGATCATTCAGGACCCGAGCTGGAAGCAGACTCTCCCATCTCTATATTCTCATAGCACTTTGTATCTCGCAGATGTCAATTTTGACACTTTTTTTTTTTTTTTTGTATTCCAGTTAAGTGTAAATTCCTTGAGGGTAGGGATTTGATTTTGGTCTATCGGATGTGTATCCCCCTCCCCTTCTCTCGCTCTCACCCACGCATACTCACACAAACTCAGCACACAATCACACCCCACGGTGCAGGCACAGCACCCAAGACGGGCTCCTTCCTCTTTCCTCTCCTGACATCATCGCCACACTTACTCCCCGACTAAATAACCGTCCTTTAGTTCTTAGTCACAGAGAACATTCCAATCAGCAGTGGCTTTTGTTGTTCCATCATTTGCAATTATTCTAGAGCTTTGACTCTGTGAATTTTAAGGACATTTATTATTATAATAAAAATGAAAAGTTTTAACTTAAAGGGCTCCTATCATGTGTCAAGCAGTATTGGGATAGATGCTTATGGCAATTGTTTTATCCAATCAAAACCACGGAAGAGGTATAACTGATGCCTTTTTATAAATGTGGACACTGAGGCTTAGCACGGTGACCTAACCTACCCAGGGTTGTCCAACTAATGAGAGGAGGCATGGGATTTAACTCAGGGGTGCCTGGCTCCAAGACTATATACACCTTCTTGAAGTTTCTCCAGCCCCCTAGAATCCACCTGCCCCTGCCTACCTCTGTTTCTTCAGGGAGAGCCAGCAGATGGGTGCATCAGCGCCTGTGGTCTGGGTGGCCCAGGCCAGGCAAAGGGAGGTAACAGAGCCCAGCCCAGGTCTTTGGTGTGGGAACCTCTGGCCGCCTCTGGGAGCCACTATGGAGCTCCACGGACAATGAGTGTGCAATCCAAGGCCCCAGGGGGCCGAGCTTTGCTTCCCAATGCTTTGTACTAAGTGAGCCACACAGGAGGCTGGTAAGGGGTGGCTCACCCCAAAGACACCTGTCTACTGGAAGGCCAGCATCCTCCTTCTCGTTGGCAATGAGCTGACCAAGAGCTGACCGGGGAAGGGCAGGTCTGGGCTGAGTTCTGCCAGAGAAGAGCACCTCTCCTTCCCAGCCAGGCATGGCCCTGCTCTCAAAGGTTCTGATGTCGTTTCCCATACTTGTGAAGAGTTCTCCCTTCTTTCGTGGTGTGGAAGACCAAGTATGGGCTCGGTTCAGGTTTAGCTGTGTCTCAGCCAGTTCTGCCCACGAAGTGACCTTGAGCAAGTTGCTTGCCTTCTTGGAGCCTCAGCTTCTCCATCTGTAAATTGGGAAGAATGACACCCAACCTCAAAGTGCTGGGATGAGGATTCAGTGGGTGACAGAGAGAAACTGACGTGTTATAGGTGTTCAAAAATCTCTCTCCTCCTTTCTAGTAGACAAGGGAAGATGGTAGGAGGGTGGTTGGAAAACACATGGGAGAGGAAAGGGGGTTGGATAGGGATGTTGGGAGGGCAGGCGAGGAGCTGCCTGCTTCCACCTGGGACCTGGCAGGGGGTCCCTCCTCTGGTAGCCTCACTCAAACACACTCGGTCATTTGTGCTGATTAAACCGGCTGTCCTACATCTCTTTTTGGCACAGGATCAGCTTCACTCCATTTCCATGAGGCAGCAGAACACAGTGGTTGGGAGAACAGGCTCCACCGCTGTGTGGTCTCGGGCAAGTCGCTCAATCTTAGAGCCTCAGTCTTCTCATCTGTGAAATGGGGATGTTGATATCTTGCTGGGTTGCCTGGATGACTACATTAGATCCTGCGCGGGCTGTGCTTAGCTCAGAGCCTGGCATATAGGACGTGCTTCACCCAGGCTAGCTGCTATTCGTTGCTGTTGTTATTGCTGTTACCATCATTCCGAGCCACAGATTGTGTTCCTAACCCAGGCCGCCTGTGTTGCGGACATGCCCATTCGGAGAGTGTGGCTGGTCCACCAGGCGTCCCTGGCCCCACGCCTGGCGGCCACATCACTCACCATGTGAGCCAGCTGGGCCAGCCTCAAGGCTGAGGAGCAGCGGCCCAGGTGTCCGTGGAGGCTGCACTCCAGCGACATTCCTCCTTGTCAGAAATGCCAAAACCAGAGGGAGACGTTACTCAGGCTGGCTGGGAAGCCGCTCCAGGCCGTCAGACCTGGGGCTCAGTAAGGCAAACTTAACCTGCCCATGACGCAGTGTGCCGAGAAGCACTGACCCTGTGTTCCTGCGACTGTGGGCACATGGGGTGCTGGGGGAGGGCCGGCCCGAGCACAGAGGCTCCTTTCCCCAGAACATCCCAGGAACAGCCCTTGCTTCTCCTCCTCCTTATGGGTGGGGGGCAGGGGCTCAGCTGGGAGCCCGGCGTCTCTCCTGGTGGAATGAGGACCCTTGGAGCCTCCCAGTTGTGATGGAAAGGGGGAGAGATGCCTGATCCTTCAGTCAGGGGACTTCCAGTGGTCCCTGCTATGGACCTGACCTCAGGCTAGGTCTG
The DNA here is from genome assembly GCA_008086735.1 of Cheirogaleus medius. Taxonomy (NCBI): domain Eukaryota; kingdom Metazoa; phylum Chordata; class Mammalia; order Primates; family Cheirogaleidae; genus Cheirogaleus; species Cheirogaleus medius. The sequence continues at coordinate 9,599,025 of VBSM01003143.1, forward strand.
CAGGTCCCCAGCTGGAAGGACCCCAGGGGGGCTCTCAGTGTAAGGGGAGGGGAGGCAGGCCTGAAAACAAAGCAGACCAAGGCCATGAACTGGCAGAAGAGCATCATACTTAGGAGCACAGAATCTCCCCAAGGTCTAAGAGTCCTGCCACCTAGTAGCTGTGTGACCACTGGCAAGTCACTTAACCTCTCTGTGCCTCAGCTTCCTTATCTGTAAAAGTTTGGATAATAGTAGCTGCCTTGTAGGGTGATTTTGATCTTAGGGTGAAGATTAAATATGTTAACATGTCAGCCAACAGCACGAAGTGCTCCAGGTGCCACGGAGATGGAGTCAGGTGATCAGGAAGGAACAAAAACAGGAGAGGTCAGTACTGAGGGGCTCATTATGGTGGTCAGTAAAGGCTCCCAAAGGAAGTGATGCTTCAACCAACCTTGAAATCCGAGTTGTTGGCCGTGGGTGGGGGAACAAAGGCCAGGAGGGGAGACAGAGGCTGGTGCATGGGGACAATGGGGACATTTGGATTCATCAGAGCCCAAGAGTGAGATGAGGAGAGAGGAGGCTGGAGGGGGTTATGGGGCGGACCCCAGAGGGCCTCGAAGGCTGGGAGGTGCCCAGGAAGATGGCATGGCATGGGAGGGGTCTGGGAGGGACCAGGTTTGGACAGGGGGTGGTTGCCAGAGTCCAGACCAGAGACCAACAATGACAAGGGCTGCCCAGGTGACAAAATGCACAGGCCTCCACGGCAGCCGAACGTGACAGTGAAGAGGAGGGGAGGCCTCAGATTGCTGCTCAGTCTGGCCAGCAGGCCCCAGAGGGTGAGCTCCGTCATGTCAGAGACCTACCCTGTGTCAGGCGCTAAGCTAAGTCACGTTCACTAAACCCTCAAGACGACTCCCTCAGATGGGTGTTAAATTCCCCCACAAACAGGAAACTGAGGCCCAGAGAGTATCAGTGACTTGTCCAAGTTCATACAGCCCGGAAGCGTAGGCTCCGGATCTCTGCCTTTTAGGTCTTCTCCGAGCTGCCTGTTTATCTTCACCTGTCTTCGGGCAAACCGGACCCGTGGGAGGACAGCTCCGTGCTTTCCCTGCGTGAGCACGGCCCAGCAGAAACTCCGCTATTGAGTCAGACAATACAAACCATATAAACCGACGCTGCCTCATGTGACTTATAGATATTTTCATTTTCGCTTACTTTAACTCAGCCAAGAACTTCAAAGGAGCATCATTCCTGGAGGATTTGCTCATCGATGTGCTGCGGTCCAGCTGTTGAGCCCAGGAGCAGGAAGGAAATGGGCAGGTTCAGAGACCAAAACATCTGTCTCCTGTGCTACTTGTAAAGTTGGGAAGCTGGCACTGCCAGGACTGGGCTTCCCTCCCACTTGCAGGGATTGGCCACCTCTGGAATGGGCTGGAGCCTGGACCACTGGGCTAATTCATGTGGGGTGGGAGAAGGTGCCAGCAGGAGGCATTTCCACACCAGGAAGGTGCTGTAGCAGCTTGGCCCTATAGCAGGGCCAGTGTCTGCGTCATATCCCAACTCTTCTCGACACCCCAGGAGGAGGAGAACAGTCCATCAGTGCCTGCCAGGTGCCACACCACTGACACCTCCGTGACATGTATGTCATTGTCCCCGTGAGGATGAGAACCAGGGCTCAGAGACGTTAAGTGGACTGGCCTAGGTCACACAGCGAGGACAGCATTGATCTGACATTCCAAGAGGTATCAGGAGCCCACCATGGCCTCTTTCCAGTCCTGAGGGCTGCACATGTGGCTCTTATAAAAGTCTTTACTTGTCGGAAGCCCAGTTCCTCTCAGGTGTTGCTTTTTTCTGTTTCTTTTCTTTTTTTAGGCGTTGGGGGTTGGGGTGGGAGACCAAAGGTGGAGTTGTGCTATTTTGCACAACCGACTTGCCTTGCACGTCATCCAAACACCAAGTTCCGCTCTCAGAGGAAGTGAGAGGTGTCCAACTCGGTCATGCAGAACGCAGCTGGGCTGCCCGAAACGAAATGCAGCGGTGACTCTGAAGGTGTCGTCCCTGGGCCAGTCTGGGGTTGAGTCAGAGCAGACGCCACGGCAACGTCAAAAATACCGGGCCATTGTCCCATGGAGGTCGGCTGCTGCTCTCTAGGGTCATTTCCACCCTACTCCCTGGAATCCACATTAAAGGAAAAAAGAGAGAAGGGAAGGGGGGAACAGAAACCAGGATGGCTCCAAGGAGAGCTGCCCAGCCCAAGCAGAGCCCGTGGGGGCACCGGGTGTCCAATGGCCACAGGCCCAGTCAGTGGTCAGTGGTCACGCCCACTGGGTCATTTTCACCTTGGCCGTATCCAGGACCCAGGAGCAACTCGATTGTATGGGGTCCAAAGACTTACAATTTGGGGCACTCCTTAATAAAAAGAATATAAAATTATGGAAACAAAATTAAGTACACAAGGGAATATTTAGAGGGACAGGGAAGAGAATCACAGCAAATTGCTGACACCCTACAGACTCGTCTCTGTCTTCAGAGATCTCTATAGGCGGTTTACCAGAAATGCATCTGCAGCTACGCTTCCTGTCTGTAACCCGCCTCCCCTTCCCTGCGTAGACGGATCCCAGCATCTCCCTGAGCACCTCTGATACAACGGCAGAGTCACCTTTCTTGAAAGCTGTGGGCTTGCAGACATCACCCGGGGCAGGTGTCCCTAACCTTCTTGGGGTCCTGGTCCCCTCTGGGAATGGAAGGAGAGCTACGCGACCTTCCTCAAGGTCTCCTGCAGGACTCGGATCCAGCCCTGACTCCCTCCCCTCCTGCCTTGGGACAGCTTTGCCTTCGGCACTGGACAGTTAGGGCCCCTCAGACGGTCTTTCTTGTGTCTTCTGGTCTCTTACCCAGACATGTTCTTTGTCTAGTGTCACTCAGAGAGGACAGGAATGATGGCATTTAAACACAAACACAGACAGGAAAAAAGACTGCTGCAGCATCTGAGTATAAATGCAATGAGAAATATAAAGGGGAGAGAGAGAGAGAGAGACAAAGCAAATAACATGCAAATATCCTGAGAAAGAACTCAGGCTATTCTATTTGGTACCTGGATACCTGGGCCTGGAGAAATCCCAGGAAGAGTGGCTCCTGATGGGGCCCTACCCAAGCCCTTCCCTGCCCACTGTCTGACTCTCTCCCTTCCTGCCCACCTCGGGCTGGAGGCCTCCTGGTGCCCCAAGCTGTGTGCCCTGCAGGTGTGGCTCCTTCTGCCTGCATGGCTTCCCCTCCCCCACAGCACTGCACAGCTGCTTCAACTCTTCCTCTGACCCCCAACTAACTTAGATCTCCCGGGACCTTCCCCCTTGGCACCTGGCTTTTCTTTCTTGTAGCATAGAGTCATTTGCAGTTTTGTATTTCTTTTTGTAAGGTCCACATGCCCCTGCTAGAGATTGGGCGCCGTGTGAGCAGGGCCTGGGCCCTTGGTGCCTCTGGCCAGGCACGTGGAGGCTGTCCACCTTCACTCGCTGATGTAAATGAATGGTGGCATCACGTGGTTTTGACAGGGGCACCTGGTATAAGTGCCCATTGGCAAGCTCATGCCTGAAATCCTGGCCAGGCATGAGCACAGCTGGGAGCTTGCATAAGCCTTTAGCTTGTGGGCACAAAGGGAAGGTGGGCAGGTGCCAGTCCCTCAGAGCAGAGCCACCAGCCAAGCGGGCACAGGCCTTCAAGCAGGCTCCGTGTATCTCTAAGGTGGGTTCCGGATGCTCCCCTCTTTTCTCAAGAGCCCATCTCTTGGAGCTGTGAGGGTCCCCCAGCCCCTGTTCAGCCAGCTCCCCAGAGACTGTGCTGGGGCTGTCAGGGGCTGTCAGCTGAGATTGTGAGCACCTGGCCTAGATGGGAGTCCCCTGGGGGCTGCACACAGGGGCAATGAACGAGAAACTCAGAAACAGGCTCCTCCCCTGTTCTTCAGGCCTCGCCTCCAGGGGATGAGCTGCTTGCGAGGGCGGCCTGTTGCTCAGAGCCAGGTACTTTTTCTTTCATTCCATTTACTTTAGGGTAGAGTGGATTTTTTTTTTCAACTTGACACCCACGACTCCGTGACTGATGCTGTGTGTGACTGCCCCCTTCCCGAGGGCCAGGGCAAGGGTTCTTTCTTCTTCCTCCGTTTCTTTTCGGTATGGGCTTGGTGGGGCGGGGAGGGGAGGATTTATGTGACAAGGAAGCACTGAGGTACAACCTGTTTTTCTCCTCCCAGGCTCCTGCCCGGGGAGCAGGGATTGTGGGTGGACATTCCCCTGTCACAGCCAGTCTCTCTCCCCCTCCAGTGGCGCTGGGGCGTGGAGGCGGAGGGGCCAGGGACAGGTGAATTCACCCCAGCAGGTGGGCGCTGGCTCCAGCCTGCTCCTGGCTTCCTCTTAAACACCCTCCAGCAGAGCAGCCTCCTTCCTCCCTCCGACCTCAGATGAAATAATCAGTAAGGAATGTTTTTTGTCTCCCAACAAGACACTAGATGCTTAATTTTCTTGTACCAATCACCTTTGTATGAGGATGGGACATAAGCCACTATAGGATCTGCAGGCAGCTGAATATAGCTGATTGGTGCTGATGGGGGTGGGGCGGGGACGAGGTGCAGTCGCCCACCCTTCTCCTCCCCAGTTAGTCACAACGTGGCTCCGAGAGCCCCGCAGCCTCCGTGGACGTGAGCTGTCCTCGCAGCAGGCTGACTCGTCTCTGAGCGTCATGACAGGGCCCCGCAGCCCCTCTCCCCGCCTTACTCAACTGGTGACTCTGCCTTAGATCACTGCATCATGGCTTTAGCACTTTGTCTCCGTTCCGGAAAAGCCTCTGCTCTGTCATAGCTTCCCTGACCTCCCAAGGCCAGTGCATCAAAACAGTCACCATCCTGCCAATGGCGTTTCTGCTCCCAGGTGAGCGACAGGCATCACACGAGGTGTGTGGGGCTGTCCGGAAAACGGTCAGGAAATACCTAAGCACAAAGAAACAGCTGGCTCTCTTTCCAGCATCTAGCACCGGGCCTTCATTGCCGCAGGGCTCTGTACATTCTTGTCGCAGGGATTCCCACAGGCCCAGGGCTCCTAAGGGTGTGAGATGCACACAGCCTCCACCGTGCATCCCACCCCGGGTCTGTCCCTTGCTAGCTGTGCAAGCTCCTGCAGGCTACTTGATCTCTCTGTGTCCTCCTTTCCTCACTTATAATATGGAAATGATGATAATAATAATAATAGTAATAAAAATTTGTTATGTGTAAAGCAATTAAAACACTGCCGGGCAAATAAATAATAAGCACCATGTAAATGCTTGCTCTTAGTATTAAAATGAGAAACATTGTCACTCCAAGGAATGGAATGTTACTTTTAACCAGGAGCTGTGAATTTCCTTATCTTGTAGGCATTCGCCCCTCCCCCTCCACAAACTCCTCCCCAACCCATGGAACCATCTATGCGAGGGGTTGGCAAGCCTTTCCTGTAGAGGGTCAGACAGTAAATATTTTAGACTTTGCAGGTCACACAGTTTCTATCACAACCACTCAGCTCTGCAGTTGTAGTGTGAAAGCAGCCATAGACAATATGCAAATGAATGAGCCAGGCTATGTTCCAATAAAACTTTTTTTTTTTTTTTATAAAAACAGAAGCTGGGCCAGATTTAGCCTGCAGGTTGTAGTTTGCCAATCCCTGATCTATTGCGATGCATTTTACAAAACTCTGCTTAATTCCTCTTCTAAGAAGCTCACTTAGATCCCTGCTATGAGATTTTACTTTCCTTTCCCTGAACTTCCAAAGCAGCAGGTTTGGAGGGAGCTTAGTACCGTGGATAGAATATGCAGAAAATTTGGGTTTAAGCTCTGGCCCTGATGCATGAATTTGAGCAAAGTACTTAAGATCCCTAGAGCCTCAGTTTACCTATCTGCAAAACAGGTTTAAATTTTTTTTCCCCTTACTTATAGGGTAGTTTGAAGATCAAATAGACTAATGCACATGGGCGTGACTTGCAAACTCAGAAGCACTACACGATGGAAGTGGATCTTCGTGGTGTCCTCAGTGCCTGGCACAGTGCTCGGCACTTGGTCAGTGTTGGCTGCACCGAATCCCAATGGTGGTATGAAGTACAGATTTTCATATGAGACATACAGGTACATGTCTATATGTGTATTTATCTCCTTGGCTGGACGGAGAACTCAAGGGACAAGGCTGAGGGGAGAAAGGACAGCATTTTCTGGGGCAGGTTCTGCAGAATGCTCGTCTGCTTGAGGCGTAGGTTGGGTCACACAGCAGCAGATCTGCATTGCCAGGCTGCAGTGAGGTGTCTACAGGCAAATGTGGCTCTAAATCTGGACTTGTTTCTCGAGGCTGATGTCACAAATAACCACTGGGTATCTTAAAGCAACAGAAATCTATTGTCTCACAGTCCTGGAGGCCAAAAGTGTGCAATCCAGATGTCAGCAGGGCCAGGCTCCCTCCAAAGATTCTAGAGTAGAACCTGTTTCCTGCCTCTTCTAGCGTGAGGTGGTGGCCAGCATTCCTTGGCTTATAGCCACATTGTTTCAATTTCTGCCTCTGTCTCCACATTGCCTTCTACACTTCTTTGTGTCTTTTCCCCTTCTGTTTCTTATGTAAACATGTGTCATTTGATTCACCACCCACCTGGGTAATCCAGAGTGATCTTATTGCAAGATTCTTAATTATATCTGCAAAGACCCTTTTTCCAAATAAGGTCACATTCTCAGGTTCCAAGGATTTGGACACAGACGTACCTTTTAGGTACCACTATTCAACCCACTACAGTATCATTATTTTCATCTACCTGTCTATCTAAAGTATTTCGTATGCCATTGAATAGTCTTCCCAAAACATTGTTTTTGATGGCTAATATTCTATATTATAGATATATCATAATTATCTGGATTCATTTTCCTCCTTCTAGACAGATCACTCATGGTTTTCCACTATTACAATAAGGATGCCTTGCAGGGGCTCTGGAGTCAAATATTTTCAGATCAAATCCTGGCTCTGCCATTTACCAAGGATGTGACCAGAGTCAAGTTTCATAAAACTTTCTGAGCCTCAGTCTTCTCATTTGTAAAATGGGTATCATAATACCTACCTCATGGGGTGACTCAGAGGATCAGATAAAAGAATATATGTAACTTGGCCTGTGATAGTGTTTGGTACATGTAAGTGCTTAGCAAATTGAAGCCACTCTTGTTTTATTAATACTGATGACATCTCGGTTAATTTCCTTAGGATAGATTTGTGGAAGTGCTATTCCAAGATTAAGGGGTGTAGACAGCTTTAAGGCTCTAGGTCTGTACTGTCAAATTGCATTCCAGAAAAAGCATCGGCAGAGACACTCAACCTCACCCGACCCTACATAGTGACTACTATCCCTCAGTTCTGACAGCCACCTTAATCAATGGACAAAGACTTCACGAGTTATGGAACCAGGGTTAGGCTTTGAAAAGCTTGTAGTCTATTGGGGCAACCAAACCGCATGCATGAAATAAGGCAAACAAAAATAAATGGAATTCATGAAATCAGCAAATGTTTATTGAGGAGCTCCTATGTGCCACTACTGTCCTAGATGATGCATATTACACAGTGGTGAACAAAACAGGAATGGTCCTTGCTCTCATGCCGCTTATAATCTATGGGCGAGAACTAGGTTGCAGGGCTTCATTCCTACAGTGGAACTCAGGGAGAAGAGAGAAGCGTGGAGACTTCAAGCAGGAAGAAGACCCAGAAATGGCTTGGAAAAAGGAGCAAGGACTAGAGTATAGTGAGTGGGTGGGCCTGGAGGCTGTGACTCACTGCCCTGATGATGTACAGATGGCAGGAGTGGACGAAGGGCTGGGGAGGCTCCAGCCTGGGCAGCTGGGACAGCTTGGAGCACCGGCCTGGCAGGGGAGGCCATCTTTGTTTTGCTTTATAAAATCAGAGACTCATGAGAGTTTCTGAGCAGGGAAAGGCCCATGAAAAGCATTTGGGAAGAGTGGAAAGGTCTGGATAGGTCGAGCCTGGAGTCAGAAGACCAGCCAGGCTTGGAAACTGCAATGTTTGAAGCTGTAAACCTCACCCCATTTCATAAGCAAGGGCATGGTAGCATGACTGGGGGGCAGGGCTTGTGCAACTTGGCACATGGAGTCCTGAGCCCCTGTCCCATGTCCCCCTCCACCCACTATTTCCTCCTGATGCCTGACACTGAGCCCTCAGCAAGCTCCAAGCTTCTTTGAGCATTTGCCATGGCTTCCTGGGGCCCTGAGGGTCAACGGATGCTAGTTGTTCCGGTCCTGGAATACATTAACTGGGTGTCTTATTATTAACTGTCCAGGCCATAGGTGTCCCCAAACCTGTGACTCTTCCAGGAATTTCTTCTGCTCCACTATGATGGGATCCACCTAGGAGATGGTGGATATCTAGTGACTGACCAGCTCTGTGTCCCCTTTGGTGATTAATATGCTGCTTTGGGAGGGATGGGGGTGCAAAGAAGGAGCAGGTCTCCCCATTCCCACCTGACCACCCCAGCATATGCCACTCAGTGTTGACCAGAGCTAGAGGAGGGAAGAGAATATGAGGGACCCTGAAGGGACTATGGGGAGACTCTGTGTGTGTATGGAGCCCCTCTCCCACCCCAACCAAGGGGCCCACTCCTGAGTCACAGCCCAGTGGGTGGAAGTGAGAGGTTGGCTCATCCAGAGTCTTCATAAAACACAGAGAGGCTCTTCTCTAATTTCCTCCCGTTCCTGTAAACTGGAGCTCACAGCCCAACCTCTACCCAGACAGGCATGATGACTGTCTCGTGCAGGGACACAGGTAAGCCCACTGGGGCCACTGCATGTGACCACGCCCTGGGGCTTTCCTGAGCTTAGCTGCAATGGGGAAGGGGGGGAATTCCACTGACCCTAAGCTCAGGGGACTCAGGTGAGTCGTCAGAGTTAGAGAGCAGCTCGGGAGCACCCGACCGACCCCTCATGGTCCAGAGAGGGCAGGGATGTGCAGGGCCGCCCGCCAGGGGCTTGGGGTCGGAGCAGGCTCAGCACCCAGCCCCACTGTGCCCAAGCTGGAGCCCCTCCCATTACTCTGCCAGGCCTCTGAAAGTTGGTCTGTCCTTCCTGAAGGTGATTTTCACCCATGGAAATGGTTTAGGCTTGGCACATCCCTCCTTTGTTTAAAAATAGCAAAGTTCCTGAATAGGTCAGAAAAATCAATGGATCCATTTAAACCTCAAACAAAAACAATTCAGGTAAAACCACAAGAGTTTAAAACCCTGGGAAGGCTGCTCTCCCTACGTAAGTGCCAGCACTGAGATGCAAGAAAGAGAAACTGAGGAAGTTCTCACCAAATGAACTTTATTTTGAGAGGAAGTGGAGTAAGGACTTAAAACCACACAAGAGGGGGACGTATGAGATTAGAGTGAAAACATGTGAAGGCAGAGCCAGGATAGAGAAATTGAGTCCTGGCAACATCCTTTGAGTATCTGAATCGAGCCATACCTAAAGACAGCCCTACCCACATGGACTTCTCAGCTACACGAGACAGTACCTTTCCAGTTTTCCCCTAAGTCAGTGTGAATTAGGTGTTCTCAATCTTCTGGGTATCAGAACATTCTGGTAGAATCTGTCCCATTATTTTACAGTTGCACCTTATTATATCTATATAATGCTTTCAACTTCTTAAAGCACCTTGACAATGTGTTATTGCATTTTATCCAGACCATTCTTATGGGGGTTTTCCCACTTCACCCCCACCCCTCCCTGGGATAAGCAACTCTCCCAAGGTGACGCAGTAGTAGACAGAAGAGCTCCCACTTCCCAGCGGGCACCGTGGAAGACCACGCTCCCTTGGCCAGATGTTTAACTCCCATGTCCAGATGTTTAACTCTTTTCTTTTCTTCAAAGAAAGGCTTAAACATTTTAAAGACTACCCCAGGAAACTCAGTCTAGAGAAAGATGGTTGAAACAGAGAGGTTCTTGTTCAACACAGGCTCATTTATAATAGCCAAAAATTAGAAAAAAAAACCTGAAAGTGTTGGAACCTTATGCAGCGGAGTAGTACAAAGCCTTCAGCAAGGCAGCGCTACGTGTCCTGGTATGGCGCAACTGCCAAGAATTATTGTTAAGTGAAAACCGGCGTTGTGTGTGGCGTGCTATTGCTTGAGATTTTAGGAAAGAAAAAGCCTGTGTACACACCTAAGCTTGCATATGCATAGACTGGCACAAACTGGTGACAATGTTACCTTTAGAGACAGGGATGAGAGCAAAAGAGACTTTTTTTTCACCATGTACCCCCTTTTACCTTTTCAATTTTGTACAATGTACCTATTTTACCCATTTTACAAGCAGATTAATTTTTTTAAAAAGAAATACAACAACTAACAACCACCAAAACATACCCATTTTAGTGTGAAGGCCTCTCAGAGAGCAGTCTCTGGGCTTTTACCCAGAGCTGATCTGTGACTTGGCTCCTCCCAGAAGCTGGAGCTGGGGCTTGTTCTACCTGGAAGCTAATTTTGGGGGTGGGGGTACAGATTAGGAGTCAATTTTCAGGGCTCCTAGAAGGAAAAAAGCCACAAAAGCTGTTGGAGCAATTATGCAAAATGTAAATGAAGCCTTCGCAGTGGGTGGGGGCGGGGCAGGACGCTGAGAGATGTGTGTGGTTAAGGTGGGGCCGCAGGGACCTGCAGCTGGGAAGGAGAGGCAGCCGATTATTTTCTGGAGGGAAAGGCAGGTCCTCGGTGCTCTGTGCATTCATGCAGTGTCTTACCGTTTCCATTGTGTGTCCTCTACCCAGTCTTCAATCTGGGCTACATCTGTGGAGAACAGGGTCGTGACTGCCTCATTGTCTAATGCTTCTGGGGGACCTGATTTGGGGCTAGTATGTGGCTTGAAAATCCTAGGTGGCAAAAACCATTAAACATGCACTAACTCATGGGAAGGGAACAAAGGAATGAAAGACACAAGAACCTGAGAATCCCGAGCCTGAGGAGGTGGCATGAGAACACGGCCACAGCGGGGGACAGTGGCAGGGGCTGGAGAAGTACTTTGAGAAGAGGCACCCAGCCCACCAGGAGCAGAAGGGCTGTAAGACTCAACCTGAACAAGCATCGCTGGTCGGTGAACCAGCAGGCCAAATACGCTCAGGCAGCCACAGCAATGACCAGGGCCAAGGCCAGCAGCAGAGACCCTTTCTCACCCTCCATGACGTCTGAGCACAAAGTAAGGGCAGGCTCTGTACACAGGAATAACTCCAGCACTAGGATGTCACTGAATTTATGGAGAATCTGTCCCTGAGATGTCCTCAGATCCCGTGGGGAAGCCAGACAGGACCAACGATATCTAAAGCTGTGGCTCGACGGTCTTTACTGCTGTTTACTGTTCCATAACATGACTATGACAGCTTTTATCTGTCCCGCCCGCTGTTGGTGGACATTTTCCTTGTCCCCACTTTGCAGCCATCACAAATCATGCTTTCGGTAAACACTCCGGTCCTTGTCACTGGGGTCATGCACTCATTGCTGTTGGGTCCTGGGACTAGTCCTGGTGGTGGAATGACCATTCCCGGGTTCAGCTTTATATTCAGCTTCGGCAGATGATGCCAAAGAGTGAAATGGTTTCGACTGGTTTATTTCCCCACCAGCACATCCGAGAGCTCCCGATGCTCAGTGTCCTCACCAATTTTGGGGATCGTGAGACTTTTTAGTTTTTGTTGACCTGGTGGCCCTGTGGCTTTTGGTGTGGTTTTAATATTCATTTCCTTGGTGATAGTGAGGTTGGATCCTTCTCACCTGTTCGTCAAGCATTGAGATTTCCTCATGCAAAGTTTCTGTTCATGTTTTTTGCCCATCTTTATTTGAACTGATTCTTATAACTCCCTTGACAATTAACATGTTGCAAATTTCCCCCATTTTGTGGCTTGTCATCCGTGTGTGTCTTTTCCTTACTAGAATTTCTTGATTTTAATGTTATCTATTTTTATTGCTTTTCAAACTATCTGTGGGTGATGGAATCATTTTTCCATTGGTGGTAGACCGATGTGTTCTAAGATAAAATAAGATTATTAAATAAATGAAAAATTTTAAATACGCTAAGACAACTGTCAAGGAAATCTTGCTGAGTACTTTTCTGTGAATTTGGGTTTTAATATTCTATTAGCTTTTCTGCAAGTGAAACACCCATATTGAGCCAGACATATTTAGACACTCAACAGGTGCTTTAGAATCAAAATGGAGTGGATAAAGAAATCATATTGGCCTGAATGCTGAAAATGAAGCATGAAAGAAGAGAAAATTGAGATACCAGACACGAAAAAGAGGAACACTAGAAAACTAGGATAATGACAAAATGTTCTCAAAACAGAAAAGTCTGAAAACAACCAGATTAAGACTGGAATACATTCTACCCTAGCACATTTCTTGCCATATGAAATGGTCTACCAGAATCGCGAGCAGGGAACACGGTGATCTTACTCATTGACATGTCATTATCCAGAACGCTTTATGGGTTCATCATTTTGAGGAAGAACTCTGCCAGCGTCAGAGTTTGGAAACGAAAGCAAATTAATTTTAGATATGGCAAGATCATCTATTCCACTTATTCATGAGATTCTTCATTAAAGTTTTGGTTTCATATAACCCAACGTCAGTTAATTTGCCCAGATGGTATCTGGAGTACTCTATGAACCTTCAAGCACTGTGGGCGTTAACTCAGGGTGGCCTATTTCAAACAGGTCTCTTTTAAAAGTCATAGTACATGTTAACTTTGTGTTGAGCTCATTTCTAAATGGGCCACCCCTCTGGGCCAGCTCTTCCATAATCAAAGACAGAGACAGAGTGTCAGAGAGACATGGGGATAGAAAAAGAGAGTGCACCATGCCGATTGCATCTTTGTAAGAATTACCTGTTCGTTTTTCTGGATCTTTCCACCAGTCTCTGATCTGGCAGATAAGTGGCATAAAATAATAATGGAAAGTGGTGAGGCCGGGCGCGGTGGCTCACGCCTGTAATCCTAGCACTCTGGGAGGCCGAGGCGGGTGGATAGCTCAAGGTCAGGAGTTCGAAACCAGTCTGACCAAGAGCGAGACCCCGTCTCTAAAAAAAAAAAAAAAAAAAGAAAGTGGTGAATCTTCCCTGACTCACTTCAATTTTCCAAGCCGTCCAACTTTCAGTTTGCTGAGCAGTTAAGGCCAAGGCAAGGGAAATAACTCAGTCCACTAGCATCATGGATGTTCAGGTTGTGCCTAAATGTTTGCAAGTATTCAATGTATGAGTGCTGAGTCCGTGTGTGTGCATGTGTGTATTGAGTTGTGTATTTGTTGGGTGTGTACTGAGCATGTGTGCTGAGTGTGTGTGTGTTGAGTATGTACGTATATTAAATGTCCTGGTGTTGAGTCTATTAAGTGTGCATACGTGTTGAACGTATGTGTGTGTGCATCTGTTGAGTATGTGTGTATGTGCGTGGGTGCCTGCAAGTGTGCCTGTGGTAGGGATGTGTGTGGCAAGGACACCAGGGGATTAAACACGCCTGCCTTAGGTCACACGTGTTGCATCAGGAATCCAAAGGGCTGCTTCCAGAATCTGATTTCTTTTGTGTGGTTTGCACCTTGGCACAAATGAAACAGCAGAGACCAGCCATTTGGAGATTAGTTTGAGTAGACTGGAAAGCAGAGAGGACACCAGGGCTGGTCTCTGTCCCTAGCCCACACTGTGATCTGATGGTTGGTATCTTCTTAGTCATTTCTTTCTTCACTGGGACCCACAGACCACTTTTGTCCCCTTTCTAGTTAAAAAGTAAACCTTAATTAGCCAGAGACAGTGGCTGGATGGGGCACAATTCACCAAGAAGGCGAGCAGGGTGGGGCAGGGGTGATGACGACAAATTAACCATCAAGAAATCAGCTCACAGGCTCCTTGTCCAGGTACCTATGGAACGGGTATGACCCTCAACTAGATGGAAAGCTCTCTGAGGCCTGGGACTTTCTCTTTGTTTCCCTTACAGCTCCCTTCCCCCCTCACACTTGGTACTGGTGAGCTCTTAGCAATAACAACTGGAATAACTAACATTGAGCACCTGCTTGTGCCAACCCTGGTGCTGAAGCTTCCCGCCAGTTGACAGGTGCCATGTGACATGGGCCCTGCAGATCTCTGCCTCCCCAGCTCTGTGCTCCAGCCATACCAGTCTTGTCTTCTGTTTCTTGAACCCACTAAACTTGTCCCCATCTCAGGGCCATTGCACTTGCAGTTCCTTCTGCCTCCGAAAGCTCTCGGCATGGTCAACTCTGTCAAATGCTGCTGAAAGGCCAACTAAGTTCAGAACAGAGAAGTAATCACCAGACTTGGGCAACTCGGACACTACTGGCCATCTTGAAAGGTGTGGCTTCAGTGGCTTAGTGGAGAAGCAGTCCCCACTGCAGAGGGTAGAGGGGAAGACATAGAGTGAAGAAGCGGAGACAGTAACTACAAGGATTTTGCTCTGAAGGGAAACAGAAGAATAAGGTGACAGTGGGAGACAGATGTGGGATCCAGGAGGGTTTTGTTGTTTGTTTCCTTTTAAGGTAAGAGATAAGACAGCAGGTCTGTATGGATTGTCTTAGTCCATTTGTCCTGCTGTAACAGAATACCCAAGACTGAGTAATTTATAAAGAATAGAGATTTGTTTCTGACAGTTCTGAAGGCTGGGAAATCCAAGGTCACATCTGGCAAGGTCCTTCTTGCTGCATCTTCGCATGGCAGAGGCTCAAAGGCCAGAGAGCAAGAGGGGGCCAAGCTTGCTTTTATAACAAGCCCCCCTCTCTCCATAACGAACCCACTCCCACGATAATGACATGAATCTCGTCACCCCTTACTGGGCCCCGCATCCCAATGCCGTTGCATTGGGCATTAAATTTCCAACACATGAACTTCAGGGGACACATTCAAACCATAGCAGGATGGAAATGACACAGGCCTCTGGCAAAGGGCCCAGATGCAAAGGAGAGAGAGGATAACTGCTGGGAAGAGTTATTTTTAAGAGGAGCAAAATGAAAACGGGATCTGATAGGAAAGTGTAGTAGGTTTTCCAGGCAATATGGAGTTTGGTCAGTAAATTTAATGCTCACAAAATTCTCTAAGGTACATATTGTTATTCTCCTTATTTTATAGATGAGAAACCTAAGGACCAGAAATGTTAAGTAACTTGCCCAAGGTCACACTGCAGGCAAATGGAGGAGTTAAGGTTTGAAGAGAGGTTCTGACTCCTGGTTAATTCTGACATCAGAGTGTAAGATTACAAAGGATAAAAAAATCAGCTCATGGCCGGGCATGGTGGCTCACACCTGTAATCCTAGCACTCTGGGAGGCCGAGG
>VBSM01003143.1:9614447-9704689 GCA_008086735.1 Cheirogaleus medius
AAAAAAAAATCAGCTCATTAAGTCAAAGCAAAGCCTAAGGGTATCAGGGACACACCTAAAATCCAAGGCTCCCAATTCAGGTGCTACAGATATGGAATAGCTCCAGTGGTTTACAAATGGGGAAAAGTTTCAAGATTTTGTTTAGTTGCCAGAAAGTACATCTGCTGGCAATGTTCTATTGCTCACCAGGGAGGTGGACACTTGGGTGTTTCCCTTGAGCAAAATCACTGAGCTACATTTCTGTTTTGTATGCTTTTCTGTATGTGTGTTACATTTCACAAGGCTTTAAAAATAAACCTGAGCTGCCTTATCGATGGTAGATGATACGTGACCACTTCCCTTCAAAATGAGGCCCACCTTAGCAGTGCCCAAACCTGACTTTGGGGAATTTCTAAAATGAAGATTCCCACTTAAGAGCCAGGAACTCAGAATTCCCTGGCGCAGGACCCAGAACGTCTGTCATCAGGAAGCTCCCTGTGACAAGTTTGGGAACTGCCAGCCTCAAGAACAATTGAGTTAAAATGGATGTATTCTGCGATGTTGTTGCCTGTGGCCTGTGGAGACGCTCAGAATATGCCTCGTGCAGGACAGAAGGCGGGTCATTCAACAGGGCTGTGTGTTCTGTTTTCCAACCCTGCACTCTGAACTTGACCTCTCCTTTCCCTGCTGATATCTCCATTGCTTCACACCATGGAAATAAAATACAGGCCACTACCACGTGTTATAAGAAAAACCCTTTAACTTAAACACCAAATGACCATAAAGCTGATCGCATCTCTTCCTTCCCTTTAACGTTCCTCTCTCTTGACACCTGCTGAAGAAAGACCTCATGCCACCCTAGGGAGAGCGCTTTCTAGGGAGGTCAGGGCCATGAGGGGAGGCACTCACACCTGCGTGAGAGGGGACCAGCCTCTTGCCTGAAAGTGACTGTAGCAGCAGTCGGGCCACCTACCTGCTAAGAGGGCCACAGCAGTATACTGGTCAGGGAAGAAGTTCTCCACACTCATCTTTAATCTAGAGCCAGCTGAAAAGCTTCAGTGACCGCGGCCACTCCTGGAAATGAAAGGCACAAGGGCTCAGTTGTGTGAGGACGTTTCAGGGGATTGTGGGAGCTGAGGCAAAGCCAGCCTGTGGTGCCCATCCAGCCTCCCAGGTCCCCTAAAGGGGACCAGCTCTGAGAGTACCACTTTCTCTCATTCTCTAACCTAGAAACAACACAATCAAAACACAGTTCCATTTGCTACCCTGCCCCGAAAAATAAAAAAAAAAAAAGGGCAGGAGTTCAGGACTTGCTTTGCAATGTGAATCTCAGGAATGCATAAGACACAGCAGTCGCAGCCCCCGAGCAAAGACGCTCTATTGAAATTTGACTCATCCTTGGCAGTTTATTGTGTTTTTCCCCCTCTCCTTCTTGTGACACAGAGGAGTGAGGTGAGTAATGCTCTGCGCAGTGAGAGAAAAATAGATCCCCAAATGCCTTCCATTATGCTAAAGGCCTGTGTCACCAGCTGTGGCAGCAGGGGTGTGGTCACCATCCATTAGCAGGGGGAGATTCGGAACATCTGACTCCCTCCCTCCCCGGCTATTTGTGGCTCCAAAAGCGTGATGAGCAGGGACTGAAGACTGATAAACACAGAGAAGTCTGTAAGCCCTGCTGGGGTCTTGTGAGAGCCAGAATGGCCAAGAGCCCTTGTCTGCAGGATTCCCCAGGGCCACACAAAAGGAAAACAGTCAGACCTACTTTCTGCCACCTGACATTGCCGGCCCCTTCCCCACAGGCATAAGAACCACTTCTTCTACCCACGAGTAAAAATAGCTAATATTTTTTTTGAGTGCCTGCTACATGCCAGGCACCGAGCAAAGCATTTTCTATAGGTTATGTTATCTAATTCGCATGCATATATGTACACACACATATACACGTATGTGCGTGCGCACACACCTTGAGGGGGTGCTATCAGTATCTCCTTTTACAGATGAGGAAACGAAGGCTCAGGGAGGTTCCGCCACTTGCCCAGGGTTACCGGTTGATGCAGGACAGATGCAGGCAGCCTTCAGAAGACAGCTCCAAATAAACACAGCCGTGTTAGACTATCTGTTTGGCTAAATGCAGTTATTTGAACAATGAACAAGAGAAGTATAGGAAAAAATTTCTGTTGCTTCATTTACTGTGCTTTATAGACTATCCAGATCTTATCCTAGAGATAGGACTACTGAGCGAGAACCCCAGACTTCCTAGAAGCATTTTGGTTACCTTCTAAAAGGAGGAAACAGGGCTGTGGTCATGGCCCGAGCTGGTTGTTAATAAGGCAGCAGCAGGTACAGATCACAGGTAATCATTGCGATGAAGTTTCTCCCTCCCTTACAGAAACATAAAAAAAAAAAAACCAAACAAAACATTAAAAGCCTCCATCTTCCCCCCGTGCAGTTAAAAAAAAATATTGAGTCCCAATATATCAGAAACATATTTTCCCCTTCTGGAATTGACCGCGTTACCCTCCTACCCAGCTGGAATCATGCTAGGAAGAAAAATAAATGTTTGTCTCAATGGCATTTTCTTATTCAGCTAATTGATTTTTTAAAATAACAATAATGCTTGAACATCCAGCCGCCTAATTACCAGCAGCTTTTTATTTGCACTATCATTAACTTCACAGCTGCCTTGTTGTGACAAGTGGTACCACAGAGACGTCAGCCGCAGCCGTTAGTTTCTGAAAGGAGGAACTTGAACAAGGCCTGGCTCCCCCTTCGCCAAGGTCAGCGCGGGCTTCAGGCTGACTCGAACAGCACCGGCGCCCGAGTCCTGGTGGGGGAAACTGCACGTCAGACCATGTTGGGTGGACAGGAGCATCTGGCTCAATCCTCTCCATTTACGGGTAAGGAAACTTGAGGTCCAGAGAGGTTAAGTGACTTGCCTAGGATCACACAGCCAGTCACTTTCAATACTGGAATTAAAGCCCAGGCCTCTTGGTTTCTTGGTTATTTAAAAAAATCTTTCCATTGAAGCATATGTACAGAAAAGTGTACATATCACAAGTGTACAGCTTAAGGGATTATCTGTAAGTGAGCACACCCATGTGCACACGCCCAGGTCAAAGACAGACCCCTCTAACATCCCAGAAGCTCCTGATGTTCCCCTTCCTTCCACTACAAACTCTCCCTTCCTCAAGGATGACCATGATCCTGACTTCCAACACCACAGGTTCGTTTGGCCTGGTCGATGTGTTTTGAATACAGAGGTGTTTTATGTGAAGCTCAGCTACTTGAACCTGAAAGATGAAACTCCTTTTTTCATGGAGGGCATTAAATGGTGTATTAAGAAAGTCCGTTCCATTTGTTACAGGATGCAAAATGACAGCTGGATAAGAGGAATAAGTTCTAGTGTTGTACACCACTGTAGGATAACTGTAGTTAACAATGTATATTATAAAGTTTCCAACAGCTAGAAGGAGGATAGTGAATGTTCCCAACACACGGAAACATGTTTGATTAGTTTGGATATGCCAATGACCCTGATCTGATCACTATACATTATATGTATTACAATATCACTATGTACACCATAAATATGTGCAATTTTATGTTGATTTAAATATATATTCTTTTTAAAAAGAAGCAATTAGGTTAAAATGAGGTTATATGAGTGGGACCTAATCTTTAAGAAGAAGAGATTAGGACACAGACACAAACAGAGAGAAGACACGTGAAGACACAGGAAGAAGATGCCATCTACAAGCCAAGGAGTGAGGTCCCAGAAAAAACCAAGCCTGCCAATACCTTGATCTCAGACTTCTAGCTCCAGAACTGTAAGAAAATTAATTTCTGGCTGGGTGCGGTGGCTCAAACCTGTAATCCTAGCACTCTGGGAGGCCAAGGAGGGTGGATTGCTCAAGGTCAGGAGTTCGAGACCAGCCTGAGCAAGAGCAAGACCCCGTCTCTACTACAAATAGAAAGAAATTATCTGAACAACTAAAAATATATAGAAAAAATTAGCCAGGCATAGTGACGTATGCCTGTAGTCCCAGCTACTCTGGAGGCTGAGGCAGAAGGATTGCTTGAGCCCAGGAGTTTGAGGTTGCTGTGAGCTAGGCTGACGCCACGGCACTCTAGCCCGGGCGACAGAGCCAGACTCTGTCTCAAAAGAAAAAAAAAATTAATTTCTGTTATTTAAGCAAAAAAGAAAGAAAGAGAGAGAGAGAAAGCAAGCAAGCATGTCCCCAAACGAAACCCTGCCTATACCCATTAAGGAGCATGGGGTCTCCTCTGAGGGTGATGACAATGTTTTGGAACCAGATAGAGAGGGTGGTTTCAAACATTGTGAAGCACTAAATGCTACTGAATTGTTCATTTTAAAATGATTCACTATGTTATATAAATTTCACCTCAGTTAAAAAAAACTCATTACTTAAGATATGTGCATTTCATTGTATATAAATTTAAACTAAAACTAAATAAACTATAAAAACATTCAACTCTTAAAAAAAAAAAAAGATAGCATACCCCTAACAAGGGCTCATCGATATGTCCCACGTGAGTGGCCCTACAGTGCCTGGCCAGGAAGCTTTACTTACCACCTGGGTGCTTTCCCGACCTTCCTTTCCTCGCACTCTAACGCAGCTTCCATCCTCACCCCTCCACTGAAAGGTCTACCAGGGTCATCTTGCCCAAGCCAGTGGTCAGTTCTCTATCCTCATCTTAGTCAACCTGTGGGCACCATTCAACCTAGATGACAAGTCTCCTGTTCTTGAAACACTTGTCTGGGCTTCAGTGTTGCCACGTCTGACTTTCTTCCCGCTTCACTGGCCCTTCCTCATTCTCCTTTGTACCTTCTCCCCTTCCCTGAAGGATGCAGAGCCCTGGGCTCTATTTTTGACCATCTCTCCTCTTTTCTTTAGCTGGGTGCCCTAACTCAGTCCATTTATAAGTATGTGACTTGCAAATAAGTATCTTCAGCCTAAACATCTCCCCTGAACTCCAGGCATGTCCTATCTTACTGCCCATTTGACATCTCTAAGTAGATGTTTCACACAGCTGAGACAGAAATATGGACTCCTTCCTATTTTACTCTAGAATATCTCATTTTTGTAAATAATACCATCATTTACCTATTTCTCAGGCTAAATTTAGCCACGTGCTTAAGTCATCTCTTCCTGACACCACACTGTTAACCCACAGCACAACTTATCGGCTCTGCCTCCAGATGTATCCTGAATATAACCACCTTTCCCTGTTCCCATCCCCACCATGCCAATCGTGGTCCAAGGCCCTGCCACCATCTCTTGCTGGACTACCACATTTTCTCTAGTAGATCTTTCTTACTTCCCTCTTGCCTTCTTTCAGACCAATCTTCATCCAACTACTGGAATAATGGTTTTTAAAAGGTAAATCGGGTCTCATCAACACTCCATTGAGTGAGTGTCCATTGCATTGAGAATAAAATTCAAATTCTCACAAGGTCAAGGGCACTGCCCCATTCCCCTAGCCCCGTCTCTCTCTCTACCTGTCTCCTCACTCACAGCACTCCAGCCACACTCTCCTTCCTGTCCCAGAGCCTTTACACTTGCTCTTCCTGCTGCCCAGAGTGTCCTTGCCCACCCTTGAGCAGTTCCCTCTCTGATCATGCCAGTAGGACCTCAACTCAACTGTCGGCTTCTCTGAGAGCCCCACCCTGCTCTGAGAGCAGGTGTCTTCTATTTAATCTTCTTTTTTTTTTTTTTTTTGAATTTTTTATTTAATCTTCTTGATGGCTCTTATTTATACCTAAAATTTTCTTATGTATTTTTGCTGACTTGTTTAATGACTGTCTCCATCTGCTGGAATGTCAGTTCCTTGAGAGCAAGGACTCCTATTCATGGCTGTATCACCAGTGCTTAGGACAGTATCTGGCAATAGAAAGCACTATTCAAAGTCTGTCCAGAAAGTATCCAGCCACTGTTCATATAATGAGAAGGGTTTGCAACATCGATGTAACCTGGCAGCCAAGGAGAGTGGAGTGTAATGTGCATGTGTGAACAATGATGATGTCACTGCACGAGTCAATGGGGCACCAGACGCTGTTGAGTGAGCATGTGTACTATGTGGCCGTCACATTCAAAATGAGTGAGTAGAGCAACGAACCTGCATCAAATTTTGCATTAAACTTGAACATCCCTCTGCGGAAGCTATTTGGATGATTTAGAAGGCATCAGAGAGAAAGCTGCCCCCTCCCAGGAGTTCCAGCAAAAAACTCAGATTCAACTTCTACTGGACCAACTTGGATCAGGTGTCCCCCCAACCAATCACTGTGTCTAGAGGGATGGAATATGCTAATTAGCCCAGCCAAGCCACTTGCCCACTCCCAGATGGGAGTTGGTTCAACTGAACCACATGGTTTAAGAGCAGAGGAGGGTGGTCCCCCAAAGAAAACTGCAATCTATCACTAGGCTAAGAGATGCAAGTTGGGAGAGAAAAAGGTTTATTCTATTTGTTTCAGGGAACTAAAGCATATTGCTGAAACTTTTGCTGTAATTTTAGAGCTTAAGGATGAAGAATGCTTTGACCGCTGCCATCTCACAGCCCAGTCTAGTGACTTATTCACCCACTGAATATTTACATAGCACTGACTGTGTATCATATCTCACACAGCCTGTAGGACACCTCCTACTCTGGGGGTCACCCTTTATTAGTTTCCTTTCTGTCATCTGGTGCTGAGTGTTATTACTAAGACTCAACCTCAGGATCTTAAGGCCAAAGTCCTGGCCTCTTGTTTGTCTGGTGTCCAGGCTTTAAGATTCTGAGCATCTCCCTAGGTTTAGAGGTTTACCTTTGCCTGGCATCATTGTTAATCTTCCTGATTTTGCCCCATACTTCATTTTGCTGGACTAACCCGCTTCCTATCCCACCCCTTGGAATTTGCTCTCTGGCCAGCCCCGATGAATCACAAGACCTGTTGCTACCCAAAGCCTGCCTTCATTGCAGGCATCTCACTTGCTAAATGACTCCTTCCTTAAGCCCCATGATGAATGTGCCCACCCTAGTGTTCACCTCCCTAGAGAAGTTATGGGATCATTCTGTCATTTGTGCAAAGAATACATCTAAGGCAGTATTAAAGGAGAGCCTATCATATACAAAAATCTATTTAAGAAAGGTTATTTCCCAGTTTAACCTGGCACTGGACAACCCATTTTTCCTTGGGACAGGGTCTTGCTCTGTTGCCCAGACTGGCATGCAGTGGCACTATCATAGCTCACCGCAGCCTTGCACACCTGGGCTCAAGCAATCCTCCTGCCTCAGCCTCCCAAAGTGCTGAGATTATTACAGGCATAAGCCACCATGCCTGCCTGCCACTGGAAAATCTTTACGTTGATGGCATCCTCCTTTTGCCTGATTTCACACAGACAGAAGACCTAGAGGATGAGCTGATTGCTACCTTTCGTGATTACCTTGCACAGACTCAGATATTGACATTCAGTAAGCCATCAGTTTCCCCTTCTTGCAATTTCATTGATTTATTAAAATCAAGTGTTCCTAACCCTTTCAGATGGTTACTCCCCACTTGGTCCTTTGCAATCACTTGTCTCATGCTCTGGGGCTGAGATCTGGGAGCGAGAGCCCTGTAGTTTTCCCTCTGAGTCATAAACGTGGGGACAAAGTATTATTCATGATCCCACTTGTTATTTCCTTTTTCTCTAACTGCAGGAAAGTCAGTCTGGTGGTCAGGTGAATTCCTAAGCAGTGTTCCTTTGGCACAAGTGTTCCCATTCTAAGCACTCACGTTGGTTGAACCTCTCTATTTGTATAAGTAGACACATAAAGCTGCTTTCTCTAGAGCAGCTGCTAACCTGACTCACAAGTGCAGTTTTATTCCCACCAGAATATAAGATCCACGAGGAAAGGGGTTTTGTTTACTACTTAATCTCCAGTATTCAGTATATCTAGGCACTCAAGGACTATGAATTCATCCATTCAACAAATGCTTACTGAAGCATTTACTAAAGAGGTCATTGTGTCATGTGATACTTGAGATAGAAAGAATTAAAAACAAATGTAGCCAGGGGCATATTTCAACCAGAAGAAACAGAACTGCCTTAAACAACCTACCAACACACATAAGTAGAATTCCAAATTGAGATCAGCTCAGGTTTGCTCAATCCATCATCAAGGACCCAGGTTTTTTCACAGCATCATCCTAAGACCTGTTCCCTTTGGGGAAGGGGGAGAGAGGAGGAAGTGAGAGAGATCACTGAGTGGCTGTCAGTAACTAGTGGGGTAATGACAGGAGACGGTGGAGCTTTCTGCTAAAGTGAGTAAGACCCTTCTTGGAAAATCACAGCACTCCTCCTGGGTCTCTATGGCCAGAACTGGGTCACACACCCGTTCCTGAATCACCGATTTAGCCTCGGACCAATCAGTCCCTCGCCTGACGCTGAGGGTGAGGTTGGCTGCCCCTAAAGCAAAGGGGGCTGTATGGAGAAGAGGTGACTCCCTGAACAGAACCCCTGAGGAAGAGGTAGGAGCTAGGGGCTGGGGTGGGGGCACGAGGCGGCCGCCATAGCATTCACCCCAAACAGCAACTCGCCTTTGTCAGGAAAGGCAAATGCTATGTGTGAACTGATGTAATCCTTCCAATGACAGTCAAGCAGTGGTTCTCCATCCAGGGGCAAGTCAGAGTCACCTAAGCAGTGATTCTGATCTCAAAAGCCTGGGGCAGGGCCTGGACAGTTGCAGTTCTTAAATGCCCATGGGTGACTGTGACACTCAGCCTACCCTGCACACCGGGGCTGTGGGCCAAGCAGCGCCATCGCACAGGTCTGCAAAGAAGTATTCAGCACAGTCCCCGCCCTGGAAATTCTACAGTAAATGTCAACGTTGTCAAGGTTAAGAGATTTTGACATACAAGCCAGAGGGTTTTGGGGGAAGAAACGCTCCCCACAGGCAAGAATTTTGGGGAAGAGAAGTAACTAGGAGACAGTGGGACCCCCAAAGACAAGACTCGAGTGGGGAACCAGGGGCAGCCACACAGCAGAAGGGCACAGCGCGAGCCAGGTGGAGAAAGGCAGAACGCTCGCCAAATTCATGCGTCGCCTTTGTTGGAGGATGGGCCGATCTCTGGTTGTTGCCGTGTTAGTTCATGGGAAAGAGAAGTTTTCTCATCACGAACTGATGACTGGAGAAACTAAGGTTTGTTTCCAGAAGTTGGTGAATCAGTGCTATCTGATATTCCTGATACTTTGCTGAAACTATTCACCAAGCTTCCTCTTTGAGCAAAAAGGGGATTTTAAGAGGCAACATTGGGGCTTTCACATATTTATGTTTTTAAAATCAGATACACTGGGTGGAAAAACCCTGTGAGATCACCTCTGTGCTCTAACCAAGCTGTGCAAGGGATACACAATCATCTTCTTAGAGAAGGAGGCATTTCAATTCCTCCTCAAAGCAAACAAAGATAAACCTGATCAAATCCAGCCAGGCCGCAAAAGTGATTAGGAGGAAGATTGGAAACAACCTGGAGAATATGGAGGAAGTTTGTAAATTGGCCAGCAATTGGATTACATTTAAAGATTCAATTAGTGACAGATTCAGAATAGAGCTTCCTTTTAGTAAGTCTGGTAACAACCAGGCAGAGGCTTGGTGGTTTGCTGATAGCATAGAAAGTGAGTCACCCGGCATTGGCTTGCTCAGCTGGGCTGGGACAATTGTCACCCACTCACTTTGATGGATACACCCCATGCATAGAAATATGTGGATAGGTATTGATTTTTTTGAACTCTATCATTACTCACTATTCTTGACAACTTGTTTTCCGTCTTTGGTTTGCCTTGGTGCTATTTCTTCTGCTTCTAAATTGCTTTTTAGTGAACTCTGAAGGGTTCTACCTCATGCTAAAGAAGTTTCTCAGGGGTGGAAAGAGAGTTGGCAACAGACTTTCAATGTATGGATTGGGCTGGACACTGGGGGAATATTGCCTCTCCCAGACTTCAAGAGGGCTTGCCTATGTGATCTATTAAGTGGATTCAGGTTGAGAACTCTGGGCTAGTCAAGAGGCACCTACAGATTGCACTGGTGCAGTAATTAGCTGCAGCAATGGAAATAAAATTTGTGCATATCTTTCAAGTAGCAGTCATAATGTAACCTTTATAAGAGAAGTGTTATCGAGACAATAGAAAAGAAAGAAAAAATAGAAACAAAGATAGAAAGCAAAACACCAGGCCACAGAGGAGAGGACTAGCATAAGCCAGTGAGGGCAGAGGCAAGAGCTGGCTTGCCCAGTCTCCACCCCTGTGCTCAACCAGCCTCGGATGACGGAAGAGGGAGCAGAAGCCCGAGCAGGAATGTGCAAGAGGGCAGCTGATGTGGGGGTGACGTCAAGGCTGAGGCCTCCCTGCAAAGTTAAAGGTGACTTACATACATTGGCTCGGAGAACCAGCACTTTCTGCTGGTCCCATCTTTCCCGGTTCGAGCTGATCTCAAAGTTCAGTGAGAATCATTTCTGTAGTCTCAACTCTGTAGTCTTCTCTTCAGGGTAGACCTGAAATCAGTGATGCTGATGAGCTGAAAATGATTACAAACAAAAGACAACTATTTTGGAGAAATTCAGGCTTTGTTTTGACAAATGAGTTGCTTAAGAACCCTAGGGATATGAATGATGGGCACGAGTAATATTCCACAAAAAGTGGTATAAAAAGTAAAGCAGGGTGGTCTATCGCCTATCGCTGAGAGGAGGGCAAAAACAGTTTCACTGACAAAGATCACTCTCCCAGTTTAAACTAGCTGTTGGGAGGTGAATCATTTAGTCCAACTCAACCCCTTGGTGGGAAAATAAGCCCAGCTGCCTCACTGCCGCTGGGTCCCCTTACCTAAGCATGTATACAAAGTTCCTCCCCTTGGGCCTTTGCCTCAGGTTCTTTTCTGATTTTCTTGCCTAGATATTTTTATTTGGAGAAGGTTTATTATGGCAAAAGAAGAACTTGGTGGCTAAGAAATGGAGAGGCTCCATATAGGTAATCAATTCAAACTCTGTTTCACTCAGGTATTCACTCATTCAACAAACACTGAGCACCTAATATTTGCACCTAATATTTCTGGAGATCTACAGATGAATAAGACCTGATCACAAAGGAAAATCAGTGATGAGAGTACAATGGAACATCAGATATTAATATAACAGAGGTTAGTACGCACAGGACACCACAGCACCACAAGGCAGGAGTGTGGGGGACATCCACTTCCACCTGGGGAAAGGGGCCAGGGAAGATTTCCAAGAGGAGGTAATGCTTGAGTTGAGAATGAAAGGATGAGTGCAGATTAGCAAGGGAAACAAGAAGAACCTTCTACAAAAGAAGATCAATATTGGCAAAGCCATGGAGGTGTGATATCTTGGAAACCTGCAAATAATTTCATATAACTCAGGCCGGACATGTTGGAAGGACCTCGATCTGGAGGGACCTTTTTAGGTTATGCTAAGGTGCAGAAACTTTAATTCCAAAGGGATAGAAAACCACTGGAAGATTTTAAATTGGGAAGTGACACAAATTTGTCTTAGAATAACCATTCTGGCAGCTGAAAGAGAAGAGAGCAGGATGACGGTCGAGGAGACTCCCAGGCTATAAATGAGCGGGGACTGAACTAAGACAGCAGCTGGGTGAGGGGAAAGGGGTTTGAGATACATGATGGTGTAAGAGATGGAGTTGGTGCCCCACTGAGGTAGAAAAGAAAGGAGAAGAATGATTTCAGAGGGATCTCAGGCTTCCCTCTTGTAGGAGAATGTGGCAGGTGGCATCATTCCTTGAAAAAGGAAATATAAGAGGAGGAGCAACTTTGGAGGGAAGAGGATAAATTCCATTTTGGATATGTGTATGGAGTTTCTGTGGCTTCTTTTGCTTTTAGCAGTTTGAGTAAAATGTGTCTACATATGGTTTTCTTTGTATTTATCCTGCTTGGAGTTTACTAAGATTCTTGAATCTGTAATTTTATGTCTTTCACCAAATTTGGAAAAATTTAAGCTACTTTTTTCTAAAAAGTTTCTGTATTATTTTCTCTTCATTTGGGATTACAATTATATCTATGTTAGAATTTTTGATATTGACCCACAGGTCAATGAGGCTCTATTAATTTTTCTTCTATTTTTTTCTCTCTTATTTTCAGTTCTGATCATTTCTATTGACTTTTTTCTAGTTCACTGACTTTCATCTGCCATCTCCAATCTTCTGTTAAACTCATTGAGTGAATTGTTAATTTTAGATATTGTATTTTTTACCTCGAGAATTTTCTTTGAGTCCCTTTTTGTAGTTTCTCTTCCTCTGTTGAAGTTCTCTCTGTTTATTCATTATGATCATATTTTTGTTTATTTCCTTGGGCAGAATTACAATAGCTAGTTTAAAATAATTGTATCCTAATTCCAATTTTTGCATCATTTTAGGTTCAATCTCTATTGATTTTCTTTTCTCTTGAGTATGGGTCACATTTTTCTGATTGTACAGTAATTTTGAATTGTGACCTACACATTATGAGTGATACATTGTAGACACTGGTTTCTATTATGTTCCTCTGCAAAGTTTTTAATTTTTTGTTTTACTAACCAGTTAACTAGACTGAAACTCTAAACTCTTTCTCCTCTATGGTGGTAAGACATTGAAAATTCTGCTCAGTTCTTTTATCATTAGCTAAGCTTCTTGACTTCTGCCCCACATGTGTATAATTCAGAGGTCAGTGAGAGATTTGGGGAAAGTTTATACCCAGAATTTGGGGCTTCTCTTCTGTGGTTCTCTCCTTTCTAGGATACCCACCATCACAACCATTTTCCAGTTGTGATAGCTGTGATAGCCTCAAGTTCTGTCTTCTAATTCCTCAAATCAATTAATCAAAATTACGGATTTCTGTCCAAATTCTAACTATCCTAGCTTGGAGCTGACTGGGACCTGCCCTCAGGTAAAAATTCATTAAAAAACAAACAAACCAGGAAACTCATCCAGTGTCAACTCTTCTCTAGTTTCCAGTTTGGTCACTCTTTAATGCCTTTAGGTCATTTTTGTAATTTTAATTTTCATGATTGTCATTTGCAGAAGGGTTAATCCAATATGAACTACTCTGCTATTAACAGAGATGAAATTCCAGGTCCTCAATAAATATTTGTTGAATAAATTCAAGTACCCACTTTACATCTCCATGTTGACCTCTAATAGACACCATACACTTAATTTTCCCAACTGCCTTGATAGTTCCACTTGAATGCATAACAGGCACTTCAAACTCAATATATCCAAACGGGAATACTCCTACGTCAGAGTCTTTGCACTTTTGTTTCCTCTGCATGAAATGATCTTCCACTGGATATCTACAGGGTTCATAATTCTTACTCCCTCCAGGTGTCAGCCCCAGAGTCCACTTCAATGAGACTTTCCTGACCATTTGCTATACAACGAATCCATGCTCTCCTTTTGGACTACTGCTCTTCTTGCTCTCCTTTATTCTTCCCCATAGCACTTACCACCACGTAACTATTACAGATCTGATTTTTTAATTGTTGCTGTCTCCTGTCACTGCAGCGTAGGCTCCATGAGGGCAGGGCCTTTTCACTGCTTTATCTCTAGAACCGAGAAAAGAGCCTGGCATGGAGTAGCTGTTCAATAAATTTTTGTTAAATGAATGTTGAAGCTACTTGAATCAAAAAGAGTGAGAAGAAAACCTGGGTGAGGAAGGAACAGTAACATTCACAGGCAGTGTGCTAGAACAAGAACCTGTAAAATAAACAAAGGTCCCAGCAGCCAAAGGGAGAAAATCCAGGAGAAAAATAATGTCACAGAAGCCACAAAAGGAGTTTCTATAGGGAAGATGTCAAATACTGCAAAGATCAAGTGAAGTGAGAACTGCAGAGTGGTTTTTCTGTGGTTAGGAGTTAGGAGGGCCTTGATGGCTGTGTATGTGACGGTCATCTCAGTGACACAGTAGACGAGGAAGCCAGACCACAGGGAGACGTGGAGTAGCAGCAAGTAGAAACACAGGTCAAAGGCTGGGAGAAGGGCTAGAAGGGAAGCGAGGCTGAAGCTGCAGGAATGAGGGAATAAGGAGAGAGGAGTGTGGAGGAGAAGAACTCAGCCCAGCTGGAGGGGTTTGCCTTAGGCGTGAGGAAGGAGACTTCACTCTGACTCTGAGATGCAAGAAAGAAAGGGAGGAAAGCATTTGTTTGACTACAGAGTCAGGGCTGCTACAGATGGTTGCATTGGTTACATCCTGTTGTGGACCGACCCCGGCCTGAGAGGGGCATTCTGCTCTCCAAGTCATATCCCTGATGTGGGGCTGTGTCCACCTGGAAGAAGAGATACATTTTTACTAATGCAGCATCTAAGCCATGCCTCTGTGGCATCACATTTGCTGAAGGGAGGGGGTACCTTTTCCTAAGATTTACAAAACTGGCCTGTATAAAACTTGCATATTTTTTTCCATAGATATACGGAGGACTCTTAGGGGATTTTTGATTTCTCTTTTTAAACATATTAAACATTATATATTGAAGAAATAAAATATTGTAGACACAGTGCAAAGCCTGCTATATCACCACCATCTGATCCCAGTGCCCTCCTCCTTCCCCAAAGACAACCACTGTCCTGAATGGGGTATTTTTCATTCCTATGTACAGTCTTATACTTTTGCTATAACTGTGTACCCATAAACAATATAAAGCATATTTTTATATGACTTAAAAATTTGTATAAATGGTCTCCTACCATACATATTACCCTGTAATTTGCTTTTTTTTTTTTTGCTTAACATTGTTTTTGAGATTTATCCATGTTGACACATGTACCTCTAGTTCATTCATTCTCACTCTTTCATGAACATTTATTCAACATTCTATTAAATAAATATACCATATGTTTCCCTACATTTTCCTGTTGATGAACATGCAGATTGTTGTTTCAAAGCTTTTATTTTTAAATTCAAAGCTGTGGCCTGGTGCTGTGGCTCATGCCTGTAATCCCAGCACTTTGGGAAGCCCAGGTAGGAGGATCACTTGAGCCCAGGAGTTCAAGACCAGCCTGGGTAGCATAGTGAGACCCCATCTCTACAAAAAGTTTAAAAATTAGCCAGGCATGGTGGCTAATACCTATAGTCCCAGCTACTCAGGAGGCTGAGGCAGGAAGATCACTTGAGCCCAGGAGTTCAAGGCTACTATGAGCTATGATCACACCTCTGTATTCCAGCCTGGGCAACAGAGGGAGACCTTGTCTCAAAAAAAATAAATAAGTGGAAAAAATTTTAAATAATAAAATCAAAGCTGTAAAACATTTTTATGTGTCTCCTTATTAAACATACAAGAACTTCTCTCAGAGTGGAATTGCTGACACCCAGGGTTACCCACCTTCAACCTTACTAGATAATGCCAACTGGCCCTCCAAAGTGGATAAAATGTGTATTCCCATTAGTTGTGTGAATTACCATTTTCTGATTTTATTTTCAGACTTTTAAATTTTATCCCCTCAGTGGGTCTATAGTTTTTGTTGGCTCATCCCCAATTATTCATAAGCTTGAGTATTTGTCATGTTTTTTGGCCATTTGGGGTTCTTTCTTTTGTAAATTTTTTGTTCATCTGTCTCTCTCTCTTCCTCTTTCTTCCACTTTTCATTTTTCCATTGGGCCATTTATCTGTTTTCTTAATGATACATAGGGTTTAAAAATTATTATTATTATGGTTACTAATTCTTTATTGTAAATATCTTTGGTCTGTGGCTTGTCTTTAACTTTTTAACCATTTCAGTACCGCGCTCACCAGCCGTGAAGCCTTGCCCACAGCCGGCACTCATAGTTTGCACGATAGTTTGTGCTGTGCATTGACGACGAGTCCGTTTTGCTCTTGTGTGATGAGGAAAGCTTTAAAGCACTGAAAGCTTGTTTTACTTTACAGGCAGCTTTAGGAAAATAACTATAATAACTCCTACTAAGGACTTGTTAAAAGGTCACAGATTCGTAGTATCTTATTAGCTGAACGTACACACTGCAACTGCAGAGATAAAAGCTGTAAAAGTAAAAGCTTTTGGCTGTCGACCATAGTCGACACTCAGCTGTGCGCGTTCATCTGTGGCTGTAGACTATAGTCGACGCTGGTACTGAAGTGGTTAATGATGTCTTTGGTTGTATACCTGATTTAAATTTTAATATATTTAATAATTATACTTTTCCATTTTTTCAAGGATGAATCAACATGAATCAACTTTAGGTGTAGGTGCTGGAGGGGGGAAGGTATGTAAGAAAATTCTTGCCAAATGACCTTCCTTTTCTTTGTAAAATAAAAGGGGAACACAACTCTTACAGATTGCTGTAGAGTTCCTGAGCAACTTCCTCCTACAGTCAACTTGCATTAACTGAGTCCACACCAAATGCCTAGACCTGGGATTTGGCTGGGGTGGGTCGGGGAGGGGGCTGAGATAGGATTGAATACGTGGAATCCTGCCTTACTAGAACTTAGCATCAGAAGACTAATAATGGTTAGACTGTGTAGCCCTGATACACTACAGTAGAAACTCAGAAGGAGGAGCGATCGGGGTAGGATTGAGTGATTGTCTATGGACTGGATTTCTTAAGGAAGACTGTATGTCAACTTTCTTGACTTCCTATAAACTTTAGAATCACAGAGTCTTAGGGCTACAAAGAAACAAATAAGGAAATGGAGGCCCACTAAAGTTAAGCTTTCACAGCTAGTGAGAGGCAGAATCCACACAAGAACTACAGATTCCCATCCAGTGTGCTGTCCCGCCTGCCAAGAAAGAATATTGACATGTCTCCCTTTGATCATAAAATAGAGATCTGAGAGTGTATGAAAGAAAAACAAGTAAGTCAAAACAGAGTATCAACAACCCAAAAGAGCCCATAACCATTTAATCTGGGCTCATAAACTGTTGGAAGCAGTTATTATAGTCACATCACTTTGTTTGCCTTATAAAGATACAGAGCAGTATGTTACCTTCTATTTTTTCCCTCCAGATAAGACACAAAGAAGTAAAGTGACTTAGCCCAGGTCACTGTACAAGTCACAGCAAAAGAAAGTAAATTAATATGAGTTCTGTGCTCAATACTTTTATAATATAAACCACAAGATCAATAGTCACATATGTCTACACATCAAGGCCACTTTCTTATCTCAGTATATGAATTTTGTTCTGATTGTTGGGTTAATTGACTCTACTCCATTTTACCTGTGCAGAAAGCATCAAACCTAGGCAGCCACTCAGGAACACTGAAAAAATAAACCAGAGATACATTGATTAAATTGCTTATAATCAAGCTGCTATTACAGTCTTCATTTTTCCTATTTATATCCTTACCAGCACACATGAGTGTAAAAATCACTTCCAACTGCTTGCAAGAGACACACTGTAATTAGGATTAATCAAAAGTTCTTTTCAGTATGAAAATGCCAAAAACATTACCTCCTTATATCTTACTATAGTAATAGACTTATGAAGAAATTGATATTATGTGCCCGTGTAAAAGAATTAGCACTAATTATAAGAAAGCTTTAGAATATTCACCAAAGTCAAATATAATGTTCACTGATGTTGAAAAATCTGCTTCCGCTGTGCTTTCAAGGAGACCAAATTTAGTCCAACTCAACAGTCATATTATCAAGTATCTACTAGTGCCAGACATGTCTTGCCAGGTGTTGAAGATGCAAAGAAGAATAAAATGTGATTGTCACCCATTGGATATAATCCCTAGAAGAGCCCAATTATAAACACCAATAGTCCAGGTTGCTCTTAATAGATGTAAAAACATTAAGGGAACAGAAGAGGGAAGCAATGAGCTCTACCTGTGAAAGCTGGTAAGCTGTCACAACGCCCATATGAATATGGTCTTTAAAGACATTCTTCCAGGCAGGGAAGTAGGAAAAGCATGTGACATAGAGCAGACACTGGGAGCAAAGGTAGTGAGGCAGGTTTGTGTATGGAGCGTGTGGCCAGTGCTAAGGCTACAGCCATATCACCGATGGCCTTATGTGGTGGGCCAAGAAGTTGGGATTTTAACATGTAGGCGTGGGCATGCTTAGATTGCTGTTTTCAGAAGATCAATCAGACAGCCGAGAGTGGAGGACACACCTTAGGAAAGGAATCCCATTCTTAGGCGATTGCATTAGGCCAAGTGAGATATGATAACAGGCTGATCTGCAGTACAAGAGATGGAGAAGAGGAAATACCTACAAAAGACTTCTGGGGGTGGTTTACAGTTACTTAAATGACTATATGGGAGGAAAGTGATTCCTTCAGCTGAAACTAGAAAAAAAAATAGGAAGAGCATCAGTGTCACAATACAAAAGAAGCCAAGGTCAGGCAAAAATATAAGTTAAAAATCTTCTTTATAGGCCGGGCGTGGTGGCTCATGCCTGTAATCCTAGCACTCTGGGAGGCCAAGGCAGGTGGATCGTTCGAGCTCAGGAGTTCAAGACCAGCCTGAGCAAGAGCGAGACCCCGTCTCTACTAAAAATAGAAAGAAATTAGGTGGACAACTAAAAATACATAGAAAAAATCAGCCAGGCATTGTGGCACATGCCTGTAGTCCCAGCTACTCATGAGGCTGAGGCAGGAGGATCGCTTGAGCCCAGGAGTTTGAGGTTGCTGTGAGCTAGGCTGACGCCATGGCACTCTAGCCCGGACAACAGAGTGAGACTCTGTCTCAAAAAAAAAAAAAAAATCTTCTTTATAGTCAATCAGACATTTACCAACTGCAAAGAGGCTATTTTCAGGAAATATAATTTATTCCTCCTTTTCCTTCCCTTTTTATAAAATTCACTCTAATGACTTTTGATATACCGGAGTAAACTATCACCAATTGCGCCAAAAAATTCTGTTGAGTATTTTTCAACAGAGGAAATGCTTATTCTTTGTACCTAAGATGCTTCTACATACACAGTCTCTCCTACAGCATAAAATATATATCAGAAATCAATTTCAAACAAACATGATATCATCTGCAGGAAGTGCTGGGCATTTTTCCATTATTAAAACTAATGGAAGAAAATAAGATTAGAAGGTGATGTTTCATGGTTTCTAATATGGGTAGCTTCTGCAAGAGAGGCAGTGTCAGAGATACCAAAAATAGAGGTGACACATGAAGCCTTCTTCCCTACTGTCGTGGCTGCTGGGGTGCTTTGCCCAGATTCCCCTTTAGGACTGAGGTGCTCATTCTCCCAGCAAGTGGGAGTGCTGGTGGCTGAATTGTTCTCAGCTGAATTGCTCTCAGCCCCTTTCACAGGGGCAGGTCCCATCTATTCTGACCAATTGAAGATGGGTGAGTATAAAGCTCTGGCCCCTTGACTTGGGCATCTCAGCTGTAGAAGGGCCATCTCAGCTCCGGAGCTTCTACAGGACTGACAGAGCCCCAGCTGTCACCGTGTAGCAGCTCACCTCCTTCTGCCCTGTCCTGACCGTCACCTCTCACAGGTAATGTTCCCAAGGGCACTCTCCAAAAAACCTCTTAGCACAGAAACCTCAGAGTCCTTCCCCCAGGAAACCCAAACTAGAAAACGTTCCAGGATCATAAAGAACCTTTCATGAGCAGTAATTACAGAGAATGAGGGTGTCACTATAAAAGTACCTATTAAATATCTAGGTCTTGAACAAAATGAGCCACATTTTGTTCCTACTTATGTTCTAAAACTAAAAACAAGAGATGCTGCAAACAGTACACAAGTGGTCTTCTAAAAAGCTTTGGACATAAAAGAACTTATAAAATTGATTAAAGAATCACAGCAAGGCCAGATAAAAATGTGTATATTAGAATCAAAATGGAAGTTGAGTTAAGGTAACTTGTGGTTCTTTATCATTTGGATACTGTAAGCAATAGTGTTTTTTTTGGTTGTTTATTTTTGTGTATCTCTTCCCATCCTCATCCTCACACCCCTCCCAGTAGTTACTTACTTGCAATCAGTTCCTTACTTGCAACCAGTTACTTACTTGCAATGTTCCTTCACTCTAAGGCTACATCACTGGGGAAAAAACAAAAAAGAAAAAACAAAACAAAACAAATCAGATATCAAAAGATGCCTGTGTCCTGACTGCCACCTAATGGAAACTTTGAGCATTAAACTTGCGTAGTTTTTCTGTTTTTTGTTTTGAACTGCTGATATTATATAAATAAAATGGCTAAAAGTGACCATATCCAGGTATGGGCCACTAGCCTAGACAGGGCAAAACTCGGGGGCTCATTTTTATTCTGGAAAAAGTCAAGTTAGTTGTCTCCTTTTTTCCTTTCTACATTGGGGAATGTATATCCCCGGCCACCCATGGCTGTTTGGTTTACATAACCTTCAAAAAAAGATTGTTCCGTTATCTACTGTGCAGTAAAAGTAATATGGAATATTTCACCCTTTTCTTCCTTTTTCTAAGATAAATGAGCTGTAGGCGACACGAATATGGGAGTAGGAAATACTCAGATAAGGAGGGTATTAGCGGAGGCTGTGATGCAGATGAATCCAATTAACTCCAGGTTTAAAAGGCCACCTTAAAACCAATCCTGGAACTGTTATATGAGAAAGCCAAAGGGGCCAAAGAATGAAAAAAAGGGCCTATCACCACATCAGAAGGCAAGGCCTTCTGGACTCTCTCCTGTATGTGGGGAAGTCAAAGTAATTCTTTTACATGTTAATAATGCTTTCCTTCCTGGCCTTCAAAGAGTTCTTGGTGACTGCTTTAGCTTCCACTGCCCACATCTTTTCTGCTAAGCTTTGATCCACCTGGCTTTCTATTGTCGTTGTTGTTGTTGCTGTTGTTGTTGTTGTTTCTGACAATGCTTTTGTAATCTTCTATATTACTTCTGAGCTTGTTAAGCTACTGATAACTCCTGGAGTTCCCTTCAACTATTGGCTGATCTTTCCCAAACATACAAACATTCCTAAAACCCTTCTAAAAGGTGTTCTAGCCGGTCTATGAATACATTGTATTATGAAAAACTTGAAACATACAGAAGTTGAAAGACTAGTACAATGAACACATATATTCTCCACCTAGAATCAATGATTTATCATTTTGTTGCCACATTTTTCTTTTTCTTTCTATGTATACATATATAATTCATGTATACATACATTAATATATGTGAATTTTGTAAAATTTTACATCATTTTTTTGGCCAAACGCTTTGAAGGTAAGTTATAGATGTTATGGTACTTCACCCTTGTAAATACCTGAGCATAAGACATTCTCCTAAGTAACCATAAATAATTTTCACACCAATTAAAATTAATCAAACTCAGTATCATCTAATATCAAGTCTATATTCAAATTTCCCAGTGCCTCTCATTTTTTATACCTTTATTTTTCTAAATCAGGATCCAATCATAATTTACCCATTGCACTTGACCCTTACATCTTTTTGTCTTTTTTTTTTATTTTTTTATTTATTTTTTTGAGACAGAGTCTCTCTCTGTTGCCTGGGCTAGAGTGCCGAGGTGTCAGCCTAGCTCACAGCAACCTCAAACTCCTGGGCTCAAACGATCCTCCTACCTCAGCTTCCCAAGTAGCTGGGATTCCAGGCATGAGCCACCATGCCCGGCTAATTTTTTCTATATATTTTTAGAGATGGGGTCTCACTCTTGCTCAGGCTGGTCTCAAACTCCTGAGTTCAAATGACCCTCCCGCCTCAGCCTCCCAGAGTGCTAGGATTACAAGCATGAGCCACCACGCCCGGCCCTTTTTGTCTTTTAATCTAGAATAGTCCCCCATTCTTTTTAATGATACTGACCTTTTGAAAATTTTAGGCCAGTTTCCTTATAGAATGTCCCACATTCTGGACCTGATTCTTCCCTCACAGTCCTTTTGCCTCTTCCTCTATGCCTGTATTTCCTGTATACTGGAAGGTGGGTCAAAAGGCTTGATTATATTCAGGTTAAGCATTTTTGGCAGGGTTCCTGCACAGGTGATGGCTGTTAGTACTTCATGTACTTAGAGGCATAAAAAATCAGGTTGTTCCACAATTGGCGGTGCTAAATTTGTTCCCTGGATTAAGTTGGTGATTGCTGAATTTCTTCATAGGCATATTTTCCCTTTGTATTTATTAATCTGTGGTGTGTGATACTTTGTATGTACATGTGACATTTTGACACTATGCAAACATCCTCCCTTTACCAGATGGGTTTTAACTTCTATTGATGATCCTTGTCTGAATCACTGGGGATTGATTACAAATGGTGATTTTTCCAATTTTATCATTCCATTTCTTGCCTGGCATTTTCCTATAAACAAAAACTCCCTTTCCCCACTCTCTGAGTATCACTCTGGACTTACGAATTTTAAGAAAATGCTTTGACAATCTATTATAGTTATTCTTCTTAGTGGTCAGTGGAGTACCCTCAGACTGGGTTCTGTGGGCTTTTGATTTGACCTTATTAATTTGGGGGCACTTCCTTGCGTTCTGGCAAGGTGTTTCAAGCTCAACTTTGTTCTTTTGTACTTTTGGGGCTTGGGACCCCAAATCAGCCATTTCTTGAAGAAATACCATTTCTTTTAGTGGGGAATGGTATTAGTTATCAAGATGTGGGCACTCTCTAGTGGGGTGACATTACTTCTAAGAAAGATATATATGAAAAACTCTAATTCAAATTTAACATCAGAGTTTCTCCCATAACTTCTTTTATATTTAAATTTCTTTCCTTAGAGTTTCTACCGACAAATATACTTTTTTTAAACCTATAGTATACCTGAGAGTTCAAAAATTACATTACCAATAGCAGTACTAGCAATAAATCTGTGACATTTGAGGGTTTTTGTTTGCTTGTTTGTTTGGGTTCTTTTTTCTCCCAGAATATATACCACTAAGAAGGTATGGTTAGAGTACTAATAAGCACTTCTGAATACCTCTAAAGTGCTATCATTTCTGATCCTTGCTTTTTAAGCCTTAGATTATAATCTTTTCCAAACTGAAGAAATTCTTGTTTTCTGCTTTTAGTGGCATGTTTTCTATTCTTTAGTGATACAGTTTCTGTTCTTTAGTGGTACATGTAAAACACAAAATAGCTAAAAATGCACATCCTTTCTGATAACAAAGTAGACCAGAAAGGGGAAAGAATGCACATCCTAAGACTTAGCAATGTAATACAAATTTAAGTAAACAATTCAGGATAGCTATGAATGATAAACATCTGAGCCTCTACACTGACCAACATGCATTTAAGGCTGTTTAGCCATCAACTAAGCATCATCCCAGGATATATGTATTCAATGCACTGTACCTAGTGCATTGAGATAAATCTCCCAATAAGCACAAAAAAGCAAGTAGCTTGCTCTGTAGCAAATCACCATGCACCTATTGTGACTAAAGAAAGCCAACAATTATTATGACTACACACACATCTCTAATTCATCACCTTAGGCATTTGTTGAGAGAGAAAAAAAATGTGGACAAATCTGTGGCTATTTATAATCAGGAAAGGATACAAGAAAAGCTAATTTAAAGAATTCGGTCTCCCATTTGATCAACATGTATTAGTTTTATTGCATACTCATGTGCTTTGCAGTGGGTTAACACATTTCCAAAGGCAGGAGCTATACTTTCGCTTTCTTTAGCAGTGAAAGGAAATAGCTGTATATTCTAATGACAGTTTGGAGTCTTTAAATTTTATTCACTTACTGGGATTAAATAAATACTAGTTTAAAGACCTACAGGTTTTAGACACTGCTCTTTCTGGAGAATAAATGTGATTAAGTTTGGATACAAATGTTTCAAGAAAAATCAGACACAAAGTGGATTTTTGACACTTCAAAGGAGGTGGTAAGTCAGAAAGCCTATATGAAGTATCACTCTTTTTCAAAGCTTATAATTGTCTTTAATGCCATGTTAAATCATTGTGAAAATTAAATGAATATGTGTAAAGTGCTTAGAATGGTATCTGGCACATAGAACTGTTATCTCTTTGTGAGAATTAAAATTCAATATAGTTTTCTTTATAAATCCATGTTGCATAGAGAGATTAAAAATCTGAAAACAGATCAAGATGGTATAGAAATCAATATTGGAACTTATAATAAATATTCCACTATTTTCTTATCTATGGGGTTCAGGAAGAGTTCTCATTTGAGATTTTTACACAACTGTGAAGTTTAATTTATATTCGAGGAAGATCCTCCTGGTATCAGTTCTTAAAATACACAATTAGAATAAGAGCAGTTATCAAAAACTACATTTTATTTTAAACAAGTTTCTACTTTATTTAAGGAAAAGTACATTCTTTCTGGTTTGTCCTCCCTCTTAATTCTGGGTACACACGGCCACCCTCTGTAGCATTTTCAGTCCTTGCAAGTTGACTGCCATCCCAGTCACACTCACAAACCTGACCTAGTTTCCACCTCTATAGGTTATCTGACTCACCATGAGGGCGATGTGTGTGTATGTAGAGAATAAAAGGGAAGGCTCCTTCAAAAGAAAACAAGAAAGCAAGCAAGCAAGATGTTGGCACAGTTCAAAAGAACCCATCTGAGAAGAGGGCCTTCTTATGGGTCCAGCAACAAACCCTCAATCCCCCTGGGAAGGTTTCTTCCTGACATTTTATATAGCCTCTTTGTATCTTAGGACTTTATTTTTCATAACACATGACATGTAAAATTTTTAAAAAATTGTAATAAAATTATATATAGTAAAAAAAGAAAGAAAAAGAAGGGTAAATCATAAAAACAGTAATCAGTGAAAACATTTGGCTTCCACTTCAAACCTCTAGACAGATTTGTGTATCCATCCAGAACTTGCATATATTATTACACACACTTAATGTGTGTAATACTTCAACATAAATAGTAGTATTCATGCTACTCTGCTAATCATTCAACACTAACCTGGAGATTGTTCCCTATCAGGCGAGATTAGCTAATTAACTTAATCAAAACTAAGTAAGTTTTTGAGACAGTCTCACTGTTGCCTGGGCTAGAGCGCCCTGGCGTCAGCCTAGCTCACAGCAACCTCAAATTCCTGGGCTCAAGCAATCCTCTTGCCTCAGCCTCCCAAGTAGCTGGGACTACAAGCATGCGCCAGCATGTCCGGCCAATTTATATATATATATGTATTTTTTTTTAGTTGCCCAGCTAATTTCTTTCTATTTTTTTAGTGTGTGGGGGGGGTGTCTCGCTCTTGCTCAGGCTGGTCTCGAACTCCTGAGTCCAAAGAACCTCCCGCCTCAGCCTCCCAGAGTGCTAGGATTACAGGCGTGAGCCACCACGCCCGACCAAAACCAAGTAAGTTTTAACAAAATAGTTTTAAATAAATCAACCTCCTCTCCAATAGGTTCTTTCTGCTACAGTTTAATTAGATTCCGGTTGCTACTAAAGTTTTTAATTAATATGTGAAGCAGCCGTTTTCAAACTTGAGCGGACAACGTTATCACCTGGAAAGCTTGTGGAAACACATTGCTGAGCCCACCCCCCGGCGTTTCAGGATTAGGTCTGGGGCGGGGCTTGAGAACTGCATTTCCAATAAATTCCCAGGTTATGCTGAGGGTTCAGGGACCACACTTTGAGAATCAACCACCAGTATAAAGGTTGCATTAAATCCCATTCCTCCCACCTCCCAGCACTGGTCGCCTAAGAAGGCACAAGCGACTCCTCGTCTGGAAACCTCGAGAAGAACCCAAAAGTACCCGCCCCAAAAGAAACAGCTCCCCGATGCAAGCCGGAACCGAGGTAAGACGAACCTATGTTCCGCGTCCGGCGCAGCCAGACTACGCCACTTCCCTCACGACTACACCCGCCTTCTCCGCGTCCCTAACATGAGTAAGGTGGACTGCTTAGAGGGCGCGAGGAGTCACGTGAGGCCAGCGACATCTCGCGAGTATTTGTATCTCTCGCGAGACTTCACCCGCCTCTGTCTTTTCCTCCTTCCAGCGCCCGGCTTTCCTCCCCTCCCCCTCACCGCCGACCGAGTTTTTCCTTTTCCGACAGAGTCGCCTTGTCGTCGCGGAGGTTTTTTTTTTTTTTTTTTTTTTTTTTTTTACTGCTGCTGTTGCTGCTACCACCACCACCCCTGGGCTAATTTGCCCTGACCCTTTCCCGCCGCCCTGCCCCCAACCCCACACAAGGTAACAAACCCCGTGGGGGGAGACAGTAAGGCTTCGCCGGGCCTCGGTCTCTCCCGAATTGAAGCCGAGGCCGAGGTCGACTGGCCAGCCTCGTCGGAGAAGTCTGGGCGTCGGCAATAGAGTTGGGAGCCACCGTCTCCTCGCCCACCCAGAGTTGAGCCTTGAGGGGCCCCCAGTGCCGTGGCGGCGAACTAGGCCAACTAGGGGAATCCGTCGGGTGGGGTTGGGACGCCCGTGGCGGTTCCGGGAAGAGCTTACTTCAGGGTTGTGGGGCTCCGGCAGTTTCCCTGGAAACTGATGTTTGAATTTCGAGGTCTGAAATAATTATGCAAGTAGTGGCGGGCTTTGAGGTGTTGGGGAACTGGAAGGAGGCAGGTCGGCTTGCTTTAACCCTTTGAGACCTTTCTAGATGCCAGGCTTTCGTTGAACGGAAATGTTAAGAAAGAAGGATCCTAGGAAGTCTTGTATGTTTGCTTTTAAGTCATCAAAAACAGTTAGTTCGTATCTTATTTTCAGGAAAATGAGTGAGCTGGATTTGGCAAAAGGCATGATCCTTACTTAAATCGGAGCTTATTTGCACTGTTTTACTGAAGAAATTCATCAACAACTATTTAGAGGCCTGGGTGAAAAATTTTTGTTCTGAAGAACTAAATGCACTCTTAATTGAATAGTTCAAGTAGAGTTATTTATGTATTTAATTTTAAAAAATTCTTATTTGGTTTTAGAAGCAAGTGCTTAAAAATAAGATTTTTTCCCCCAAAAGATTCAACTCTTACAACAGACCAGTGCTTTTTAAAAAGAAGATACAACAGCCTCGATTATTGAGCCAAACACAATGCCTTCCCTATAATAGGAGTTTAAAGAAAATTAGAAATTTTCCTTTCCCTCTTACGTCCTTTTCTGCTTTTCTCTTTATATGGAATTTATCTCACGTGTTTATAATCCTCAGAATCAATCTATTTTTTTTTTTTTTTTTGAGACAATTGTCTTGCTCTGTTGCCCGGGCTGGAGTGCCCTGGCATCAGCCTAGCTCACAGCAGCCTCAAACTCCTGGGCTCAGGTGATCCTCCTGCCTCAGCCTCCCGAGTAGCTGGGACTATAGGCATGTGCCACCATGCCCGGCTAATTTTTTCTATATATTTTTAGTTGGCCAATTAATTTCTTTCCATTTTTAGTAAAGACGAGGTCTCACTATTGCTCAGGCTGGTCTTGAACTCCTGACCTTGAGCGATCCTCCTGCCTCTTCCTCCCAGAGTGTTAGGATTATAGGTGTGAACCACCACGCCGGCCTATGGTTTGATTTTTGGTCCAGTTTTCATGGCCTTAACC
Organism: Cheirogaleus medius; assembly: GCA_008086735.1. Taxonomy (NCBI): domain Eukaryota; kingdom Metazoa; phylum Chordata; class Mammalia; order Primates; family Cheirogaleidae; genus Cheirogaleus; species Cheirogaleus medius. Next base: position 9,641,803 of record VBSM01003143.1, read on the forward strand.
CTTTCTATTTTCCCCAGATGTCAGAAGATTTAGCAAAGCAGCTGGCAAGCTACAAAGCTCAACTCCAGCAGGTTGAAGCTGCATTATCTGGAAATGGAGAAAATGAAGATTTGCTAAAATTGAAGAAAGATTTACAAGTAAGTATAGGTGGACAATTGTAGTTTTTCTGTGTTTTTCAAATGACTTATTGCGTAGAATCCATAGGCACCCAAAGCACCATTTGGAGAGGGTACTCCTCCTGTGTGTGTGTTCACGAGTGCATCTGTTTTAGTGTTATATGTATATGCACATAGGCACTGTGGCTTGTAGAAGGAGGGTTGCTTCCTCTGTATATATCAAAATGAGTGACACATTATTCTTAAATAAATCTTGGGTGCTTCTATAATTTTAAAAATAAGAGTTGGTTTTGGAAGTCTCTGTCAAATTCTCAAAAGAAGAGGTACATACAACTCTACAATGAAAAGTGGTTTTATTTTTTAAGACCTGGCAAGGGAAATTTAGTTCAAAAGATATTACAACTAAGATTAAAAAAGAAAAGTATAACTATATTAAGATTCTTTTTAATGCCACAAGATTCTTTGAAAATGTGGCTTTTTCCCCCCAAAGTTGTGCCTTAACACCTTGTACTGGAAACATATTTCAGCAAATGAGAGGGCCAAGTTAAAAAAAAAAAAACTACACATCATAAAAATACTTCAGGAGGTACATGTTCTCTGCATAGATATTTTAAGTTAAGGTTAGGTTTTACAGTGTAGTTGCTGACAATTGTTGAATTGATGTGGTGAAAAGGAGATCTTAATTTGTCTGTCATGGGAGAGTTAAGTAGGTATGAAACCTTTTTTTTTTAAACCTGCACTGGGATTTCAAGACAAAGTGATAGTAAATATCTATTGTTTCTTAGGACAACAGGTTTATTAAGAAAAACAGCATATATAATTTGTAAATATTAATACATGGGACTTTTCATCTTAAGAATGTCCTTTAACTTCTGAACCTGATTTTTTAAAAAAGTTTTAAGAGTATTTTGATGATCTCTTCACTGATTCAGTATAAAACTCAAATCTGTGTTCCATCTAAATAATCTTTTCCCTCCCTTTATCATCCTGTTGTCCATTAAAACCATTAATATTTTATGGCTATTAGAACTGCAGACAAATGGAACTTAACCTGAAATGGGGTCTAGAGTGGGGATTCTGAAACTGCTTATCTGGGCATAATTAAGATGAGTGGAATATTTTCAAATTCTAGATTTAGGATAATGGTATATTTTTAAAAACTATCTGGGATAATTTCAATATGAATAGGACCCCTTCTTCAATGTATAGAAGCTAGGTCTGTGGATTTTAGGGTGCCAGTCAATAAGAAAAAGGTGTTTGGGGCCATTTCTCTCACAGGCCCTTCATTAGAAATATCCCAGTGGTTTGCTCTCTGCCCATTCATTTGATTTGCTTATATGTTGTGAGTATACATTGAAGATGAGGCGATAGAGGCAAAGTGACCTCTTGTATACTTATACTCTGTAAAGTACTAACTTTCTGTTTGCCCCAACGAGACATGTCCAGTCTACTTTTACCAACCTAAAAGCAGTCCTTTTTTTCTTTGAAGAAAAGAAAACATTGTGTGCCAGTGTTTTCTATATTGCTTCCTTCCTGGGCAGTATATGTGGAACTGGTAGAGGGGGAGTTGGGAGTGGAGTTTGAAATATTATCAGGTCTTTTTTAATATTTCTGGAATAAATTGTCATTTGAGTCTGGGTAGAACTGCTTTACTGTGACATGATCTGTACTGTGTGGAGAAACCATCATGGTTGACGTTATAGTAAGCACCTAAAAGGCTTACCCTAGGGTTCAGTTAATAATGACCTGGGAATCATTTATGTGTAAAATATCCTCTTTTCTATAGCCATTTAGAACAGCACTACCCAATAGAACTTTCTGTGATGTTAGAAACGTTCTATATCTGCTGTTCTATACCATAGCCACTAGCCACGTGTGGCTATTCAACACTTAAAATACAGATCAGGTTACTGAGGAGCTGAGTTTTTAATTTAATTGGATTAAATAACTACATGTGACAACCATGTTGGATGCCAAAGATTTAGAAGGTTAAGTTCTAATACTTCTGGTAGTAATAACAGCAGTGCCTTTCCTGACCAGTTTTGATCACAGTTTCTTTTCCTCTTATTCTATCATGAGAAAAAAAGTTTAATTTTGGTTACTAGGTTAGGTCCATTTTGAACTGAAAACTACTCAAAGATGGAAGGCATGTTTTAAGATTAAGTAAAATTCTGAAAAGTATTTGGCTACATGCTTCCACTTAGTAATTGTCTCCATTGAGGCTACAGTTACAGCTTCTGTTTTGCTATGGGTTTTTCCCTCCCTCCTTTTTTTCTTCTCTGCTTTCTGGGAAGTATCTCATGCCATTGGTTTTTAATTCTGTCTGTCATGTTTGGTGAGAAGTCTTTTCAGGCTGATTGAGTTTGTGGCTTCCTCATTTTCATATTTTTCAACTATCATATAGTTTCTAATTCCTGTGTTTCTCTTTTGGAATTATATCCTTATCCTGATTATTAATTTGTTTGCCATTTGATTTATGACAAAATGCTCTTTCTGTACTTTTTCTATGACTTCATTTTGCCAGTAAGGTTTCCATGTTTATTTCTTTTATGTACTGTTTTTCATATAGACTAAAGTTACTCAGCAGGCAGCAGATTAATCTTCTGAAGTCCTAACTGCCATTCTTTTTTCACTTCAAAAGTGGGTATAGTAAAATCCAGGCTAGCTAGCTAGCTAACTAGCTCCCAGGGGTAGTCTATGATAATCACAGAAATAGTAAATTTATTAGGCTGTTTTGCTGAATAAACTGGTTCTAAAGGAGGCAGGGGTCAAGTCACTTGTCTCATATATTACAGTGGCTCTCTGCATCCCCGAAACGCCTTCCTTCAGTAAGCAGAGTGCTTGAGTGCACCCCCTTTGACCTGCTGATATGTAGATCACAACACCTGATGCTTCCTGGAATTGCCGATTACTGTAACTGCTGCCCATCTGTCGATGAAGGAGCAGTTTCAGAACTCAGACTTGAGGGAGGAAAAGTAATTAATGGTATGTACCTTCAAGAAACCCCCTCATACCTAAAATAGTTTTTCTAATACTTTGGTCCATGTGCACATGTGAAGAAAAAAAAATTAGAAGGTTCTTCATAGTTTGGAGGTGGATGTAAAACTATAGCAAAGTTAATGGACACAATGAGTAAATGCTCTGGACTATTTTTAAAGGGTCATTTCAACACAGGACTCTGAAAATTCTTTATAATATGCACAGCTTTTCAGGACTCTTTTCTTTGATGAAAATGTATTTCCTTATGAAAATACAGTGGGAAAATGTTCTGTCCTAAAAGAAATAGAGTTCCGAATTTGAGACCCATAAATGCAGAATTCATGTTTGTGCTTTAATAGTTAAGTGATCCCTGGGAAGTGATCCCTAGGAAGATGTGGAAGTATTTAATGATAGGGATTGTGTGAGTTCTTGAGTCAAGCTTACTGGATTACGTTCCTGGCCCAAAAAGTGATTAACTAAAAGCCAAACTGGATAATTTACTCTTCTTCTCTGTATACTACTTAATGTATTTAATTTGGAAGGTTCTTAGGTTTATTTGCAAAGGACTATCTAAAAAGTATTTAAATGGCTACTTGGCAACTAGTAAAACTTAGAGATGTTATTTCTACTGAATTTTTAACTCAAATCTGAGTCTTGTAGAACTGACCTTTCTCTAAGAGCTTATATTCATTTTTTTTTAAAGACTCAGATACTAGTTTTTCAGAAATAGCTAGGAAGATTTAGAATCTTTAGGAGAGAGGTAATATTTACTGGCTACTGAATCAGAACTATTAGAAAACTTCAGTGGGAACCAAAAGAATCTTAGTACACAGTTTAACTTTGCTAATTTTTTTCCCTAAACACACAGTACGATGTTTTAAATGCAACAGTGGGGGAATAGGTATGCAAGATCTTAGATAAGATGAAATATAACATGGATCTTCATTAGAGTAAAAAATATAGCAGATAGGTAGCAGAATCTGTCAATGTGTACTATTTCTCAAATTTTTAAACCATCTCTATACCAAACATCTTTGAATGAAGCCAATAAATATAAGCCTGAATTACAAAAAATATCTGTCACACAGGCGTTGCCTGTTTGTGTTTTTGTTGTTTCCTTTTAAATGAAGCCTAATGTGCTTAATGTTAAGGTATGGAATATTTTAAATCTAACCTGGTAATTTGCTTACCCAGATGGGGTGAGTTTCATAATAAATGAATAGGATGACTACTGGTTTCTTTTATATATGCCTATAGTATTTTAGTAGAAATGTGTATAAGTAGGAACATTTTTATTACTAATAGGGCTGCTTCAAGTGTTTTGAAGATGAGGGGGTGGCTGTGCTACTACTGCCAAGTAATTTCCTATAAAGCAGTAGGGTTGCATAAAATATACATGACAATGATAAGAATAAAAGTGATCTCAAATCTAATTTAGTCCCTCATACTTGACTTTACTTCTTTAAAGAGATCTAGTCAGCTAAAATAGTTACTTAGAAATAATGCATGATATTTAAGCTAAGTCTACTCTATTTCCATTAGTATTTGTGGTTAATTAAATTGAAAGGCAACTATATGGGCTTAAATCACAGCTCTACCACTTACTAGTATAAAAGGTTGTATGTCGGTTTCTACATGGGGATAATCACACTACTCTCTTAATAGTATTATGAACAGCAAATAAATATATATAGAGTACTTAAGTGCTATACAGTGTAAGAGCTGTTGTCATCAGTAGCAAAGTAGTTCACAATGTGAATTATAAAAATAATGTTATGGTTTTTGTTTTTCTCTTTTTAGGAAGTCATAGAACTAACCAAAGACCTTCTGTCAACTCAACCTTCTGAAACTCTTACAAGTTCAGACAGTTTTGCTTCTACTCAGCCCACTCATTCATGGAAAGTAGGAGACAAGTGTATGGCAATCTGGAGTGAAGATGGACAGTAAGTGTAGAAAAAAAAAACTCTAACTATAACATGAAATAATAAAATACAATGGTAAGAAGTTTTTATTCAGTTTGAACTACTCTGTTTTAATCTTTCTACATAGGCAATATGATTTATAGAGCCAGTTTGATTCTTGGATGGTTGCCATTAATACAATATAGTTTTGACTTTAGATTAAGTTTTGGGGGAGAACAATGGCTTGGATACTAGAGGAAAGAAAAATGAAAGCAGAGAAAAATGGTTATTTCTAAAATCTAAATTCTTTTCGAATTGAAAATTGAGTGAATGGTTGATTCTCAGACTTTTGTGACTTGCACACACTGAAATCATTCTTATAAGAAATAATCTTTTCTCAAAGAGATTAAAGAGCATTGAGCAGAAAATGTTGTAAGGGACTTTGCAACAATATTTTGATTAGGATTTCCTTTTTTGATAGCAGGTGGTTAACTTCAACCAGTCCTTGTATTATCTTTGCCAAAAAGGCCATTTGATTATAGAAGTTTCATTTTAGACACATGTAATGATTGTATCACTACAGTATAAGTCTTGTAGGCTGAGTACTAAACCTTTACTCACCTGCTTACAGCCATGATATCTTTACAGGTGTTATGAAGCGGAGATTGAGGAGATAGATGAAGAAAATGGCACCGCTGCAATCACCTTTGCTGGTTATGGCAATGCTGAAGTGACTCCACTGTTGAACCTCAAGCCTGTAGAAGAAGGAAGGAAGGCAAAAGAGGATAGTGGCAACAAACCCATGTCAAAGTAAGTAACTGTGACTTTTTTAGTATTTTATGTGTGATTTCCCCATTTGGGTACTTGAGGTAGTCTGCAGAGAGAATCTCAGGAGGCTAGATTGAGGTGAGAAAGTTATAATACTGATTATTACCACTGTTTTGAAGATTACTGATAATAGGGTTAACATTGTATGTGTATGCCTAGGTAAAGTGAAGACATTTTGGTTCACTCTTGGGCACTCAATAAATATTAAGAGGATACTCTGCACTAAGAACATTTTCCCGGTATATTTTTATAAGCCAGATGCTAGAGCTTACACCACAGTGAAGAAGACCAACTTGGGCCTTGTCCCAACTGAGTTTAATAAACATCTAGGGCAGAAAAGGCATAATTAAACAAGTGCTTTAATAATAAAGTATAAAAGTTATGAAGGGGATATAATAGGTAATTTAAGGGAACAAAGAAGAGGTACCAAAACTATACTTCCATTATCAGGGTAGGTTTCTTTGAGAAAATGACATCTAAACTGAGACTTGAAAAGAACAGGAGTTAGCAAGGGTTAAAAAAAATTAGAAGGCCATGTGACATTGAGTATATATATGGGTTTGCATCCTCTGTTATTAAAAAGCCTTATGACCTTGGAAAAGCTGCTTCACATCTGTTTCCTCATCTGTAGAATAAGGGGCAATAGTTATGTACATTAACTAGGTTGTGAGGATTAAAGTGATAACATCAATAAAGCACATAACACAGTTCTTGACATGTAGTAAAGGTTTAGTAAATATTTACTTTTTAAAAAGGGTAGGCATAAAAGTAACAGAAATCCCTGTGGTAACAACTTGAGACTGGAAGGTGGGTGGTTTGAGAAGAGGATAGAGAGGTAGAATCCAGGTTATAAAGAGCTGGTAATCCACTGATACATTTTAAGTTGATGGGATATTATGTGATCAGATTTGAGCTTTAGAATGACGGCTGGCAAAAGAGAAGGCAGCTACTGCTATGATCCAGGTATAAGATAATGGCAGCCTGAACCCAGGGATTGGGAATGGAGAAGTGTATGGTTTTGAATGGTTTTTAACAGGCCAAATTAACAGTATTTTTAGTCTTTGACTTCTGTGTAAAAAGCCATTCTTGGCTTCATGGTAGTGATATGGTACTGGGAGTCTAGATTTTGCCTTTCTTAAAGATCTCTTTCTTCATCCTTCATTTGGTTAGAAGTTAATGTTAACTGAGCAGAAATTGAGAGTTTTATTTAGAATTTTTGGAAACACTTTTTTTTTTGTTTTTATAAGAATTGTTAGCAATGATTTCCTTTGTTGCTACTAAATTGCTCTAGGTGAAATAGTTTTATCTGCATTGAATCTCTTCATACATTTTTTTCTAAATGCTGTACTTGCTAACTTTATATCTATTTGGAAATTGATAAAGGTTTAGACATCTATCAATATTGAAATTCAGTTTATTCCTAAAACAACTGGCAAAAGCTATATAAAAGTCAAATAAAAATTCACATTGAAATGTTTGATTTATATGTGTAATAGATTATAGTTATGTTTAAAAGCTTCCACTGATGCTACATATTTCAAAAAAAACCATTTCTTAGTAGTACTAGGTGATTGGCATTGATTTTAATGAGTTAGTGCTTTTTATTCATGGAGCGGAATATATGTTTATTTGGTTTTTTGGGGGGTTTTTTTGCACTGCTAATGTCTACAAAGAAGTCATCTTTTAAGTCTTAACAGTCGATATTTAGCTCTGTTTTTTCCACACAGAAAAGAAATGATGGCCCAGCAGCGTGAATATAAAAAGAAGAAGGCTTTGAAAAAAGCACAGAGAATAAAAGAACTTGAGCAGGAAAGAGAGGATCAGAAGGTGAAATGGCAACAGTTCAACAACAGAGCCTATTCTAAAAACAAAAAAGGCCAGGTTGGTAAATCTTTTAATCACAGTTTCTAAATTTGAAAAGTGCGACTGTCAGTTAAAATGACTTTAATATGAAAAGAGAGGTACATAGATTTTTAGAAGTACATGCTTAACCAGATCTTAAATTCAGAATCATCAATCCTCAATTTGGCTTATTGAAAAATAACCTCTGTTATTAGCCACTGTCTCTGCAATAAAAAATATGAATTGAGTTTATATCAGAAATTACGAAGTCTATGCTCTTTTCCTTCTACAAACTAAAATTAAAAAATTATTTGCTACCTTACCACTTACAGGCAGTCTGCTGAACTCTACCTGCTTTATTAACATGCTTTTATGCTGGGCATCACTGGTAGATGTTATTTAAAAGAGCATTCAAGTTCCCTGATACATTTATCTTTCTAAGTGTTTTAGAGGTTGAGGGAGGTAGAAAATAACCATAGCATTCATATAGAAGTTCAGAATAAGTATAACTTGGCTTTCATATCTTAGTTTTTGTTACTGTCAAGATAGCTCCTCCAGTGGTGGACATGACTTCTGGAAAGTAGCACTTCCTTTTCATAAAGATGTTTATTTTGTGACTAACAAGGGCCAAGAGACAATTTAGGCATCATAACAGGCCCCACAGTAAACATCAATACAGCCAGAGTTTTAGTCATGCTAAAATGGATAGCTCATAGCTAAAATTAGGATTGGAGTCTGCAAAACTAAAATTTTTAAGACACCTGAAGGCAAGTGGTTATGAGGTTAATAGCATGTAGTGATATTTTCCACAACTTACAAGTTGGAGTAAATGGCTTCCAGCATAGCCCATTTCAGTAACCATTGTGACACTAAACGAAAGCAGTGTGCTTTTTCTTTTGTAAAATAATTGAAAACCAGAACATATTTTAACATATAAAATTTGAAACTTTACTTTTTCCAAAACTAATCAGGAATGATTTCTGTTTTCTTTCCTGTAGGTAAAGAGGAGTATTTTTGCCTCACCTGAGAGTGTAACGGGCAAAGTTGGAGTAGGAACTTGTGGAATTGCTGATAAACCTATGACACAATATCAAGATACTTCTAAATACAATGTTAGGCATTTGATGCCTCAATAATCAGAAAAACTGTTGGATTTCATCTCAGCAGGGCTTTACATTTACCTTTTTATCCTTATATTTTTCTAAAGGTAAATTATTTGTTAGATGAGTAAGGAAGATACCATTGTTGTCATTGTTTGACTTCAATAGAATGAAACTTGAAGAAATTGAATTTGATAACTGCTATTCATTTAATTTTTTTCATTACTACTACCACAATTCCCTCAAAGTTTGTTGAATAAAGCAACTTTTCTAGATGCTGCTTAGTACAGCACTTAGATGAATTGTTGATCTTCCTATTATCAGGCCCCCACTTAATCTATGGTATATACTTTTTGTAAGTCATAACTTGGAATTTTCAGATGCTTTGAACTTGATACATATTCTAGCAATTCATTGAAACATCAGGGCAAAACAACCTGCTAAAGAGATCTTTACCTTTTTTTTAATCTTCAACTTTGAAACCTAGCTTTTGGTCCAGTTCAGCCTAAATATAGGTTAATTTGTAAATGGCAAAGTTTGTTTTGAGGTTTTTCCTTCAATACTTTGTTTCCTAGCCTATTATACCATTGCTAAAGTTGATCCAGCTTTTATTTTTATTCGAGTTTTAGTTTTATGTAAGAAACCATGTTTAGGATGAGCTACCTTTTCTAAGGTATTTTTGTTTTCTGTATGTTTGCTTTTTTCCTGTGTTGATTTTTCACTTAGTTGTGGTACCATGTTTTGGATGTGTAATGTTTATGTGGGAAGACAAAAAGCTGATGTATAGCCCTGTATACAGTGTAGATACTATTTTTGTAAAAAAAAAAAAAAACAAGGCTAAATTAATGAACAAGAGTACTGAATGTTTCATCATTAAAATTTCCTGTATTTCTTGTGCATTAATCTGACCATAATTTTCCTGTATATTATGTTCATGTAGCTGAGTTTATAATTTTTAACTAGATCAAGTCAGCATTTGTTGGTGTAAGTGAACATCACAATTACTGTCAGTTGAGTTTAAGCCAAATATATGCATAGAAAAGGGTCTTCCTATTGATGGAAGAAGATGATTTTTAGGATGTATGTTAACTTCAGTTTTGTATGTTTAACTTTTATTAAATAAAGTGTTTCTAAAATCTCCAGGGTGTGTTAACGAAAGGATGATGTCTTTAGCTGCCAGCATTGGTATAGTGATTAAGCACACAGCATTGCCGTGGAAGAGAATATTCAGTGTGTGATAAAGATTTCAATAAATCCTTAAGTATTCCTTCCATTAGATAAAAAATTGGATCCTAAAGTACAAGCCAGTCTTATTTTAAGGGCTTGTGTTATGTATAGGGATGTTTGTAAATTTTTGGTGGAAGGGGAAAATGAGTTTTTATTTCATGAATTTTAGTTTTTTCATGAATTGAAACTTAGAAGGATAGTGATGAATAGTAGAATTCTTCATCTCTCCCTTCTACTTCCAGCCCCCTTTCAATCCAGGTGGTCACTGTTTTTTTTCCTATAACCTATGGCCATAGGGTAGAACATGAAGGACAGAAACAAAGGCACAAGTTGCAGTAGAAAAAGGACTAGGAAAAGCCTGAAAATTTCTAAATGTTAATACTCATTTTGTTACCATTGTAACAAACATCTTAAGAGCGTACTAATAAGAGTAGCCATGAAAGATTGCAAGAGAATCCTCTGAATTAAAAAAAACTGGAAAGAAAGTTGGTGTAATTGTGTGACCTTAGAAAATGGTTTTTGTTGAGATTACCTTGGTGTGTTTGTTGGAATAAGTTCACCTGGTGTTTGTGTAGGCAGGACTGTTGTTAACAGACTTCTCCCTCCTTTGACTTTATGATTTGCCTTTTCTGCATGTTAATTTCCCCTGGGGGCTTTGTAGTAGGGAGAGAGAAAAGGAAACAAAAGTAACCCTGTCATAAGAAACTTTGTTTTGAAAATAGGAGGCGTGTAGGTAAGGAAATCAGAAAGAAACCTTTGTGTCAAAAGACCTGGATGTGGCCCTTTGGAAATTCCTGGTGTCAGAATGATGTTGGTGTCTCTGGACTAAAGTAAAAGTTAGGACTGGGGGGGTGGAGAGTACCTGTCATACAGATTAGATACTGAATTTGGGAAGATGGTTAATGAGAAGCATACAACCAATAGAGTTTAACCATCTTCATTTGTAAAAAACTATCTTCTTAAACCAAATATGAACCTTGGCCTCATGAATCTCTGTTATAAAATTTAGTGTAGAATTTTCTTTCTGTCAAGAAAAGAGACTTGAAGTTCTGAAACTGACAGACTGAAATGTTAAATATTGATTTATGGCTCCTAAGTAGGAATGATTGCATGTAACTTCTTAAAGCTTGACATTTGATTTTGTTGACCATTTCAAGGAAAGAACAATCCTAACACCTCAAAAATTAGTAACCAAAATTTTTAATTTTAATAGTAACCACAGGTAACAAATGCTTATGTAAAGAGGCTATAGAACATACTGGAAGAGTAAGGACTTTAGGACCAGACTGCTGTTTGAGTCCTGGCTTTCCCATTTATTACCTATTTGTATTAACTCTGCTGTGTGTATTTCTCAGCTGTAGAATGAAAATACCTGTTTTATTCGGTTTTAAAGGTTGAGTTAATATGTGTAAAGAGTTTACTAGAATATCTGGCATATGGTAAGCACTACAGAAGTGTCTGCCATTACTGTGCAGAGTGGCAATGGTGATTACCTGATCTGTTTTCCTTGAAGAATAATGATATACATTACAATGGGTAACAACACCCATTGTTTATTATTTGAAGCCCCAAATTATAACTATTACTGAAATGTTATCAAATTACCAAAGTTATAAGATACATTAGGTAAATTCTAGTAAAGGTTTAAATTAACTATTATACCAGGGCATGTTTCTTAATGGGAAGGACGGGAAGGTTCTAATAAAAATCACCCCTAATGTTTGTTTAAAGAATTCTTGGGTCTGAGTCTTACCCTAGACTTAATCCAGGCCAAGGTGTTTGTCTGACAAACACCACAGGTGATTCTGATGTGCACCGCTGGCTAGAACCATATTTGGGGTTAAATGTAAAAGCAGTTTTACATTTTTACTTTTGAAATGAAAAATTACCTTTAGTGGCAATTTTGTTAGCCTAATTATGAAGACTAGGCATCAAACCAAAATGAAATGCATGTTAATACAGCAAAACATTTTTTAAAATGCTTGTTATTTGTCACAATGAAAGGGGTATGTGTGTTTTCAGTATTATGTATTTTTAATGATGAGTGTGCCTGCCTTGAAAATAGCAAGGGAAACCATCAGGTAATATAAAGGGAATTTGTATTAGATCATTAAGTATGAAATGTCCGATTTCCTTAAGTACTAAGTTTGACAGTTGATATCTCTGACATTTCACTTTGACGCTTCTTGTTTTATTTTTATTGTAAAGGTACACCCTCATTCTTTCAAACGTGGTTTGGCTTGTGATTATCTTTAAAAATTTTTTTAGAGCAAGTTTTGTAAAACCATGGATTAAGTCCAAAATTCATGTTATTTTTGAGTATGAGTTCCATCATGGAACCATTGCTGCGCAGACAGCTCAAAATACCAACAAAGTGTTTGGGAAAGATGTGGCTAATGAGTGCATAGTACATGTATGGTTTGAAAAGTTCTGTTCTGGTCATTTTCATCTTGAAAATGATCCACGTGGGTGACCAGAGACCAAGGTGGATAATGATGAGCTGAAAGCTGTTGTGGAAGCAAATCCATCTCAACCTACACCTGAATTAGCAAGGTTTGACATTATTCCAACAGCATTGGACCATTTGAAATAAATCAGCAAGGTAAAGATGCTGGATAGATGGGTTCCACATGAACTAAATAAGCGTCAGAAAAGAAATCATCTGGAAGCTTGCCTTTCTTTGCTGTCACAACATAAAGGCAAACCATTTCTACACCGTATTATGTGTGATGAAAAATGGATTCTTTTTGACAATTGCAAACGTGTGGCACAATGGTTGGATAAAGATGAAGTGCCAAAAGGCAGTCCAAAACCAAATATTCATCAAAAAGAGCTAATGGTGTCTGTTTTGTGGTCCAGCACTGGGGTTATCCACTGCAGCTTCATGAAACCTGGTCAGTTGATTACAGCGGATGTCTACTGCAACCAGTTGGATGAAATGAGGATGCTTGCGCTTAAGGCAGCTGAGATTGGTCAATAGAGACAGGCCAATCCTTTTGCAAGACAATGCTGGGCCACATGTTGCACAAACAATGCTCAAACTACAGAGGCTGGACTTGGAAACTCCATATTCACCAGACCTTGTACGAACTGACTACCACTTCTTCCAGGCTTTGGGCCACTTCTTGCAAGGAAAAATGCTCAATTGTCAACAAGCTGTGAAACACTTTTTGAGATTTCATCGTCTGTCAATTGCTCTCCAGGCTTCTTCACTGCTGGCATAAAAAAGCTACCGTTAAGATGGCAAAACTGGGCTGGGTGCGGTGGCTCACACCTGTAATCCTAGCACTCTGGGAGGCCGAGGTGGGAGGATTGCTTGAGCTCAGGAGTTCAAGACCAGCCTGAGCAAGAGCAAGACCCCATCTCTTGTTAAAAAATTAAAAGTCAAGATGGCAAATTTGTGTTGATAGTTTAGGCACGTTCTTTGATTACTTGTACTGCTTCTTGTTTGAGATATAATAAACCAAACTTTATTTGAAATTGGACACTTCATATTTAATGACCTAATGGTTTTGTGACTTGTGTCTATAGACTGTAGTTTTATAATTACACCTTTTATAAGGGAAAAAATACTAGTTGTAAATTCAGCCAAAAAATATACTTAAATATTTGATTTGGCTTTTTGCCTTAACTTGGGTATTGAGTGAAATATAAAAGGAAGAAAATCTATTAAAACCAACAAGGTTTTGTATTTGTTAAAATCTTGACAGGGTTCAATAAGTGCTGATTTGTATCATTTGTATCGTACTATGAAGCAATCAATTAGTATAAATGGTAAATTACATGTTCAACAGTAAATGTAAACATTCTTTACATCTAGGATTTTTGAGTTGCACGTTAAACTGAATTTTTACTGCAGTGGAGAGGAAGAGCATAGCAGGCAAAATAGCAGGTAATATTGTAGTTTAAACAAACAAACTGGAAAACCCAAGTAATTGAATCCCTTTATCCTATCAATTTTTAAAAGGCATATATATGTGCATAGTTATGTTCTTAAGAAACACTTTAGGAGGTTCACAAACCAGTATTATAGATGGGGCATTCTAAGATTTTGTTTTGGCCTAGCCAAAAAAGTAAGTAAAAGAAAACAAGATGATGTTAGATTTCTGTGAGGTTTTTCAAATGCTTTTTTTGCCTTTCCAATTTATGTATATAATGGTTGTTCTTTTGTGCCCGTGAGTGGGGTAAAGCAGATCTGAGAATAACACTGGGTTTGTGGTAGTACTTGGGGCCCAAAGTCATGGTGGTTATTTTGCTGGTTCAGGATTTCTCTTTCTTGGTGAAACTGATATGCTTTTGTTTTTTTCCCCTTTCAAGCCCTGTACTTAATTTAGCAAGATGCAGTGAATTTCTGACCAGAGAAACAAAAGAATTCAGGCTTGGAGGAAACACTTGACTCCATATCCTGGGAAAACTAGAGTTGAAGCCTGAGATCTGCAGCTAGGCTAGTCTTTAATAGATGGTAATTGTCCAGTTGTTCATTGCTCAGAAGTAGCAGGAAGGAGTAAGTATCCCTTTGGTTCTTTTGCCTGGAATTTTTCCCTCCAAAAGTGCTCTCAGGTTTAGCTGACCTAGGATTCCAGAGTAAGTGTGATGAAGCTACTAATTTAGAAATAACTGATCTCTTGAATTTATATTCTCTTTATGATTTTAGAGATATGTTATGGATTTTGTTATATTTTTACAATGCTATTCTGTGACCTGGTGTGGACATCTAAAATAAATATCCCAGTTATTGCCCTACTAATGTCTTTAAGCGTTTCCCATGGCAAAGTGTTAAGAGCTTAAGGATATGGGGAAAATTTTTACAATTACAAACATGTTAGTTGGCAGTATTTCCCTGAATATATTATGACTGTATAAGACAGGTAAAACAGGACCAGGAAGTGAAGTTGTCAGCCAGTGCATTTATTTTGAACTATACTGCCTATTTAAAAGGATGAGATATTCCACAATGAGTTTCCTATTAGATCTGGTAGATGGGTCAAGATAGCTGATTCTCTTTTCTTGGCAAGGTCAGCACTAAATACTAACTAGGGCACTCAATTATCAGTGTATAATATGCTCAACTTCAGGTTAGTCCTTATTTTAAAAAGACCAGATGATCACTAAAACCAATGCTATGTTAATCTTATGAAGCCTTTATTTTAAAAATTCTACAGGACATCAAAATTGATTTTTTTTTTTTTTGACAAGGTCTTGCTGTGTTGCCCTGGCTTAGAGTGCAGTGGTGTAATGTGATTATAGCTCACTGCAGCCTCAAACAGCTGGACTCAAGCGATTCTCAACTTTCAGACTCCCAAGTAGCTGGGATTATAGGAGCACACCACCATGCCTGGCTAATTGTTTTTGTAGAGACAGTCTTGCCCAGACTAGTCTCAAATTCATGGCCTCAAGCAATCCTCCTGCCTCAGCCTCCCAAAATGTTGGGATTATAGGTGTGAGCCAATGCACCTGGCCAAAATCGAACCAATAATTTGGAAGTAGTCTTTTTCTGTAAATCCTAGAATCAAAATTAACTAAAATTCGAGATTGAGGATGAAAAAATTAGAAGATTGCATTCATCAGAGAAACTAGAGAAGTACATACCTCTTTCCTATTGGTGCTATATCTTCTTAGAGATTTGAGGGGGAATTAGAGCTGTTTTAAATATATCACTTTAAATCCTTAAAACCTTTCAAGATAGAGGTAGTATTTATAACAACTTTTCAGGAGGAAACAGGCTCCATGATGAAATTAAGTAACTTGCCCAGAGTCTAGCAAATGCTTGGAACTGGGATTAAAATATAATTAAAATTGCTTTTCCCACAATATGCTGTTTTTGGTAGGTGTGTTGGGAATCTCTGACTTTGCCTCAACAATCCTTGATACCTTTTAAAATCCCTTCATAATGCCAAAAGCAGTCATTGTCATGGGGACTAGAAAAGTCATTTCTATAGTTCTGGTACCTATTTCTAACCAGAAACTACAGTCACAGTAACTATCAGAATCCTTTGGTAATATGCACTGGGAAGGTTTCACCTCTTAAGATATCACTCACAGGTATTTTACAAACAGGTTAATGGTGTAGCTAAAATAATTCCCTAAAAAAAGTTGAGAACAGATGAGAATGACAAATGGCTTTTGTGTCTTATCTGAAGCAGTTAAGATTGGGTACATTAAACCACATGCAGTTGTTATATGGAGTTATCAGATAAGCACCTATTTAAAATGTAGAACAGGAATAGCAATTCTAATTCAAACTCCATTAATTGCAGAGTTACTGATGTATCAACATAGACATTTAGGAGATAATTCCCTCTTAAGGTGTGGATACTAATCCATATTTTTGCCTTCATAGAGAAGGGTGGTACAAAAATAACTCGGGTATTCTTTGTTCACAGTTTTTATTTCTTGCAATTAACTTTTGTGTCTTCAAAGTTGATTTATTTTTTTAAAAAAGTAATACTTCTTACCCATTGTACAGTCTACCCCGCCCCAAGGAAAACAAACCCAGGGAAGGAGTAATTTAGGGGGCAGTTGAAATATGTACTTTAGGTTTGTAACAAAGGCTTCCCAACCCATCCTGTACATATACAATAAAATGGCAGCACCTCAAATTCACCTGAATGAAGTCTCAAATTCCAGCCCTAGGCCAAATGATGCAAATGAATACCACGGGAATAAAGTGGAAGCTTAGTTACTGGTTTCCATTTACTTTCCATGGTAGTTAGCACAGTCTTTAAACTGTCTCACTTGGGAAAGTCAAAAATAAGCAAATATATAGAAAACAACATCTTGACCCAGCCAGGAGTAAATTATAAATGAAACCAGAAATAATTTACCTGGGCCACAGAATTGAATTTGTTTTGTCATGTTTTTCATTAAGTTCCCAGCACCTGAAATGTAGCAAGTTCTAATATTGGGCTTCTAAAGGCATGCAGTTTTTCATACACATGTACTTCAGAGAATTTCTTTCACTCAAACATAGCACAATCAAGGAAAACTTTTGGAGGCACAGGAAAAGCACAAGAACAAGTAAATATATGCTGAGGCCTAACATGACCAAGATGGTGTACAATTCATATATAGAAGCAGTGAATGCTGTTAAAGTGCTACTCACAAAAGGACAGTCTAGCATTAACACACAACTCAACTGCACTGCTAAATATGGTTGTCTTTATTTTCTTTTTCCTTGCCCAGCCCTATCTAAACATAAAAATAAAAACTACAGGACTGAAATTAACCCATTAAAATCAGCAATAAGTTATGAAAATCATAAAGCTTTTTTTTTTTAAGTAATTAAGGGTAGTTAAATTATTCAAAGTATACAAAGTCCAAACAGCCAGGGGTAAGGTCTCCAAGAAGGCTTCCCAGGGTAAGGGAGTGGGCCAGAAGGGAACCTCGGAATTTGAAAAACAAAGGGAACACATGACATCAAAGTGCAGGCTAGAAATTTCACTTAGAAGGAAATTACATTTCTGAAAACATTTGTAGGAGCAACAATAGCACCTGCACAGTGGGACTGTGAGGAAGGAGAGAGACTGCCTGTAGGAATGGAAGCAAATCTTTACATTAAAATGAGACAAGTGCTGAACTTAACTATGTTAACTATGAATGTTTCTACTATAGATATCAGATGGTTAAAAGCTGGTAAAAGGTAATGATTCTAAAAGAAAACAAAAACAGCATTGACCTTTTTTCTTCCTAGCCCAGACCTCATTCATTTTGTGCACAATAAAGAGTGAGGTGTGAGGTGTTTATCATTATCAAATGCTGCATCAAAATAGATGATTTTTCCCCCATGTGTTTTTCCACTATAAAAGACATCTATTTTTTTTTTTTATGGACAGGCTTTAAAAAGATGTCATTTTGGTTTTAAACACATATAAACAGTTATCAAAATCTGAAATAAAAATGCTGCCGTGGCTCAGACCTTGGCCTGCTAATCTTCGTGCACAACTCTTCTGACCCACTCAGACACAGAGGCACCTGGAGCTTTTTCCTTCTGGCCCCCCAATCCATACTTATAGGCCTTGTGTGACAGAGGCTGTCATGCATGGACTGCCCCCAAGCGGCCTGGGGTGGTGGGCTGGAGAGCTGAGCTGGCGGTTGGGGGCCCTAGTGCTAACAATGCAGGATAAGGTTAGCTTACTTAGCATGGAATCCAACAGAAAGCTGAGCTGCATGATGATCCCTTTCAAAAGGCTTCATGGGAGTCTCTCCTTTTGCAGAGCATGAAATGAGCTTTTTTATGTTTTTTTTTTTTTTAAATACAGAATTGATCATCCACAGGCTTCATGATAAGCTGTCCCAGGCTAAGTTTTAATAGCTCTTTAGCTATCCAAGATTAATGCCTGATTATCTTGTCTTTTCATTAGTATAGGTTTGATTTTGTTTTTAGGACCATAAAGCTCAGGAAGGGTTCATAATCCCATCCTTAAATGTGTCTACTGAATGTAGTATGAGCAAACTAGAAAAGAAAAGAAGACAGAATCTTCAATGTCCTCTTTTAAATCAACTCAATCAAATCAAGAAAATTTCACATAAGTTTTCTGTTGCTGTTAGAAATTGTGATTTTTCCAATATGAATGTTTGTTCTGCTGGGGAGGCTCTGCTCCACTTTTGCTAAAGTATTTGCTTAAATACAGGTCTTTTTGACCCTTTTGTTCAAGTATGATTGCGTTTTTAGTTTTAAAGAGGAGACTGCATCATGAACCCAATTTAAGAGATTGTTTGTATTGAATTGGCCCAGTGAATATTTTGCCCTGCACTGTTATGTCATGCTGGGTTCTAGGAAGTGAACGAAAGCTTGACACTGGCACTGGAGTAACCCTCATCACTCCCAATACTCTGCAGGCTGCTGTGGTCATCAATGTCACTGATGCTGGTGGTGCTTATATTGTCCACTTCTCCATGGGAGAACTCTGTGCTTTCAATGTCCACTTCAATCTCCTCTGCCAAAGGGAAAAAAAGAAGAAGAACATTAATAAGCTAGTATATGTGCCCCTTCAAAAACAGGGCATGAGGAAAAGTGATATAAAAGAATGTTATACAACAAGCTTATTATCAGTGGACTCTGGAGAACAGAGGTATTGAAGGTGAACAGACACAGGAATATTTTTTGCCAAGGGGAATGTCTGGTATACAGTGGTGGTCTTAATTTAGGCAGCAAGTTTACTAAACCCTTTGACGCCAGTCCGTCTGGACCTCCCACTAAAAGCACTTGGCCTATTTGGGAATTAGTGCTTAATATTAAAAGATCTCAACCCCAAGTGGTTTAAACAACATCTGTTTTGCGTTAAACCAAAAACTAATTCTCTGTGTTGTTTATTAATCAGGTTTGCCTTAAAGGGGGAAAAACACATAAACTGAATAGGCAAACTAGAAAATTTATCCATTGGTGGTGCCATTCTACAGATAGTTCGACAGGCTTCTAGGATTCGTCATAAAGATCTCTGACTGTTCAGTAACTAAAATAAATCAATCATGAAGTAGACTTTGAGGGATTGTCTTCAATTTAATTTTCTTCCTCAAATGTAGTTTGAAGTAAGGGTCTGGGTCTTAAAAGTTTCTGGATTATAGTGAGATCTATAATAAAGATTATAGTAAAGGCATTCTGGTAGTGGTTTATAGCTTCAAAAATCAAATATTTTTAAGTCCCTAAATACATATAAGACCTAGCTATCAACAGATACTTGAATTGTTAAATACGACACATACAATCACCAGTTATATATAGAAAGCAATACACACTTCAAAAACAAAAGGGAGTTAAAAAATTGTTTCCTCCCCTAAGAGCTAAAGTGAAACTTAGGATTTTTCAATTCTCTTAAAACAGACAAACTTAAAGCTTAACATTTCACATTTGGCACAGACTTTAAGGGTTCACACTGATAACAACTGCTTTAGGAAAAGGGAAAAGTACATTCTTGCTGAGGCCAAAAAGACAGAGTGAAGTCATTTCAAAGAGTACTTTTCAAAAGGGCTTGTGTTGCTTCAAAAGTTTTAAAGAATTGTTTTTAAAATGCAGGCAGCTGTCCAAACAAGCTGTTCAAATAATCTATGAATTCATAACTATTTGCTTCACATCCATAATGCTTCAGAAGCCATTTAGTGTTTCCCAGCATCACAGAACACTCATTAAACCTACAACTGGTAAATAATACCAAAGCACCTTATATCCAACACGGCATGCTGAACTCAATCAAAGTAAAATGAGAAACTTCTCTAGCAAAATGGACCAGAGATGTTACTATTAATAAAAGCCCCTAACACTGGGACTAGGGGGTTGCCAGCTCAGGATAAGAATGGTATTTGGTAAGGTACAAGGTACACTGAGAGCACTAAAAAAAAACGAGAACAATACTGATGGAGATACACCCTCTGTGAAATTTAGAGGTGGAAGGATTGGATACTAAGAGGAGGTAATAGAGCAGCTAAAGTCTGAAGACCTGACAAGGTCACACTAGCAGTAGAGGAACGACTAGGACCAAGGTCAGCCTCCTAATTCAGGGTTATTTCTGCTACATCTCACTGTCACTCACAAATGTAGCATGTCCTTGAGGTTTGTGCTACTGCCTCTGGTAGTAGCACACTTTTCTTCAAAACTGAATGCCACATAAAAAATAATCTTTTACATAGGAAAACAAAGCAAAACAAAAAATAAGGATTCCTAGAGTTATATTAAAAAGTATCAAAAACCAATCTAAAAGGCTCTTCCTGACCAAACAGGGGACAATGTGAGCATGTAAAAGAATTAAAAAGAATGACTGCAAGGGATTAGAACACATTCAATACATAAAAATATGAGTTCATAGATATAATAAAAAAAACCCCAGTAAAACAAATCTTGTCACCTCTGGGAGTTGCTATGGCACTGACTCTATTTGGAAAATTGATAAAGCAAAATAAATAAATAAATAAAAATAAGCATTTATCCCGCTTTCTCTATGAACCTTATTTCGGGGTAACTAAAAAGTTGAGGAAATGTTCTTTACAGAAGAAAAACAAGCACATGAGGAATGACCAAATTACAAAATCAGTCTTATAACAACACCTAATGAAATAATCAGGGCAAAAATCATCAGTGATTACTAAAACTATTAAGGGAAAGGTTGATACACTTACATAAATGTATCAAGATGACACTGGCTGAACCTACTGATTAATCTAATATCTCTAAAAGTGAGACAACTAGACACAATATTGATACAACAGGAAGTAAAAGTACTACCCATGAAGTAATCTTGCATCTATCAACCAGTTTGCAGGAAATATGAGAGACAGAACATGTTAAAAGATACCATGAGGATTCCATCAGCCCAAATATAGAATGTGGGAAATTCTATAAGAAAAATGGTCCAGTTTCTTAATGTTTAAAAAATATGTATTTATGTATGTTCTTACACACACACACGTTCATTCATGTTTCTTTTGCAAAGAAGTCTTTTTGAGATATTAGTTATAAATCAGTTTTCTGTTTCTACCAAAATGGTATGAAAAAACAAGCAGGAGAGGAAAAACTATGATAGATTAAAAGTATCTTAAAAGGCTCACACTAAAATGCAATGTGGATTTTGGATTCTGATTCAAACATATGTATTAGTGGTTAAATACCATTTTTGAGACAACTGGAGAAAACTTATCATAGACTGGGTATTAGATGACATTTAGGTTATCTGATTTTATTTTGTACAATATAAGTATTGTAACTACATTTTTTAAAGTCCTATTTATTCAAGATACATACTGAAATTTAGGGGCAAAGTGATGTTATCTGGGATCTGATTTAAAACATTCCAGAAAAAATATTGAGGGTGAGGGTGGCATAGAATAGATGAAAGAGGAATGACAGATGCTGACAGCAGTTCAAAATGGATGGTGATTGTATTGGGAGTTCAATATTCTATTCTCTCTACTTTTGAATATGTTTGAAATTTTCCATTATAAAAACTCAAAACAAAAATTTTAAAAATCAGTCTTAAATTAAAAACAAAAAAGAAAAAAAAATAGCTGTCACTGTCTAATGTTTTAGAATCCTCAAAAATCTCTTGAGCTCTATTTTCCCAAATGTAAGGCTTAAAATCACCAGTTCACCTCTGAGACCTTTTTAATTGTGGTGTGCGGCCTGACATGGTGGGAGCTATAGATGAACAAATCAGTATAATTCAGACCATTTCTATTTTGGTTAATTTCTGTTCTTTAATTCTGTTAAAGAGAAATATTCTAGGAAAAATGGGAAGAGAAATGAAGGGTGTGGTACTTTAAAATATACATGTAAGAATTATCACCACCAGTAATAAAACATATCAACATCATATATCTTCCTGACACAATGAATTGAGAAGGGCACAATATCACTTCTGTGATATTCCTTGCCCTAAATGTATACCCTCAAGCTAAGCATTTGAAAAAATCAGACAAACCCAAATTGAGGGACACTGTAATTGGCCAATATTCTTCAACAGGGTTATTGTCATGAAAAAAAGACGAATGACTATCTAATACAATGTGGGCTCCTGCCTAGGATCCCGAGAAAGACAAAGGACATTAGTGGGGACACTGGTAAAATCTGAATAAAGTCTACAGATTACTTAATAGTATTATATAAGTGTTAATTTCCTGCTTTCAGTAATTGTATTATGGTTATATAAGATGTTAACATTAGGGGAACCTGGGTGAAGGATATATGAGAATACTACAATTTTCTACAGAAATCTTTAAAATTTTCTGTAAGTCTAAAATTATTTCAAAATAAAAAGTTAAAAATATATACATATATATTCAAGAAAAAACAAAGTTCTATACTTCACACAGGCACTGCTAGACAATTTTACATAAAACCTAAAATGTTTCAGTGTTGGCTAAGAAGAAGGCAAATACAGTGCCTCCCAACATGCCCTCACTAAATCAGACACAGACATGCTTAGTATTTCATTAGAGAAGAAGCATACTGCCTACCTCGCTCTGAATCAGAACGATCTGAAGAAATAGTCGATCCAATGCTGTCCATTCGTATTCGTTCCATCTCCTGAGGACCCTGCAGCTGTTCCAGTCGCCTCTTTAAAAATCTCTGTTCTCGTTCCAAATTCTCGAGCTGGTGCTGGCTCTTCCTTTCAGCTTCTTCAAGTTTCTAAAATGATGAAATGATACTTATGCTTGTGTATACTCCAATACAAACAATAAAACTGATTTATACTAACATCTTAAAAGATTTTTTTCTTTGGCATAGAAAGCATGAATGAATGTACAAGTATATATGTGTGCATATAAAACATACATAAATACATATTTTTTAAGTATCTAAAATAGTTCTGTCTTTACTTGTGTGTGTAACGAATGCTATGTTACTTGAACAAGATGGAATTCTACAAGTCAGTAATCATGGAGAAACTTCCTCTGTAGTGTGGTATTTGATGGAAAAATACTGAGGAACATAGCCGAATGAAGTCATCTCCACCAGAGGGCACAACTGCCTTCCTTCTGAGTATCAGGAGGGTAATTGTTATTTTCCGAGGGTTCCTAGTTCTTCAAATGGCCACGCTGTCAAAACAATTTAGTTTAATCAGGTTATGTTGCTCCCATCAGATTAGCTGGTGAGTTTTTAGAAAGATTTCTCTTGAGGACAGTTATTAAGGAGGGCATAGTGAGTTAGCTGATGTTTATGAATAGGAATCACTGCCAATAATTAAATCAGAACCGAGAGAACTGTGTAAATCTGAAAGTAAAAGTTCTCACCTTGATGTGTGCTTTGGCTTTGTTGAGCAAACCAAGTGTTGTATGCCTGGTACAGTCTGGTCCTAGTGGAATTAGAACTTTTAAGCGTTCTAAACACAGGCGCAGATGAGCTCGTCTAAGAAAGACAAAAAGTCAAATCAGTACAGCCTGGATATTCCACCAGAAGCATCATAAAACCTATTTTAAGACAAATAATATAATTTGCAATTATTCAGCCTATAGGATAGATGTTACACTCCTAATTCTTCAGTTTTAAAGTATCTCCAAGTGCAGGGATACGTGCATTTCGGTCTCTGCCATTTCTGTCATACTCTGTAGACATAAATCACTTCAGATTATTATCCCCAATGGTAATCTCTATCAGAGATGGTTTTTTAGCCCACCCATAAACTGTCTCAACTGTATTCATATGAAAATATAAAAACATACTAGGGAAATTTTATTTGATATTGGATGCCTAAAACCATAGGCTAGAGTAGGGGTTTTCAGCTGTGGTACCCCAAAGGGATATAAAATGCTCACAAGCTTCCATTTCCTTCCTCCCACCTTTTACTTACACACACACACACACATACACACAACACACACACACCTCTCTGCAACTTTAGCCATCCTACAGTGTGTTACATGTTGTTATATATTAGCTTAAACCATATGAATACATATTAGGTTGAACCATTTCTGATATTCAACCATTTTTCACTTATAAAAATGGCAATTTCTTGTGATCCAACACAAATGAAACAGCAAAATTCTGTGATCAGCTAGGATAGGGGTGGACAAAATATATACCCTGGGGCCAATTCTAACCACTGATATAACAACCCACAAAATAGTCCCCTGCTGCCTATCTAAATGTACTGGCTCATTAGCTTAATTTTTATTTCTTTTCCTCTCTTCCTCTCCCCCTCCTTCCCTTTCTCTCTCTCACTACCTGCCTTCAATTTTCTACACAAGGTGACAAAGTCTTTACTGAAAGTCATTGCATTCTCTGATCCATCCATCCTGTGGGAAAGTTTGGGGAAATTTCTCCTGAAAATGCTAACAGAGAGCTCCATGGATTTAACTTCCCTGGGTTCTAAAAGGAACTATGATCATGGTGATAAGAATGAGTTCTAAGTATATAATTTCATCCTAAAATAATACTAGTCCATATCTTTGGTCCCATATAAGGCATAACATAATTCAGCAGTTAACAGTATATCTGCAAAGAAAATCCACAAATGTTCACCCCTACTCCTTAAGCAGCTAAAACTGAACTTTTAGCAACTGTCTCAACTCATCAGAACAAAACACACTTAACATTTTCTTTCCCCAAACGACCAAAATGGTTTTAACGAACTCACCCACCAAACTATGCTTACTGTTTTAATGCACAAAAAATGTCAAATGAAATTCTCAAATGCTAGCAATTTGAAAGAGAAGGCAATAAGCAGCTAATTATGTCACTGACAAGTAAGGGTAGTGAGGTCAGAGGTTTGGCTGATGAATTGTCAAGATTCTTTTAGCACCTACTACCAGCCTAGCTATAGCTAAAGGTCTGTTGGTATGTCCATTCCAAATCTCTTTATTGAGTTCAATACCTCAAAGTCTAATAATTGGCTCCAGGCTGAAATCTGATATACCTGATGTGAATAAAGGAATGCTTTCATTTTCCCTAAATTAAAGGTATATCAATGGATTCCTCCTTTAAAATATTTAACAATTTCAAAGTCACTCTCTTCCCTCCAAATTCATAGAACATTTAGCAAAATTTTCATTTTTAACTGGAAAATCTCTTGTTGAGAAGACAAAAGAAAAAAAAGTACAGGGTAAAAGGTGCCTTTAAACTGTTCATTAGGATTATTATGATATATGTATGCCTAACAACTGCACTCATATGGTATGACTGGAGGTTGGAGAGACACGCTAGCAGTTTTCTTACTAATAATTAGAGGTTCTGGCTCTGAATTCAGTCTTCTAAAAGTTAACAAAGCAAGTAGGAAAGTTAACAAGTACATTACCTCAAGAATAGCTTGTCAATTTTGCTCAAATTACTTAACCCCAGAAATTCAGTATATATAGGAATTATCTTTCACTTTTCAGTTTAAGAAACTTCAAAATGATTCCTTACTGTAGTTTCACATCAAAGAAGAAAGGGTGGGTCAATTTTCCATTTTGTGAGACTTACTAAAACCTAGGCTGAAAATAACTAACATAATATTAAAATGTCTTTTTTCTCTCTTTAATCACTCAGTCATGTATTTATTATATGACTTTTGTGTACTCAGCACTGTTCCAGATACTTGCAAAAAAATGTAAACTTTAAGAGTTTATAGACTTTAGAACGAAACATACTATTTTGTCTCATTTGGTTCATACTGAAATGAGTCATCAGATATCAAGGGAAACAGAAACTGAATAAATGGAGAGATTATAATTGGAGGAGGTAGACTTGTAAAAGAGGTTGAAACTTAACTTTGGACTTGAAGGATACTGAATCTGTCTACAAAAAAGCAAAGATTTTCCGGATAATTAAAAGAATAAAGGACCTAAATTTATAGATTAGGACCAAGTTTAAACCTAAAATTAAAAATACCTCAGGCCGGGTGTGGTGACTCACACCTGTAATCCTAGTATTCTGGGAGGCTGAGGCAGGAGGATCACTTGAGGTCAGGAGTTTGAGACCAGCCTGAGCAAGAGCGAGACCCCGTCTCTACTAAAAATAGAAAAATTAGCAGGGCGTGGTGGTGCACGCCTATAGTCCCAGCTATTCAGGAGGCTGAGGCAGGAGATCACTTGAGACCAGGAGTTTGAGGTTGCTGTGAGCTAGGCTGATGCCACAGCACTCTAGCCCAGGTAACAGAGCAAGACTCCATCTCAGAAATAAATAAAATAAAAAATAAATAAAAATACCTCAGTTTCTTTCATTTAAGGGAAAACAACTGAGTTGGAATTCTGTAAGAATATACCAGCTAAGTGCAGCAGTCTGGGTATCTGCAATAGCACTGTCAAATCAGGGGCTACAAAGACGGAAGTCTGAATAATGCCTAAACAAACAGGGAAGGCAGAATACCCTCTAAGATACTTTTTTATTAGCCACTACTAAACATTTCTTCAGTCAAGTAATTATGAATCTCTTCTGACATACAGCTTACACCAAGAAAACATACCCCGAGGTGTCACATCTCACAAAGGCCAGTGATCCCATTCTGCATGTTTTGTAAATACAGTCCTCAAAAATAGATACTAGCGAGAAAGAAGGATGAGCAGTGAATGATATCCTCTGCTCTCCTGTGGGGAGAGGTGTATCTGTGGAAGCTAAATGTCATTTCCTCTAGTTTTTGTACTTGTAAATGAACAGGCATTTGGACAGCAGAATAACAAAGAATTAATGGCAGTTGAAGGGCAGCAGGTGACCAACAGGGAGCCACACTTTTCAGAGTCCCATCCAAATAATGCACGCAGTTAACCACATGTGCGTATGTGCCACTTAGGTAAATGCACCCTTCCAAGAGCAATGGGTACCCTGTGACTGAAAACTGGAAAGGGTTAAATCAGAAAACCCATTCTCCTCCACGTGTAAGTTTTTTCTCTCCAGCAAATTCTTGTAACAAGAATTGTATGGTAAAATATATTCTTCCCTCACAATGGTGCTGCTCTTCACCCTTTCCCTCTCAGTCTCCCTGTTGGTAACCAGACTGCAAGCTTAACCACCAGTGACCTAGAAAGGCATATCTTTTGATGCCATCTGGTCCTTTCTTTTCTTGCCTTCACTCTCATGTGACTGGTAGCTCAGGAGCCTCCTGCACGGGGTTGCCAAATCATGGGCACTATAAGACTTTGGGGGACGGTAAGAGGACAAGAGACAGAAGAAAAAGGCTTAGTTTAATTTGAAAATCTGTATTCACAGAGAAAAAAATAACAAATATCATACGATATTTTTCAAGTCTCTGAGGAGAAGAAGAGCTAACATAGAGAATAAGGATTCATGAAAGGCATGGTCCTGCACCTCTAGTCAAAGTAGGGAAAGAAGGATGGGGAAAGTTAAGGCTGCTATTCTGAATATTATGATGAACACTAGACAAACAGCAAGTAGAAAAAAACCAACATTGTAAACTTTATGGAACTAGACTTGGTGAAAAATGATAAAAAAAAAAAAAATTAAGCCCTCTGGTTGGCATTTATTTGACTTTTATTAACATATAAATACTTTTTAAAAATACATGGGTAACTCAATGAAAGCTATAAACCTGAAATGTTTCCTAACTTAGCACGAGTGACAGCAAAGCAAAGTTAGAATTAGACATTGCAGCAGGAGGTACCCTGTGAAAAAACTGGAGTCTCCTTGCTGAGAGGGAGGGGGTTAGAGAACGGAGAGATACCAAGGTACTTTTATTTTCAAAGACACTTACAGGTCTGTTTTAAAATGAGATTTAAAAGTGGGTTTTACCCAGGGGAAAAGGCAATTCCCAGCCACTAACCCTGTTAGAGGGGAGAGTCCTATCAAAATTAACCACACCTTCAAAAAGGGCAAGCCCCTTGTGGGAAAAAGAACAATTAGAGTCTGTTTGGCTTTTATTTTGGTACATTGGGATCATTTTTCCATGAAGGAACTAATGCTTTTGATTTCAAACCCTGTAAACTCTACTGCCAAACTGACATACCACAGAACATGAAGGGAAATGATTTTGTTATAAAATGGGCTTTTCTAGTAGCTGTGACATTTTAAAGCACAGGTATGTCAACTAAAAGTAGCACACACTGTTGTGGGAGGAGAAAGGAAAGAATTCCCTTTCAGAAAAAAATTGCAAGTAGCATTTGATGATGTTTTTCATGTAGTCTCTCGAAACTCTAATCCACCTGGCCCAACAATAAGAAACCTAACCCCCATCTGACCCCACAAACTATCCATTGGCTGATGCCCTCAGAGGCATGGTCCTTCACTGGAACTTGCTTGTCTTTCATTCCTCCACTACAGGACACCAAGACTTTGCCAAGTAACTAAATCAAAATGGAAAACAAGTCAAGTGATAGGGACAGTGCTTTTATTTTCCTCTCTGCTGAATGTTATGCAATGGGCTGCGAGTCCTCCCATGAGCCACATTCTTCAAAGCTGTGGTGGCTTGTGGCCAGGTTTCCCAACTCCCCACACACTCTCCTGCACATGACAGCAGCTAGCTGCTTATCTTACACATTCTATATACCAAAGTTTCTCTAAAATTTAATGTGTTGAGAATTTTCTAAAAATCTCCAAAGTTACAAAATAAAAACTGCCTACTTTTCTTATGAAAAATGGATCCTGAGATACCAAAAGCACACTGCTGCTCATGAATTTTATTTACTAAAACATATCATCACATTCTGCTATTCAGCTTATTGTGTTTATGAATTAAGAAACCTAGACAAGCTAGTTCTATAAAATGGCATTTTATAATTATATGTTTCATCTACAACACACATATTATCCACTTCACAAAAAACAAACAGGCTATTAACTCCCAGGTAGTAACTTGGCAAGTGGCATTTCCCTAGCGTCAGATCTGACTGTGGTAGTCATGGGACACAATGACAACAGAAGTAAAACCTTAGGAGACTAGTGGGGACCCTATCTATTCTCACTTTTCAAAAAGAAGTTGCTTTCACTTAATATACTTAATTGTTATCTTATAGAATAACCAAACAGAAATATCAAGTGTTATAATGAAGTTGCAAATTATAAAAGTTATATATTATAATATAACATATACATTACATGATATATTCTACTGTCACATTATCAACTATATACAAATGAGAATTAAAATCAGTTGAGATACATGTTATTTATTCTTAGAAGACTTTTAAAAACCACTTTCTCTAAGTAGTTCTTAGGGTAGGCTATGTATACCATAGAGGTATTCAACACTGAGCCAGAGGGTAGTTGAAGCCACTAGGTTAAATATAGTATTCCTTCCATAAGTCATAATTTTCTCAAAGATTGGAAGAAAGCCATTATTTTATATAAAAACATGCACAGATAATATAATATGTACCTACGAAATAAAAGAAGTCTTCAAATAAATTTCACATTATTTCATACAGGTTGAGTATCCCTTACCCGAAATGCTTGGGACCAGAAGTGTTTTGGATTTTGGAATATTTGCATTACACCCAGCTGAACATTCCAAATCTGAAAATCCAAAATGCTCCAATAAGCATTTCCTTTGAGCATGTCTGCACTCAAAAGTTTTCGATTTTGGACCATTTCGGATTTCCAGATTTGGAATGCTCAACCTGTACTACCTCCCGGGACCTCCAGGAATCTGTGTTCAAACTGCTAGAACAAATTACTACAGATCACTATTAGAGCTTTGGACTGCAGAACACCATTTCTGATTCATGGCTGGGATTATGTCTCAAAGGCTTAGAGAGGGAAGGAGAAGGGACAGGGAAGATGGCAGAGGGTATATGGGAGGAGAGAGATGGAAGTAAAGATGACAAAATAGTATATTCTTTCTTGAACTACAGATTCCATGTAGGCTAAAATTTTATTTAGTTTTTACGACTCAAAGATAGGAAGTGCATGAAGTGCCACTCAGTCAACAATTATCATCAGTAAACAATGAGTCCCGCCCTATTACACCACTAAGCTAGATGTTATAAAGATTTTAAAAGTTGCCAGTAGTAATTTTTACCTCATTGAAGACTATAATTTAGTTCTCTACCTACCACCTTTCTAGCCTCACATCCCATTACTCATACTCTTACAAACCTCTTCCACAACCAAATGTGTTTTTTTACTTGCCGATTTCTCTACCTGGAATGCCCTTCTCTCCAACTGTCCACTTGGCATCCAACTCATTTTTCAGCCCACAGCCAAATTGTTCTTTCTTCCATGAGATCTTCCATGCCATACTTTCCTTCCTTGGATGATTAATACTTGATTTTTACACTAATCACATTGTATTTTAATTGAGATTGAATGTACACTGTCAATCATTTCTGTTTTTCCAATACCAAACACATTGTGGAGAAGAGATATAAGTAATACACACACACACAACATGTAATTTCTAGTGGATGTTTCTGGGACTCTCTAACTCACCAAAGTTGAGGTAACAATCAACACTGGGGCCTTCAAATAGTATAACCAGATGCCTGGGCAGTGTTCATAAGAGATCTGCTTATGAATGCCAGAACTCTTAACACTTATTTGTTTGTTTGTATTTGGTGCAGCTGAAGTTACCAGTGACTGTTAAGGTGCACTCCACTAAAAGATCTACATGTAGAGTAACCAACAATCTCCAAACTCTTTTTTTTTGAGACAGAGTCTTATTCTGTTGCCCTGACCAGAGTACAGTGGTGTCGTCATAGCTCACTGCAACCTCAAACTCCTGGGCTCAAGTGGTTTTCCTGCCTCAGGCTCCCAGATAGCTGGGACTATAGGTGCATGCCACCACACCTGGCTAAGTTTTCTATTTTTTTGTAGAGATGGGGTTTCACTCTTGCTCAGGCTGGTCTCGAACTCCTCAAGTGATCCTCCCACATCAGCCTCCCAGAGTTGCTAGGATTACAGGGGTAAATCCAACCTAACTCTTGATTAGAGTCAACATCTCTTTTAATGGTGATGCAGAGGGCTTAAGAATTGTATCACAACAGAATGACTTTCAGAGTTTTTACAGTGATGGAGGACTAGGACAACAATGTCAAATGAAATTCAGAGAAAAGTTTTTTAAATCCAATTTTTTATCACCAATTTCAACTTTTTGACCTTATTAACAGGCCTCCTAGCAAGTAGAAAATCTGACCTAAATTAAAGTTTGACCTTTGTTCCAGCTGTTGCTCAAGAAATAGTGATTAGAGAAAGATATGCCATGGTTAAAAAAAAGAAAAAATGAAATAGTGATAACAAGTATAATGGCAGGAAGGCAATCACTAAGGAGAAAATAGAAAAGAAACAGCTAAGAAAACCCAGGTAGGAGAGGGTAAAGCCTAAAAAGAAATATGCCACAATGCAAGGAAGAAAAAAATTAAGTCAACAGTTTTTATCCCATCTGATAAATGAGAAACTAATGTATACATAGGTTTGCAAGATCCATGGACTGCTGACAGTTGAAGACTATAGTGCAGAACACATAAACAATTATTTTTTATTATCCTGCATCCAACTGCTCCAAGGAAGACTTCATTTTTGACAGCCTTGTTTGGGAAAAAAAAAAATTAAAATCTTGTTCCGGAGGCATCTGTCTTTACTAGAACTCCCACAAGGAACCCAATCTCCAAAGTGATTTAAAAGAAATTCCTCACTTGATATCC
Organism: Cheirogaleus medius; assembly: GCA_008086735.1. Lineage (NCBI taxonomy): Eukaryota > Metazoa > Chordata > Mammalia > Primates > Cheirogaleidae > Cheirogaleus > Cheirogaleus medius. Next base: position 9,673,792 of record VBSM01003143.1, read on the forward strand.
ATTCTGTGCTAAATTTAGTTTCTATCTATATATCCCCTCTCTTATCTGTTTATAAGGATTTGGTTAAAAAGAAAAACTTGATCATTCATTCACCATATTTCTTCTTTGGTCACACAAGAACTTTCTGTATTCCAAGTTTCAAAGTCTGGGAAATAGGGCTACATCACTGGAGAAAACAGTGGCAATTTGTTCTAAATACAAAATAGCTTATTTTCCTTTGGCAACTTTCCAGGGGTTTGGGTGGAGGGAAAGGATACTCCTCTCTGAAGAGATCAGGCTCTGAACCTGGACTACTGTCAAAACTTAGCTGTGGGTGGGAGAGAATTTTTTAAAATTATTTATCTTTCACATCAATTTGGAAACTGATTAAAGATTTTTGCCTTACTAACAGTGTTTCTTCTCTCTAGCCTTTTGTTGGTGTTCATCCCTATTCTGGCAGCCCCCATTGGCTGATTTAATGGTACCAAGGGGCTGAGAAGTGTTGCTGTCCAAAAGAAAAAGCATTCTCTCACAGGGACTGGGAAGGCAATCTGCAATCACAACAGTAGCTACTTGTTAATTTTCTATTTGAAACACAGTGATGTCAATAGTATTGTACCCTGCCAGCCACCATGGGGTAAAGTACATTTTGAAACCAAAACAAACTTCCTACGTGCTGGCAAGTCAGATTTGAGATACAGTGATACTATTCCATAAGACACTGCCTTAGTTTTATACACAAAATGCACACAAGAATTAAGTCTACTGTTCTATAAAAGTTTTACTTTTCTAACTTTTACAGCTCCACTCCTACCCAGAGCCCAGTATAAATGTTTAATTACATCGAATTATTGTCCAGGATGACAGAGAAAAATGAAGAAATACTATTACTGATCTCTAATAATAAATGGTGATCCTATACAGCACAAACAGCACACTTGAAGAATGCTTTGTAATATAGCTGTTCACATTAGAAGCATAAAATGAAAATAGCAAAATGACTTTAAAAATGGCCCCATGATAAGATGTGATTAGTATAATACATCATTTTAAGGCAACGGTCCCCAACCTTTTTGGCACCAGGGACCAGTTTCATGGAAGACAATTTTTCCACAGACAGGGTGGGAAGTGGAACTCAGGTGGTGATGCAAGCATGCTCGTCGCAATGGGGAGCAGCTGTAAATACAGATGAAGCTTTGCTTGCTCACCTCCTGCCATTCACCTCCTGCTGTGCGCAACCCCCTTCCTAACTTTCATGGAAGATAATTTTTCCACGGATGGGGGTGGGGGCCGGGGAGCAGCTTGGTCCCTAACAGGTGGTTGGGGACCCCACAGTTTTAAGGGGATATGTTCACTTAGGAGTAAAAACGCATTTTATTAAATGAAACAGGAACACTCTGGCCTAAGAATTATTGTATCCCTGGAAGGTGAATATTCACAGTTTATACCGAATATGAGTGACCCAAAATAGAGAGCTAAATGATTAAAAGTGGTAACCATGCTTGCTACTGGCAGATGGCAAATGGTTTGGCATTGCTGGACATTTGCCAATTCAGTTATTTTGAAAGTTTCATTTTAGCACAATTTTCCCAAAATCAAAATGCAGTTTGTTTTTTGGTGAGGAAGGGATAACATTTGGAGTAGGGAAAGGCTACAAAGAGCAATTGTTGGCAGATGTGTTTGTGTGATTTGCTGTTGTTTGTTTAATAACTCTGGGGCATTCACAGGCTATCTGAAACCTCTAAAAAACTAAAAGTCATAGACTTTAAAATTTGCCATAGTTCTGACAATGACAGAGAATTAATGTTTTGTTATATCTTTTTAGTTCTAAATTGCTTAATTGTTCTGAGCTTTCTCTTTCATTATACTGTATCACATTTTTTTCTGACCACAAAGGGCCCAACTTAAGACTTGAGAGTTACTTTCGGAGGCAGCCTAGCATAACACAACACCTGGCACCAATCCTAGGCATGCTCTCCTCTGATAAGGCAGAAATTTTTTCAGTGTCATATTAGGGCACTGACAGAACAGCACTTTTAGGCAGGTACACAGTGAACATGTCTTGAGAACTATTATTCTATTTTTCAAAAACCCTCTGAAAAGGGAAAAGTGTTCAGATGATTAACAATAATTACAACAATCTCGTAAATGGTAAACTTTATCAAGACTGGGTTTAAGTTATGGCTAGATTGCAACACTACACTGTGTGACTTGCTTCTATTTATATTTGTCTAAATCTTAGTTTGATTCTCCCCTGGAAAAGCTGAGGAAAAGATTAAATGAGAGAAGAATAAGAGCTCTAGGATTTATTTTATGTGATTCCAGCCTCAGCTCAATACTATTAGAGGTTTCTGTTCCAACGACAGCTATACAAGTGCTATTACACTTTTTTCTTTGTATTTCTTTATTCTTTTAATTGACAAATAATAATTGCACACTTTAATTTCATCAATAGCTCAGGAGAGCAGCCCTGAAAAATCTACACAGTTGCATGGATTTGGGACAAGAAGGAAGAGCCAGGCTGGGAGAACATGTTTCATTTTGTTACCATTGCCAATCAAAATCCTGGATGTTCATCACCACAGGTTGTGTGGCTCTCTTATTCCAACAATAAGAACATAAAGACTATTACTCCAACTAATGAAGCTGGTAGAGTATGGAGGTTTAAGTTTATCAAACTTGGCTACATTTCCTTTTAGATTCGGCAGGATGAAAGGCCTAAAACATCTTTTTAGGATAACCAATATCACCCATCCCACAGAACAAAATATATATCAAGGATCCTTTGAACTGGTGAAAAATAAAATCTAATATTTTTTCAGTATTTTCAAAAATATCAACATTTCTTGAACACTGCAAGCCCACATACCCATGCTCTCTCATTCATATGTCTCAATACACACAGCAGTAAATTCCAACTATTTTCAAGGAACTTCTAAGTGTCCAGTATCATCAAATTGCTCTTTAGGAAAAACCTTCTCCATTACAAAAATAGCAGTCTTGCACAATCATTCAGCTCTATCTAAATTGTGTTATATTTACAAATGTTTTAACTGCAAAGATGGAATTTCTAATTGAAAAAGAACCTTATTTAGAAGAGCCTGGATTTTTGTACAGCTTTGCCAAATACAAGCTGTTCCGTAAAGGAATAATTGTGAGTCAGGCTGGAATAAAGTGAATCAAGATAGGAAAACCATACAAACATTACAATTCCAAAGAAAAATGCAACACTGGTCATACCAATGGTCCAAATGCCAAAGAGTTTTTGTCAGGGTCACCAACAGATGGCTCAGGGAAAACTGTGACAGTTGTCCTCCATGACAATGACCTATATATTTATAGAAACATAACCCTAACATCAATTTACCAAAACCCAATAGCAATATTTTATCAAAGAACTAATCTAAACTTGGTTTGATTTTATTTTCATTTTCTATTAGTCCCTATATAGTTACCATGCATTGTATTAAGTAGGAATGTCTTTTTTTTAAATCTGAAATTTCTTCCTTTGAGATTCAAAGCGGGTACACTCCCTAATTTTAGTCATTATGATTTTGGTGATGGAATCTAAGCGTACCCTTTCCTAATTTTCAGAGTTTTTCCTTATACTAATTTAGCCATTAAATTTCCAGATTAGAAAGCCCATATCTTTCACATTTAATTTTAGATTATTTTAAAGGGCCAGCGTTTCTCTAATTACTTCAGATAAAAATATTGGAAAATAAATAGAAAAATATTTTTTTTTTGTAATAGCATAAAATCTCATATTATCCTCAGTTTTTAAGCAAGCTTTAAAAAGACAGGTTGTAGGTTAAGATTTTAAAAAATCAATAATCTAGGATGATATACTAGACCAGGCAGAAAGCTTAAAAGGGCACAGGATTTCCCACACAAACATCTTGTTTGGGGTTCTCTATTAAAGGATATATTGAGAAGCACTCAGATAAAATATAAGGTACAAGAGAAAATATATGATCTCAAAAGTTACTAGACTTTTCATCATATAGGGTTTACGAGAATAAAATTAATGTCTTCAACAGTACTCCAAAACAATGGCATCCAAGAGATTCTGGAGGGCTAAGGAAGTGAGTGTTCAGTTATCCTTATTTACTCAGAGGTACAGCAGATTTATCTAACCCAGTTGAAGCTTTTGGTTGTTTTTACAAGACCCTGGGCATTCACCAATATTGCCACTACAAAAAGAAGATGGACCGTTGTAGATACCCTTTCATAGGAAAAACACAGCCATTACAAATGACATTGCATTTTAGCTGCCACTAGAGACATACCAGGAAAGCAACTATAAACTAAGAGAATAAGGAGGCTATATCACATTCTCTAAATATACTCTTGGGCCCATATCTATCCTTTTTCTTAACTTCAGAATCTTATAGGGGTACAAATGTTTAGGTTACAGATACTGCCTTTGCCCCCCAGAGTCAGAGCTACAAGCGTGTGGGAAAAGAACCCTTATTCAATAAATGGTGCTGGGAAAATTGGATAGCCACATGCAGAAGACTGAAACAGGATCCACACCTCTCACCTCTCACAAAAATCAACTCACAATGGATAACAGACTTAAACCTAAGGCATGAAACTCTAAGAATTCTAGAAGAAAATGTTGGAAAAACTCTTATAGACATCAGCCTAGAGAAAGAATTTATGAAGAAGAGGAAGACCCCAAAGGCAATTACAGCAACAACAAAAATAAATAAATGGGACCTGATCAAATTAAAAAGCTTCTGCACAGCCAAGGAAACTATCACAAAAGCAAACAGACAACTACAGAATGGGAGAAAATATTCACACGCTACAAATCTGATAAAGGGCAGAAAACTAGAATCTACTGTGTTTCCCCGAAAATAAGACCTACCCATAAAATAAGCCCTAGCAGGATTTCTAAGCATTTGTGCAATGTAAGCCCTACCCCGAAAATAAGACCTAGTGATGGGCGTGGCTACGCAGCATATCTGCACGACCCATGCATTTTGTGGCCGAGCGGTAAAGATGATGAGCAGCCCTTCTCATCTGCCCCATGAGAGCTCTATTGCTCGACATGAGAGATTGGGGCCAATAGTTCTAAAGGAAATAGAGTCGCAAGAAATTCAGGATGGAATTCGGGGTTTGGAGAGTTATGACGATGTTCCAGAAGAAGATGACTTAACTATATTTGAATAAATGTAGATTGTTGTACCGTACTTAAAAAAAAATAACACATCCCCTGAAAATAAGCCCTAGGGTGTCTTCTTGAGGAAAAATAAATATAAGATCCTGTTTTATTTTCGGGGAAACATGGTATATAGAACTCAGGAAAATCAGCAAGAAAAAAATCAAACAATCCCATTAAAAAGTGGGCAAAGGGCATTAACATAGCTATCTTATCCCTGCTGAATAGCTGCAAATCCACTTTCACCCCAGAATAAGTGGCAAACTATACTTTAATGATTAGAAGACAGCAAAAAAGACTCAGACACAGCATTTCTCCTGAAAGCACTTTCAAATGTACTGAAAACATGATAAAACCAATTTTGGCAAACTCCTGGACAGAACCATGCACGTCACAGGAATAATCACTCATGACTTAAGCTGTTCATACTAGCTTTAGCCCATGACAACCCCCTGCTATGAGTTTACTTCAACTCCTATCTGGGACCCACCACAACTTAGTACTTAATTCTATACTTCTTATAGGGGCTTTATAATAAGATCTTTTGTCTCCTACCTAGTTAGACTATAAATCCTCAAGAGCAGGGCCCAGGACTTCTACACTTCTTTTATCTTATCCCCAGTACCTAGCACACAGTCAGTGCCTAATAAGTGCTTGTCAGTGCCTTGTAATTATCTTTAGGAGTCATTTATCAGTGCTAGGAACTAAGCCGCTTCAAATGAATTCCCATTTCCACCAAAAATTTCAAATTAGAAAACACAATCTTGGGGTTGGTTAATGGCATATAAGACTGTTAATAGACATTAGCATAGATAACTGACCATTAACCATAACTTATAACTCATCTTAGATTGATAATCAAAGTAAGTTCAAAACAAACCCTAAATTTTCAAGATCAAGTAATCAAGGAAGTTTGAAACAAACTCCTAAACCTGAATTTTCAACATTCTTCCTCATTATCTCACCTAAAAGTGCCAAGTGTAGGTAAGGGGAAAGAGTTGAACGGAGAGCCAAATTGTACTTTATTAAAAATAATAAAACTGCTGCTAAAAGATAATCCTTTTTTTTTGAGGCAGGAACTCATTATGTTGCTCAGGCTGGTCTCAAACTACTGAGCCCAAGAGGTTTTCCTGCCTCAGCCTCCTGAGTAGCTGGGATTATAGGTGCATGCCACCATATCCAGTTTCAAAGATCTATAATTATTAACTATTCTTTATTCCTAACCACTGATAGGCCTGTACTAACATCAAACCCCTCTGTACTCAAAGCTCTACCAAAAATGTTGAGAAACCTCAGATTAACCTTCACTTGTGCCAAGAAAGATGGGTCCATTTTGCAAATTGAAGGTGCCAAGCTCAAACATGTTTGAGTTCCAGCTTTCCATATCCAAACTAAAAAACCCTAACTAGAAGGAGAATACAGTTCTTTATACCACTTCTAAAAATGTTTCTCCATTAGAGAACTGCCATTTGAAAAAAAAAAATTACCTTAAAATTAAAGCACTAACTAGCACTAACCCTCAAGCTAGTATTTAAAAAATCATTTTTTCTATTCCATTCAAATATTACTAAACATTGTTGACCACAAGGCCACAATTTTTAAATAAATGGTATTTTATTATAGCAAATTCTAGGCCAACTAAAATTTAGAAAATGACAGGTGAATGCCTATTAATTTTATCATGAGTAAATTATCTATATGAGGAATCTTTATCTGGATGAAAATTTTAAATTTATGATCTCAAACCATTAATATCTTTCCTTCTAAGCACAGATCACAATGTGCTAAACAAAACTATTTTTTAAATTTCTAGTAAGAAGCACAAAGAACAAGCTTCAAAATACCATATTTAAAACTCACTAAAATAGTTACAGATCACTTCCTATTTAATAACCTCTTGCTATCTCTATTTTAATCACTTCACAGCTTTCAAATGAGCCAAACTCAGAACAGATATATATGTAACTCTTATATATCTTTGTAAAAAAAGATGTGTATCTCTCTCTCTCACGCAGACACTTTTTAATTGTAGTAACATAAGAGTGGCTCTATATGAACATCTATAAGCACTAACTGGCCATTTCAATAACAATCTCTGTGGCTAGCAGCATTTATGGAAATTCAGAGCATCCTATATTTTCCTAAAGCTATTAATTCTAAATTAAGAAAGACATTAGCTTTTCAAAAAGGAATAAGTCTTCCCAAGGCCCCACCCAAGAACACAGTTCCAGCTGATCACAGAAACTTCCATGAAAAAAATCTATTTGTTTAAGTAATTCTACAGGCTTTTAATGATGTCAAATTAAGTATAACTATGAGAATAAACCAAATCCTAAAAAATCAGATGCAAAACAGGATTAACACAACAGCAGATGAAAATCATAGAAAAGAGCCAATATCAAAAAAATCAAGTTGAAATTTAGTAAGATACTAATACCCAATTATAGAGCTATGTAGACAGAACAGGTAACAAAGCATCAAGGGCAAAATACTTGTATAAATTCCAAACATTTTGAGGAAATGTTTTCATAACAAAAAAAGATCTGTCATAGCTTCTACACTATTTATAGTAAAACTTTAAATCACAATTGAGTTTCTTGGTCTGCTGTACCAATTCAAACAGAGAAAAGAAATGTACTTTCATCTGTAAAACCATCACACTCAAGAGGCATTTTTCCATGGAACAACTTTAGCAGAGAGGTCCCATTATAAAGCACAATCACCACATATTTCCTAAGTGGGTCATATTACCTAGAATATCCTATGGGGACAAACTGTTATCTCTGAAACAAGAGTGAAGAACAAAACTATTTTTCTTGGAAAGGGAAGATATTTGCGGGGTAGCAAATATCCCACTATGTGCCTTACTAAAATATTTTCTATGTTGAAACGGCAGGTTTCACCAAAAAAAAAAAACCCAAAACAAAAACAAAAAAAAAACACAGCTATTTGACTTGGCATCTGACCTTTTTCTCTTAATCTAAGAAAAGGTGTAGAGCCTGCTACAAAAATGTTTGTTACTAATTTACTTAGTATCTGTTACTCCAAGTACCCAGTACCTTGAGTACTAAGTACAAGGTACTATGTCAGATACAAAGAAGAGCAAGTAAAGACCTCTGCCCTCATGGAATGTATATGATCTAGATAGAATATATATGATCTAAATAGGGGAGAAATTACGATATAAAGTAGTATGGGTTAAAATTCATATAAGTGACGCAAACAGTGAAACTCAGATAGGAATTCAGAGGAGAGATCACTTTGGAAAATCAGGAAAGGCTTTGTGAAAAATATACATTTTAGCTGTGCCTTGAAGGTAGTGTGAAAAGCTCTAGTAAGGGAATCAGAAAACCTAGCTAGGTTCTCACCCTGACTTTGTCATTAACCAGCTTGGTGCAGCATATAACTTACAGGGACTTAGATTTTGAGTACTAGACTAGATGATTTTCTGAGGTACTGTTCAGCTTTATTATTTATGGACATGTACAGATAGGTTACATATATTGCCTTTTTAAAAATATCTTTTTTAAGTTCATAAGTAATGCACTCTTGGTACATGATAGTTTCCCCTTGAATCCTGCTCCCTTCCCCAAAGGTAACAAGTGTATCACTTTGACATTTATCTTTTTTGACAAGTGCCTTTTCCAATACATTTACATACACATATATGTACATACAGAAATACATTCCTCCCTCAGTATCTGTGGAGAATTGGTTCCAGGACCTCCCTCAGATACTAAAATCCGCAAATGCTCCAGTCCCTGATATAAAATGGTGTAGTATTTGTATATAACCTATGCACATCCTCCTGTATACATTAAATCATCTTTAGACTACTTATGATAGTTAATACATGTGAATGCTATGTAAATAGTTGTTATACTGTATTGCAGAGGGAATAATGACAAGGAGAAAAAAGTCTGTACATGTTCAATACAGACCCAATTTTTTTCCCCAAATATTTTCAATTCGCAGTTGGTAGAATCTATAGATGCAGAATCCACAGATATGGATGGCCAACTATATATGATTTTGCTTTTTTATTTTTTAATATAAATGAAACCATATTGAAATGCTATTTTGCAATTTGCTTTTTTCATGTGTCTTGGAAATATCTTCACATAATTACATGCAGGTCTACATCATTCTTTTTACTTGCTGCAAGGTATGGACATATCATTTATTTAACCATTCCTCTACTGACAGAAATCCAGGTTACTTCTAATTTCTGGTTATTATAAACACTTGTTATTCTTGTTCATGTCTCTCTAGGCATGCGTGTAAGGGGTGAGGGTACAGTCAATGAATCTGAGCCAAAAATCGAAAATATAGGGGAAAATGAAGAAGCTCAAACCAGCCATCCATATTTTCAGAAATAAAGAGTGGGAGATACCAGTCCTAGCCCTTGGTGCAAAAACTAAATCTGAGGGTAAAAAGTGGGATTGGGTACTTGAAATCTCAGGATTTTTTAAGACTAAAGATCATTCAACTGTACCACCTAATTTTAGAGGAACAAAAGCCCTATCTGTAAATTAGAATATGATTTGATGACCTCTGGTTTTGTGGTTTTGCCCCACATTCTATTGGAGGGGTAAAAAAACACAAGGGTATGAATAGTCACTATGATAAATGCTATAAGGAGACAAGAAAAAGAATGGCCAATCCACAAGGAGACTGCAATTAAAGACAGCATAAATTTCTAGTGGATCCAGTCAGCACATCTCTGATTTCCAGCAACTCTGAAAGCAAAAAAATAAATAAATAATAGAGATGTCTCTGAATTAGGAACGAGGCTTGGCAGACTATCAAAGCAGTGAGGACATGACTGAAAAGCTACTTTTATTGTCTAAATGGTAAGGAAGAAAGATTACAATATACTAACCTGCAGCTTACTTTCTTTCAGATTTATAGACAGATATTTTAGATGCACTTATTTGTTCTTCCTTGTTTTGTGTAACAGCAGTGTTGTTTTTTCCTCCCAGTATGGCACACCTCATCTAGTGATCACTGGGGCCTATTAAACTGACTGATGAGATACAGCAATACAATATAGTTACAACCACAAAACCGGATTTCTGGAGCCTGAGCAAATACAAACTTGTCAGAGGCTACAAAAAAAAAGTGACTAGGAGTTATAGCACAATAATGTTTACAAATTAACTTGTTACATTTCCTTAGAAGTCAGTTTTCCAAAAGGGACGAGGTCCTGAACATTTGTGAGCATTTAAATCTCAGAATTCAAATCTATATCTACCCATATTTATGCATATATATATGCAGCTTTGAGGAATGAATTTATAGTACACACATACACAAATATGTTTCTTAGGGCAATTCTAGTTTCATATAAATATTTACTACTTATCAAAGTACTTCATTATAAAACAAGACCTTATCATTATAGCTACAGCAATATACATTATAATAATCTTTAGATATTTTACAAAGTACCAAATTTTAAATGAAGTGAGGTTCTATGCTGATTTTTCTCACTGGCTTTTCATTTTGTATGTGTGGGGGGACAGGTGTATACATATGTACATATATGTATATACATATGTATTTATATTAAGGAAAATGCTTCAGCAATAGCACAGTAACAATTCAGTTTCTAACATGCCTATAATTACTGAAGTTAAAAATTCACAGAACTATAAAACTTTTCATGTAGGAAGGAACTTTTCATGTAGGATTTCAGAGATCATCTCAGTCTCTTCCTTTTACAGCCAAGAAAAGCAAGACTCCAGGAAGTTATATAATTTATACAAAATCCATAGCCTATCAGTGGTAGAGATGAAAGGAAAAATTATATCTCTTGACTCCTGGTACAATTCTCATGTCAATGCATTATATATCCCCAAAGAAGCCACCTGTGTTGGATTCCAGGTATCCCTTTTGATAATTTGGCTCCCAAAACATGTTTAGTATTTAAAAAAGCCTGGCTTTCCCCCCAAAACCAACAAAACAAGGAAGTCATGTACTTATGAGTCAAGTTCCAACTTTTCTTGATTCTGAAGGTATCAGTATAAGCAATATGTCATGTGTTCATCCCAGTGCTGAATTAATTCTTTTTTTTTTTTTTGAGACAGAGTCTCATTCTGTTGCCCGGGGTTGAGTGCTGTGTCATCAGCCTAGCTCACAGCAACTTCAAACTCCTGGGCTCAAGCAATCCTTCTGCCTCAGCCTCCTGAGTAGATGGGACTACAGGCATGCGCCACCATGCCCGGCTAATTTTTTATATATATATATTTTTTAGTTGTCCAGCTAATTTCTTTCTATTTTTTAGTAGAGATGGGGTCTTGCTCTTGCTCAGGCTGTTCTCGAACTCCTGAGCTCAAACGATCCACCCGCCTCGGCCTCCCAGAGTGGTAGGATTACAGGAGTGAGCCACCACACCCGGCCTGAATTAATTCTTTTCCAAGAAAATTTGTTTTCAAGAACAGGGTAGCAACTAATCAGATTAAGGAAATCTGTTCTAATTAATGAATCTTCATTTAGATCTGAATTTTTCACTAGTAACATTTATGGGATTTTCAAATACATTATTCACTAGAATAAGTATAAAAAGCAAGTACAAAATAATTATTGTCTTCCTCACAACAGCTAACATATATCAAAAGAATCTGCCTCTCTTAATTTTTAGAAAATAAATGTAAGATACTAAGTCTATTATCTAATAAAAAGATTTTACTGGCCAGGCGCAGTGGCTCACGCCTGTAATCCTAGCACTATGGGAGGCTGAGGTGGGCGGATAGCTCAAGGTCAGGAGTTCGAAACCAGCCTGAGCAACAGCGAGACCCCATCTCTACTAAAAATAGAAAGAAATTAACTGGCCAACTAAAAATATATAGAAAAGATTAGCCAGGCATGGTGGCGCATGCCTGTAGTCCCACCTACTCGGGAGGCTGAGGCAGAAGGATCACTTGAGCCCAGGAGTTTGAGGTTGCTGTGAGCTAGGCTGATGCCACAGCACTCTAGCCCAGGGAACAGAGTGAGACTCTGTCTCAAAAAAAAAAAAAAAAAAGATTTTACTTATATGCTTCTTAGCATGCCTTAACTGACAAAATTTGTAGAATAGAAATTTCTTTAAATAAATATTAGTTTGAGAAAAAGTATTTGAATTGTGCTTATTATTAAACTTTCAATATTTATCAGAGCATTTACACTGTATTAATTCCTTCACTATATGCAACAAAATAATTTAGCAAAATAGTATATTGCTTAAAATCTAGTAGAATTCTGCTTTATAATTATTATAAGCATCAATATTAAAGGCATAGTCAGTTTTACGGATCAAACACATTCCTCAAAGTTGCATATAAAATAAAGTTGTATATACTGCATCATCTAAAACATCTCAGGAAAATTCATTAAACTCTTCCTGTTTTTTTTTTTTAATTACAGATTCATAGTTTGAGAAGTGTTTTCCTAAACAAGCTACAGCTTCACTGAGACACTTTGTAATCACTTAGATAAAAAGCTACCATACCTTTGATACAGTATTTGACATGTCAATCATTCAAGGTCTGAATTTTTTGTTTCTAGATAAAATTTTAGAATCTGAGTTTCAAGTTATATTTCTGGGTTACTTTTTTAAAACTTAATGATCTCATCTGTTCCCATGTATCTGTTGTAGAACTGATTTAAACATTAGTAATTGGATAGCTGAAGTATTGAGAACACTTGGTTTCTAGAATGCAGTCCTCGTCTCTCTCTGAGTCAGCCTGTCACCTTGCAGTCTGTGTAGCCTAGGTCAGGGAGTAGAAAGCTTAGTCTTAATGAGCTATTTCTGACAAAGGTCAATATAGAAACTGTGAATCTATCTAGACACAAGTGCAATGACTTCATTGCATAGACTGCATTTTAGATGTGTAATTTTATCCTGTCTCTATTTCCTCTATTAACCATAAATTTTATCTCTAAAACCTGCCATTATTTCATCTTTATCTAACATTCAATTATAATACTAACAGGTGCCCATCTCTGCACTTCTGACAACTATTTTTAGTTGTTCTTTAGTTTTCAGCATTCCTATCCCCATAAAAATACAGGTAAATTATTTACTTGCATACAAAAATAAATACATCAATTATATGTCTCTCTCTGACACATGATGCTATTTTTCATACTGTTTGACAATGTTAACTGACATATTTATCTGGTTCTACAACTTCAGGAGAAAATTCCACTATATGAGTATTCCCACTTTCCAAGACATACATACTTTTTTAATGTTCTATAGTGATCCTCTATAATTCAGTACTGTAACTGAATTCCTACTGCCTAAAAAAGTACAAAGAGTGTAATAATCTCTATCAGGACTTTTACATGAATTAAAAGTAGTGGTATCAGTTTTCCACAAAGGGAAGTAACCAACATTTTTATTTGCTGAATCAGAAAGCTGGATCTGTAGCTATTTCCTGGTCATTGGACAATGCTATTTCTCCTTCCCTCCAAAACTGTACTTTTGAATTTTGTTGTTTAAGGCATAACAAATACAATTAAGTTATATTTTATTACACCTAAAATGAAATTAATAAAATTACTACATTCTTTCAATATCTAGTCTTCATTTTGTTAGAATTCATTATTAATTAGAAGTTCTTCAAAATCTATAAACATACTCTTTATATGCTATATAGAGTCCAATCTTTCCCATTAAATACTCATACCACATTAGGCACTGGTACTATATAATATATTGAAAACGTATCTGTGGTTAATTACATGTCTTAAGTAATTGGAAAGTGTTGAGTCATTTGTGCAGTGCCATCAACTGATGATGACATCAGCAATTTTTAAGTGCCAAACTGCAAGATCAATGGACTCTTCAGGACCTTTCCCCTCATCAGCGGACTAGTATGATGAATACATGACCACAAAGTTGGTGAGCAACTCTAGTTAGTCATTTTAGTAGATGTGAAATGGTATCTCATAGTTGTGATTTGCATTTTCCTATGTTAAGCATCTTTTCATGTGTTTACTGGCCATTTATACATCTTCTTTGGAGAAATGTCTATTAAAATTCTTTGCCCATTTTTAGATTGGGTTATTTGTCTTTGTATTATTTAGTTATAAAAGTTCCTTATAGGCTGGGCGCAGTGGCTCACGCCTGTAATCCCAGCACTCTGGGAGGCCGAAGTGGGTGGATCGCTCAAGGTCAGGAGTTTGAAACCAGCCTGAGCAACAGCGAGACCCCATCTCTACTAAAAATAGAAAGAAATTAACTGGCCAACTAAAAATATATAGAAAAAATTAGCCGGGCATGGTGGCGCATGCCTGTAGTCCCAGCTACTCTGGAGGCTGAGGCAGGAGGATCGCTTGAGCCCAGGAGTTTGAGGTTGCTGTGAGCTAGGCTGATGCCACGGCACTCTAGCCTGGGCAACAGAGTAAGACTCTGTCTCAAAAAAAAAAAAGTTCTTTATATATTCTGGACCCAACTGTCTTATCAGATATCTTTTGCAAATATGTTCTTCCATTCTGAAAGCCATCTTTTCCATTTTTTATGGTGTTCTTTGAAGCACAAAGGTTTTTAATTTTCATAAAGTCTGTTTCTATTTTTCTTTTGATTGTGCTTTTGGTGTTTTATGTAAGAAACCACTGCCTAACCCAAGGTCACAAAGATTTCCTCTTATATTTTCTTCTAAGAATTTTATGGTTTTAGCTCTTAAATTTAGGTCTAATTCATTTTAAGCTGATTTTGTTATGGTGTGAGGTAGGGATCCAACTTCATTATTTTGTACGTAGGTATCCAGTTGTATAAGCATTGTTGAAAAGACACTGAATTGTTTTTGAACCCTTGTCAAAAATTAGTTCACCACACATGTGAGGGATCATCTCCGGATTTCGACTCTATTCCGCTGATCTGTAAGTCTGTTCTTTGATCAGTACTATACTGTCTTGATTAGTGTAGCTTTGTAGTAAGATCTGAAGTGTGAATCCTCCAACTTTATTCTTTTCAAGATTGTTTTTGGCTATTCTGGGTACCTTGCATTTTCATATAAACTTTAGGATCAGCTTGTCAATTTCTGTAAAAAGGAAAGCTGGTATTTTCATAGGCCTGTGTTGAATCTGTAGATCAATTTGGGGAGTACTGCCAACTTAACAACATTAAGTCTTCCAATCCATAAACATGAGATGTCTTTCCTTCTATTTAGGTCTTCTTTAATTTCTTTCAACAGTGTTCTGTAGTTTTCAGTGTAAAAGTCTTTCATCTTCTTGGTTAAATTTATTCTTAGGTATTTTATTCTTTTGGATGCTATCATAAATAAAGTTGTTTTCTTAAATCCATTTTTGGATTGTTCATTGCTGGTGTACAGAAACACATCTGGTTTTTGCGTGTCAATCTTATACCCTGCAACTTTGCTAAATTTGTTTATAAGCTCTAGTAGTTTTCTTGCTTAGGATTTCCTATACAGACATACTTCAAAGATATTTACATTCTGCAACCATTCAAGTTTGACTATGAGACTGCAGCAATTCAGTCACATCTTCAGGCTCCACTTCTAATTCTCTTGCTATTTCTATCACATCTACAGTTACTTCCTTCAATGAAGTCTAGAGCCCCTCCAAATCATCCATGAGGGTTGGAATCAACTTCTTCCAAACTCCTGTTAATGTCAATATTTTGACCTCCTCCCATGAAGCACCACTGTTCTTAATGACATCTAGAATGGTGAATCTTTTCCAGAAAGTTTTCAATTTACTTTGCCCAGATCCATCAGAAGAATCACTACGTATGGCAGCTAAAGCCTTACAAAATGCGTTTTTTAAATAAGAAAACTTGAAAGTCGAAATTACTCCTTGATCCACAGGCTGCAGAATGAATGTTTCTGGCAGCAGGCAGTAAAACGACATTAATCTCCTTGTACATCTCCATCAGAGCTCTTGGATGAACAGGTGCATTGTCAATGAGCAATAACATTGTGAAAAGAATCTTTTTGTCTGAGTAGATCTCAACAGTGGGTTTAAAATATTCAATAAACCATGCTGTAAATAGATGTGCTGTCATCCAGGCTTTGTTGTTGCATTTATAGAGCACAGGCAGAGTAGATTTAGCATCATTCTAAAGGACCCTAAAATTTTCAGAATGGTAAATGAGCACTGGCTTCCACTTTAAGTCACCAGATGCATTAGCCCCTGACAAGAAAGTCATCCTGGCCTTTGAAGCCAGGCATTGACTTCTCCTTTTTATGAATTCTCCTCTGCTATGAACGTCCTAGATGGCATCATCTTCTAATAGAAGGCTGTTTTGTCTACATTGAAAATCTGTTGTTTAGTGTAGCCACCTTCATCGATTATCTTAGCTAGATCTTCTGGAATAACTTGCTGCAGCTTCTGCATCAGCACTTGCTGTTCCACTTTGCACTTTTGTGTTATGGAGACGGCTTCTTTCCTTAAACCTCATGAACCAACTTCTGCTAGCTTCCAACTTTTCTTCCGCAGGTTCCTCACCTCTCTCAGCCTTTACTGAATTGAAAAGAGTTCGACCTTGCTATGGATTGGGCTTTGGCTGAAGGAAATGTTGTGGCTGTTTTTATCTTCTAACCAGATCACTAAAACTTTCTCCATAACAGCAATAAGGCTGTTTTGTATTCTTATCATTTGTATGTTCACTAGAGTAGCAGCATCTTTAATTTCCTTAAAGAAATTTTCCTTTGTATTCACAATTTAACCGTTTTGCACACGAGGACTAGCTTTTAGCCTATCTCAGCTTTTGACATGCCTTCCTCACTAAGCTTAATCATTTCTAGCTTTTGATTTAAAGTGACAAACATGTGACTCTTCACTTGAACACTCAGTAGCCACTGTAGGGCTACTAATTAGCCCCACTTCTATATTGGTGTGTCTCAGGCAACAGGGAGGCCCGAGGAGAAGGAGAGAGACAGGGAATGGCAGGTTAGTTGAGGAGTCAGAACGCATACAACATTTACCAATTAAGTTTGCCATCTAATATGGGCATGGTTCATGGTGTTCCAAAACAATTACAACAGTAACATCAAAGATCACTGATAACAGATCACCATAACAGATATAATAGTAATGAAAAAGTTTGAAATATTGTGAGAATTACCAAAATGTGACACAGAGACAGGAGGTACTGTTGGAAAATGGCACTGATAGACTTGCTTGATGTAGAGTTGCCGCAAAACCTCAATTTGTAAAAAATGCAATAACTGCAAAGTGCAGTAAAATGAAGTATGCCTATGCATAATATTATGAGAGCTTCAAAAAAAAAATGGTTTTACTTCTTCCTGTCCAATCTGGAATCCTTTTATTTCTTTTTCTTGTCTAATTGCCCTGGATAGAACCTCTAGTACAATGTTGAGTATAAGCCATGAAAGCTGACATCCTTGTCTTATTCCTGATCTTAGAGGGAAAGCATTCAGTTTTTTACCACTACATATAAGCTGTAGGTTTTTCATTAAGTATTCTTTATTAGGCTGAGGAAGTTACTCTAAGGTATTTTCTTATTGAGACATGTTAACACTCTTTGTGCCTTAGTAATAAAACAAGGCTAAGAGCTTCTGACTAAACTTTTCATAATCACAGAATTCAATCCAAAACTCTAGACTTTTAAGCCAGCTTCAGTTATAGGTTAATTTCAAACCTACGATAAATCTTTGGTTTCCCTAACTCCATAACTTGTCTACAATGTAAGCAAATACCCTTTAAGTACTGCTAGATAAGAGTTGTAATGAAAGTTCTGCAAAACCAATCTTGTTTTTTCTTCCTAACAAAACAGTATACATCTAAAAGTATTCTGCTTCCCCTCCACCTTCACCTTCACCTCCACCTCCCGAATCTGAATTTTCTGCATCAGTCCTGAAACTATCTAAAGCTCCCTAATAGGCTGTAGTCATCCTGGGGTAATTGTGGGTCAAAGCAAACTACTCTGGGCCTGCTAGACCTCAAATCTCCACCCTTAGGATTCCCTTTGAGATCTGGGAGTACCAACCTCAACGTTTGTGGGCTATTATCTCCTCAAAGCCAGACCCCAGGGCTTCAACAATCTTAGGGCTTTATTTAAGACAGCCATTTGGAATTACTCTCCCATTCACTAACAATTTAAAATCACCTACTCTAATTCTCATTGTATTTGCCCCAGTAAAAAATACCAACTCAGAGCAGCTTTATATGCAAGATTTTTAGAACCAAGCTAAAAAGGAAAAAAGCAATTTCTGACATGAATATGTTACATATAAGTGGCAAAATTTAAAGAATATGAATTACTACAGGAATGTCTTTTCAGAATGAAGACAAAACTAAATTACCCTTTTGATAATGAGTTACTTTCTTCATATAAGATCACACTCAGGGGAGGATGAAAGGTAAAGCCAAAATTCTATTTATACTATAGGATCCCAAAGCTAGGTGAACTTCTTTTTCTTTAAAAAATCAAATAAAAATGGTGCCTTGGTATAAAGGACTGAGTCGGGGTCTAAAATATGCAATAACAATATAGGCTTAAATTTTTAAAATATTCCTATGCTATCTTCTTGCTATTTGGCTAAAACATCTTCCCATTCCCTTTAAATCTTCCTGTGTACCAAAATTTTTGTTTTTTCCAGACAACAGCTGGTAACTTTTCAGAGTGGGGCATAAGTTATTAAATCTGATTTTTCCTCTGGCACTAACCCTCCAACATATGCTACTAGAGTTTATTAATATTGATAAACCTCCTTTTAAAAACAAATATATCTTGGAAAAGTTAATTGTATATCAACTTTCAATGAAGCCTCAGGGAAGTGAGGGTGGGAGGGAGAAAAAAGAGGAAAAAAGGGAGGAAAGAAAGGAAATAGAGAAAGAAATAATTTAAGTAATAAAGAATGTCTATTAGCCCTTCTAGGGCTATCAGAAGAGGATGAAGTAACCATGCCTTAAATGAAGTAGGGTAGGAAACTAGTCAGAAAGTCTTAGATTTAAGTAAATAAAATAGGAACAAAAGACCTTTACTGGAGATTGCACACGGCCCAGGTAATAAAACCCACATACATGTGTTATACCTGTGCAACAGTCAGATACTAGATTAAACAACTTATAGGGCATATCAAAGTAATACTATGGGTGATACACATAACACCCTGTGAGGTTTTTTAAAAAAGTTATCAATAAGTCAGAAATGAATATGCAGAATGCATGAAACAAAACATAATTAAAGATTTCAAAGCTCCATTCCAAACAGTTACTAAAAAAAGTCTCTTTATTTGAACATTAAAGGTTTTTGCCAAGTTTCCAATGGGGGTCTCTCAAGGAGCACATCCAGTGGGTGAAATAATTATAAAAGCCACATATTTATCAGTATTTAACCCAGGTGGCCCAAAATATACTCTATGCTCTAATTTAGAGTAAACTCCAATATAAGGTTTTACTTTTAGAATCCTCAGAGCTGTCATTTCTTAGTCTTGTTTTTGCTATGTTTAACTGGTCAGATACTTCCTTTAATCCATCCAGATCTTTAATATACCAGAAGTATAAGGCAGAAAAAAGAGTCTTTAAAATGGAAGATTCTCCTACTGAACTGCTTTGCCACTAACTAGCAAAATCTTTGACTAGACCACTGGACTGTGAGCTCCAGTTTTATCCTTCACTCAATATTAAAGCCATCCTCTATTGTACACGCACTAAATGCTAGGCACTGAGGATAAAAAATTGAACCAAAATGTATTCTTGCCTTTGAGGCAGCCACAGTCATTTAGCAGAAAGACACGTATGAACAAATAATTACAATGTTACCTAATCAGTCTTACAATAGAAAATATGGACAGAGCATTGTGCAAACAAAGTGGTAAAAGCCACTAAGTCTGCCTGAAAGATTATGCTAAGCCCTTTCAAGAGGATGACATTTAAACTCATCTGCAATGAGGCAGTTGGGCTAGTCAATCTATTAAAAAAAAAAAGCTGAAGGTCATGAGATCTTGGTTTGTGAAAAATAGCTGGTGCAGACAATTCCAGTTTGTTGGTTATAAATCTAATCTCTGTATCAAAAAGAGAATATTTTACTCCTATGATTCTCCTGTTCTCTCCCAATCTTATTCTATGTTCCTTTTCTCAATAAATGGTATACCATCTAAAACTTAACTATCTACAACCAACTAATACCCAATTTCTATTGATTTTATTCCATACTCTTTGTGTACTTTTGTCTCTACAGCCACCATCATCTCACACCCAGATTACTGCAATAGTCTTCAAAAGGATTTTCATGCCTCTGGTATCCCTTGTCCCAACCAACCAATTCTTCACACTGTAACTAAAGTGACCTTTCCAAAACACAAAGCTGACCACATGAAACCCATCTTAAAATCATTCAACTGTTCCCTATGAGTCTCAAGAAAAGTTCAAACTCTTCAGCAAAGTTGACAAGACTATTCAACATCTGGCCTGGCTTACTTAATGCTACAATCTTTTATACTCATACTGATCATCTTGTAGTTTCCCTAGTATACAGTGCTCACTCACCATCCTCTGCAGAGCCTTCCAAGACTCCTTTCAAAGGGGAATCAGGTGACCTTCCAAAATAATCTTTCAGTATCCTCTAGTACCCTCTGCTTCTCCGTTACCATACTTACCACATTATACAGTAGTTAAATACCTGTATAACTCTGAGTTCCTTAAGGACAGAAACTATCCTACACACTCCTGTATTTCTCATGTAAAGCATTCTGTCTGCCTAGCATTGACATGTAGTTCACGCTTAATAAATATTTGTTGAATGCATGAATGAATGAACAAATTACAAAGAAAGAAAAATTCAATGCCCTCCAATTTGTCACGTATATTACCTACTTTTCAGAAACCTTATCCTTTAACAAGACTATATATAAACCATAAACCTATCACAATTTAACCTGTGTTCAGGGACAGAAATAAAGGCAGCTATACCTAAACTCAAAATTCAAATAAGCTTTAAAAATATATTTTCTTCTTCCAGTTTAGATAGTATAAGTTAACTGTTTAAGTAATATTTTGGAGCAAATATATATCTCTCAGAATCATGACAGGGCTACGCATTTGAAAAATAAAATTACAACTACATATGCACTATTACATTATTTTCCCTGGTAAAATAGTGAGTTTGCTTTTTATGTGAATTTTTAGCAATGGAAAGGCCTTGGAGTTCTAGTCTCTAGGCAGAGACCTAGAGAGGGCCAGTGATTTGCCCAAGGTCCCACAGCTGATTTACAAACATAGGCAGGACTTAAGCTCAGACATACAAATCTGGAGGCCTGTGCTTATACTACTAAATCAGTACCTTCTAATCATCATTAACGAATGAATTCTAGAACAAGCCCTGGCAAATAGTAGGCTCCCAATAAACATTTGTTGAATGAATGAACAATCATGCATAGAGCATTGAAAATATGCCTGGGACTATGCTAGACATTTTCATATTTATCAGCAAATTTTATCCTTCTAATACTTTAATGTGGTAGACTGTACACTCTTCATTTTACAGACCAAGAAACCAAGGTTCCAAAAAATTAATGGCTTACACAATAAGCATGCTTACTGAGTGATTAAAGCCCGGTCAAAACCCAAATTTTCAGAACATCTAACTAAACATAATTGAAAGCTGCACCTCATCACTGACTCACCGATTCTTTTCCAGCTCATTGTGTGTAGATCTAAAAAGAAAAAAAAAAGAGCATTAGCCATGCTTTGTTGCTAAGGCTATAGAAAGGGGGATTAGTTTAGTTACTACTATATCACACCCAGTGAATTTATTTAACAATGCAATATATGGTCATACTTCAACAATCTCACTCATCAAGAGGAAACAATCTACATTCATCAGGATATGGTGTTTTCAGTTAACAATGGAGTTTCACTGTTATTTTATTAAAATTAATACTAGCATATTTGCTCCTGCCTACTTCTAGTATCCTACATTTTGTTGATCTATAGACACTATGTCAGAAGTTTTAACTTAAACACAGTCCCATTTTTGTTTAAAAAGAAAAGAAAAAGGTATGTGTACTTCTAATGTCCTCTTGTATCTCCACTTACCCATTTCTAAACAGAAAAACAAAATGTGGCTAGCATAGACGCTAAAACAGCCTTGCCTTAACTGCTAAGTGACACAGGCAAATCCAAGCCTGCTTGCCTTTTGTGTGAAATATATAATAACAAGAAGCAGCTATGCAAGGAAGAAAATATATGAATATAAATAAAGAAAAGAAGATATATTAATAAGATCAAGGAACAGGATTTACAAGACTAGACTATATAGCAATGGTTGTTCTCTTTTGATAACATTTTTTGTTTTGCTTTTCAGGATTTTGGGGTTTTTTTTTTGTTTTTTCTTTGAGACAAAGTCTCACTCTGTCATCCTGGGTAGAGTGCAGTGACATCATCATTAGTTCACTGCAACCTCAAACTCCTGGGCTCAAGTGATCCTCCTGTGTCAGCCTCCCTAGTAGCTGGGACTACAGGCAGGCACCACCAAGTCCAGCTAATTTTTCTATTTTAGGAGCTACGGGGTCTTGCTCTTGCTCAAGCTGGTCTCAAACTCCTGGCCTCAGGTAATAGTGCTAGGATTATAGGCATGAGCCACCTTGCCCAGCCACTTTTCAGTATTTATTATAATACTTCCACCTACTGAATAAGCACAGTGTCTGCTAAACAGTGGGCTGAGCAGTTAACATATATCATTTTATCCCTAAAACAAACTTTGTTTTATAAACAAGAATACTGAAGTTCAGAGAGGTCAAGACACATACTCTTGTCTTGAGATTGTAAGCAGCAGCCATAATTTAAGCCCAGATCTATCTTAGAATTCCAAATTCTTAACCACATGGTGAGAAGCAATACTAAATATAAGTTAAGGGCACAGACTCTAAGGCCACACTGGATTCAAATACTGTGTGGCCGTGGTAAAGTCCTTTCATTTCTCCAAGCTCAGTTTCCTCATCTATGAAATAGGAAAAATAATAGTACTTACCTCATATGATTGCTATAAGGACTAACAAGTTTACACTTAACAGCAAAACATAATGAACTCTACATAAAGTTAGCTATTATTAGAATTGTTATAATGGTTCCCTTGAATGAATACATGTTACTTTTGCTGTAATTTAGCATTTGCAGCAACAGGAATTTTATAAAGGAGAATTTAAGTTTCTGTCACAAGAACTAAAACTTTAATCATTTTATATATTCTGGTTAACATCAAATGCCTTCAGAATATTACATCACTGATTGCTTTAACCTGACATATTATTTCAATGGATATTTAATAACCAGATTCCCAAATCTTGACAATAAGAGTATTTTTGCCAGCCTCATAATTTGGAGAAATTTTACCCACTATCCTAGTTCAAGGGCCAAAGACTTGAGTTACTGTCTCCTGTCCATCTTTTGCTTTATTAGCAGTTCCATAAAATCCATGTGACGTGGGATAAAAAAGACTGATGTTCATTTTAAAGAGATTATCTTAATAAAAGGACTTCTCCCTCAAAGGAGGTAAAAAGAGTCTTAGGATGTTTCAAGAGTCCAGCCAAATTAACAGCAAATATATGTACAATTCAGATGGAAGAAACTGTAAAAACATATAACTTGTATTTTAACAGAAACTCAGCTCAAAACTCAATAAATAAATGACAATAAAACCTCTATCACCATATAAGTATTTATTAATAGTTTTGATTGTTAAATTCTTTTCTGTTTGAATAATGCGTTAAAGTAAATCAGTAAGTTAGAAGAGAGAAAAGGCGTATTTAAAGAGATTTAAAAAAAAAGTATCCAAAATTTGAATGGGTAATCAATAATGAGATTTCCCACCTCCTCTTGGCTGAACAAGTTTTGGTTTAATTGCCTCACTGAAAAGAAAACTAATGATAACAAAAACAAAAGACAATGCACATATAAAATACTAGCGTAAGTAATAAATAGAAACATATTTAGAGAGGAGCAGACTGTTTACCATAAACTTATTCTAAACAGTCTGGCAATCCCACCAATAGCCATAAATGCAAGAGATAATATACTCAACAATAACCAATTGTTGAATTTCAATATTATGTTGAGTCTATTATCAAAGCTAGCTCCAAAAGAACATAATCTGACCCACTGCTGTGAACAAAATTAAAACAGCAGGTTCTTCCTACCTCTGTCAAACAGACTTTTCTTCATTATTTATCTTTTAAAAAAATAAAAAGATAGCTAAGAATATAAACCTTTTCACCAAACCAGGAAATGCATGCCACATTTAGTTATACCACCAGCAAAATTTAACATTTCCAAATAACAAGAAACAAAAATGATCAGAAATATACTAATCATTACCATATTGTCATGTTCTTCCAATCTTTTAAAATGCATAAATAGTGTTTACTCCTATTTCGATGGGTTTTTGCCTATAATATCAAACCAACAAACACTGAGAGTACCTTCAATGTTCAAGCCTTTCTTAGGCTACAGAAAATCAAAGACAGTCTCCAGTTGGTAAATGAAGACACGTATAGGAGTAATTATAACTCAAGGCAAAATAAATACACAAAGAAAGATATAAAGTGTTGTGGGAGTTCAAAGGAGGCAGAATTTACTTCCAAACGGAGGTATAAGGAAAATTTTAGAAAAAGGTAGCATTTGGTCTGGGGCTTAACTGACAGTTACATGTACTATACAAACAGATGCTGGAACTGCTAAGGAGATGCCATTCCAAGTGAAAGAAATAAGATAAGTAAACAAGTTATGAAATTGTGAAGACCAAAGCAAAATCACAGAAAAATGTATAGACAACTTAAAAATCCATAGTGTTAGAGGGAAAAAGTCCTGAGTTTAATATGAACTATGTCACTCACCCTAGCTGTGTAACGTTAGGACATATTATTTAACCTCTCTGATTGAGTTTCCTCATTTGCAAAACTGGCATATTACACCATACCTTAGCTGGGTTACTGTAAGAATTAGAGAAAAATATAAAAAAGCACCTAGCATATAATAAGTATTCAATAAATGTTAGCTACTGTCAGTATTTTTACTATTTTTTAGAAGACTAAAAATATACTACCCAGAACATTAAGTATACTACATGGGACAAATTGATAGGTTCTCAATAACACTTAGAATTAGCCTGGAAGTAGGCCGAGCACAGTGGCTCACACCTGTAATCCTAGCACTCTGGGAGGCTAAGGCAAGAGGATCGCTTAAGCTTAGGAGCTGGAGGTTGCAGTGAGCTATGATGATGCCACTGCACTCTATCCAGGGCAACAAAGCGAGACTGTGTCTCAAAAAAAAAAAAAAATAGTCTGGAAATAAATAAGCAAACAACCAACCATAATACTGAAAAGAGAAAATGAAAGAAAAGACAAGTGACTGAAGCCACATCATTTAGTCAGCTATGAGGACAATACAAGGTTTAGGAATATGAGAGAGAGAAAGATGCCTAATTATATATGTATACAGAGAAAATAATAATCCAAACAGTGCTGGCAATAAACAAGTAATTAAACGTATCACACACAGAAACAACCCCTTTGCTTCTCTGAGCCTATGAGTCCAACCAAGCCCTTCCAATAATGCACTATTGAAATATTCAATTATGATAAATTCCCTGTAAGGTTGAAATGTTCTGAATAATCCATCTGGTTAGCCCACTTTTCTTCTCCAAATAAAATGCACCTCTGAGAGCAAACACTAATGAACTGTCTTCCTTTCAGACACCCTTATTCTGAATGCTTAACAACTTTCAAGGGCAGAGAGAAAGACCTTTCTATCAATTTATCATTGAATCACAGGTAATCTTTTCCACAAATAACATCTTCTTATAAGAGAGACATCCTAATGTATTCCCTATTTGAATGGGAGTCATTATCTCAACCACATATGTGACTTTTCATTGACTACAACATAGCTCTAATATATAACTTCTAATTCTTTAGGGTGTAGTTTGGTGGCCGTCAACGAAATGAAGCATTGAATTGAAACTGCACAAAATGGTACAGTTTGACACAAGAGTAGTGCTGCCGTGGAAGGAAAAGAAAAGTCACCATTCTCAGAATTAATACTTTCTTCTAGAGAAAAGACCTCTATGTTTGTTGAATTCATGAACCAACCTCTTGATCTGTTAACATTTTCATTTCAGTTAGTTTCTAATCCTAAAGTGCCTCACAGTTGCTGCCCTCCATACAATGAAAAGAACACATTCTATGAAGCTAAATGAATATCTTCTAACTGGTATTTTAAAGCTTACAATATACTCAAAGCACAAGAAAAAAAGAAAAATTTCAGCTATAGTAGAGCAGGGGTCTCCCAAGTATATATACCTAAAGGAGGTTGAGAAAGAAATCTACTAGAATAAAACTTCTATTTATATTTATTATTAGTCTTTCAAAATGGTAGTTTTGTACACTTGTTTCCATCAAAAGGTACATCTCATTTAAAAAAAAATTAAAGACAGTAAAACTTGGAATACTACAAATTTTTAGGAAAAATGCCTCTTAAGAAATGTAGTCCTTCTACCTTAACAGTGACAAAAACATAACCATCACAATAACTAAGCCCATAAAAAGTATCCAAAAAGGATACACACCAATAACTACAATCAACAACCTTATTCCTTAAAATGCACATATCAAAGTTGAATATATGCATACCTTATGGCTCAGCATTTCTACTCATAGGCATATACCAAACTAACATATACCAAACTATCATGCAAAAACATGGATTCATCTCCACAATTTCAACATAATGTTGAATGAAAAAAGCCAGATACGCACAAAAAAGTAAATACTGCGTAACTCCATTCATAAAAGGTCAAAACTGGCAAAACTGATTTATGGTATAAAAAGTTGGAATAGTGGGTTACCTCAGGGAGGGGGTGACAGTGATTGGAAAAGAGTTACGAGACAGGCTTCTGAGAAGAGTTTATAATATTCTATTTCTTCACTTTTGTGAAAATTGAGCTGTACACAGGATTTGTATACTTTTTTGTATGTACATTTTACTTCAATAAACAAAAAAATATACAAACTGAATTATGTGAAAATCAATTCATATTTCAAATATGGCAAACACCCTGACTTAAGTTTCAGACAAATTTTATGGCATACTACATAAACACATCTAAGATACACACTTTATCAAGAATTTTTAATAAATTTAAAAGTAATTAAATCGTAACAGTAAGTTCTCTAACCACAATGGAATTAAATTAGAAGTCAATAACAGTAAGATAATTAGAAAAATTCCAATATTTGGAACATAAAACACAAATCAAAGAACAAATTACAGAGAAATTAGAAAACATTCGGAACTGAATAATAAAAACACAACATATCAAAATTTATTGGATGTACCTAAAGCATCCTTAGAGAGAATGTTCAGCTTTAAATACTTATACTAGGGAAAAAAGGGTCAAAAATCAATAGTCTTTCTCCTTAAGAAGCTAGAAAAAGAAGAGCTTAACCCCAAAAGAGGAAGGAAATAATGTCATCATAAGTCAAAGAAAAAATCACAAATAAATTAGAAAATATTTCCAACTGAATGATAAAGAAAACACAACATATAAAAATTTGTTAGCTATGGCTAAAGCAGTGCTTAGAGAAAAGTTTTTAGCTTGGTCCTTATGCTTGAGGGTAGAGGAACAAAAATCATTCATCTGAGATTCTACCTTGAGAAGCTAGAAAAAGGAACAAACTAAACTGAAGAAGTTGAGCAATGGTTCTCAACTGTGAGCAGTTTTGCCCACCAAGAGACATTTGGCAATGTCTGAAGACATTTTTGGTTATCACTTCTAGGGCGAAGCTACTAGCATTTTGTAAGGAGATGCCAAGGATGCTGCTAAACATCCTATTATGCACAAAACAGATTTATCTAACTCAAAATGTCAATAGTATTGAGGCTGAGAAACTCTAGAGGAAAAAAATAATAAAACCAAGGATACAAATTTTAAAAATAGAAAAAGGGAAACAATAGCGAATATCAATAAAACTGAACTGTGACTTTATTTAAAAAATCAATAAAATTGATAAACTACTTCTAAGGCTGATGAAGAAAAAAAATACAACACAAAAAAACCCCAGTATTAGGAATTAAAGACTGTATTATGCATCACTACATATCTACATGCATCACTACATATCAAAAGGATGAGAATATTATGAACAACTTTATGCTGAAGATATTTGTCCATATCATCTAAATTCAATGACTTAGATAAGGACAAATTTCTTGAAACACAGACATTACCAAAACTGACTGAAGACGAAAAAGAAACTATGAATAGTCTTGCATCTATTAAAGAAACTGAATTCTTAATTTTTAAAAAATCTTCCCACAAAAATACCTCAAAGCCCGTAAGTCTTCATTAACAAACTTTACCAAGCATTTAAGGAATAAAACCAATCCTACAAAAATCTTTCCAAAAAACAGAGAGAACAGAAGAGAGAACAGTCCCAACTCATTTTATAACGCCAGTATTAGCCTGATACCAAAACCTGACAAAGAAATTACATGGAAAACAAAACAAACAAAAAAAAGTAGACTAATTAATCTCTGATATCAGATACAAAAATTCTTAACAAAATATTACCAAGTCAAACCCAACAACATAAAACCTTGGAATTTTCCAAGTAGTTAGGAGGGTCTCAGTTATTCATGGTGGACCCTTGGACCACATGTGAGTTTATGCTAAGATGACCTAGAACGGGAGCTGGTCATGCCAGAAAGACCAACCATGTGATTAGAGGGTTGAGGCTTTGAGTCACCGAGACTGGCCCAACCTCTAGGAAGTGGAGAGGTACTAGGGATTGACAATCACATACATGGCCAATTATTCAATCTGCCTGTGTAATAATATCCCAGTAAAAATTCTGGAACCTGAGACTTGGGTGAGCTTCCTGGTTGGTGAACACAGCGATCTGCTAGGAGGGTAATGCATCCTGATACCATGGAGAGAGGACACAGAAGCTCCACGTCCAGGACCCTCCCAGACCTAACCCTATGTGTCTCTTCATTTGGCTGGTCCTGATTTGTATCATTTATAATAAAACATAAGTACAGCACTTTCCTGAGTTCTACAAGTAGTTCTAGTGAATTATTAAACCTGAGGAGGATGTGAGAACCTCTGAATTTATAGCCAGTCCGTCAGAAGTTAAGGCAGCCTGAGGACTCTTATACTGTGGCTGGCATTTGTAGTAAGGACAGACATGTTGGAAACTAAACTATTAAACCTGTGGAGTCTGTGCTAACTCTGGGTTGTTGGAATCAGTATGGCAGTAGTACAAAATACAACATGACCACGTAGGGTTTATTCCGGTAATGCAAGGTTGATTTGAGCTCCAAAAATCAATCAATGTGAAACGAGGGGTTAAAAACCTAGCTATGAGTACAATGAACACTATTCTGGTAATGGGCACACTAAAAGCGCCAACTTAAGCATTATAAAAGGTATCCATGTAACAAAAACATTTGTACCCCCTTAATATTTTGATATAAAAAATCAATGTAATCCTCCATATTAACAGAATAAAAAAGAAAATCCACAGTATTATCTCAACATATGTGGAAAAAGCACTTGATAAAATTTAGCATCTATCCATGATAAAAACTCTTAGCAAATTAGGAAAGAAAGGAATTTCCTCAACATAAAAGGCATCTAGGAAAAACTACAGTTATCACAATCAATGGTAAAAGAATAGATTTTTTTCCCAAGATCAGTACAAAGGCAAGGATGTCCACTCTCACCACTTCTATTCAGTACTGTACTATAGGTTAGAGGTCCCAGCCAGTGAAATAAGAAAAATAAATATCATACAGAATGGAAAGGAAGAAGTAAAAAAAGTCTTTATCTGCAAACATCATTATTGTCTATTTGGAACATCCTAAGGAATATACAAATTACTGGAGTGAGTTTAGCAAAGTCAGTTTACAAGATAAATATGTCAAATTCAACTGCCATTTATAATAGCATCAAAGAACACTTAAGGATAAATTCAACAAAATATGTGCATCACCCACACTCTAAAAACCCACAAAATATTGCTAAAAATTAAAAACTCCTAAATAATTACAGAAACATACCATGTTCATGAATTAAAAGATTCAATAGTAAAGGTGTATCAAGTCTCCCTACATTAATCTATAGATCCAATGCAATCCCAATCAAAATTACAATAGGCTTTGTTGTAGAAAATGACAAGCTAATCCTAAAATTTATGTAAAAATGCAAAAGACTTAGAATAACCAAAGGAACTTTTGAAAAAGAAGAACCAAGTTGGAAGACATTCACTACCTGATTTCATGACTTACTAGAAAAACTACAGTAATTAAGACAGTACGGTATTAGAGTAAGGATGAATATTTAGATCAAAGGAATAGAAAAGAGAATCCAGAAATAGACTCACACATCTGCGGCTGATTTCTTACAAAGGTGTCAAGGAAATTTAATGTAGAAAGTATATAAACTTTTCAACAAATAGTGCTGGAACAACTGGGTGTCCATTTGTAAAAAAAAAAAAAATGAATTTCAACCCTTACTTCACACTTTCTACAAAAATTAATGCTAAATCAATTGTCAATCTAAATGTAAAATCTAATACTATAAAACTACTAGAAGAAAACATTAGAGAACATTTCTGTGATCTTGGATTATGCAAAGATTTCCTAAGACATAGACGTATGAACCATAAAAAACAAATAAGATAAATTGGAATTCATCAAAACAAAAAACTTTGCTCTTCAAAAACAGTTAAGGGCCAGGTGTGGTGGCTCACGCCTGTAATCCTAGCACTCTGGGAGGCTGAG
>VBSM01003143.1:9715892-9730190 GCA_008086735.1 Cheirogaleus medius
GCGCGCTCCCCGCCGCGCCCGCCGGGCTGCCAGCAGCCCGCGCGCGGTTTGTTTACCTCCCCGCGCGAGCACGGGGTAGGGGCGGGAGCAGCGCCGCGGCCCGCCCCCGCCCGTCCCTTCCTCTGCCCCCTGGGGAGCGTAGTCCCGCCTCCGCCCACTGCACGCCGGGAATCGTAGTACACACACAGCTTCAGGGCGCCCGCGTCCGGCAGGATTCCGCAGTGGCCGCTGGGAAATGTAGTCCCGCTGGGCTTGTTTTTTCTCTAGGGTGGAAAACTAAGAAGTTGCCGGGTCTTGCTTGTGCTAGGGAAGAATTTGAGCCGGCTGTGAGCCCACTCCCGGGAAGCTTATTTCTCAGTGACTCCCTGCGGGTGTCCAGGGGCTAAGGCATTCCTTATTTGAAGTGCCATGTTCCAGTCCTCTACTACTAGTTTCTCATGTAACTTATGTGCTTCAGTTTCCTCATCTGCAAAATGAGGAAAGTAACACACCTGCACGGACAGCACACACAGAAACACTTGGAAAGCCAAAATCGCTGTTCAAAAACAAGGGACTTATTTCACCAGGGCTTCCATGAGGCTTTGCTTCCACACAGACAGGTTTTTGTTTTTTAATCTTATGTTTAAAAACTTTCTCCTTCTATCCCTCGCTAGTGCCTTTAGACTCCAGAAAAACCTCTGGTGCTGCAAGGGAAGGCTACGATTCAGTGGGTAAGAGATTTGGTGCTGGAGTTAAACAGGGTTCTGCTTACACTTGCTGTGTGGACTTCAAGCCGTATTTTCCTCGTGTAGTAAATGGATATAATTACTTCATTTGCACAGTACACAGTAATGATAGAAACAGACTCGGACCCTGCTCTCAAGGAATGTATATTCAGTAAGATTTATTGTGAAGATTAAATGAAATAACTCTAGCATTCAGTATATACTAGGCACTCAATAAGTGTAGGCTATAAGTGTTTCCTCTAATGCTCTCCTTGTAGAGAGGTAACTGAAAGCAATGGCTAAATACAGGCTGCCTCTGGCTACTCTCACTGCCACTCTCTTTCCAAGCCCTCCATCTAACAAGTCCTCAAAGTCTAGGCCGGGATTCCTCAACCTTGGCATAATCGACATTTGGGGCTGGTTAATTCCCTCTTGGAACAGGGGCTGTGAACTGTGCATTGCAGGATGTTTAGTAGCACACCACCACCTTCAGGTGTGACAACCAAAAATGCCTCCAGACATTGCCCAACGTCTCCTGGGGCCCAAAAACCTCCCCGCCCTCCCTGCTGCCCCCAGTTGAGAGTAACTGATCTAGGGAGAGGAAAGACAAGAGGATCTTAACTATTGAAGGCCCCAAGAGCAAGTTGGGAACTATGTAAACAAATCCATAATTTTTTCCCACCATGATTATTTTAACCTGCTGGTTGACAGCCAAAATAACAGGAAGCTCCTGGTGAGGGGAGAATTTCCCCTTCCCTGTGGTCATTCCATTGGCTACTACAGAAAATACTATCTTGGGATGGAAATCTTACCCTATCAGAAATGTGGGCTTCGTGCTGCATTTTAACACCCTCTCTCTTGTGCTTTTTTGTTGTTGTTGTAAAGTGAAAGAAATCTCCAATGAGATCACAAGCTGTAAAATCCTGCTAGCTCTTTTAAATACTACAGCTGGCACTAAACTTAAGAACCAAATAGATGTTCCATCAAATGCAAGGAGACCCAAAATGAGAGGTGTTCATAAGCCACAGGAGAATTAATTTTATTTATTTATTTTGTAAAGGCTTTGAAAAAGAAAGCTTTTTCAGCTGTTGGCTAGATTGTTGCAGATTTGGGTTTTCCCATTGGGTGTTGGTAGCAATCACCCTCCATCCTCAACAAGGGACGTGTTGGGTAGGGGTGGGATGCAATTGTTTACAAGAAAATACCATTCATTCAGAACATCTGTTAGTTCAGGGTAGCCATTATCAGGTTGAAAGTCAGTTTCTACCACTTGCAGAACCCCTTTAAGCTTTAGTTCTCAAACTGCCAAGGGCTATCCCAGGAACTTAAAAGAGGCAGTTTATGACAAATACAAGTCTACTTTGCCTAATGACCGGTAAACCCATGTGACAAGAAAAGTAGTGCAAACTGAAAATATACATAAATTCAAGATGGGTTTAATTCTACAGGTCATGGAGCCGTAGCAGATTAGTAAAAGAAGGCTAAATAGATGCTTGGGGCCCATGCCTGGCCTTTCATAGTTAATCTCCAAGTGAATTAACCAGTCCTTCTAGAGGGCCAAGACGGAGATGAGGAAATGGAAAGTACAGCAAGAGTCGCCAAAAGGCCACCTGCTAACACTGAAGAAGAGAGGTAATGGTGATGGTGATGGTGATTGTGGGCAGTGGCTAGTGTTAAGGGCTGGTTTATGTACAGAAATCTCCAGCCTTTCCTAAAAGCAATTGAGGTGCCACTTCCTTCTCCATGCTCTGGCTGCCTCCTGAAGTCCTGGCTTGGACATGGGCCACACGGGCCTCCTGCAGCACGAAGCTTAGGGCTCTATTCTCAGGAAAGCGATGCTACCCACAAACCATCAGTCTCAGCAACAGTCTTAGCCTGGAGAAACCCAGAAGCAGCCCTTCTTTTGCTCAGATGAATGTAGTTTGTACTACAAATACAGATGGGGAAACAGGAAAAGCAAGGCTTCCAAAGTCTACTGACAAAAGAACCAGGAATACTACCCATAGTCTCTGGTTCTGTCCTCTCCCTAAAATACCTCTCTGGGTGGGGGGTGGGAGGTGTAGTCTCATTTGAAAATGGAGAAGGTCCCTCGGAGTTCCCCAGGCATAACAATCACAGCCTGGATGGGGACAGTCTGCCTTCTGAAGGAAGCAGGCAAAGCTTTCAATGTTCAGGGGTCCTTTTCCAGCACAGTTTACTAAGTGCAGATTTCCAAGTGATTTATTGCAGATTCATAAACAATGGAAGCTGGTATGTTATATCTTTTCTGCAGAGAGGCGAGATGGAGCAAGGTGAAGGGGCCATGATGTTAAGTTACAAGTCCAAAGTCACTGTGTTGGTGACACCTACCTGGTGCTTAGAACTTCCCTGAAACTGCAAAGTGCTTACTGTGTAGGGCACTGTTTCCTGTAGTTATCTTTAAGGATGGGGGTTTTCAAATAATCAAGGTTGGGGAGAGGGGAGAGTGAGCTCTGAGCTCCTAAATGAAAACCGTAACAGTTGCACATTTTTCCATCCCCCACCCCAAAATGAAGACTGCAGCCTCCTCCCCACCTCTCTCTTCAGAGCCCAGAAACGTGAACAGCAGCAGAAAACCTTTCCCTCTGCCCAGTGAGTCAGCCTTGCCTAACTTCATGCGTAAGCTCTCCTCAAGTCAGCGGCAGCTCCGAGCTGCGGGTCTGTGTGCAGCCGAGATAAATTTGGGTCTAGAAGGGATGACGTAATGCTAAACCCGAGAGGTAGCTGCCGCCTCCCAGGGCTCCAGTCACCAGGGCTGCAGGCTGACATCCCAACCACACAGAAACGCACCAAGCCTCCAGGTGTCCGAGCTGGGGAGAAAGGGAAAGGACATGAGGTGGGGGAACGGCAGGGGGAGGCAGTGTTAATCTGAGACGGCTGAATCTGGAAGTTTGTTGTTTTTTAACTCCAGTTTTTCTGGTGAGATCAGACTATTGGCAAAGACTCAAACAGCTACACTTGACTTCCACCCTGACCCATCTCTTCCCTCTTAGAAAAGGGCTTCTTACACTATTAAATGGCCTGTATTACAGCAGCCTATTTCAGTGATTATAATAGATGTGTTAATCTCTCCAATGTCCTTTTCCTTCTTTTTTGCAAGAACTTGGATCCAGGAAGAAATCTGCATTGCAGGACCGAATTAATATGCTCATCTAAGTGGCTTGCTTGCTCTGGAGCACCCATTTGGGTGCTCTCAGGTGCAACTGATAAGATATTTGGGAGGATTTTGCTAGGGCCACATCAAGTGAATGTTTCTCTAAAGAACATTTCATGATTATATCATAGAAGTTTATATTATTAAGCTTATTTATCAATACAGTCTCCATTTTTCAGTTGAGAAAATTGAAGCTCAGAGAGGTGAGGTAATTTGCCCAAGGCCACACAGCTGTCTACCAAACCGATGGAGCAAGGGTTGAACTCAGGCCTGCAGTCCTGTGCTCTCTTCTCATCTCCACAATTCTCTTTCTGGTTGATTCATGTTTAAAGAAAAAAAAAAACAAAGTGGAATAAGTTTTCTGATCTTTTAAACCTGTGGGGCCCCAATCCTTTAAATGTCAGGATCAAGTTACATGCCCAAAGGATCCCAATGCTGCTTTTTCCCATTCCTGGTTCATTCTTCCCTAAGGAGAGGTTGCCCTCAGAGTCAACTCTTTTTCTGCTGGTGAAGACTGAAAGCCCTGAGCCGAAACTCACTCTTCCACTGAAATTAAAAGACCACCACAAGTAAATAATCTTTGTTGTATGAAAGTAGTTTCCTTCATAAGAAATGCCTCCCAAATACTTTTTTCAAATGACTTTTTATCATTTGTTGTTGTAGTCACATATTATTCTCCTATACTTTGTGGCTGTAATCATTTATACTGATAGACTTCATGACTTTCAGCCATATAACCTGGTCAGCCATGGTATGTTATTCTTTTGAAGCACTGCTCAATTCCATGAGTTAATATTGTTGTTTAGAATTTTTGCATCTATATTCAAAAGAAAGAAGAATTTTTTTGTTGCATTTATGGGTTTTGGTATTGCAATGATCTATTCTTTCAAAGTTAGATGCAACTTGATTTTAAAGCCTTTAAAAAAAAATAAAAAGGCTGCCAGAGGCCTTCTCCTGCTGCTAAGAGGATGCCCCACATTCTTGCCACAGCCCTGGGTAACCCTCCCTCCCCTGCCAGGAGCTGCCCTAGAGTTGCCCTGCCCCCACTCCTTGGCATCACCACCCCCTTCCAGGCAGCAGAGGTCACTGTTATGCCCAGCTAGGCCTAGACACTAAACCACACATTCAGCTCCTGCTGCCTTGTGTCTGAGTTCTCTCAGCTTCAGGTACAGCATTTATAATAAAAACACCAGGCTCTTGCCTGTCTGAAGACATAGGTGATCTCACCATCTCTTCTAGCTCTAGTATTCTGATTCTAGGATGCTGGGATTCCCCAAAGATCCTAGAACAATGTGCATCCATTGCCCACTAGCTGCCATGTAACTAGAGCAGACTACATGCACAGAACTGCTCCTGCAGTCAGTTCCTTTAATCCTCAGCACACCTCTGAGGTTCCTGTTTTACAGATGAGGATCAGAAAGGTTAAGTGATTTGCCCAAGATCACACAGGCAGATTCAAACCTAGATGTTCTGACTCTTGGACCCCACAGCATACATCTATGTTAGGTTCAATCAGATACGGTCAAACAGAATTGGTTAGGGCAATGGTCTCAACCAAGGGCAATCCCATCCCTCTAGGAGGCTTCAGAAATGTGTAGGAGGCTCTTTTGGAATGTCACAATGACTGGGGGTGGGGTTCCACTGGCATTTAGTGAGTGGGAACCCAGGATGTTAAATCCAGCAGTATTCCAGACTAATCTGTACAAGAACTGTCCCACCAATAGCTCCTTTGTTGAGAAACACTAGGTCAGAAAGTTAAGACAGAAAACTTATCATCTATTCAATAAATATTCCTTAAGCATCTATTATGTGCTGGGCCCTAAGCTAGATGCTGAGGATAGATAAGAAACAAAACTACTTATGGTCTCCGTCCTCAAGGTGGTTGCATTCTAGCTGGACAGATTGATGGTAAGCAGGTAACATAACTGTAAATTGTGATAAATAGAATAAGGGATAAATGATAAAAGAGTGGGTAGGTTTAGGCGGGTAGGTAGGGGATCTGGGAAAATCACAAAGGCTGTCTAAGACATTTTCCCAAACTTTAAAGAGCACCCAAATCACCTGAAAATTGTGGTAAACTGAGGTTCTGCTTCAGCAGGCCTGCGGTGGGGCCTGGAAGTCTCATTTCTAACAAGCTCCCAAAGGATGCCAAGGTAGCCCATCCACGAACCACACTCACTCTAAACAGCAGGGGTGAAAGCCATGGCAAGGAGTTTGGATTTTTATTCTAAGTGAAACAGGAAAGAAACTACTGAAGGGCTTTGGCCAGGTGTGGTGGCTCACACCTGTTGTCCCAGCACTTTGGGAGGTTGAGGCAGGAGGATGGCTGGAGCCCAGGTGTTCAAGGCTGCAGTGAGCTATTAATGTGCTACTGTACTCCAGCCTGGGTGACAAAGCGAGGCCTTTAATCAAATGAGTAACATGAACCCAGTTATATTTAGGATCATTCTTGTTTCCTAGATCTGAATCTGGGAGAGGAAGAGGTTGGGCCTACGTCGTTTGACCAGAACCAGCTGGCGCACACTGCTGCAGTGGCAGCCAGGGCCTAAAGCTCATCTCTGCAGCTTGCACTTGCCTCTCTCTTCTGGCTTCTCTGGCAGAAGCCCTTGGCTCCACATACAGGCCAGCCCAGCTGCCCTACAAGCTCGAGGCCTTCAGGAAGCCTAATACAGCCGGACAGGGTGTGGACTCACACTTCTGACACCCTAGCTTGCAGAGCCACAGGAGGCCTACTGGTTGGGTGAGTTCCCCAGGGCCTGCTGGGCAAGGTAGTATTGCACGTGCAAGTGGCAATACCCAGACCATTGCCCTCTAGAGAGAGGGGCCTCCTTGACTCCAGTGTCAATGCCCAAAGAGCCCTGGAAGGTTCTGGCTAATCTCTCTCTGTCCTCGGATGAGTGGGGAGAAAAGGAAGCCACTCCGGGGGAATTCCCACAGGGACCCTCGGCCTGGACTTAAAACATGACAGAGTCCAATTCTTGCCTCTTGCTAACTTCTTGCTCCATGAAGGTTCTGTCAGAGTCCCAAGGTCTCTGTAGGAAAAAAGAAAATCCTGGGTTTGTGTTTCTGCTCCACTTTTTGTTAGCATGTAGCTTTGGGAAAGTTAGTCGGCCTTGCTAAGATCAAGGCTTTCCTCATTTATAAAATGAGGGTAATTATAGCACCCACCCATTGGATGTTTGTGAGGATTAATATAAAGTGCTTAGCATGGTGCGGGCACATAGTAAATGCTCAGTAAAAGGAGGCCATTATCACTATTCCTCTGGAAAACAGAGAAGGCATTGCATGTGTCAGCAGCCCTCTTGGGAACAGGTTATTACACTACCAGGAGACAGACAAGAATTGTTGATTGGTTTCTATTTGTCTGTCATTTGAACTGGAATATAGAACTGGAACTGAAGACCATACATGCTTCACTTTGGAAGCACCATGCATGGTGCTTGGTGCCTGGCAGGTTTTAGAAATGTGTTGAATTGAGCTAAATTTTACAGCTGGTATAAAGAATGAAACAAAGTTATACACAAGGTACTCAGAGTCTTGGGAGCCAAGAAATATGGTAGGATGGCCAGGCTGTGGTGGAGGGAAGAGGGAGATGACACAGGCGTGCCATACAGTAGTTCTGGGCCCCTGTAGAAATAAAAACAAAGGCCATACCAGCTCCCACTTGCCACCCATGGCCAGAAATAGAGCAGCCCCGCACATGCTCTCCATTCAATAGCCTACCTGGTCCCAGATCATCTTTATTCAAGTATCCTTGCTAATGGCAGTGAAGACACAGAGTATGATATTTCAAATAGTAGGTATTCCAAATCCCTGTTTATTGGCTTTAGTTTGAATTTCCCAGTCTCCTTTCCCCTCAGGACAGTGTGTTTATCTTTCTAATTTTGCTGTGTTTAAATTTCCGTAGCAGACACTGGAGTTGGATATTTGAGGTATGTGCCAAGGGCATGCTGTATGTATGGGAGAGTGGGCTTGGTAGGAACACTGGTGTGGACAACCCTCCAAGTGTAGAAAGTTCCTATCTGTAAAGAACTGAGAGTGGAATTTGTTTATCTACAAAGTTACTTACGTGGTACTTGGTTTCCTAAGCTCAGGCAGTTAAGAAAAAGAAGAAGGAGAAGAAAGAAAAGTCAGATATGTAGAAATTATATGGACAAACACAAAAACACGAAGGATTTTAAACATGGAGGGGGCAGGCAGGGAAGAAAGGAACTATTCCTTTTAGAAGCCCAGGATAAATTATTATTCTGTCTGTAATCATGGCTAGAAACAAAGACACAAAGCCCAAGTCAAATACCATCTCACTTTTGGGGTTTACTTTAAGACAACTGAATTTCCAAGACCTGGCATTGGAATAGAGCATACACCCCATGAGCCAGGTACTGTATCTTCAGGACCTATCACAGTGCCTGACATAAAGCATGTATGTGCTCCTCAAGTGCCAGTTTAACGAACAAACGAATGAACAAACTCACAAAACAAATTTAGAATTACTGGCCCACAACATAATTCCACATCTTTCCAAAGCATTAATAGTTGCTGCAAGGGCCTGTTCAAGGGAGTTTCTCTAGTCTAAATTTTTAAAAAAGGGATTCTGTTTACATACATTTCCTGGAGACTTCTTGCTCAAAGCAGGGGTTACCTGAACTTTCAAAATGTTTCATAAGCAAGGGGCCCAGCACACATTGTGCCAAGATGAGGAAGCAAAGAAGTAGCCTCCTGCTGCAGATGATGGTAGTAGATGCCCATTATTTTTGGCTGGAGAGATCAAGCCAGCTGTTGACAGCTTTAACACCTCTGGCCAGGCCACTCAGGTACCATGATAAGACAATTGCTTCCTTTAAGTTTAGCAAAAGTGCCAGAGGACAGATGTCTGTCCCTGGGGAATTGAAACCCACATGGGTATGTGTGTGTGTGTGTCTCTCTCTCTCTCACCTCTAAAAGGAGCTCCCCCACCATGACATGAATTTCTCCTCCTCAGTTAAGTCTTGGGCTAGATGTCTCATCTTTGTCACCACATGCTAGTTCCTCCCTCCCTCCTCCAACCCCTCAAATGTAAAAGAAAATGCTTTTCTAAGTATGGCAAATTCAAATTAGCTTCATTTTGAAAGACGATTGAGAATGTTGCAATGACCTTTGTAATAACCGGACACACCCTGGGATCAGTAAACCAGGTTTGAGAATTGCTGACTTTATAAGCACTGGACCTGTAAAACAAAAGCCCAGTTTGGGGCTCAGCCTGGGACCCATTCTCATATCAGGCAGGAGGGAACACAACCCAGAAGGACTTGATTCGGCCTCTGCTGTGTCATCTTGAGCAAGCCACTGTCCCTCTCTGGGCCTCTTCCACGTCTGTACAGTGAGGATGACGGATGCTCTGTGACCCCTGGGGGCTCCTTCTGGCCCTAATGCTCTGTTTTACCACCTGCCTCCTTTAAAAAGAAAACCCAAAACGGAGGAGAAGGAAGAATGGAATGGAAGAGAATGGTTCAGAAGGCCAGACCTCCAGCAACCTCCCCCCATTTCTGCCTACTAAAAATTGCTTTCCTCGTTCTGCAAGAAGATTCCCATTTCTTGCTGGGTTGTTGCTTTTTTATTTCTTTCTCTCTCTCTCTCTCTCTCTCTCTCACTCAAAAGCCACAAAACCACAGAATTCACCTCCCCAAAACGGGTCATCTGGAAGCCAGAGCTGTTGGGGGTTAGGTGTGTTAGGCCCAACATACTGGTGGTATCTAAGCGAAGACCAAGCCAGGGCAAGCATGTGCTTCTCCTCCAGAAACCCAGTTTAAATCAATATTTATCCAACTGTATTTATAGAAAGTGGTGGTGGTAGGGAGAAGGGGGTGGGTAGGGAGGCAGGGGGATCTAAAACAGAACAAGCCACAATGACTGATGCAAATCTTTGTGGCCAATTCACTTCTGCAGTCTGGGCTTTTTCTTAAAAGGCAAAAGACCCGGCTTTTGATGAACCTGCTGTTGGCCCCAGTACCATAGCAACAGCCCCAAGTCCTCTAATATGCCCAGAGGATAGACTTGGGAAAGGCAGCAGGAGGGGGGTGGTGTTTCCTAGGAACCCTAAACTTGAGTTAGGGCCAGCAGAGTTGAACAACTCTGAAAAACAAAAATCTGCTCTGGCTGGCTATTCTGTTTTCAGCCTCACTTCTAACCCCTTTCTAAGCAAGGTGTGTGCAGGAAGACCTTGCTTGGATAATCAACAGGGTGTTTGAAATACGAGCTCTGCTTCAGGTTGCTGGGTGACCTTGAGCAAGTCATTTCACCTCTTTGGACTTGATTCCTTGGCTATAAAATCAGTACATGTGTACAAGGCTAAGACTGGTGAAGACTGCAGGCTCAGCTCTGCCACTTACTGACCATGTGACCTTTGGACAAGTTACCTGGAATCCCTGCTCCTCTCTGTAAAATGGGATAATAAAATTGCATCTGTCATAGGGCTGTTGTGAAGATTGGGGTGGATAATGCATGGACAGTCCCACACTCGGTATGTGGTCAGTACTCAATAAGTGGTAGCAGGTATTGACTTTATGTGATACGATTAGTTGCTCTGTTGCTGCATGCTGGCACCCTCTGCATTTCCCTCAGTTTCACCTCTAGACTTTTGCCCAGCTATCCCCAGATGAAAATCCCCATTTCTGGGTGTGTCCATGGGGAAGTATTTTGGTCACAGACGAAAGATGAGTGAGCAGCTGCTGTTTTGCCTTGATAGCTAATGGAGCCTCCTTTTTCCTCCCAAACCAGGAATGGCTCGATTCAGCTTCACTAACTTCCTAAGTCCCCTTCCTTAGATCCCCTTCCCTGGGCATCCTGTCCCTGGGAGCTCTGGGACTCTGAAAGTCACAATAATATCCTCAAAAAAGTCATCTTCTGACATTTACTAGTGGGCAGAGATCATATTTAAAATAGGAAAAAAGCTGAATTGGGGGACATAATTTAGGATGCAGAGGAAATAAGGCCTGATTTAAGAATGCTCTTCACACAGTTCCACTAAAAACAACTGCCTGACTCCACTCACACCACAAATCAACCTACAGGATTTTCAGAAAAAGGCAATTGCACATAGTAGATGCTCAATACAAATTTGTGGAATCAATGAATTCATCATAAGATGGCTGCCCAGCAGAAATGTGGCCAGCTTGAACATGAGTTACCATCAAAGTCTTCAATTTTAGCATAAGTTGCCCTAGTTCCCTACTTTCTAAGCCAATAACTTTTTCATTCTTAGGGTCAAAGCTGTTGACATAATGCAGTTTCAGCTCTCTGGGCCTGACCTATCATCTTGCAGGCCTTGGTCTTACCACCCAAGGGCAGTCAGAGATCAGTATTTCCTACTCTTCTCCAGGTCTTCAGAAAGGCTATCATGTGTTCACTGGCCTCCAAACCTGATCCCTGTGCCATAGCCAGTAAATGACAAATCCAACCAATTAAGAAATGTATATTGTCTTTTGTATGTCAGTGCTATGCTATATGCAATGGGTGACATATACTGAATACTGTAGGTCACGCGTCCTCAAACTATGGCCCTCGGGCCACATGTGGCTCCCCGAGGACATTAATCGGGCCGTGGGTGTTTTTGCCCATTTTGTTTTTTTACTTCAAAATAAGATATGTGCAGTGTGCATAGGAATTTGTTCATAGTTTTTTTTTAAAACTATAGTCTGGCCCTCCAACGGTCTGAGGGACAGTGAACTGGCCCCCTGTTTAAAAAGTTTGAGGACCCCTGCTAGGTGATCTTTCCCTTAAGATGCTAATAATCTCCCTGTGAAGATAAAGCTAATACACAGGAAGCAAGTAGAGAATTGCATGGTTATCAAAGCTCAGAGAAGTTACTATTTGTTGTGCACCTATTATATTCCAGGTACTTGAAATACTTAGATGCAGTACCTCATGCAGTTGTTTGGCAATGATGTGAGGGTGGTGCTATTTCATTATCCCCATTTTCAAAAAAGAAATGGAACTTCAGAGAGGCTAAGTAACTTGTGTCCAAGGTCACAAAACCAGTAAACAGCAGAGTATTAAGTTGGGTCCTGCTCCATGTGTCTGCAAAGTTTTCATTCTCTCAACTACTCTGACTTAAGAAATAGAACCGAGTAGACAGAAATAGTCAGGGGAGGCTTCCTGGAGGAGGTAGGAACTGACCTAAGTCTTAAGAGGAGGGTAGGATACAGATGACCCTAGGGAATGAAGAGAATGTGGGTATTCTAGGCAGAGGGAAGAGCCTGAGTCAAGCACAGTGGCTCGACTGTGAATCCTGCTTGCTGGGGGACCTGCTGGACAGGAGCAGAGATTTCATGGCAGGGTGGAGGAGACTGTCAGGAAGACAGGGTGGGGCCAAATGACACCACACAACACAGCTCCCTCCACCAAGAGGAAGAGGCTGCTTCATGGCCTGTCCATGCCCCCTAGGAAATCGCCCCACCCTGAAAACCAGGTTATCCACTGGAGGAGGCAACCCAAGGCTTTCTACTCCCGTGTAATCATTCTTCCGTATCTTAAGTGTTGCCTGACTGGGAGACACTGGGAAGGCCATTTCTCTCCTCCAGACCTTACCTGCTTCTTCCACTTATCTGCCAACAAGCTTTTATGCACCTAACATCCATTTGTGAATCTTCTTCCCTTTGAGTTTTAACCTTTTCTAAAACAAGGACTAAATCTTTTTCTACTTATTTGTCTTTAATTGCAACCCCTCCGCTGGACTTGAACTGCATACAGGTGATGCCAGTGGTTTTTTACATATAACTTCTGAATTTATGACGACAGAGCCACAGTCTTCAAGATTAATAAATTTCTGGAGGCCTTCAAGAAATCTGAGATTCATAGGGGTACACATCAGTTGGAATTTCAGAAGAATGTACCTGCATTTCTCAGGGATTCTCTTGCCTTGCAAACAGCAGACGGTCAACACAGGTGATCGAATTTGAACCCTTTCCCCTGGAACACTCACCCTATCTACTGGAAATAATTCAGCACTGTGGCCACAACTTAGTGAGCACTCCTACTACGGAAACCTCAACGAGGCAATGAAAAGCAGTTCTGGCTACAGTGGAAAATAAGGAAAGCTCCTTGCTAAGTAAGTGCTTTGCAAACAACAGTAAAAACGGAACAAGTGAACTCGTGACTACGGTCTATCGTGCATCTCAGCAAGGTCTCACCAAATCTGAAATGTAAAATCGAGGCTCGACTTTCATCTCTACGGAGAATTGCGTCCCTTTAATAAGAGACTGGACCAGCTGGCCACACTACAGTTCCGTGAGATTTCCTGGCTTGCATCCTGGCCCCACCCCCCAGCCTCCAGCCTCAGCAACGCGTGACGTCATAGTAGGCTGACGCTGCCGATTGGCTGAACGACGCAGCTAGGTCAAGTCCAGTCGGAGGAAAGAAGTTTGTCTCCATGTGGAAACCATGTGTCTCTAGCAGGGAGGGGGAGGAGGAGGAGGCGGAGAAACCGAGATCAAGTGATTACTGGGGAACTCGCTGAAATGAAGGCAGGGAGGTTGTGCACCTGAGCCGGCCAGCAATACCCTTTGCAGTAGTGACCTAATAAAAAAGACTTGCACAACAAACAAAACCTGACCCGCCCCCCCCCATCATAGTAATAACTAAAAAGCTAGGGTGCTTGCTTCCTTCCAAAAACCTAGGACCTGGGAAATGCTGGAATCCTATCGGAACGCCCAGATCCCTCTCCCTCCCCCAACGACTGAATGATGTAAGCGTTTCGGAAAGCAGAGCTCTGGAGCAAAACAAGCCCCGCGCGCGCGGAGCAACCCGCAGTGCCCGAGCCCGGCGCACGCACGACCCGCCCCCCGACTCGCGTTATTGCTGTGCACACGCGGACCGCCGTGACGTGCGGGCATTGTGTGCAGCGAGCAGAAAACAACGGCGAGCGCCGCCAGCGCGAAGAAGCCCCCCTAATAAAACGAGACAGATGTAGGGCCCGCCGTTTTCCATACCAGGAGACGCAGACCGAGCGGGAGGAGGGGAGGAGAGTTGGGAGGATAAAGTGGGCCCCGTGGGCCGCTCCT
Organism: Cheirogaleus medius; assembly: GCA_008086735.1. Taxonomy (NCBI): domain Eukaryota; kingdom Metazoa; phylum Chordata; class Mammalia; order Primates; family Cheirogaleidae; genus Cheirogaleus; species Cheirogaleus medius. Next base: position 9,729,806 of record VBSM01003143.1, read on the forward strand.
GCTTGCCGGGGGCATAATAGAGGGCCTGGCGGAGGGCCTCGAACGGAGTTTGCTGGAGGTCATCCCAGCCTGCGTGAGCTGTTGGGGAGGGGGCGAGAGCCTGGAGCGGGGTCTCTGCAGCTGAGCTGGCCATGGCGCAGCGCCCCAATCTCTCGGGGAAATCTGGGGGCCGTTGGCATCACGTCATTTAGAGCCAAACAGCGGCTGCGAAAAGAGGCGAGAGAGCTAAAAATACTCCCGCGGGGAGCCGGCCGGAGGAGGGGGGTTGCGGGGCCGAGGGACTTATTACGCACACGAAGTTGACTTTGGGCCCTAAGACTCCAGAGCCCCTCTCGGGGGCTGGCAGGTTTGCAGCGCAGACCCCTCGGGAGAGGGACCGGGAGGA
>VBSM01003143.1:9730290-9788269 GCA_008086735.1 Cheirogaleus medius
CCCCCCCCCCCCCGTCCCGTCGCTCGTCTTTGTTACATCTTTAGCAGCTTTGTGCGTGCGTGTCCTTTCTCCGGTGTCATCGGCTTTACTGCCGAGGGCTGGATGTGTGTGTTGGGGAGGGGGGGGGTCGCGGGCCAAGCTGGCGACGGGGGTCGCCCAAGCGGGCGAGAAGGAAAGAGCCAGGCGCCGAGGAGGAGCCGGGGCCCCCAAACTTACTTTTGTTTTCTTTCTCGATCTGCTCCAGGTAGCTGGCGGCCTCGAGCAGAATCTGCACGTTCTGCAGAAAAGTGTTGATGTGCTTCTCCATCGAGTTCTCGCTGGTGTTGAAAATGTCCGAGAAGGGGCATCTGGGTTTGGCCCCCACGGGCTCTTCGGGCTGGGCAGGGGGCTGGGGCGCGGCCGCGGCCGGGGGCACAGCCGGGGGCGCGGCCGGGGCCAGCCCCGCGCCCTCGCAGCGCGCCTCCTTGCGCGGCCGCCCGCGTTTGCCCATGGAGGAGCGGGGGTCCGCCGAGCTCGTCCTCTTTCGGGGCCGCGCTGCCCGGCCGAGCTCCGGGCCCCCGGGGAGACCCAGCCGGCTGGAGCGGAGAGGGCGCCGGGCGAGGAGCCGGCCTGACTTCCCGAGCCTGGCTGCGTGCAGTTGTGTGTGTGCGTGTGTGTGAGTGTGTGTCGGTCTCGCTGTGGGTCTGTGTGTATGGGAGATTGAATGAACCTACAGGACAGGCGGAGGCGCTCTGGCGCCTGGGTCCTAGTGCGAGCCTGTAGCCAGCGGACCGGTCAAAATAAAAGGTGGAGACTAGCGAGGCAGGGCCCGCCCCCTGGCCGTCCCCGCACCCTTCCCCGCCTCTCCCCAAATCCTACCACTGTGTAGAGCGCCGTATTTTCACCGGAGTGGGAAACATGCTCGCTGGCTCTCAGTGCACCTGTGTAAAAACCATTTTCTTCCCAGAAAAATAACACCTCGAAGAGCGTCCAGCACAGTGCCTAGCACATAGTAGGAGGTCCCCAGTAAATGGCAGCTGCTGTGACTTTTAAAAAGTAAATAAATAAATGCCCAATTTAAATGGGAAGACTCGAACCGTGCATGTAACCAGAAGCTCTTTCCCCGAAACACTAACACACCACTCCCCTCGCCCGCCACCCCACGCGCATGTACAGACACCTGTGTGTGCTTTGGAACAGCCCAGTGAATCCCCAGGCCACCCAAATCCGGGTTACAGATTTACTCACTCCTTCTTTGTCCCTTCAAATGCAAAGTTATTTTTCAGGAAGGGGGAGGAGATGTAAGCATCTCTCCACACTCCTCTTTCCAGCGGTGGTCCAGCTGTGCAAAGCTCACGCCAGGGTACCTCCACACCTGGCTCCCTTTTATTTGACAGAAAGGCAAACACGGCAGGCCAGGAGCCACTTCCCCTCCCCCCAGCTGAATCCCACCTTTGGTTCTGAAGACCCCTAGCCCAGTTGACATTGTTTCACTGCCGCTGCTGTTGGCAACCATGGATGCTTTCCGGCCCTGGGAGATGCTGTGGGGTCAGAGCGATAATCGAGGGCTGCTTTGGAGTGCTATAGAGAAGGGTTCAAATCCCAGCTCTGGGGCCTATAGACTGTGAGCTTGGACAAGTCCCTTCACCTCTCTTGGCCTAAGTTTCCACATCGTTGAAACCTCTGATAAAGTGCTTGCGTGGATTAAATGTCATCTGCACTTAGCTCACTTTGGCCCCTAGTAAGATCTTTTCCTTCCAATCTACACCCAGGCAAGAGCCTGGGTAACTCACATCTAAGACGCGAACAAGATGCAGTGAACAAGACTCTCCTGTGCTTCATTAGAAAACATCTCTATGACAAGACCATCTAAATATTGCAAAGCCACCTGGAGGTTTCCTCCAGGGGAGTCATTGACATAGAGGATGCAGAGGATACTGCCCCCTGGAGTTGTGTGGTGCAGCCGCCCTGCTCAAAGGCCACATCATACACATTTGTCACAGAGACTCTTACTGAAAATGGAAACTTTTGAAAAAAGGGGAGAAAGTACATTTCTTTGTAAAATACTCTCTATGTAAAACTTACAGAGTATGTATACATGCACGCCCCCTCCCAGAGCCTTCAAGAAAGCCTTTGTGCACTTTAAAAAATATAATAACTTGCTGCTGACATAACAGGAATAATTAGTAATTGGCATTTTAAAATAAATGTATTCACATTTGGGAGCATAATATAATCATACTACACATACTCTTTGCTCATTTTCCACCTTGTGGCAAATTTTGCCTGATTGATCTCCAAATCCTTTGGCTACCATAGAGTAGAAGCTTCTAAGAGCTGTGAGATAAAAGTTCATCTTCCATTATCATAACAATTACTGACTTTTTTGTTGTTGTTGGAACCACAATCTGAGTTATTCATGTTGAAATGTCTATAAATGTCTAAGGACTTTAGGAAGGCCTCAGGTATACACAGTTTCAAACAAGCTTTATCCAAGGCCATTTTGCAAAAACTGGCACTTGTGTGAAACAGCTCTGATCTCTCTTGCCCCAAATGAAAGCTGTTACTGAAACAATGAACCAACTAAGCCCAGAGAAAACCTTGGTTTCTCTTTAATTCCCCAGTGGTGGCATGGGTCAAATATACAGTACTGAAACCCACATGTATGAATATGCACACCCACCAAGACAGGCACACCCCACACATGAGTGCCAGGTGGGGGAAGGGTGTTTCGTAATTATTTATTTATCCCTGCTCCATCTCTCATAGGTCTGCGAGCTTCAGAAAGCCCAGTGGGAATCTTCAAGCTGGGCCACGGATCCGACCAAAGCCAAAATAAACAACGGCTTGAAGAAAATCTACAAAAAAGTGCTGATTTGCACTATTCCCACAGCCAGCCACAGCCCCCACCATCATTCCCATGGAAAACACCACTGCTGGTGCCAAATCAAGTTTCCCCCCCCATCATAGGGGCATTGTTTTTTGTTATTATGTGAGTTCTTAGCCTCAGACAATGGCACCACAAGAGACACAGTGGAGGCAGGAGAAATGCCTTTTTGTTCCACAAAGTCTGTGCTGTTGTACCCCCAGAGTCTTGCATACAGTTTAGTTGCATATATTCATTTTGGTGACACATATGTGGAATGATGAATGTGCCAAGCTAAAGCCCAAAGCCCTTTCCTTATTTGTTTTCAGAGCTCATCAAGTGTTAAATCATATTAACATCGCATTGCTCTCTCCTTCCTCCCCCTCCATCTCCCAATTAACAGATTTCTCTAATAAAGTTGGCCCCAACAGAAAGAGTGGTGTTTCAGGGGTTATATCACAGGACAGGCATCCAGGATGCTGGGTTACAAGCTCAGCTCCATTCCCGATTAGCTTTGCTTCCCAGGAGGAGCCATTCAAACCCTTTGCAACCCCCCTTTCTCTGGGGCTTTGATTCCAGAAGTAAACAGGCCTCTTTGGAAACTTGCTGAGAATTTCTGCAGAGAACAGGTAGAGGATAAGAATGCATCCACCCCGAACATGTGTGAACTCTTTGAAAGAAAAGCAAAAATGCCCAATGAAGTCACCTACAATGCTCCCAGAGGGTCCTGGGTATCTGAGCTGCCCACTCAGCCTGGGTCTTGTCTTCCCAACCTTCTGTTTGTTTGTTTGGCTTATTTGCTTGTTTGGTGATGTTTTTCCATCGACCTTGTTTACATACTAAAGCAAGATTGTTCTTTTCTTTATTTGCCCCTCTCTCCCCCGAGACATCTGCACTCTTACATCAAAGGAGTTGTTTTGTCTGTAATTATATCTTTCTGCACACAGAGGCTGCTTAATTATTGAGAAGGTGATAGATGAATTGCCATTGAGACCTTCCCACCTTGCACTGGGGTGAGATGCTCTTCCCTCTGTCATGGACAATTCCGGCTCTCCTGGGTTCCTTCCCCCGGTCTTCTTTCCTCATGCACTATCCCCTTTTGGGCCTTTTCTGCCTAAATCCATCACTCCAACTTCTAGCTTTACCTTGGATCTTGCCAAAATGTCTCCATCAAGTTCTTCCATCAGGTTCTTCCCTGTTCTTTGCCCTGTGGTCCTTCTACTCAGACTTGGTAAACATCATCAAGAGACTCTCTGCCCCTTGCATTGTCCCTTGAGTCCTGATTCCCAGAGTTTTCCTTGCCATGTTTTTCCTGAGCACCTTTCCCTTTGGAAAGGAATCATTAAGCTGAGGTGCTGGCTCACAGCTCCTTCTCCTTGGGGGCCTTAATCTTGCCTTCACCTGTTAGGAAGGACGAGTGGATCCATGGAAGGCCCAGGATTAGAGGGTTAGGAATGGTAAGGCACGGGCAGAATGGCAGGGACAAGGAGAACTATGAGACTTGCCTCTCCCACTGGCTTAAAGTGTTGACGAGACCTCCTTCAACCACTCCCATACTCCCAGCCCCACCCCCACACTCATCAGTGGGTGTAGACATGGGCAGAGGATAAGTAGCCTCCGCCCTACAGTGGAGCTCACTGGGTGTCACCTGCTTCTGGGGACATTATCTCGGCTCTCCTGGACTCTGCCCTCCTTTCTCCTGGAACTCTGAGTCTGTCAGGCCCTTCCTGGCTCAGCCAACTCCTGGACTTCTATCCAGCACCCAGTACTTATAGGGTTTATTAGACTATGAGCTCATCAAGGGCAGGGAGCACACCTCAGTCTTCCTGGCATCCCCAGCCCCTGGCACGTGGCACAGCATGTGTATGGCACAAAACAGGGGCTTGGATCATGAGGGTCAAAGGAATGAATGCTCTTTCTGCCTGGTCGGAGCCTTAGTGCTGGCCTTTCATGGCTTCTTTGCTCTAGTGTGGTGAGAAGAGGCATTTGACACTGTCTGCAAAACTATTCCTGAGTCACTCACATTAAAGTTTAAATATCTAAATGCTGTCTTGGTGGAGAAGCCAGAAACCCATTGAGCCAGATGGTTGAGATTCCCTTACCAAAGATGCAGAGCCTCTGCTGCCCTTTCCCTTGTCCTTACTGCTGGTGACAGATCTGGTGACAAGATGGATCTTCTCTGTTATAAGATGCCTCTGATAGAGAATTTTCAAAAATCACCAGGTAATGAAGTTAGTGGCCTGAGACCAAATTGAGAGTCACATGCTTTTTTCTTATCTCCCCATTCTAGGGTGTCTTCTCAGTCCTTCAGGCTCTAATTTCTCTAACATCTCCATTTTTAAAAATGAATTTAATGAAGTTAAGTTTATATACATTGAAGTGTCAGGTTTCAGTGACTGACTAGCTTAAATATGACTTCCCAGAGGCATTTGAAATTAAAGATGGCCAATGCCTTAAGCTAAAGGAATAAAGTTCTAATGGTGAAATATTAAGCATCAGGAGATGGAAGGGAAAGGTAGTTTGTAGGTGGCAAACAGTCTTCCTCCTGATTGTTAGCTGACTGAGCTTGTATAAGTCTCTTAATGTCTCCGATACTTAGTGTTCTCACCCACAAAGCAGGAAGAACAATGTTTGCCTTGTGAAGGGGTATATATGAAGGAATTTTGGAAACTATAAAGTGTGTGCTCATGTCAGGACAGTATTGGGCTATGAGAGTCCTAGAAGATTTTCAGGGAAAACAAATACAAAAAACAAGAACTACAAACACATAGGAGCAGGAAGGAGTTAGAAGACCAGAGTTTGGGGCCAGCTCTCCTACTGCGCTCCTGTATAATTTTTAGACAAATAATCTCACCATCTGGGGCCTCAATGTCCTTGTTGGTGAAGGGAGGCACAGAGTCTACCTCCCTTCCCCATTCCAAAAAGCTTCATTAATTCATCTCCCCTATGTTCATTAATTAGAAACTGGGATGTCACTGCCCACTGCAGATCAGCGTGGAGAACCAGTCTGACCACATTGAGCTGGTAAAATTCTAGCCAAAAGCAAAGAAACTGACATTTTAGGTTACCCAATCTGCTTTATCTATGGGGAAAGCCTGCTGCCCATTGGTTCTTTTATAAAGCCAAAAAACAAAGTTAGAGAAGTCCCATTCCTGTCTTCAAGTTGGTCCAGGGACACAGGACCCCTGGACTGAATAACCTGTAAGATGCACCCCCTACGTTGGAGGATACACAAAAATCTGCTGCTTCTAGTTCCTGACCTTCTTCCTAGACACCTGCCCCCCATCTGCCCTCTCCTCCCCTCTGAAGCCTATTTTCTCTTTTTCTTTTTTCTGACACTCCTGCCTGAGGCCTGCAAGTTGTCTCTCTTCCTTTCCTGACCCAAAGCACAGTTCACTTGGGTAAAAAAGATGATGGGCACTGCAGTGAGGATGTTTGTTAGGGATAACAGATCCATGAGCATGTACTTAACAGATATGTTAATTTACTCCACCAGAGTACATTGAAAGTCTTTCCATGGGCCAGGCTTGTTCTAGGTACAGGCACACAGCAGTGACCAAACAGCCAAAACCTCCCACCCTCGTGACACTTATTTCTCACCCAGGTATACACAATGCAGATATACACATAGACATACATGTGCACACAAAGACAGGCCCCTTATCTCCTGTGCCTCTCATACAATGAAATGTAAACTCCAAGTTAGGGCCAGAGTAGAGGGATTCATACAGAAGGACTACTACATCCTCTTATGCATCATAGGAATAGTCATAAAAGAGTGAGAAAGTGTGTGCCTTCATGTTCCTTTTTCTCTTTTCTTGCTTATATTAGGAATTAATTTTTTGTTTGCATACAACTGCTCCTTTGCGAGTTTCAACAGTAGCAAGGTATACCATATTAGGTACTAGAATAGTTAAATTTTTTTAGAATTTCATATGTCATTCTAATTCACAGAGGTCTGAAGATCTCACAAATATGTGTGCCTTGCCAAAGACTCACGTCAAAACAACTGTCTGAAATTATAACCTGCCTGGAAAAGTCAAAACATAATCAGAGGCTGTTTCCATATAACTACATCCTAAAAACACCCATCCCAGGCAGGCAGGCACATGAGAACAACTTGTTGGCTTACAGTTGCAAGAATCTGCTCTAGACTTTTGATACTTAATTGCATCATTGTTCAAGTAGAATTGAGTAGAAAATCCCAAACACAGAGGCTAGAATTGGGAAATTCTTCTCCATTTCCTGCTTCAGTTATCAAAGTCTTTAAAGAATTGGGGTCTGTCAAATCTTGGATTGAACTGGTGTTAAGTGAAAAGTCTTTTCATCTTGTTAGTTTCATTCTTACCTCATTTGAAAGTGAACACTTTTGTGTGCATTATAAATACATGCGATGTGGTCTCATATTGTCTTAGAGATACTGTAATTATAAGAGCTTAAATTCATAGAAGCTTAAAATATAGGCATACCTTGTCTTATTGTGCTTTGCTTTATCGCGCTCCACAGATACTGTGTTTTATACAAATTGAAGGTTTGTGGCAACCCTGCCTCGAGCAAGTCTATTGGTGCCATTTTTCCAACAGCATGTGCTCACTTGAAGTCTCTGTGACACATTTTGATAAATCTGTCAATATTTCAAACTTTTTTATTATTATCTGTTATGGTGATCTGTGATCCGTGATCTTTGATGTTAATATTTTAATTGTTTTGGGGTACACCCATAGTGTTCTGACTGCTCTACTGGACTGGCCATTCCCCCATCTCACTCCCTCTCATCTGGCCTCCCTATTCTCTGAGACAAAACAATATTGAAATTAGGCCAATTAATAACCCTACAATGGCCTCTAAGTGTTCAAATGAAAGGAAGAGTCACACATCACTCACTTTAAATCAAAAGAAATGATTAAGTTTAGCGAAATTAATTAAGGCAGGTCAAAAGCCAAGATAGGCTGAAAGCTAGGCAGTCCTCCTTTGCCAGTTAGCCAAGTTGTGAATGTAAAGAAAAAGTTCTTGAAGGAAATTAAAAGTGCTACTCCAGTGACCACATGAATGATAAGAAAGAGAAATAGCAAAAAGTCCAAGAGAGGCAAGGAAGCTGCAGAAGAAAAGTCAGAAGCTAGCAGAGGTTGGTTCATGAAGTTTAAGGAAGGAAACCATCTCCATAACACAAAAGTACAAGGTGAAACAGCAAGTACTAATGTAAAAGCTGCAGAAAGTCATCTAGAAGATCTAGCCAAAGTAATTGATGAAGATGGCTACACTAAACAACAGATTTTTCAGTGTAGCTACAACAGCCTTCTATTGGAAGAAGATGCCACCCAGGACATACACAGCCAGGAGAGAAGCCATAAACAGGAGAAGTCAATGCCTGGCTTCAAAGCTTCAAAGGCCAGGATGACTATCTTGTTACTTTAAGTTGGTGACTTGAAGTTGAAGCCAGTGTTCATTTACCATTCTGAAAATTTTAGGGCCCTTAAGAATGATGCTAAATCTACTCTGCCTGTGCTCTATAAATGCAACAACAAAGCCTGGATGACAGCACATCTATTTACAGCATGGTTTACTGAATATTTTAAGCCCACTGTTGAGACCTGCTTCTCAGAAAAAAAAATTGCTTTCAAAATATCACTGCTCATTGACAATGCACCTGGTCACTCAAGAGCTCTGATGGAGATGTGCAAGGAAATAAATGTTGCTTTCCTGCCTGCTAACACAACATCCATTCTGCAGCCCATGGATCAAGGAATAATTTCAATTTTCAAGTATTCTTATTTAAGAAACATATTTTGTAAGGCTATAGATGACATAGACAGTGATTCTTCTGATGGATCTGGGCAAAGTAAATTGAAAACCTCCTGGAAAGGATTCACCATTCTAGATGCTATTAAGAGTATTCATGATTCATGGGAGAAGGTCAAAATATCAACATAAACAGAAGTTTGGAAGAAGTTGATTCTGACCCTCACAGATGACTTTGGGGGGTTTAAAACTTCAAATCCCCAAGGAAGTAACTGCAGATGTGGTAGAAATAGCAAGAGAACTGGAATTAGAAGTGGAGTTTGAAGATGTGGCTGAATTGCTTGCAATCTCGTGATCAGACTTGAACAGATGAGGAGTTACTTCTTATGAATGAGCAAAGAAAGTTGTTTCTTGAGATGGAAACTACTCATGGTGAAGGTACTGTGAATGTTGTTGAAATGACAACAAAAGACTTAGAATATTACATAAACTCAGTTGATAAAACCTCAACAGGATTTAAGAAGATTGACTCCAATTCTGAAAGAAGTTCTACTATGGGTGAAATGCTATTTAATAGCATTGCATACCACAGAGAAATCTTTCATGAAAGGAAGAGTCAATCAATGCAGCAAACTTCATAGCTGTCTTATTTCACAATATTACCACAGCCATCCCAACCTTTAACAACCACTATCCTGATCAGTCAGCAACCATCAACACTGAGGCAAGACCCTTCACCAGTAAAACAACTATGAATTGCTGAAGGCTCAGATGATTGTTAGCATTTTTTAGCAATAAAGTATTTTAAAATTAAGGTATGTACATTGTTTTTTAGACACAATGCTATTACACACTTAATAGACTACAGTATCATATAAACATAACTTTTATATGCACTAGGAAACCAGAAATTTCATATGACTCACTTTATTGCCAAATCGACTTTATTGTGTTGATCTAGAACAGGGGTGGAGAACCCGTGGCCTTCTATGTCTTTAAGTGTGGCCTTTTGAATGAATCCAAATTTTACAAAATAAATCCTTTTATTTTTATTATTACATTTTTATTCATCTTTTATATTTTTACTTTATTTTAAAAATGAACATATTTAAAATACCAAAGAATAAAATAAGTTTCAATAAAATAATCCTCCCAGATTGACCAGCACAGTTAGAACATTAGTAAGCCATGAGGGCTAAATTGATGGCTACTACTCTCGTGATTTAGTCCTAACTTGCTCAGCATGACAGTATTTTTTAATTCTCTCTGCTTAATAGCCCAACCTATCAAAGAAGACCAAGAGAACACTGAAGGAAGAAAACAGATTTTTAAATGAAGATTGGGAATTGCAATATTATCTTGTTTCTGTTAAACAAGATGATTTGCTTGCTTTGTGATACTACAATATCAACATTAAAGAAATTCAATGCTCATTAGCATTACAACACTCATAAGGACCACAAATATTTTAAATTAGAGGGAGAGGCCTAAAAAGTTGTATTGCCGAAATCAAAAGATGAAAAGCAAAGGCAAAGACAATTTTTTCAAGCAGCAATAAGACCTGGAAAGAAGCAACTCATAAAGTAGCTTACATACTCGGGGGAAAAAAGGGAAGCCATTCAGTGATGTAGAACTTGTGAGAGAATGCATTGTCGAAGTTATAGGATGCTTAGACACTGATAACATTTCAAAGTACAAACAACTGCCTCTTTCAAGGAGAACCTTAACTAATCGGGCAGCACGAATTAGCCTTCAACTTAGCAGAACAACTTCATACAATGCTGCAAAGGGAAAATATATATTATTCAATTGCTTTGGATGAATCAACTGATAATGCTGACTCAGCACAGGTGTTATACTTCATTTGGATCATAACAAGATTTTCTTTGCTACAAAGAGTTACTCACTATGGGCACACTTGTGAACAGAACACAGGGAATAGATATCATCAACAACTTTCAAGATAAATTTTGTGAAGTTGAACTGGACTTGGTAAATTTAGTGAGTGTATGTATAGACAGTGCACCTTCCATGACAGGAAAACATGAAGGTTTTATTGCACAGATAAAAAAGTATTAACAGATCCAGATGCACTTATTTCTTTTCATTGTATCTTGCATCAGCAAAATCTGTGTGCTAAAGCTACTATTTCAAGTGGTACTTTGCAACAAGTTATAAGTATTGTTAACTATATCCATGCAAATGCAAGACTGCATAGTCAGTTTCATAACATGCTAAAGTTGAAGGATGAGGTATTCAGTGTGGATTTGCCATATCATTCTAAAATGTGTTGGCTATTGCAAGGACAGGTGTTAGTTAAAATTTTTTCTCTGTAAGAACAGATAATTAAATTTTATGAAGAAGAGAATCAGCAATGTGAATTATTGAAAGAAGATTTCTATAGGAATGTAGCATTTCTGTGTGATATCATGTCAAATAAGAATGGCTTTAATATTTCTTTATAAGGTAAAACTAAGTCTACATATGATATGTGGCAAAAAAAAATCCAAGCATTTTGAAAAAAGTTATCTTTTTTCCAAAACATTTCTTCAAAAGGAAATTTCAGATGAGCACTTTCCCCAGTTAGCAAAGATCATTTATGAGCAGGAAGATATGTGAATCATTTGAAGAATATGCAGCTGTTATAAACCTATTAATTGGAGAATACCATGAAAGTTTCACTGACTTTGAGAGTCATGATATCACATTCAAACTAGCATTTCAGCCTCACCGAGTTGATATCACCAAGGCACCTAAAGAACTACAGATGGAATTGACTGAGCTCTAAGTAGATGACATTTTAAAGTCATTGTTTGATGCTAAGAAAGATCCTATTGAAAAATGGAAAAATGCAGTAGAATACCCACTTTCATGTTGCTTTGGCAACATGACCCCAAAATGCTTTCTTGCTTTTCAACCACTTATTGCTGCAAATCTACATTCTCCTACCTAATCCAAATCAAGATGCCCTTAAGGTCACAAATGACTGATACCCATCTAGAGGATCAACTGAAACTGTGGACCTCCATGCTGCCACCAAATATTCAAATACTTTCCAACAAAAAGCAGACACAACAAAGTCATTAAAGGTTAGTTAACTTTAAAATTAATAAATAGTTTTCAATTTTGAAATTATTAAGTACATAGTAGAGTTTTACAAAATAATGTACATTTTAAGTATATCTAATTGAAGTTTCTTGAATGCAGCCTTATTTGATTACAGTTAAATTAATTCGGTCTTCCAACATGAAAAGATTCCCCACCCCTGGCCTAGAACCAAACCAGCAGTATCTCTGGAATGTGCCAGTTTTCCAGGCCCTGCTCTGCAAGCACAGTTTTATTTCATCCTCATAATCTCTTCATGCCCTATTACCATCGCCCCCATTTTACAGATGGAGACTGAGGAAGAATAAGTACCTTGACCGAGATAGCACAACCAGTAAGTGACAGAGTTGGAGCTCTTCTTGGTCTCCAGTCTGGAATACTATGATATTCCTTCTTCCTGTTTATGACCCACTTACCGTCATTCAGTTCTGTGCAGCCACACAAATGTAGGCAGTCTCACTCCTTGGGTTTAGGTGCTTAACAAGGGTGCTTGTTCCAAATCCTCATTAGATTGTAGACTGAAAATTTCTCCACTAAAGGAAACTTGAATTCTCCCTTCCCAGGTGGCAAGTTCTTCCAGAGCACCCATGGCATCTCCTGTAGGGCTTGACAAGGGCTGTGGCTGCCTGATGTGGGTTGTTCGATTACTAAGAACTCCATGCAGGAGCAGCTCAGGGAGCAGGCAGCACCTTCGGTGTTACTCATCGGACATTACCAACCTCCCTTTAGTGCCCACAGTGACCTCTAGGTGACTGTCCTCCTTTTTACATAACTCCCACTGCTGAGTTAGAGAACAGACACTAGGCCTTTATCCACAGAAGGTCCTAAGAAAACACAGGTATTTGCTACCCCCGCCAGAGGTTGTGATGCTGAGGGTAATGCATAGGTGTATTTGAAAGGACCGTTGATCACATAGGGCAGATTCTCAGCCTGTGCATTAGAATCACGTGCAGTAGGATTGCCAGACTTATCAAACATTAATCAGGCTACTCAATTAATTCAAATTTTATCTTTTTTTTTTTGAGACAGTGTCTCACTCTGTTGCTCAGACTAGAGTGCCTTGGCGTCAGCCTAGCTCACAGCAACCTCAAACTCCTGGGCTCAAGTGATCCTCCTGCCTCAGCCTCTTGAGTAGCTGGGACTACAGGCATGCACCACCATGCCCGGCTAATTTTTTCTATATATATTTTTAGTTGGCCATTTAGTTTCTTTCTATTTTTAGTAGAGATGGGGTCTCGCTCTTGCTCAGGCTGGTTTCAAACTCCTGACCTTGAGCGATCCTCCTGCCTCAGTCTCCTAGAGTGCTGGGATTACAGGCATGAGCCACCACTCCCGGCCTTATTTCAAATTTTAGATAAACAACAAATAATGTTTAAGTATTACCCATGCAATATTTTGGACACACTTATGCTAAAAAATTATCCATTGTCATGTGAAATTCAAATTTAACTGAGCATCCTGTATATTATATGGCAAGCTTAATTAGGAAATTTAACCTAGAATAATTAAATCAGAATCTCTAAAAATGGGGTCCATTTACTAGTAATTATAAAAGGCTTCCTAGGTTATTCTAGTAGGCATCTATGCTTGGGAATCACTGATAGGAGAGACCTAACATTTTGGAGGGCAAAGGAGGGAAAATGAGGTTTGGCTCAGAGCAGGCAACCCCTGAGTAGGAAGTGGGTGGAGACATGTGACAAACCACACCTATCCAAGGTTTTGCCTTCTGGGGGCTCTGCTGGGCCACATTCCAGAGACCAAGTCAGTGCAGCCAGCATCATGCCCCCAGGGCCACGCCAGGTGCCCAGGGCCATCTCTAGGGAGCTCAGTGCCTTCCAGAGACAAAAATTCTCCTTCCAACCACATCCATCCTGAAACAGCTAAGCTAGCATATATCCAATTTCATTATCTTTGTATATGTGAGTTAAGCAGACACCAAAATTTCTAATGTGACTTGGGGAGCTCAGAGTGAAGTCTGCTTTGAGAAGTGATACAACATAGGGTCCAAAGCTTGGTATTTGGAGCCAGAGATCGGTTCAAATTCTGTTTCTGTTATTTACTTAGGTACATAAGCTCGGGCAAGTTATATAACTCTCCAGATCTCAGTGACGTAATGCTAGCACAGTGCCTGGCATGGATGAAATAGTCAATAAGTAGTTGTTATTATTAATTTATTGTCTCTACCTTTCCCAGAACCCCCTGTAGATCCTCCTCTCCCAATACTTGGCAGCAAAAGCAGAGAGGTCCGTTGGTCCATATGGGTGGGACTGTAGTATTGTACAATCTGGAGTTTCCCCAAAGAGTCCCTCTGCTGGACAGAACATAGGCTCAAACCCCCTTATTCCTGCCTTTTCAGGCTTTGAAGGGAAAACAGAAGCCAAGATGTTGGCCAAGCCTGTTAAAATAGGACGACTCATAGCATAAGGGAAAGGGCTGAGATGGACAAAAGGGACCTGAGTCCCTGAATTCCTGTTGTGATTCTGCCAGTAACTGGTCATGACCTTAGGCAGGTCGATGCACCTCCCAGGGTTCAGTTTCCTCATCTGTATAATAGGTATAGGCCAGATGACACTTCCATCCATAATGCTCTGGATCAACTCTCTTGTAGAAATTCTGGCCCTGATTCTACAGCCCCCCTCCCCAGAGAATGAAGAATCTTTTTCTCCCTATTCCCAGGTTTGGAAGCAGAGCATCAGGGCTCATGCAGGGTGGAGAGCTTTGAGAGCTGTGGGTTTCCTGCTTACTCTTCAGGTACATACGTACATCTGTTTTGCTAAAAAGTACAATAGACAATCGTTAAATTACATTTTTACTTCAAAGAATGGAGGGAAACTATGCTTATTCCACCTTTTCCCCTTCTTTCAAGTGATCTAAAACTCACCCATACTGATTGTCAAACTGCAAATAAAACTGAAATGCAAAAGGGCTAGTTTGAGAGTGTCATTCAAAAGCTGAAGCCCCTCCCCACTCATTGGAGCACCCTGGATGCACCTGTTCTTTTTCTCTTAGGTAATCCTTTCCTAATCCTTTTTCAAATTTCACCTGCCATTCAGCATCCACTGCTGTTGTCATTTTTGAAGGACAAACCTGTTTTTCAGGTGATAATTGTGTTGGCCATCTGTCTCTGTTAGCCACCCACCATCTTTCTTTAAATCCCCGAACAACTGAAATAATAGTGCAATAAAAGGCAACATTTTGTCTGGTTGCAACAGACAGCATTGTGTCCATGTTTGTCCAATATCTGAGAGCAAACTATGTACAGACAGAAAAGTCCTCCTTCCAGAAGTTTTTCTGTTACAAGGGCTCAGAGCTAGAGAAATAGCTACCTCTCACCTCTAATGAAAAAAATCATTTTATTAGCGTGGATCCTGAGATTAGGTTATGTTGCTTTTTTTTTTTTTTTTACAAGAAGACATAACTGGCTAACATTCATTCTTATGGATATTCTGAGAAAGCGCCTGTCTCCATTAGGACTTGAGATAAAGTCCTAATCAAAGTGGTCATGAACTCCTTTTGAAGCTGCACAGGAAATCTCTGGGAAACACAATTAAAAGGACTCTAGTTCAAAGGAAATTTCTCCTTTATTAGTAATATTCAGAGATTTGTTTCTGATTCAATTTTGGTAACTTGCTGTGCTGAAAGAAATGCAATAGGAATTCAGATAGTAACTCCAGGAGATCAAACCCAAAGGGTGGGGTAAGGTTGCAGATAATTAATTTGGGGACATCCTCAGTCATCAGTCAGAGTTCTGATGTGGTGAAGCAAGACCCAACAGCTGGTTATGTTGGTGTTTCTAGGACAGCCGTTCTGAGCTATCAAGATTTAACACCCTTTGATGGGGTTAATTTTATTGTGATAACAGATTTACTCAGAGAAGATCCTAGACTAATTCAGGACTGATTATCTCTCAGGAAAGATTTGCTCAATATATCTCATGAAGCCATTTGATTAGCAAAGGACTTTGATCACTTAAAATTGTTGATGAATTTTGCTAAAAATTGGAATGACACCAAAATTTCAGTGCGTTTTGCTTTAGTTAAGAGGAATAAGTAAAAACATGGAGGAAAGAACATCTACTTCCAGGAAGACGGGGTAGACACACCTTTCTCTCTTCCTCCTAAGTGCAACTAAACACCTCAGACATTATTTATAAAATAAGCACCAGAAGACTTCAAAAAGTGGAGAGAAAAAGGCAGACCAGCTAGGGATCTTTTTGTGTTTTTTTTGAGACAGAGTCTCACTTTGTTGCCCAGGCTAGAGTGCCTTGGCGTCAGCCTAGCTCACAGCAACCTCAAACTCCTGGGCTCCAGCAATTCTACTGCCTCAGCCTCCTGAGTAGCTGGGACTACAGGCATGCACCACCATGCCCGGCTCATTTTTTCTATATATTTTTAGTTGGCCAATTAATTTCTTTCTATTTTAGTAGAGACAGAGTCTCACTTTTGCGCAGGCTGATTTCAAACTCCTGACCTTGAGCAATCTGCCCCCCTCGGCCTCCCAGAGTGCTAGGATTACAGGTGTGAGCCACCGCACCCGGCCCCAGCTAGGGATCTAAGGACCCAAGGAACAAAACAGTGATAAATCTTCTGGGTTTTATTTTTGCCTGTTTATTCCAGACTTGGAGCTAAAGAAGCCAATAACCTGGACACACCAAGAAGTACACACACACACACACAAAGGCTTAATAAGAGCCTGTTTTCTCTAGCCAAAGGACCAGGAAAGGGACAGCCTAGCAAGACCAAAAACTTTTAGATAATAACTATTCTACTCCAGCCAAACACTACAGAAAAACTGTGACTCCACTCACATTCTTACTGCAAAGGCCAAGTGAAGAGCCTAGACTTCCACCCTAGCCAGGCTGTAACAAGGCTTCCCAACACCTCTACCAGAATGGTATCTGAGAAGGCAGAATAGGGAGCTGGGACCTTCAATCCTACCAGCTGGTAGTGAGGATCCTCTCTATGCAGTTAGGTGAGATCCCAGGGGAACTCCCATCCCTGCACAGGTGCCCCCCTCAGGTGCCAACAGAGGCCAAGAGGGGAACTTGGACTTCTACCTCCACCTAGCAGTAAAAGCACAAGCCCCCCCTTCTCCTGCCATGGTGGTGTTAGAGAATGCCACATGAAACAGAAGGTTTAAATAAAATGCAGAGCCTTATAACAGAATAGGAACATTTGCAGGTTTCAGTAGAAAATCATTCATCATTCCAAGAACCAGGAAGATCAAACCAAATGAAAAAGACAATCAAGTCTTAGCTGAAGATGGGATGAATCAGAACCTTTAAAAGCTCTGTACTTCTGCTCAGAAGCAGGGCATTGGTACTTTAAGATGGGAGTCTGCCAACCTCCTCATTTGCTGGCAAATTAATAAACTTCTTTCCTTCTCCCCCCCTCAAAAAAAAAAAAAAAGAAAAAAGAAAAGAAAAGAAAGAAAATCAATAGATATTGGGATGGGGAGCAAGAATTGGGGAGATGTTGGTCAAAGGATCAAAATTCAGTTAGACAGGAAGAATAAGTTCAAGAGATCTATTGTACAATATGCTGATTGATTATAGTTAGTAACAATGTATTGTACACTTGAAAATTACTAAGAGAGTAGATTTTAAGTGTTCTCACCAAAAAAAAAGTGTGTGAGTGATGCATATGTTAGCTCACTTGATTTAGCCATTCTACAATGTATACGTATTTCAAACATCATGTTACATACCATAAATTTATATAATTTTTTCCAATTAAAAATTAAATAAATAGACATCAAAACCTAGATGAAAGAGAAGTAGCTATGATAAAAATGTTTCAATGAACAATTACAAACATGCTGGAAACACATGGAAAAATAGAAAGTCTCAGCAAAGAAATGGAAGATATAAAAAAGAACCAAATGGAAATTTGAGAACTGAAAAGTACAATAACAAAAATAAAAATCTCAGTGGATGGGATTAACAGCAGAATTAAGGGGACAAAAGAAAAAACAAGTGAACTGGAAGATTGAACAATTAAAATTACCCAATCCTAAGAACTGAGAGATAATAGACTGAAATACAAAAAAAAAGCAGAGCCTCACAGACACATGGGACTGTCACAAATGATCTAACATTCATGTCATTGAAGTTCTAGAAGGAGGGGAGAAAGAGAGTAAGGCTGAAAAAGTATTTGAAGAAATAAATAATGACTGAAAATTTCCAAAATTTTTCAGGAGACATAAACCTACAAATTCAAGAAGCTTAGTGAACCCTATACAGGATTAATCCAAAGAAATCCATTCTAAGATACACAATAACTAAATTTTTGAAAACTAAAGACAAAGAAAAAAATCTTGAAAGCAGCCAGAGAAAATGGTACTTTATCTGTACAAAAAAACAATTCAAATGACAGCATATTTCTCATCAAAAACCATGAAGGCCAGAAGGAAGTGGTATAATCTTTTTCAAGTGCTGAAAGTACTGTCATCCAAGAATCCTATATGTATTGAAAATATCCTTCAAGAATGAAGGGAATATCCAGACATTCTCAGATAAGGAAAACTAAGATAATTTGTGGCCAGCAGACATATCTTAAAAGAATGGCTAAAAAAAAGTTCTCTAAACAAAATAGAAAATGATTAAAAAAAAAAAAAGAGGAAGCTTAGAATAATAGGAAGAAAGCACACGGTAAGCAAAAATATGGTTAAATATGCTAGGCCTTCCTTCTCCTCTTGAATTTTCTAAATTATGTTTGATGGTCAGAGCAAATATTATAAGATTGTCTGACATGGCTCTAAAGGTGTGTAGAGAAAATAGTTAAGATAACTATCTTAACTATATGGGATATGTGGGGGAGGGTAAAGAGTGGGGGAGGATAAAGAGAAATAAAGACAGGTAGGGGTACTATGCTTCATATAACTGGTATAGCAATAATGTCAGTAGACTATAGTAAGTTATGTGTAATTAATGTAGTGCCGAGAGCAACCCCTTAAAAAACTATGTAAAGAGATAGCCTCGAAATGATATAGAGAAATCAAGATAAAATTCTAAAAAATGTAACTCACATGTAACCCACAGGGAGGCAGGAAAAGGAAGACAAACAGAACACAGGAAAAACAGAAAAATAAATAAATAAGTAAACAAATAAATAAATAAATAAAATGGCAAACTCCAGCCTAGCATATCAATAATTACATTCAATATAAATGTCCAATACACCAATTAAAAGACAGAGATTGACAGAGTAGATTAAAAAACATGACCAAACTTGCTATCTATTAATAAACTCACTACAGGCCAGGTGCGGTGGCTCATGCCTGTAATTCCAGCACTTTGGGAGGCCAAGGCAGGCAGATCATTTAAGGCTGGGAGTTTGAGATCAGCCTAGGCAACATAGTGAGACCCCCAGCTCTAAAAAAAAAAAAAATTATTTGGGTGTGGTGGTGTGTGCCTGTAGTCCTAGCTACTTGGGAGGCTGAGGCAGGAGAATTGCTGGGGCCCAGGATTTAGAGGTTATAATGAACTATGATCATGTCACTGCACTCCAGTCTGGGCAAAATAGTGAGACACCCATCTCTATTTAAAAAATGAAGTACTTAGGTGTAAGCACAACAAACATGTACAGGACTAGTATGCTGAATACTATACAATGCTGATGAAAGAAATCAAAGAGGATCTAAATAAATAAATGAGAGACATACCATGATCATGGATTCAAAGATCAACATAGTAAATATGTCAATTCACCCTAAATTGATACACAGATTTAATGTATTTCCTATCAAAATCCTGGCAAGATTTTTTGTACATATAAACAAGATTTTTCTAAACTTTCTTTATAATTTTATTCTTTAGAATATGGAAAGGTGAATGAATTAGAATAGCTAAAACTTTTTTATTTTTAGAGCAGGGTCTCTAAAAAATGTATTAGTGTTGCTAGATCTTCTCTCACACAAATGTTTGGTATAATATGCTTATTCAGTACAACTTTGTCACATTCAAACAATAATCACTTAAGTTATATTTACTTTATATTGACTTCTTTTTATATTTACTTTAATGGTATTTTTGTAAAGTAATGGGTGCAGCCAAAAAAAAACAAAAACAAAAACAGGCAGGAGTAGTTCTCTTTTCTGCTTTTCTGAGTGCTGTCTTGTGTTGGAGTTTTCTCTTTCATGAGCATTGAGACCTGGAGCCATTGCCCCTGGTTCCTACTTACATCTCTCCTGCACAGCACTGGTTTTGGTTTCCTTTTTTTTTTTCCCCCTCTTTTCCAGGCCTCACCAAAAATGATGTGGCTATGTGGCAGAGTTACATCTGCCCAGAAACAGAACCTAGCACATGTCTACCCCATCACAGAAATATGACCACAGAAAAGAGGGCCTGGCAATTGTGCGTGTGTCCGAAGGGGTCCCTGGAAAGGTCACGGTCACTGGTCACTGAGAGTATGGAGTCTGGTGTTCTCTTCATGCCCCTCTCCTCCCTTCCAGCTCTCGTAGCATTCAAGCTATCCAACTTGGACTTCCATTAGTCTTAAAAAAGAAACAACTTAAAAAATTTCAAAATAAGTAAATATTTATTACAGAAATATAGAGATGAAAAAAATAATATAACAAAAATAATCAAATGCCAGTTGCTACTGATAACATTTTTGGTTGGTGTATACACACAAACACACTATTTTCCTACTTAAGGCCTTTGGTTTGTACCTCTCCCACTCCTACTCTTCCAGGATAAAGTAAGAACATGTTACGTGCAAAAGCTATATTGCCATCATGCACAAACATTCTGCAAAAGGCCCTGTATTACATGTTCCTTTAGCAAAGTCCTCCGTAAAAGTGTGCTCTCCTTAGCTTGCACAGTGTGTGTACATATATATATTTTTCATGAAAATGATATAACGTACAGACTGTTTTGTAACCTCTTTTTTTTTTCAACTCAATAATGAATCATGAACATCTTTCCAGGTGAATAAATATGCTTTTACAATGTTTTAATGGCTGCACAATATTCCATTGTATGGCTGCACCATAATTTATTTAACCAGTCTCCCCATGGTAGACATTTAAATTGTTTCCAAATATTTTTTGCTGCTGTAAACAATGTTACAATAAACATCCTGTAGCAAAATCTTTGCCCACATCCTTAATTATTTCCTTAGGAAACATTCCTGGAAGGGAATAGCTGGGTACTTTGTTTGCACATCTTTAAAGTTATAGAAAGGTTTTGTCAAATCGTCCTGCAGTTCATTTGCTCCAATCAGCTGCATATGAAAACGTCCAGTCCCCACCCCTTTCCCCAACACACACATAGTGTCTCCATCACTTAATGTTCTAATTTTCCAGGAGCTTCCAACTAATTTCTGGTTAGCTCTTAACTGATGCTTAGGGTTTAGGCTAATGACCTTTCCCATGGAAATTTGCACTTCAGACGTGACTGTCTGAGAAGAGTGGTGTGGCCCCTTTAATGGCCTACTCCTCTGTGACATCTGCTGCTGGCACTCAGAGACTGGGTGCCCCCAACTGCCACTACCACAGTGGAGGGCGATTTGCAGGGAGCCCATCACTCCCTGCCCCCTTTGGGAAGGAATGATTCCATTAAAAATAGCTGAGCCCAAGTCTGTGTGGTGCCAACCCACAGAGACAGACACACGTCATCTCTTCTCAGACTTCCAGGTTCACCAACTTCAGTGGTGGCAACACCTACTAGACCATCTCTGGCTTCAAACTCCACTCAGGGAGTCCCCACACTTGCCACCCTCCCCCTCATGGGGCCTACGCAAGGCTGCGGGGCAAGCAGCACTCGGTCCACGTCACTGGCTGTCAGGCCAGGCTGTCTGGGAGCCACATCGAGAGAAAAGAACGTGGGTCCTGAAACCAGGGCAACGAGGGTCTTGAGCCTCGACTCTCCGGCAGGGGCAGCTGGGGCGCGGAGTAGAGCCTCTTCCCTCTCTGTTTTATTTGTCTGGGCAACAGGAAGAAGGGATGTCCAGTTCTGTATCTCTTGCAACCTAACAGAATTGAACATTGAGAATGTCTGATGAGAAAGAAGACTGAGCCCTCAGGGCAATTGCCCTGTGTTTGTCACCACTGTTATTGATCATAGCACCTAGCATGTGACAAATGCTGACAGCTGTGGGCCAGGCACATATTACTTAACAGGTATCCGCTCATTTGATCATAGCAATAACTCTAGGAGGTAGGGACTAGCATTATCCCCATCTTACTGATAAGTAAACTGAGGCACATAGAGGTCAAGAGATTGCCCAGTTTTTGCAGTTAGTAAGTGGGGGAGCTGGAAATCTTACGCACTTACGCAGGTGGTCTGGCCCTAGTGCCCATATCCTTAGCCACTGTGTGGAATCGCCTTTGTTAGGATCACAGTGACACCAGCCACCAGCCCCTGAGCAACGACGACGTGCCTGGCACTGTGCTGATTTCTTGAAATGTAGAGTCTTGTTAATCCTCTTCACCCCGGTGAGGTAGAGATTACAGTTGCTAGTTTACAGATCAGTAAACGAAGGTCCTGACAGATCCGACGGCTTGTCCAGGCACACTGCTTCTCCGATGGGACCGGAGGACAGCATCCGTGCACACGCTCCCCAGGGCCCCTGGCACACAACACCCCTCCCACTGCTCCCTGGCTTATCTCCTAATTAAGCATTTTGTCAGGGCAAGTGGCTTTTTGTCCTCAAAACAGAACTCCTCTTTCCTAAAGAAGAAAGCAATTTCCTCTGTGTCAAAGTTGCCAATATCTTTTCATTGTCCT
Source organism: Cheirogaleus medius (assembly GCA_008086735.1). Taxonomy (NCBI): domain Eukaryota; kingdom Metazoa; phylum Chordata; class Mammalia; order Primates; family Cheirogaleidae; genus Cheirogaleus; species Cheirogaleus medius. The sequence goes on from VBSM01003143.1 coordinate 9,752,709, forward strand.
TTCCTGGCACAAGGGCTGGGATGACACCATCAACACCGGCTTTGCTGCAGGGACCAGGCCCTCCCACCTGCTCCAGCCTTCCTGAGGGCTTCGGGCTTATCTTCAGGTACAGCGTTATCAGTTTTCAAAGCCAGCAGGCTTTCTTTATTTCCAGAGAAGAGAAGCTTCTAGGCCCTGATGCGGTTTGGAATGTCAGTCCAAACTGGGGCTGACACAGCCTTCCAGGGCCGATGGAACTTCACCTCCCCTAGGAGAGCTGCTCTGAGACCAGCTGTGGCCTTGTGGTCGCAGGGTCCTTTCTTAATCCAAAAATTTATATGATTTTATACATAAAAACATTTGAAATGATACAGAAGAATAGAATACTGTAAAAAGTACAATTATCATTCTATTATATCCCCAACTACAATCCTTCCAGACTTTTCTTCATATGTTTGCATTCATTGATGCAAACATATTTTTTTAATTAAAAAAAATTTTTTTAGAGACAGGATCTCACTGTTTTGCCCAGACTGGCCTTAAACTCCCGGACTCAAAGGATCCTCCAGCCTCAGCCTCCCCAGTAGCTGGGACTATAGGTGTGCACCACAGCGCCGGGCTATCTGTCTGTCTGTCTATCTATCTATCTATCTATCTATCATCTATCTATCTATCTAGTTATTTATGGAGACAGAGTCTCTCTCTGTTGCCCAAGCTAGAGTGCCATGGCATCAGCCTAGATCACAGCAACCTCAAACTCCTTGGCTCAATCGATCCTCCAGCCTCAGCCTCCCCAGTAGCTGGGATACAGGCATGCGCCACCACACCCAGTTAATTTTTTCAATTTTTAGTACAGACAGGGTCTTGCTCTTGCTCAGGCTTGTCTTGAACTCCTGAGCTCCAGCAATCCTCCCGCCTCAGCCTCCCAGAGTGCTAGGATTACAGTTGTGAGCCACTCACTGTACTCGGCCTATTTATTTTTAAGTTTCAATTTATTTATTTTTTTTCATCTATGCAAACATAGACATGGAATTTTATAGATATACAGCTTTTTTGCACACAGAAAATAATACAGTATGTATTGTGATGTGGTTTTATCCTACATAAAAATGTATCTTTGAAAGAAAAATCTCTCTGTGCTTTTTCTACTCTTTTGAATAAGTACCTAGTGTTCAGTATTATGGATATGCTTTTCCTGCTCTCTACTTTATTTATTAAAATGATTATTTTTATTTTGAAAAGGGAATGCACACATGGAAAACTACGAACAGTGCCAAGGGGTGTAGACTGTGTCTGTCTTGTCTACTGATGTGTCCCCAGTGCCTGAAACAGTAGCTAACAGACAGTGACTCACTACACAAAGGGCTTCTCCTCCTCACTCCTGGACCCCCAGCACCCAGCCACCTGCCTGGTTTCCTGTGCATCCTTCCGGAGGTATTCCATGCACATGCGAGCTTATCTGTCAATACAGCTTGGGGTTTAAATGCAGCCCTTTGCCACCTCCTTCTCACCTCCTGTCCCTACAGGCTGGCAGGGGGTCCAGCTTTGATTTGAGAGAGGGAGGTAACAGCCCACAGAAGGATCCTTCTGGTTGTCCCACAGCCAGTAGGATCTAATGCAAAGAATAGTGGCTGAGCCCTGGATGGGGACGGGCTTGTGACCTGGGGGTTTTGGAAAGCTCATCTTGGTGGGCAGCAGAGAGATGGGAACCCCCCTCTGGAGGCTGCTGCAGCAGTTTCAGGAGACAGAAAAGCAAAGTCCCAAAGGAGGTGGGCCGTTTTGGAGATGGAGCAGATTTGCAGATATGCCGGTTTTAGAGAAGACCTTGAGAATGCTCCTTCTAGAAGCCTAGTGCAGAATAGGGAAAAAAGAGCTGAGGGAAGAGTTTTCTTATTTCTTATTGCTTGTTGGCTGATTTTGTTTTATTTTTTAGATGGTGAAGTTTAAGTGCGATTTTTGGTTGAGAGGACCAGACAACGAATGAAAAGGGAGAGTCTGAGGAATAAAAGATTGAACTATATTATGTAATTCTTTAACTCAAAAAGCTTGTGTTTAAGGGGTCTCTCAGCTATAGAGGACCTCCTCATTTTCTTTCATTTTGCCCAACATTTCTGGCTCTAAGATCCAAATTCACTAGAGGATAGATATTTCTAAAGAACATCCACCATCTGACATTAGTTTCAGAAAAGGTAGAGTTTATTTCTCTATATATTATTTCTAATCTTTTTGTATTGGCTTCTTCAAAAACAATTGAGCTCAAGGTAACTCAAGCCCTCTAATCTCAGTGGTATGAGAATATCTCAGCCCGATGACTGGTTTGCTTTATGAAACGACCCCGACACATTTCATCTCAGCAGGAAGAGGCCCGGAGTTGGAAATGAAGACCTAAGTTCAACTCTCAGCTCCAAACTCACATACACACAATGTGACCTTGGACAGGTCACTCATTCTTGGAGTCTTGGCTTTCTCTGTGAAACGAGAATGATCATGACACCTGTCTGCTTACCTCACAGTCTTATATGAGAGAATCAGTAAAATAGTGTCCACAGAGGGCTCTGTAAGTGGTAAAGGACCCACACAATTATGGGGGCATTATTTTTATTTTTTTCATAATCAGACCCTTATTCTGTTATTTTTCCTGAATATTATACTCTGTTCCATCTATAAGTGGGGAAATGTGCTTTGGGCAAAGCCAGGCAAATCTGACCTGATCTCCCCAGGGAAGGTGGAGAAGGCTGGGGAAGGTGGAGAGGACTGTGGCAGGTGTTCCTCCCCCTCTTCCTCAGAGGGGCCCTGGCCTGGGGCTCCTGACCCACCACCAGGGCTCTCTGTCCTCAGGGGGCTTACAATCCAGCGGGGAGGGGAGATGAAGTGGCAATTACTATGGGGCATGGTAAGTGTTGCAGACATCAGCCCAGGGCCTGTAAAGAAAGGATTTCTCCAAAATAGGGAATCAGACAGTGGGGACTGGTGGTCCAAGCTGGCTTCTAGGGAGGTGACCGCAATGCTGAGATCAAACAAACAAACAAGTAGGCAAAGAAAGGAGAAGGGCTCTCCAGGTGGAAGACACAACACGCACAAAGGCACAGAGGGTTTTAGTCATATAATAGGTTCAGGGCCTTACATGGGACAGCGAAATTCACAAGACTGTTGCTAGCTCCTACTTTTATCTTACGTACTTTCCAAAGCCCAAAGCACATGTCAGTCTGTTCTCACCCTGCGGCTGCAGCCCTGCCCTGGCGCATACCTCCACACACTTGTGGAACCCAGGGAGCTCCGAGAGGTGACGGGTCAATCCATAAAAGCTTCATCGCCTGGAATATATCTGCCTTGGAAACAACCAGCCTGCCACGAAAGAGTTTCTTACTGAAGGCAATTTTGTTATTGGGAGGGGGGGGAGCTCCTGGCTCCCCCTTCCTCCCTCAACTCCCTGACATGAGTCGTGTCATTAGTTACTCGCTTCGGCAGTTTTATTATGGAAATGACATATTGAAATACAAATTGGGACGTGTACAGTATAATTACTAATACTGCATATTCATTTCCTCCCTTTGTTACTGGTGAGTCCCCATAAAGCCCTCTCACCAGCCACGTCCCAACCCTGCAGTTGGTTCTGTGTGTCTTTTCTTCTGAGGGCCAGGCGGGGCTGCGAGGGGAAACGCAGCCAGAGGAAGTACCTGCCTTCCCTGAGAAGGGCTATTTTTGTGACAATGCTGAGCTGACGCGGCAGTCCGGGCCTCTGAGGTCCAAGGGCTTCCCAGCTCGTCCCAGACAAACAGCTCTCTGATGGAGCCAGACACGGGAAGTCCCAGCCAGGGGACCTTTCTAAAAAATTAAATGCAACAAAACAAACATTCCCAGTGCCACAGAGGCCTGTGGCCCAGGCCGGACTATGCCACCCCCCAGGGCCCCTTCTGTCTCCTCCCTCAACACCTTCTCAGGAGGAGGAGATCATGTGAGTTGGCCAACTTGGCCACCTGCCAGAGCTGCACAGGCAGGCATTCAATGCTGTGAAACCCATCCGGTGTCCCTCAGTGGCCTTGGTTTCTTCCCCTGACGCCCAGGGGAGCACCATGTTGCAAATACTATAAGCACACGTGGCTGAGAGTGTGGGTTCTGGGTTCTAATCTCACCTCTGCCACTTAGCAGTTACGCCCCTTTGGGAAATTTTGCTTAATCCTCATGTACCTCAATCTCCCCATCTGTAAAGTGGGGCTACTAGTCATTTCCATCTTGTAGAGGTATTATAAGAATCAAATGCCTTCATTAGGTCAAGCATGTAGAACAGAATTGTTGTTTCTTTCCTTTGGCCAGCAGGAGTGACAGTGGGCCAGGTCTAAGCCTGGTCCCCAAGAGGTCTTAGCTACTCTGTTCTCTCCTGGAAGTCCGATGAGAAGCAGCCCAGGCTAGCCTGCGGGATGATAACAGACCAAGCGAGGCAGAACTGAAACAGCCTTATTGTCCCAGCTGATGCCCCAGACATGTGAGAAAGTCCAGCCAAGGTCAACAAATCAACCCACAGATGGCCCACAGCTGAACAGAGCATGTGTGAGGCTGTTCTGGACCAGAAGAGCCTCCACGTCAACCCACAGACTCAAGAGCTGAAGACATGCAGATTATTTTACACCACTACATTTTGGGGTGATTTGTTATGCATAACAGCTAACTGATGCATATAGTAAGCTATCACTGTACTTTCTCCTTCCGCTAAAACCTCCTGTCTATAGTTTTTTTTTTTTTGAGTCAGAGTCTTACTCTGTTGCCCGGGCTAGAGTGCCGTGGCATCAGCCTGGCTCACAGCAACCTCAAACTCCTGGGCTCAAGCAATCCTTCTGCCTCAGCCTCCCAAGTAGCTGGGACTACAGGCACGTGCCACCGTGCCCGGCTAATTTTTTCTATATATTTTTAGTTGGCCAATTAGTTTCTTTCTATTTTTAGTAGAGATGGGGTCTCACTCTTACTCAGGCTGGTTTCGAACTCCTGACCTTGAGCGATCCGCCCGCCTCTGCCTCCCAGAGTGCTAGGATTACAGTCGTGATCCACCACGCCCAGCCCTGTCTATAGTTCTTGACTTAGTGTCCATCTAAAGTCCCAGGGACAGGGAGACAGCAAGGTACCAGGGCAAGAGCATAGGCCCTGGAGTCAGACAGAGTTCAAATCCCAGCTCTGACATGTACAGAGATATGATGGTTAGCAAGTAATTTCTTTTCCATCACATGGGACTAATAATATCTGTCATACAAAGTTGTAGAGAGGATTGAATAAAGTAATGGATGGTGGAGCATCTGGCACCCAGTGAGTAGCTCTCCTCTTTCCACAGAAGCTCAGTGTCATCTGCATAAAATAACATTCAATCATGATGATTGAAATCATACTTTTCTATGACTAGGCTAAGCTGTTAAGCTTGGTGACCTAATACTCTACAGAGAAGGCACAGGTCATAGCCCCCATTCAAAAGCACAGAGGAAGTGATTCCAGTTAGCCAATGATGAGAATCCAAATACCAATAATAGAAATCCTTGGCATTCGCTTAGTATCTGCGAAGTACTTTCACATATATTACATTGTTTAATTTCACACTAATCCTGTGGAGTCCCTGCATAGCCGCATTGTCCCCACTGTATATCCTTCAAGGAAATCATTGAGGGCAAGTGGTTTTCCCAGTCCAGTGATACACGGCTGGTGAGTGGCAGGGCCGGGACTCCAAGAGCCCACCTGCCCCCAATATACCAGTTGCTACAGTGCTGAGAGCTCATGAGGAGTCCCACTAATGGGACATTAACCTCTCCTTTTCTGTTTATTGAATGTGGATAGCTTAAAATGAAATGTTCCCAGTCTCCTAGAAACACAAATCAGACCTGACCTTGGCTCAGCACCAAGGTCTTGGACTTTTTCGGTCCAGGAGCCTTTTTGCTGGGGTGAAGACCCTCTCCTTGTCTACATCACCCGCTGCCAGGAAATAAAAAGACCCACAACCGCTCTCAAGGAGTGCTACCCATGTCAAACTGCAGCTGACCTGTGGGCAGCCAGCCTAGTGCACTGGAGGTCCTTCCTTCTGTAACTGCTGGGAGGCTCCTTCCCCACCCACCATGGGACAATGTGTTCTGGCAGCCAAAAGCTTCAAGGTTTAGGATATTTCCTGAATAAAGTTCATCAACTCCTTTCTAGAAGGACCACGATAAGAAAGACAGAACTACCCCCCTGCAATGTGAGTCAGCACAAGCAGAGAGCCCTCACGGTGGGCGGATTTCCATCTCGGGTGAGCGCAGGGGTTGAGATGTGGGCATAAGGGACACGAAGTAGCAGTGAAACAGCAGGTGTAGCCCCTGCTTCTCAGGAGCTCAAAATCCAAATGCGTCCTGGGAAATGCCCTTCCCCGGAAGGCATTCCCAGGAAATAGCTCAAAAGTTAAAAAACCATTTGTATAAAGATATAGCAACATAATCCAGGAGTGATGAAAATCTGGAAATTGCCAAGTGCCCAACAAAAGAGGATTTGTTAAGCACACTTTGCTTTATCAAACTGATGGAATGTTAATTTGCCATTAAGAAAGATAATAATGAAGTTTAAGTACATCTATGGAAAAGTACATATGGAAGGATCTCTGGTAAATGAAGAATACAAATTGGTTTTCAAGCCTTGATCACATCTGTGTAAAATCTTATATGCACAGTGATAATGACTGTAGGGAGATAAAATTAAAATAGTTATTTTAAGGTAAATGGGCATTATTATAATTTTTTTGGTCCTGTTTGCTTAATATACAGCAAAAAAATCTGGAAGGTAAGAAGAGAGAGACACATGCCATGTGACTTTCAGAACACTGTGCAAAACATCAATCGTGTAAATTAGAAGAAAATAAGTGCACAGTAATGAAGAGAATTAGGAAAAGTTGTGGCTATTCGAGAGTTGGACTTTGAATGTCTTAATGATGGATTAATGCTCAGTGGGCATGTGCAGGGACATTTCTGGGGACCCCAGAAACACAAAGCCACACCCAAATAACATGCAGCAGTACTTTTAATAGAATGTCAGACACAGAGCCAGTGTGCTGGGGAGGGGAGAACTTTTTAGGGTGCAGGGAAGCTTTTTCTATGTCCTTCAAATCAGAGCAGTCAGTGACTTGGATGCTCGCTAATGAGAACAAAGACAGGTCCACAAATGTGTTCAAGTCGTTTTTGCCTTGGCTTATTTTTAAAAGATAAACAGCAAACACTACATAATGATAGGAAAGAACAAAGCGAGAAGGTGAGCTGTCCATCCAATTTGCTTTGCAGAAGCCAAATTTTATTATTGTGAAGCTTGATGTAGGATGTTTTAGGGAGCAGAGGGAGGCCGGAGCATCTATCTATCTCCTCTGCATACCTCCTCTTCCCAGCGGTTAGTGCCCTAAATTGCACAGCTTGAGACGCAACCCATCTGTTCTCATACTTTATTTAGTCGGAGAGGAACTTTGGATACTTGATAAGCATGCAGATTCCAAGGCCCCACCACCTGATTCTGATTCAGACAATGAACTATTTTTTCAATAACCCTGTCAGGTAATGCATACCTCAAGAAGCGTTGAACTAAAGACTTCAATTCATTTTGAAGTGCAAATCCTAACCCAGCCATGCCACCCCTTCACTCCCTTGGGGCTGTATCAGTCATTTTCATGCCTTGGTAGGGAAACGGGAGGGAGGAGGAAGAGTACAAGGGTACAGGGAGGATGGGAAGATTCCCCCCCCCCCACATACCTCCCAGTGGAGAAGACAAGGACTTTGCACCTAATGTTATAGATGCCACCTCCACACGGGGAGGCCTTGGTGAAGTGGTGTGTGACAGGATTTGTGTGTGTGTTCAGGGCCATCTCTGTGTGAGTTTGGGGGCTCAGACTAGGAGAGGCATGGGAGTGGCGTGGGGGCTGTAGGTGCCTCTCTGATCCTCCAACTCTCTCGAGGTGCTCACACTTAGAGGAGGAGAGACAGACAAACAAATTGTTATTAATAAAAATAATTTTAAAAAACGCTCCAAGAGAGAATGACACAAGTATTGTGGGAGCCAAGGACAAGAAGGGAGTGACTTAATAACTCTGGGTGGGGACGTGGGGGGCAGGGCTTCGAGAACGATTAGTTGATGGCCTACCAAGGGGCCGGCATGGGACAGACCATAATTGTCCCCTCACGACAATGCTGCAAAGGAGGTAGTATTCAATGGGTGAACATGTATCTCAGGAAGATCATCACCCAGTGGTGATTTGGACGCAGATCTGTCTAATTCTGAAACTGGAGATGTGTTTTCCTCTCCTGGGTGAGGAAAGGTGGGATTCCCCCAGCTGTGATCTTTGGCGAGTCATTTCCCTTCAGAGTCCTCATCTGTGAGAAAAGCGTTGGGCTCCTTGTGTACAGCAAGGCCCTCCCCAGCTCAGAGCCTCCGGGAGCCTTCCAAGATCTCAGGTGGGGAGCGCTGGACCTGCAACAACAGCATGGTCCTGCTCGCTAAGAGGGACAGTCGCCTGTTGAAGAGGAGTCCCGTGAGACAGGACTTACACCTTTGTGTAAGCTGCAGTGAACCTACCAGGGACACAGATTTTTTTTCTGGTTTCATATTTTGACTCCTAATCTCCCATTTCTGTTAGGAAGTTTATAGTTTCTTAGTGCAGTGTGGCGTAGAGGAAGCATTTTTTGATAGCAGATTTTTAAAAAGTGTTTTTGGCCACTGATTGCCGCAGCAGCCCACAAGGGCTACACAATAAACGGGCTGGGGAGGGAGGGAGAAAGCAGGGGTCCTTTCCTGGGGAGGCCTGGGAAGACCACACATCCGGCTTAATTTGCCCAAATGCAAACAGAAGGGAAATCCACCCCGGGCTGTTTCAAATCCCTGCTCAAGGCTGTTAGGAAGAGAAAGGATCTCCTCCCTCAACCCCCTAGGCCACCAGAAAACCTCTTATTCTGCAAAGCCACACCCATTCCTGTCCCCAAAGTGTCCTGCCACAAAGTTGAGAGAAAAGGACATGGAAACTGGCCATCTCCTTCCTGGGGCAGCAGCCATAGCTGAGCCCAGGGTCATAAGAGGTCAAGGGCAGCTCTGAGAACAGCCCAGGGTCATCAGTTCAAGTGCATTGCACAAGCAACTGCTCAGGGTTGGGGACATTCGGGCAGAGCCCCAACCCTTGGTCCAGAGTTATTTATCTTTCTCTGTGGACAAACAGCCATCCTGTCTGCGCCGCCAGCCTGTAGGCATTACAGGACCTCGCTCCATGCTTTGATGCCCAGAATGTTAGACCAAATCTGTCACAGCTGTGGAGACAGGCAGACTGGCTGTGACTGGTGAAACCAGGGGGATCGAAGCAGGACGCCTCCCATTTGTACCATCCCCACTCAGCTCAAGAGCAACTGCAGCATCTACTACCTATAACAGTAGCAAAGGCTTGCTGGATACTTTTGTGTGGATTACCTTAATTATTTCTCAAAGTAACCGTGTGAAGTGGATACCAGTTATTATTCCTTTTTTTTACAGATGAGCACATGGAGGCTTAGAGAGGTTACGTGGTAGAGGCAGGATTAACACCAAGGCAATCTGGCTCCAGAGCCTGAGCTCTCGGCCACTACAGCAAGAGGATGCACTGGGTTCCTCTCAGAGTTGCAAAACCCCCACAGTGTCCCCCATTCCATTCCATCCCATCGAGGCCAGTCAATGGGAAGTTTTCAGGCGACCCCCTCCTCCTGGGAAAAGTGGGAGCAGTTACCCCAGAAGTCACAGGGCACATTTTCAACACCAGGAGGAGGGGCTCGGAGGGGTGGAAGGAGAGGGGCAGGTATTTAACGCAGGGGCGACACTTGGGATGCAGCCACCTTGGCTCGCCAGCTGCGTAGACCCCTAGGCTGCCGATCCTTGGCAGAGCACGGGCCCTGGGCCCCTCTCCCTCGGCATCTTGTTCTCCTCCTCAAACACATCCCCAAAGCTATTTTGTGCCAGTGGGCTATTGACTGCCACTAAGTCACCTGCTCCCTCCTGTGGGTCACAAGCACTTGTACAGGGGCCATCTAAAAATAAAGAGGTGACATGTTGGGGATTTGTGGCACCTTGGAAAGTTTGAGGGGAACGCTACCTTTTCCTCAAATTGTACCTGAAAGGTTGCCACCCAGCCTCGAGGATCTCACGTTCAAAGGGAAGGGAAGGATCGGGTGGGGTGGGGGAAGTCAGTGGCATGTGGCCTCCGCCTTCAGATACCTGCAGGACTATCACAGAAAAGATTAGGAAGTGGGGCTTCAGGGGGCAGAAGGAATGCCCATGGATATACATCCCAGAGAGGCAGATGTCAGTTTAACATAAAGAATGTAAGACTGTTTTCTTGCTGTTATTGTTAATATTATGATTCTAGCAGCAGCCATTTATTGAAGACAGTCTTAAGTATTATGCTAACCATTTTTATCTATACTAGCTTAAGTAAACCTCCTGACCACCTGGGAAGTAGATGCCTGCAATTAATTACTGTCCCTAAATCACAGATGAGAAATTAAGCTCAGTGAAGTAACTGGTTGAATGTGGCTGAGCTAGCACTTGGGAGAGCGGAGGTCCCTACCCATGTCTGGTTCCAAAGTCCATACTCATAACCATTATCTCCAGCCTCCCTACAACCCTTGAGAGGTGATAGTGAGTTCCCCATTCCCAGAGGTATTCAAGAGATGCCGTAACTTGTCTGATACAGGAATCACCCGAAGTGCTCCTCAACATCCAAATCCCCAGGCCTCCCAGCAGAACCACAGCAGACTCTCCAGGGGAGCCCCAGAGTCTGTTTTCAGCAAGTGCCTAGCAAGCCTAGGAAGCACAGCGCTGGGGAGCCTGCACAAAGAGGAAGCTGGGCCCCAGGCCCTATCAGGGCTCATCACTCCCGTGTGGCAAGATTTGGAGATTCTATTTTTAGGCAGGTCCTTCCTGAGCCACTATGTCAGACTTTCTGGCACCTTCCTACGGCTCCAGGGCACCTGAGCTGTCTTCAGAGCCGCCCTGATGCCCCAGAGATACCTCGCTCAGGGCTGGGAGAAGCCCTGGGAGCCAGGAAAAAGCAGAGGGAAGCACACTGGCTGGGTGGAAGGGGAGGCGGTGAGGGGCAGGCCTTCCATTTCCAGCTGGGGTGACTCAGTGATTCTCCCCACCCCGAGGCCGCCAATTGGCAGCCTGTGCTTGCCGCAACCCGGCCTTGGGGAGGAGCAGTCATGCCCTTAGCGTGGAGTATGCATGGAGCAGGGAGGCAGTTGGGACCGTGCCCCCAACTGCTTTGGTGCATGGAAGGTGGTTTCTGGGAAGCTGGTAGAGGAGATATTATAGAGAAGTCCCGTCTCCTAGGACCACTGCAGCACCAAATGGTGATGGTGCTGGTTGCTGAGTCTTCACTGATGCTTGTTTTGCACCCCACATTGTGCTGAGCACCCTAAATGTAGCCCCCCAGTCAACCCTCATGAAAGTCTCACGAAACAAGCACCCTGACTGCTCTCATTTTCCAGATGAGTGAATAGGCTCAGGGAAGTGAAGCTGCCTGTCCCTAGCCCCGCATGACCTGGGCTCACTGATGCTCACACCACACTCCTAACCACCCCACCATACTGCCTCTCGACCCTAAGAGAACTTCACTCTTTCTTAACCTCCTTTTGGATCACTGACTTTTGAAGACGTATCAAAAGTCATTATTTTGTCAGCGAATGCTCAGCAATATCTACCATGGGCCAAGTACTGCTCTAGGTGCCTTCCATGGTCTGATTCATGCAATGCTAGCAACAACCCTATTGGGTAAGTATTATTTATCATTGTCCGTCTTTTACAGACGGGGGAAAGAGGTTCCGAGAGGTTGGGTAACTGGCATAGCCAGCTTCCAACACAGTGAGTCTGACTCCCCATGCACACCACTCACCGCTACCCTACTCCGCCTTATGGGACGCACACACGTGTGCCTGCACATGCGTGCGCGCACACACACACACACAACTGTGGACTCCGTCTCAGGGGATTTGGGGCTTTCCTAAAGTCCTCTTTTCGGCTTCATTTCCAGGTTAGTGACACTTAAGTATTGATTTATTTTAAAAACTCAAAGTAAAGATTTGGTTGTGCACTTTCAGGAAGACCATGCACTGGAAGTGGGGAAGACCCAGGCAGCTTCAGAGCCGTCTTTCCTGCTCCACCAGAGTTCCAGGTTCAGAGGTCGATCCCAGGCTGGGGAAGGGGCCAGGTCCGGCCACATCATACTCTCTGAATGACCACAGTGCTGGGCAACTCCATCACACACCACTCCCCTTGCCCTACTTTGGCCCCTCTGCTAGGGTTAGAGTGAGGGGTTGAGTGACGAAAGTGAGGCAGGTGAAGGAAGTTCTGCAACTAGATCATGGTTCTAAATTTTTAGTTGACATCAGAATTGCCTGCTCAAAGGCAGATGCCTGGATGCCACCCTCAAGGATTCTGATTGAGTCCATCTGAGATGGAGCCCAGAGTTGGTGTTTTTAATAAAGGTCGAGAGTGTTCCTGATCATATGGCTCAGTGACCAAGGCTAGGTCAGAGTCCACGTTGTCATCTCTGTGACAGTTCCAGTCAAAAGGAGCACTCTTGATGAATTCTACTCATGTTTGGGGCAGAGCATTGCTGTGGACTCCCAGAGGGGTGGGGCATGCAGGGTTTGGATGTTGAGCAGGGCGGAAAGAAGAAGGTGGTCCATGGTCCTTGGAGCTTGTCCCTGGCTGCCACCTCCTGATTCTGGGTAGGTTGCCCAGTGTGGATTGAGGCACTGGTCCTTCCTGCCTGCCCGGTGCTGGTCTTTATGGAACCTCATTGTGAGTGTCTTCTCCGAGCTGTGAGAGATGCTGAGGGTTACAAGACTGAGCTTGATATGACAAGACATAGTCCCTGGCCTCAAGGGACCCAGAGTCTAGTTGAGAAGGTGGAAAAGTCAGCTGAGAAATGTCAGTGAACCTGGTGCATTTGAAACCAGGGAGTGAGGGCCCAGGGCACAGCCCAGGGTGGCAGGAAAGTGTCCAAGGGAGGGGAGGATCCCAAGGGAGGGGCCACAGCAAGTGCTGGTTCCTGGGAAGGAGGGTGCCTGACCAGCCTGGTATGCCTGGGATGAGGGGTGGGGGACAGTTGGTGCTAAGACCAGGAGAAAGTCCTGGGCAGATCCTCCAGGAAGGCAGCTATAGGTCCCCTTCACAAGGCCCTGTGTGCTCTCTCCAGGCACAGAAAAGCCCCCTGAACTCTTCATGACACTAGCCTCTCTTTTTCTATCCAGGGAGGAGGTGACAGAAAGCTGAGGAATCTGGGCAGAGAGCCCTGGAGGTTTGGGGACCACTTCTGAACACTGAAAGTCCTCCTAGCTCTTTACACACCTTGACAGGTCCCTTGAAAGACATGGAGGGCTGGACCAGACCACCTCGAGTTTCAAGTACGCGGATGAATTACTCTACAACGAAGCATGGGAGGAGTGGTGACTAATTGAGTCCTTAACTGAGATCTGACCATGCGCCAGGACTGTGATAAACGTCTTACAGAAACTGTCTCCTTTAATCCTCACAACGTCCCAGTGAGGCAGATTTTATTACCCCTATTGGAGGGATAAAAAAACGGAGGCACAGAGGGAGGAGGCCCCTTGCCCAAAGGCACACAGCCGGCAAATGGCCACACTGGGACTAGGACAGAGCACACCTTCATTGAGAACAAATAACGCTCCACAGGATATTTGCTCCGATCGGTCAACGTGAAACTTCTCGAAGTTTTAAACAATACTCGCCTGTCACAGAGAGCGAGAACCAGAACAAGGAAATGACTTAGGCTGAGGTACAACATTATAAGAAAGAAAAATCCCACCGCTGAAAAGAAATCACCGAGACACGAAGTCTAAACGAGTCTTCAGAACTGAAGGCACTGGAGTTGCATCCTGAATGTTGAAGTCAGCCCGAGAAGTCTGAGCCGCCACCGTGCTGTTTCTCCCAGGTGGAAAGGTGCTTTCGGTCGGGAAGGCTGAGCAGCATTTGGACATTTGGAAAAGGAATGGGAGATCAGTTGCATTTCTGGAGCATGTTGGATAACAAAGAGGGCCTCTGTCATTCTCTGGGTCTGGCGAGGTGACACTGCTAATCCTAAAATCTATCTCACAATCACATGGCCATGGAGAGGCCCCTGTCCCCAAAGCCCTCAGCATACAGGCACACGGGGTCACTTGGAAGACGAGGGAAACCCTTATACCGGTATTTTCCCTAGTACTGGAAGAGGAGCCCTAGAACAGTGTTTTTCAAACTTTTTGACTCTAATCCACAGTAAGAAATGTATTTTCCTTCACAATGCAGTGCCTATACCCATGTATATGTGCTTCACAAAACAATACTTACGTGTGTTAGATGCAGTGCACTCTGTTATTTTTTGTTCTACCCAAATTCATTTGTTTTAAAGCTGGTTATAACCCCCAAAATTGATTTCACTACCCACTAATGGTTTATAATCCCCAATGTAAAAAACAACCAGCAGAGTGAGCAGGGCTAGGGAAACCGAACAGGAGGCTTGAATGACAGGAATTTATATTGCAGTCATTATCTCTGTCATTGTGTCTTTGAATAGTGTGTTGTGTTTACCCTACTTCCACCTCCTTAGTAGTTCTCAAACTGTGTTCCACTGGTTACCTTTAATCCAAAAGATTTTAATAGGTGTTTTCCTCCAAAGTGCTTCTGTGGCCAAACAAGTTTGGGAAAGGATAGCTGCTATGGCCACAGCTGATAGGTGCTGGTGCATTTAGCATAGTCAGGGCTCTAGAAGGTCTGCAGCGAAGGACCCGATTAACTGTGTTTACCCAGCCTTTCTCAGACCTTGTTTTGACCAGAGAATCGTTTTTTGGGAGTAAGGTACTTAATCCCTCATGGAAATGCTGGTGTTCCCTGGAAACTAGTCAGGGCCCGTTTGTTTCACATCTTCCCTTGTGATCCCCACCCTGGCTCAGTGAGGCCAGGAAGGCAGGCGTCCTACGAGAGTACCCTGGAACGGAGAGCTCACCTGTTTGTCTGAGCTCCTGGGGCCAGAGCCAGGCTTCCTGCCTCTCCGTCTGACAGGGGTGGCCAGGGGGGAGCCTGTGGGTGGTGCCAGGGCTCCTGAGGGGCCACTTTCTGAAGGGCTGAGGAAACACCTTCCCACTGAGCTGCTCTCAGGGACAGCAGAAGAGAGCTGGGCACCAGCAGCTGTGTCCCCATTACCTCCAGGGCGCCGAGTGGCCCAGGAGTCCAGAGCTCAGCCTGAAGCATCTTCAGCTCCTCAACCTCCCTGGAGGCAAGAAAGGGACAGGACTTGTCATCCCCTTCCCTCTGCTCTTGAACAGAGGTTAAATAACTCACATGGACGTTCTGTAGGCAAAATAGCTGCCCACTCCCATGGCCGGATCCTGCTGTGGCTCAGGTCTAACTTGGCTGAGACACCTGTGCTCAGATTTATGAAACAGCTCTGCGGGGCTCTTTTATTAATATTTTTTGAATATGCAATTTATTTCTCTGGACACAAAAGAGACACAGGGACATACAATATAACATTTCTCTCCTATCCCAGTTGTCAAATCACCAGCTGCAACATTTTCTAGTATTTACACATACACCCCCCCCCCCACAAATGATAAACACAAATTAACAGACTCTGTCCGCTGTCTGCACCTTCCTTTTTAACTGAATGGTGGACCTTGGAAATTGTTTCTATTAGTGCACAAAGAGCTTTCATACTCTTTTTCACTGTTACATAAATGATTGCCCTTTATGAGTGCAGCTTAACTAGACCCCTACTGATGGACACGGATTTCTTCCAGTGCTTTCTGCTAGCAACAGTGCTGCAGCGGGTGACCATGTACCTAAGCCGTCATGCTCATGTGTGAATGTGTATGTGGGATGAAGTCCTAGAAGTGGAACTGCTGGGTCGCAGCACAGGCACTGCATTAGGTGGCGTTGGGCACTGCCAGGTGACCCTGCTCTGGCAGGCTGGGAGCCCAGGAAGAGACGAGGGGTTTCCCTTTCTCGGTGGTTGTAATTGTAGCCACCTTCACACATTGACACGGGACCTCAGGAAACATGGATGTATTTCTGACCTGTCTTAAAGGTAAGTCACATGGCTAAGCCAAGTCTTTCCCCTCCTTTGTAAAATCAGGGTGTTGCAGAACATGGCATGGGACCGGCTCCTCCTCCTTTGTGATTCTGATCTGTGTTCTTGGTGAGCTTTCCAGTGGTGAGGAAAGGCAGCACCGAGCCCTTCTTCTTCCCTTGTCTTGGGCCCACTCTGGAGATACTTCTCATTTATGAAATGGCTTGTTAGGACCCGGTCTTCAGTCTCATGCTTTGGGAGAAGCCAACTGAGCTGCATGGCTTGCCTCAATTATTTCCTTCTACGAAATAGAATCTCCACGTGGGCTGGGATTTTGTCTCGCTTATTCTGTATCCTAGTGTCTAGAGTAGCACTGACCAATAAAAATACAATGTGCTAAAACAACAATGAGATACCACAAAACACCTATTATTAATAAAATGGTGAAAATCCAAAGCACTCATGCTGGTGAGGATGCGGAGCAACAGGAACTCTCGTTCATTGCTGGTGCGAACGTAACGTGACATAGACATTTTGGGATACAGTTTCACAGTTTCTTACAAAACTAAATATTCTCTTACATTATGATGCAGAAATTATGTTCCTTGGTATTTACCCAAATGCATTGAAAACTTACGCCCACACAAAAACCAGCCCACGGATGTGTACGGCAGCTTTGTCTGTAATCGCCAAAACTTGGAAGCAACCAAGATGTCCTTCAGTGAGTGAGGGGAAAAATAAACTGTGGCACATCTAGACAATGGAATATTATTCAGCACTAAAAAGAAATGAGCTATCAAGCCATGAAAGAACATGCAGGAAACTGAACTGCATATTACTAGGTGAAAGACACCAATCTGAGAATGGAACCTGCTGCGTGATTCCAATTATATGACGTTCTGGAAAAGAAAACTACGGAGACAGTAAAATGATCAGTGGTTGCCGTGGGTTCGGGGGTAGGGAGGGATGAATAGGTGAAGCACAAAGAATGCTTAGGGCATGACACCATAATGGTGGCTACATGTCACTCATTATACATTTGTCAAAACCCATAGAATGCACATACCAAGAGTGACCCCTAATGTGAACTATGGACTTTGGGGATAATGATGTTGTTGAGGTAGGGTCATCAGTTGTAACAAATGTGCCACTCTGGTGCAGGATGTTGGTAGTGGGGGAGGCTGTGAGTGCCAGGGCAGGGGTTATATAAGAAATCTCTGTACCTTCTGCTCAATTTTGCTGTGAACCTAAAACTTCTCTGAAAAAACCAAAAAGTCTTTTAAAGAAAATGGACCTTAATAAATGTGAGTCACATATGTAATTTTTTCCATTTTCAAAATTTGAGATATAACTCATATAATAAAATTCACCCTTTTAAAATGTACAATTCAGTGGTTTTTAGTATATTTAAAAAGTCCTACAGCCATCACCACTATCTAATTCTAGGACATTTTCATCACACCAAATTAACAGTCACTCTATTCCACCTTTTCCCTAATGTTCTGGCAACTACTAGTCTACTTTCTGTCTCTATAGATTTGTCTATTCTGGACATTTCATATAAATGGAATCATATAATACGTGGTCCTCTGTGACTGGCTTCTCTCACTTAGCATAATGTTTTCAAGGTGCAGCATGTTGTAGCATATGTCAGTACTTCATGTCCTTTCATTGCCAGATAATATCCCATTGTATGGATAGACTACATTTCGTTTATCCATTCATCGGCTGATGGCCATTTGAGTTGTTTCTACTTTTTCAGGATTATGAATAATGCTGCTATGACCATTTGTGAGCAAGTTTTTGTGTGGACATACGCTTTCAATTCCCCTGGGTGTATACCTAGGAGTGGAAATGCTGGATCATAGAGTAAAACTGTGTTTAACTTTTCGAGGAATTATCAGACTGTTTTCCAAAGTGGCTGCACCCCATTACATTTCCACCAGCAGTGCATAAAGGGGCCCATTTCTCCACATCCTTGCCAACATTTATCAGCTTTTTAAAGAAATTTTTATTATAGCCATCCTGTGAAATGGTATCTCATTGTGGTTTTGACTTATGTTTCCCTGATGGTTAATGATGTTGAACATCTTTTCAACATGCTTATTGGCCATTATATATCTTCTTCAGATAGCTGTCTATTCAGCTCATTTGCCTATTTTAAAATTGGGTTATTTATCTTTTTATTATTGAGTTGTAATAATTCTTCATATATATTCTAGATACAAGTCCCTCATAAATAAGATACATGATTTCCAAACATTTTCTCCCATTTGCGGTTATCTTTTTACCTTCTTGATGGTGTCCTTTGAAGCACAAAATGTTTTCATTTTGATGTGTCCAGTTTATGTATTTTTCCCTTTGTTGATTGTGCTTTTGGTGTCGTATGTAAGATACCACTGTGAAATACAAGGTCACAAAGATTTATCTGTATATTTTCTTGCAAAGGTTTTATAGTTTTAGCTCTTTGATCCATCTTGAGTTAATTTTTGTATATGGTATGAGGTTAGGGATCCAATTTCATTCTTTCATGTGGATCTCCATTTGCCCCAGCACCATTTGTTGAAAAGACTCTTCTCTTTCCCATTAAATGGTCTTGGCACCCTTGTTAAAAATCAGTTGACCATAACTGTGAGAGTTATTTCTGATTTCTCAATCCTATTCCATCATTAGACCAGTACATTGTCTTAATTACTGTAGCTTTGTCATAAGTTTTAAAATTGGGAAGTGTGAGTCCTCTGTTTTTCTTTTCAAAATCGTTTTAGCTATTCTGGGTTCCTTGTATTTCCACATGAATTTTAGGAGTATTTTAACAACTTCTGCAAAGAAGCCAGTTGGAATTTTTTTTTTCTTTCTGAGACAGGGTCTTTGCTCTGTTGCCTAGGCTAGAGTGCAATGGCATCATCACAGCTCACTGCAACCTCTAACTCCTGGCTCAAGCAATCCTCCTGTCTCAGCCTCCCAAGTAGCTGGGATCACAGGTGCACACCACCCATCCCAGCTACTAATTTTTCTTTCTTTTTCTTTTCTTTTCTTTTTTTTTTTTTTTTTTGTAGAGATAGGGTCTTGCTTTGTTGCTCAGGCTGGTTGGTCTTGCATTCCTGGCATCAAGCAATCTTCCCACCTTGGCCTCCCAAAATGCTAGGATTAGAGATGTGAGCCACCATGCCTGGCCAAGAAGCTATGAAATAGTTGGAATTTTGTTAGGGATTGTATTAAATCTCTGGATCAGTTTGGGGAAATATTGCCATCTTAACAAGTCTTCTGATTCATAACTCTGGGATGTCTTTCCATTTATTTAGATCTTCTTTAATTCCCTTCAACAATGTTTTATAGTTTTAAATGCACAAATCTTGTACTTCTTATGTTAAATTTATTCCTAAGTACATTATTCTTTTTGATACTAGTATAAGTGAAGTTTTTCTCTAAATTTTACTTTTGGACTTTTCATTGCTAGTATATAGAAATATAATTAATTTTTGTTTGTAAATCTTGTATCCTGAAATCTTGCTGAACTCATGTGTTAGCTCTCATAGCCTTTTTTTTGTATATTTCTTAGAATTTCCTATGTAAAAGATTAGCTGTCAATAGAGACTTCTTCCTTCCCAATCTGGATACCTTTTATTTCATTTTCTTGCCTAATCTCCCTGGCTAGGCTAGCACCTCCAGCACCATGTTGAATAGAAGTGGCAAGAGCAGGCACCCTTGTCTTGCTTCATGATCTTAGGGGGAAGCTTTCAACCTTTTACCATTAATTATGATACTAGTTGTGTACTATTTAAGTTTAAATTGTCTAGTTGCCACATTTTAAAAAGAGAAAAAAAGGTGAAATTGATTTTGCTAATATATTTAACCCAATATATCAAAAATATTATCATTTCAGCATGTAATTACTATAAAATTATTAATGAGATATTTATTTTGGTTGCATACTAAGCCTCTGAAATCTGGCATATATTTTATACTTTCAGTGTATCTCAATTTGGGGTAGCTAAATTTCAAGTGCTGTTCAATATTGGACAGCACAGATTATATTGGACAGCACAGATCTAGAATATGCCTGGCTCAAAGCAGTGATAGTTTTCTTACTGAACACTTACCATGGGCCAAGTACTCTTCTAAGCTTTTTAAGGTATTAACTAAATTAATCTTTATAATAATCATATAAGGAGACTAAGGCATGGAGAAGTTAAATTACTTGCCCAAAATTGACCAGCTGGTGAAATTAGCAGAGTGAGGAGTCCAACCTGGGACCTCAGACTCCAGAGCCGGAACTCTCTATTTTTAATAACAAATTTATGGAGATCTAATTCATTCACATGCTAAATAATTCACCCATTTAAAGTATACAATTAGACAGTTTTTAGTATATTCACAGAGCTTTGCAACTATCACCGCAATCAATTTTAGAACATTTTATCACCCCAGAAAGAAAGCCCATACACATTAGCAGTCACCTCCATTTCCTCCCAATCCCTCAGCCCTTGGAAACCACTTCTTTACTTTCAGTCTCTATAGATTTGTTTATTCTGGACATTTCATATAAATGGAATCATATAATGTGTGGTCCCTTTGTGACTGGTTTCTCTCCTTTAGCAGAATGTTTTCTGGACTCATCCATGTTGAACTTCATTTCTTTTCATTGTCAAATAATATTCCACTGTATGGATAAACCATATTTTGTTTATCCATCCATCAATTTGGGGGTTTTTGTGTTGTTTCCATTTTTTCAGTATTATAATGCTGCTATGACCATTTGTGAACAAGTTTTTGTGTAGACATATGTTTTCATTTCTCTTGGGTATCTACCTAGGAGTAGAACTGCTGGATCATATGGTAAACCATTTGTAATAATTTGAGGAACTTCCAGACTGTTTTCCAAAGTGGCTACACCTTGTTACATTCCCACCAGCAGTGTATGGAGGACTCCAATTTCTCCACATCATTGTCAACACTTGCTATTATCTATCATGTTGTTTATAGCCATCCTGATGGTATGAACTGGCTCAGAGCTTAAACTTTTAACTATTATTCTACACAGGAGGCACTTAATAAATATGTTTTGAATGAATGAAAAAATAAACACATTTTGTTATTGTCAGTGTGTGTTCTGAACAATGGAATGAAATGTCTCAAAGCTTGCCAGCAAGGAGCTTTAACAGAAGGGAAGAGTGTTTTTCTCTAAAATAGTGATCTCCTGGCTGTATCTGAGTCACCTGAGGAGTGTTTTAAAAGTATAGGTTCCCAGGTCCCCATTTGGTAGGTAAGATGGGGTCTGGGAATCTGTGGGGATTTTGGGTTGTTTTCAGAGATGGGGGTCTTGCTATGTTGCCCAGGCTGGAGTGCAGTGGCTATCCACAGGTGAGATCCCACTACTGATCAGCACAGGGGTTTTGACCTGCTTCATTTCCAACTGGGGCCATTTCACCCCTCCTTAGGCAAGCTAGTGTGCCCTCCCCCCAGGAAGTCACCATGTTGATACAGAACTTAGAGCAGACACCCAACTGGCATAGTGCACTATAGCCTGGAACTCCTGGGCTCAAGCAATTCTCCTGCCTCAGCCTCCCGAGTAGCTGGGACTACAGAAATGCACTACCATGCCTGGCTGGCAATCTGTATTTTTTTTTCAAAAGCTTCTCAGGATGATTCTGACATGCTGCCAGGTTTTGGACTCAGTAATCTGAAAGAGGATTTTAGAGCACAGTGTCTATATTTGCAGCAAGCCAGTCATGGGAGTGCCTTTCAGAAAGGGAAGTTTGTGACAAGGGCGTCAATGAGACCTGGCTGAGTTTTGGAAGCTGAGGCCCTGCGCAGTGCTGTATTCTACACACTGGGGGAAAGAAGAAAAATAATAAGACTCATCGAAAGCTTACCTTGTTCCATCTAAATCTTTACATGCAACACCTCATTTCACCTGAAGTGATAGGGAGGAATGGGGAGGGGAGTCAAATAGGGTAAAAAGAAGTGGTTTTTTAAAAATTTTTTTATTCTTTTTATTTTTAGAGACAGAGTCTTGTTCTGCTGCCCAGGCTGGACTACGGTGGCACAACAATAGCTCACTGCAGCCTCGAACTCCTGGGCTTAAGCGATCTTCCTGCCTCAGCCACCCACATAGCTGGGACTACAGGTGCACACCACCATGCCTGGCTAATTTTTCTATTCTCTTGTAGAGACAGGGTCTTGATATTTTGCCCAGGCTGGCCTCAAACTCCTGGCCTCAAGCCATCCTCCTGCCTGGGCCTCCCAAAGTGTTGGGATTACAGGTGTGAGCCACGGCACCCAGCCTAAGAAGTGGTTCTTTGTGGCTGGGCCCTGGACAGTATGTAGACTGCACAACTGACCAACTCCTGCTATATCACCAGACTCCTCTCCCACCTGTGCCCTCAGTCAGTCTGGGTGCTGATTTGCACACTTGCCTGGCTTGCCAGAGATTGCTCTTCCACCCGCTCCAGAGAGACTCTGATAGAGCAAATATTCCTTAGCACCTAGGGATCGGGAGTCCATCTTTCAAGTACTATGCTCATTTAGATGCATTTTCAGATGACGGAAACCAAGGCTCAGAGACATTAAGTAACTTGCCTAAAATCACATAGCAAATAAGTCACAAGGCTGAGATGCAAACTTTGTTTTTGACTCCCTGCTGTGGTCTGAATGTTGGTGTCCCCCCAAAATTCATGTGTTGAAACCTAATCACCAATGCGATGGTATTAGGAGGTGGGGCTTTGGGGAGGTGATGAGGTCACAGGGGTGGAGCCCTCAGGATGGGATGGGCACTTTTATAAAAGAGGCCTGAGAGAAACCCCCTGCCCCTTCTACCACCTGAAGTCATAGCAAAAAGACAGACATTTATGCTCCAGGAAATGGGCCTCCACCAAACACTGAAACCACCAGCACTTGATCTTGAACTTCCCAGCTTCCGGAACTGTGAGAAATGCATTTCTGTTTGTAAGCTCCCCAATTTATGCCATTTGCTACGGCAGTCCGAACAGATGAAGACATCCCAATCTGGAGCTCTTTTCCCTGTATTAGTGATTCCTAATTTTAAGGCAAACCACGGGGCCCTTTGAGAGTTTGTCGAGAGCTGTTACTATCTTGCCCATGTCACGAGTGAACATCCGTGTGACTGCATATGTTGGGGGTCACGCACGATACCATGGTTTTAGGGCCATGGTCAGCCCCTGGTTGACACGTTCTGCCTTATTCATGATTTGAGGGACCCCGGGCAGGAGGAGCAGTTTCATAAAAAACCATATTAAAATCTCCCAAAGACAAAGGCAACTTAAAAGAGCTGGTTTGTCACAGAGATGGGTCCCTGCTTCACAGGCCCGGGAGACCCGGAAACCATCAAACGCTGAAGCTGGGAAACCCGGCTTCCTGCTCCTGGCCTCAAGTCCCCGCCGCCATCACCACCGTGACCACTAAAAATAAGACCAAACCCCACACACACCCTCCCTAAGCCATTCTCCTCGTGATTTATCTCCCTGCTTCCTGTTGATCTTGAAGGTTGTTTTATTTCACAGCCTCTGACTTCTGTTCACAGCCCACTGGGCACTTCCCCGGCTTGAGAGGAAACAGCGCTGAGAAGAGAAAGGCAGAGACAAGGTGGAAGGCGGAAGCCATGGGGGTCCTGAGGGCCCACGTCCTGTCTCTCCTCACCCCCCCCCCCCCCCCCCCCCCCCCCCCCCCCCCCCGCCTCCAGGGCCATTGCCCCGGGGAACTCTGGCCCCACCCTGTCCAACGCAGCCAGGCTGGCCCAGACAGACCCACCGCTCTCCTGCCCATGGCTGTGGGGTATGAGAGGCACAATCTCTACCTGGAATTATTCAGCTGCACTGGGGGAGGCCTGAGGCACAGGATCTTTGGGGACAGTGAAAAGAAATGCCCTCTGCCCCTCTTCACTCACCTCCTGGAAATCAAGAGCCAGAGGCTCCGTTTTCTGGTTCTGGCCCCAAATGCTTCTTCCAGCCGTAATTTCTATCCTTCCATCCCTCCCCGGAGATAAATCTCCCTGGAGCCCCAGGGAAAGACTTAAACCCACCCTCTCTGGCCCACTTGGCCTCCCTCTGCAATGTGCGTGTGTCGTCCTTGCTACCTTGTGGACCCGTAGAGGGGCCATGCATGATCTCTTAATCGCTTTTTAGAAATTACCACAACTAATATTTGTTTACTGTGTGGAAATATCAGAAAACTCAGATAGCCTCCTTTCTACGTCTCTCACAGAAAGGATAAAATTTATCCGTGATGCCCCAGCTGGGACTGGCAACGTTTCCATGATCTTTCCATTTTCTTACACAGATACACACACACTTAACAGTGAAATCAAACACTCTATTTTGAGTCTATTACTCCTGTTTTGCCTACTCGATCTTAAAACACTTTCATATCAATGTTTGTACCACTGAAAATCACTGCAGAGTATTCTATCAGTTGTATCACAATTTTCTCAACTAGCCGCCTGTTACTGAGCATTTAGGTTATATCCAATCTAATTTTAGAACATTTTCATCACCCACAAAAGAAACCCCAGACCATTTATGGCACTCTTCATTTATCCTGGAAATCTTCTTTCTGTGTTTATGGATTTACTCTTCTCGGCATTTCATATAAATGAAATGATACAATATGTGGCTTCGTTCACTTAGCTCACCATGTTGTAGCATGTGTTAGTGCTTCATTTCTTTACACGGCCAAATAATATTCCATTGTATGTATTATATATGCCACACTTTGTTTATCCATTCACCAGTTGATGGACATTTGTTTCCACTTTTTGACTATTACGAATAATGCTGCTATGAACATATGTGGACATATGTTTTCATTTCTCTTGAGTATATACTATGCAGTAGAATTTCTGGGTCATATGGTAACTCTATGTTTAACTTTTGTTTTTCCTTGTGGCATAATCGAAGCTTATATGCTTAACTTTTTGAAGAACTGCCAAACTGTTTTCCAACAGAGTTGTACCATTTTATATTCCCATTAGCAATGTATGAAGACTCAAATTTCTCCACATTCTTGTCAACAGTTATAATTGTCCATGAATTAATTTTTAATTCCATATAGCATGCAGACACATCCCTTGATTATAGGAACTGCTGAATGTGTGTTTGTTGGACTGATCATGCACTTACCCTGAATAGAAGCTGTTGCATCTCTGAGATTTATCCACACACTCTGTCCCCAAACCAGATCCAGCCTCTACACTTGGAGTGGGGGAAGGCTTCATGGAGGAGGAGGCATCTGAGCTGGGGGCAGCTGTAACAGGAGAGCATGGATTTGGGAACATGATTGATCTAGGTCTGAATTCTGTTTAACCACTCGAGACTTGGTTTCATCACCTGTTAACTGGGGGTGATAATAGTATCTACCTCATGAGATAATGCAAATAAAATGCTTAGCACAGTGTCTGGCACATAGCAGGGTCCCCTTCCACCCCAGGGGAATGAGATGAGCTGAGTAAGCACGTGTCAAGTGGAGGAAACAGCACTGTGCGATGGCATAGGAGTTTGAAGGCGGGTGGCAGGAGTGTGGCCATTGGGTGGCTGGGTGGAAACACAGCTAGGAGGCAGAGGGCCCAGGTCACCAGTGGACTCCTTGTCTGAGAGGGAAGTTAGATTTCATCTCTCATAACTCATAGGCAACTAGGCTGGAAGTGACAGGACCATGATTCGCATTTTTAAGAGCTCCCTCTCCAGCAGCAGAGGGAGGCTGGACCCAAGGGGTGAGACAGGGACCAGTAAGGGGTCAATGAATTTATTGCTTACATAGATTTAGGTGGGAAATGAGGGGCTTAGACTAGGGCTGTGACAATGGGGATAATAAGGGGTTTAGGAGGTGGTGTCACTGGGATAAGGTGGCCAGGTGGCCTGTGAGTTAGTCTGACCAGCTCCCTGAGTACCTGCCAGGGAGGCAGGGCAGGTGCACGACGGGACCCACCTTACAGCAGCTCACAGCAACTCTGCAAGGAGACACCCATTTTCCCAGTTACACAGTTACAGCGGTCCCCAACCTTTTTGGCACCAGGGACTGGTTTTGTGGAAAACAATTTTTTCCATGGACAAGGGTGTCGGGGTGTGTGTCGGGGGTTGGGGGAGGCGGAGCTGGGTGGGAGGTGGAGCTCTGTGGGCCTGTTCCTAACATGCCACGGACTGGACCAGTACTGGTCTGCAGGGGGTGTGGGGGTGTTAGGGACCACAGGAGTAAGAAACTGAGGCTCAAAGAAAGTGACTTAATCGGCTGGGCGAGGTGGCTCACGCCTGTAATCCTAGCGCTCCGGGAGGCTTAGGCGGGGGGATCATTTGAGCTTAGGAGTTCGAGACCAGCCTGAGCAAGAGTGAGACCCTGTCTCTACCAAAAATAGAAAAAAATAGCTGGGCATGGTGATGCATGCCTGTAGTCCCAGCTACTCGGGAGGCTGAGGCAGGAGGATTGCTTGAGGCCAGGAGTTTGAGGTTGCTGTGAGCTAGGCTGGTGCCACGGCACTCTAGCTCGGGCAACAGAGTGAGACAATGTCTCCAAAAAAAAAAAGTATAAAAAAAAAGAAAGTGACTTACTCAAAGTCATAAACAGCAGGGGTAAAATCTGGATCCAGGTCTGCCTGCTCGCTGTCACCTTGGTGTCTCTGGGAAGGACTTGGCTGCGTGGGAACACCTGGGGTAGATTTGGAGAGGGAGGGAGAGCAGCCTTGGCTCAGTCAGCAGGTCAGAGCTCAGGGGGTCAGGCTAAGGCCTGTATGTGTCCTCCAGAGAGCCCAGGCAGAAGCGTGGAAGGAAGAGGATTTGTTCAACAAGAGTTGGGATGTCTCTGAGCCTGTCTCTTCCTCAGGGCCCGAAACAGAAGTAGGTTGAACAGAGACCACGACCCACCATGACCCACAGTGGGACCCCGCTAGGGGCGAGGGTGGTACACAGGCCCAGGCAGAGAGCAAGCAGCTTCCTTCCTCCTTCTGCCCACCACCTTCGATCCTCCAGGTTTGGGGCCATGCTGGGGGGTCACAGTGCTGGTGGCTGAGACCAGGCTCTCCCAAGCAGCCTCGGGCCTCTCCCTGAGCTCTGCCCTCAGCAGGGCTGTGGACACCCCAGCAGTTAGCAAGAAAATTACCATTCACACCACCTGGAGCTGTCCCAGGGCCTCCCTCACAGGAGCAGGTGAGCTGAGAGGCAGCCTGGAGATGGTGTGAGATCCCCCCATGAGTTGGGGGCCTGTGACTCCCCTCCTGGTGTCTGGGGGGGGGGAGCGGGGGCAGCATCAGGCCTCACACAGAAGGGAGAAGCTTCCACTTTCCCCCAGGCCATACCTCCACGGGGCCCTTCCTGTGGCGTCAGCCTTTGTCCACCAGGCCCTGTTCACTTATGGGGACGTGGCAGGGAGCCATCTGGTCTTCTCCCAAGATCCTCGACCCGCCGCCCCTCCCCATGCCTCAGCCTGCCTTGTCCCAACGACCCCCCTTCTTCCCTGCCCAAAGTCTTTATCCATGTTTACTGTCTGTCAATTAGGCGGCCTCAATGCCCTGCACATGGACAGCCAGGCTCGGGACAGCCAGGCAGCCGAGCGTGGTAATCCCTCGGGCCCCTCCCCATGTCTCCCTTCCCTGTGGGCTGGGGCAGTGGGGAGGAGGAAGACAGGCATCTCCCTCCAGAACAGGTGGCCGTGGCATGGGCTCTGCAGTCAGCTGTTTCTCCCTCTCCTCGTGCCCTTCCCAGGTCAACGTTGGAGCTCCTGGGGGGGGGGGGCGTCGGGGTGGGGGGGGTGAGCAGGTGCCTATGAATGCAGGGGTGGGTGGGGAGGTCAGAGGTGTGGGGTGTGGTTGTCACGGGACACATGTTCTCTGGTTGACTCAGGGCCTGGCTCAGTTGACCTTTCTGGTTGGAAGTGTTCTAGGCCACCAGCTCGTGTGTCCAGTGATGACTCCCCAAGTGAGGGTCGAGCTCAGCCACACCCCTCTGGCCGTTCTGAGGCCTCCATCCATGCAGAAAGAGGGAGAGAGAGAACAAAAGTGGAAGAGGAAAGGGACAGGGAGAGGAGAGGTGCAGTGGGGCTGGGGACAGAGGCCGGTCCCAGGAGGGGCCTCATGCGGCCTTCAGTGACAACATCGGGATGCCTGGAGCGGGCCAGGCCCAGCGCCTGGCACTTGACTCACACTTGTTTCATCCCCAACATCAACCCGAAGAGGAAGATAATGCTCGTCCTCTTTACGGCTGAGAAAACTGAACTCAGAGAAAAAACTTGCCTGAGGTCACTCAACTGGCCTGTGGCAGAGCTTCTGGCTCCAAAGTTCACATGTCCCTTGTCTTGCCTGGCTCTGGAGTAGTCCCCCAGCCCCGACCGCAGCCCAGCGCCTTCCCTCGGGGCCGGGCTCTGCCTTCTCGCAGGACCCACGCAGTCTGATTCCAGGCACCTGACCTGTTCTGGAAAAGCCTGTCTCTCTGCAGGGATCACGTGAGCTGCCCTAACAGCTGCCCAGGGCGAGAGGGCCCAGCCTCCACCCCCGGGGAGGAGGGTAGAGCAGAGGCACAGAAGAGCCGTGAGCTGGGGCCACACTCCTGAGAAGGAGAGACACGAGGGCTGCAAGGGCTCAGGGGCCGGAGACACCAGCCTTTGCAGCCTGACCCCCTCACTGGTTTCCAGTTTGGGCAACTGTTTAGCCTCCATGTGCCTGTGGTTCCTCACTCATAAGACTTGGTGGGTAACAATGGTCCTACCTCAGGGTGGGGCAGCAGTCCAGGTGAGGCATCCAGAGCCCTGCCTTACACGACAGGTGCCCCACATGTGCTAGTGGCGTGCATCACTCTCGTACTTCCTACCACCAGGCAGACCTCTCCCAGGGCCCGTGTGGCACACTCTTGGGGCCTCCGGGCAAGCAGCTGACAGCCGAGGCAGGGGGACATCAGGCAGATTTTCTCATCTGCACATAACGTGGACTGGCGCTGACGCACGGCACCAGGCAGGGTGGGGGCTCACTGGACTTTGCTCATCAGCATCAAATGTCCTGGCACTTTCCAAGTGAGGGATCGACCCCCGGGACCAGGACAGGGAAAATTCAAGTTGAATCACGGGCCTGAAAGCCAGGACGAAGGTCTGAGGGGAAGGCAGACAGCCGGCAGCTAGGTAAGGGCTTGTTCCTCCCAGAGTCTCCATGCATGCCAGTCAGCGGTGACGCTGATCCGCCCCTGGACAGCTCTGCTTGCCCCATCTGCTGATGACCTCTCCACATTTGCCACTCCTTTCCTCAGATAGGGGGTTGCGCGCAGAGGACCACATGGGCTGGGAGTGCAGTGGGCTTCCTGCACACAACCCCACCCAGAAAAGAAAGCCCTGCTGTTCTCAGATCATCGTCTTTGGCAACCAACTGATGCGAGAGGTGTCAGTGCCTGCCCTCGCAATATGTCACTGGAGTGTTCTTCCAGCCACAGGTGGTGGACTTCCTAAGAGGAATTGCAGTAAGTTCACATCCTTCATCTTTCCCACCTTGATCGGGATGGTTCCGAAGTCTCTGACAGGCTGCGGCCCCGGCTAACGGCTCAGCCAGCCTGCTCTGGTTCCCACGACGATACTGGTTCTTCAAACTTCCAACCCAAGGAAAAGTCTCTGTCCAAGGAACTGTGCCTGAGCAGCGGAACGTGCCAGTGGAGCGAATGCCGGCGGTTCTCCGGGTGTGAGCTCTCAGGACGGTGCTGATCAGAGAATCCACCAGCAAAGTGTGTTTCCCTAGAGGACTGGACTGGCCGATGCAGAGAGAGGAGAGGCGGATTCCCAGCACCTCCTCCGCAGCCCCGGCCGCCCCACCTGCAGCCCCAAAGAGCTGGTCCTGCCCTGGATCAGGCCCCTGCTCCCAGGGGGGGGCAAGGCAGGGAAGTATCCGTGTGATCCCTGACAGCAGGGGGAGCCGTGTGGGGAAGAAATCTATATTTGGAAGGGGACAGAGTTGTGTGGGTGGCTCCCTGGCCTTATCAGGCCCCCGCAGCACAGCATGGCACCAGGGCAGATGGGCTGTCCTATCTCCACCCTGCTGGGCTTGGCTCAGTCCCCAGGAGAGGGCTTTGCCCTCACCCACCCCTGCACTCGGTGTCACCCTGCTCCACTGACCCCACCGACCTCCAGGCCGCAGCCAGGGCCACGGCAAGAGGAGCTGGCCGGCTTTCAAAGTCAGGGGTGAGGAGCAGCCTGGCCTGGCCTGGGCAAACACCAGCAATGGCAGAAGGCAGGGAGAAGCGTCTGAAGGAAGTTAACACCTGTCTGATTCCAGAGTGTTTAGAAACAAATTCAACAGCTCTGTCAGAACTCACTCAACCTGGGGTATTAATCACATTTCTCCCTGGTGGCAAAATGGCCACAGCTCAGACAAGTCAAGGTAGCAAATACTCGAATGCTTTCCACTTCCATGGACGTAGGGTGACGGCATAGCTGTGACCTCAGGCTGGCGTGTGAGTGACGTACTCCTCTGACACTAAGTGACCTTGGACAAGCTACACCTCCTCGGAGTCTCTTTCCTCACCTGTAAAGCTGAGAATACGTTTCCACGAAACACAGTGACGTGTGTGAAGTACAGAGCCGAGGACGTAGAAGGTGCTCAGTAATTGCTCCCTCCTGAAAACTACCTTCCTTTCATTTCTCATTGTCTTTACACTGAGAAAATTGAGATTAATTTGAGATTAATCAACTACTTGACTGCTTATTGCAACCTGTGGTGGTTTTACAATTCGACCTCAGACTCCTGTCTACTCCTCTTTCCCAAAGGTGGAACCTGACGTCCCTCCCCCCCTTGAACACTGACAGGACTTAGTGACTCGCTTCTAGTGACCAGAATGTGGCGGAAGTGCAGGTGTGTGCCTTCTGAGGCAAGGTCACGAAAGGCATTGTGGTTTCTGCTGTGTTCTCTCTCAGGTTGTCTGCTCTGGGGCTGCCCTGTCATGAGGACACTCACGCAGCCTCCAAGGTCTCCTGCCGACGGCCAGCACCAACATGCCAGTCATCTTGGAAGATCCTCCAGCCCCGGTCAAGCTTCCAGACGACTGCTGCTCCGGTCATCGTCTTTACCGTAACCTCTTGAATACTCCGAGCCAGAATGTTCCTGAATTTCTGACCCAAAGAAACTGTGAGATATTTTAAATGTATATTGTTGTTTTGAGCTTCTACGTTTTGGAGTGATTCGTTACAGAGCAATAGAAAATTAACACATACCCCACTGCCTTCCCAGAAGGTTTTGAAACTGCATGTAGGCAAGGGCTACATGGCAAACTATTAGAACCACAAGACTTGAAAGATGAGAGTGAAGTAATAAAGGGAGGAGTCAGGCTGTACCAGAAAACCTGAAGACAAAACATAGCTCAAGGCTCCCTGGAAGCCGGGGCAAAAATGGAACATTGATGGGTCACTAAAACTTGGGGGGTTTTTTTTGGTGGTGGTGGTAGCTCTGAATGAGGATATACATTTGACCTGTGAACCTTTAGATACACAGCATCACACTGCATGGTGGATGGCATCTTGCAGACATTCTACCTCCTGTAAATTATACTACACATTTGAAATGGTAAGCAGCAGTGCATACAGTTCACTTAATGATGTACTTTCCGACAATTTTCAGTAACTCCTGGTATCATAAAAATATAAAAAATATATATACACATTGTACTTTTCTTTTTTTGTTTTTGTTGAGACAGGGTCTCACTCTGTCATCCCGGGCAGAGTAGTATCATCGTAGCTCACTGCAACCTCCAACTCGCTCAAGCGATCCTCGCGCCTCGGCCTCCCAGAGTGCTAGGATTACAGGCGTGAGCCACTGCGCCCAGCCATACACACTGTATTTTAAAAATTTAACTTTAACATATGTATTAGATACAAAAAGTGTGAAAAGGGTTTACAGTGAAAAGTCTCCATGCCATCCCCCACTCCGGGACAGTTCTCTTACCAGGGACAATGCTGTGTGACTGATTTTTGGTTTAAACTCTCAGGAATATTCTATACATATACAAGCAAGTAACATAAATTGTTTTCCCCTTCATTACAGAAATGGTAGCATACTATAGACATTGTTATATACTGTGCTTAGTATTCAATATTGGTGATTTAAGATAATATCTTTCCCTATTCATCACAATTTTTAATTTTCTGAGTTTCTAATATTTCATTGTTCAATATTTGGAAATATAAAAAAAAAGTCAAGAGAACAAAAAGCACTTGTGATCCCGCCACCAAGAAATCACCACTGTTAAATCCATGCTGTTTCAGTGTGTTCTTTCCTATCTTCCGCTTATGACAAGGATGTATGTACTATCCTTAATTTTCAACACAGAATTGGCACCAAACTATAGAAAGAATTTTACATTCTGGCTTTTTTCCTCATTTACTTTTACATGCTCCCTACCATTATACTGCGAGCATATGCTGGTTTTTAAGAAGTATATTTATTCTCTAAATCTTCTGCCAGCCTGGAAGTGACGTGAACCTGCTTTTTGTGAGTCTGCTTCAGACAGCTCTGAGAACAGCTTACACTAACCTCTGTCCTCAGAGTGTTCCCAAGATGGAAAGCTGAAATTGTGAAGCATCATTTAAGCTTGTTCATAGAAGACTTTCTTCGATTCCCAAGATGAAGCTGTTGGGGCCACAAAGCATGCAGATGACCTCATGTGACAGCTCCCAGCTTTCAGGGGCTGAGAGAGCTGGGAAATGTAGTCCTTTCCAATGAGAGCCCAAAAGGTGGTGGTTGTGTCCACTGAACGTGTCTTAGAACCACAGTGACTTGTCTGCCATGTTCCTACAGGATTCTCCAGGAAGCTGTCTTGGGTGGAGGCATTCTCATTGATCTCGAAGTTGCTGCTCTGGGGCATCCCTGCCTGCGAGGAATCAACACAACAATTTTCTCATCCGTCTCCTTCCGAGGGCACAAACCACACTTCCCAACAACAAGGTTTCTTACTGGAAAAGGGCAGACTGCATAGTTATCTGTTCAGTATCCACCTTCCATCCTTCTCTCTCAAAGGCTGGAAACCTGGTGACAGTTGTGCAAAGAATCCTAGGAAGAATAAGAATGACAACATGTCAAATGGATAACAGTAAGAGACATAAACTAGCAATCGTTCAAGCTTTCTCTTAATATGCATTCTCCAAGCAGATCAAGGAGACCGAAGAAAGAGATGATACTAACATAATGTTAATTGAGGGCTTACTGATACCAGGCTCCATGCCAAGTTCTGTGTATGTGATAATCTCACTTAATTCTTATAAGTATCCTAAGAGGTTAGTACAATTATTATACCCATTTTATAGAAAAGTGGAGAGCTAGGAATCAAACTCAGGTCTTTATGACTCCAGAGCATAAGCTCTTAACTGTTAGACTCTAATGCTTTATTTTGGACAAGGAAAAAAAGGAGTATCACAATTTCAAATGTAGAAATTTCAGGGTAGTATTATTGGTAGAATTTCATGTAATATGTAACATATTACATGCCATAGCTAGAGTATTCTATCATCAGGTTGACTGAGTGGAAAGTGTGAACCCAGTATAATGTAATGGTTTGTTTAACTATGTCTGCTGTCCCCAGAGATCCATGTTAAATTAACATGATGAATAAGGCAGCAGTTTATTTTGGGGATTAAAAGAAGGTAGAAGTATAAACTCTCGAGTTTGATAGATTAGGTTTGAACTCCAGCTTTGGCACTTACTAATTCTGTGACCTTGAATAACTTCTCTAAGTGTTAGTTTCCTCATCTGGAAAATAGAAGATAATAATCATCTATCTCAGAGGTTTGTTGTATTAAATTAATGTATCCATTTAAAGTACTTGGTGCTCAGTAAATTCTAGCTATTACATTTCCCCCCCAGAGTTATGTCAATGACCTCTATCAATGACAGCAGCCTTCAGTTAAATAAATAAATACTGAAGATCGAATAGGCAATACATGGATTTAAAAACCACAGTGCTGATCAGGATGTAGTAACCCTATTACCGTTCATTTTATTAGCGTACCTGTAGTAGGGTTTGCTGAGAACCAAGGCCAGCACCCAGTCTTCTACCCTTTGCACATCCCCACGGTTATCCCTGGTTACCTAACCCACACTGCATTGTATGCTTGCTCAGAAAGCCCCTCTCTCCTCTGAATTAGTGAATGCCAGTGGGGCTGCCCAGGAAATTTGCCCTGGGGTAAACTCTTTCTCACCTAGAAGCCACTTTAGCCATGAGAGAGACAGGTTGGGGAAGGCTTCTCTGAAATTTCTGCCAGTTCTAATACCTGATTTTCCCACCAGCTGGCGAGCAGGCTGCCTTCAGCGAATAACCTGGCATAACAGTGAGAAACAGACCTAAGGGTGTAAATCCTGCATCTACTACTTACTAGGTGGTGAAATGAGGTAAGTTCCTTAGCCTCTCTGTAAACCTGTTTCCCTTCAGTGAAAATAACCCTACAGTGCAGGAGTGAGGGTTAAATGAGATAATGTAATGAAAGCATGTAGTAGCACAATGCCTACATGCACAGGCACTTACTTACTCATGGTAGCTATTATTTGCCTTATAGACCAGACTAATGGCTCCAGGTAGAATTTTCACCCTAAGCCACTTCCTGACTTGCACCATTTAAGACATATAAGGACATCTTTTTGCCATGTACATGTTATTAGTAACATGTCATCAATATGGACAGTACTGTCCATCATGAGCAACAAAAATGCAGAATCTATTTTTGGCCAAGCATGGTGAAGGACAAAAGGATGAACAAGGGACAGTCCCTGCTTTCCCAGAGCTCACAGTCTTGTAGGGGAGACAGATACATAATCAATAATGTTAATTTAAGACAGTAAGTATGATCCTGAAGTGCTGTTGGAGTTTGGGAAAGGAAGAGGTTATTATGATGAAAGGAAACATCCTCTAGCAGTTGGGCCAGATGGAGAAGGGGCCTGGAGAGCTAGGAAGGCCCCTGGGAGGGGGCAGCCTTCTGCAGGGTACCCAGGTTAGGGCAGGTAAGTAGGAAAGAGGCCCTGTGTGCCAAGGGGCAGGGTGGGGTGCTTTATGGACAACGTGGGAGTCGAGGACTGGAGTACAGTGCATTCCTGGGTGCCCCAGATGATAACACATCCAAGCTCCTACAGGTCCGGTCCCGAGGAAGCCATTCTTCCTAGCAGCAGGCTGGAGGAGTGAACTGAGAGGTCATTATTCGGAGAAGTGTGTTAAGACAAATCAGAGAAGCCTCTGACTCGGTGGCCAAAGGCTATTGCCACAAGCAGAGGGTCATGGAGGACAAACTATCTGGAACCAAGGCTGTTTTGCTGGTATAAAAGTCACAGCCTCATTTTTTACAGGGGGAGAAAAACAGCCCACTCTCTGAGTCCCGTCTATCCAAGTTGTGCTCTGGGAGAGCATCTTATAGAAACACCCAGGAAGGGGCCGGGCGCGGTGGCTCACGCCTGTAATCCTAGCACTCTGGGAGGCCGAGGTGGGCAGATTGCTCAAGGCCAGGAGTTCGAAATCAGCCTGAGTAAGAGTGAGACCCTGTCTCTACTAAAAAATAGAAAGAAATTAAT
>VBSM01003143.1:9788476-9802878 GCA_008086735.1 Cheirogaleus medius
CACTCAGGAAGGGGTGGGGGTGGGGCAGGACCATCATTTGAGCTAAATTTTTCTATGGTGAAACTGCCCCAGATAGGGAAAATTCGTTTGCAAGGAATATAAGGCCAACTTCACAACTAGAATTTCGGTAGCACTTGGCCCTTCTAGGTAGTCCTAGATAGGGTTGGGTTTAAAACATGCATAACCCGTTCCCGCTGTCCCGCGGCACTCTTACATGGCTGTGCCTCGTCATCACATGGGCTGCTTCCATGGTGAGAGCCAGGTCAGGTCCCTTCCCCTATCTCTGCAGTGTGCCTCTCCCCAACAGCTAGGGCCGTGCGACCGGCTCGCCTGGCTGTGGTGTCCAGGACTAGTCCGAATGAGGCCGGAGGAACTGAGGTATCTCTAGCTCCTGGTTCTGGGGCTCACTCAGCATCGAGCCAAACCTGTCAGCAGGCCGGTCATGACCTTGTCTGGGATCTAAGCACTGCCTGGTTCCTGGGATTCTGAGCGGTAGTGTGAACCTCAGCTCTGATAACAGGATCCCCGCCTGTCATTTTCCTTACATCTGAGTTCCTGTCGTGAACTGCTAACTAGACCCAGGCCCCTGAAGTCTGAGGTCCTGCCTTGGTCTTGCCATTTCCCCACAGGAAGGGGAGGAAGTGCTGCTCTTGAAGCTTAGCCTGTGGCCGGGGCTCCAGCACATGCGACGGGACTTCTGCAGCCCCGCTGTCTTGCTCCAGAGGCCTGGGTGGGATGGACTCTCCCCGAAGCAGACCACTTTACCAGACTGTGCTTCTGGTGACTGCCACGTCCTCCAGGTCCCCTGCTTCACCTGCTGGGCTGGACTTCCTGCGAGTCTCCAGCTCGAGCTGCTCCCCGAGTGGCTGACTTTGCCCAGTGAGTGGGTAGAATTCCAGAGCTTGCCCCACCCAGTCTGCCCTGTTTCTCTGCAGTTAATTAAGCCACGCTCAGCTTGACTTTGGCAAGTACATATGTACATGGACTCTTGCTCAATATTAACCTAAAGGTCAAAATGGAGGCACAAGACCATACCCATACACAAAATGTCATATACATGGTTCTAAAGTACAAAAAACTCAAAATATTTTGAGAACAAAACATCTCAATTACCACACAATATCTTTTAAACTAAATAATTTAAAAGACTTAACACGCCCAAACATCCGGTGCAGTGGAAACCTCACCCCGCCCTCTACCCCCCACCGTGGACCAGTAGATAATATTTGGGATACATTCTTGGTTGTCTTACTAGCCTCAAATGACCTTTATTTCAGCTGGAACAATTGAAGCCAACGTGTCCAAAATAGAAATCAAGTAGGAAGTAATATTTAACCTTAACTTGTTAGTCCAGTAAACACCTTTGGAAGAGTTTGCCTGTGCCTGCCAACAAATTGGCTGTATCTACATGTTCTCTCATAAAACTGAGGAGGTCATCTACGCTGAAGTCAAAGTCTATCAAACCAGTCACCACTGAAATCCAACCCCTGGCATTACTCAACAGGAAAGGGGTGAGTTATAGAGCACAGCAACTACTTCCTCCCCAGCTCCTGCTCAGTGAGAATCTTCAGAAACCCCTGCTTTTGGAAAAAACAATTAGATTTCTGTCTATGAAAGAAAATGCCCTTACTTTAAGGACAGAACACTTAACCAGCAAACCATCAAAATGGGTCTAGCAGCACTATAGCTCAAGGCCCAGGCTGGGATTGTCACTACTTTCTTTTTTAACACAGAAAAGTCAAGAGTAGCAGAGGGAAATCCACAGAAGAGTCTACCTCTTAACTACTGCATTTTATAACTATACCACTTCCTTATTTCCATCCCCATCTGTTAGGATATCTGTTACAATGCTTTGGAAAATCCAGGGTTTTTTTCTTTCTCTTTTAAAGTTCAAGTCTAAATATCAACCTGAAGGGATATTGTTTGGTGTAAGAAGTCCAATTAGTTAACACTCCAAAGTGGTCTTTCTACAGGGCTCATATATTTACAGGCTTTTTGAGGGATGGAGTCTAACATAAATTGACAAACAATGAAGAAAAATGTTGCCTACAAGTCATTTCATCTGGTGATACAAGTTTGCAGTACATAATTTGCCCTTTCAACATTTTAAAAATCTTAAAATGATTTCTTAGAAATTTAATATTCACTAGTGCACATACAAATTAGATTAATAAAATCAACGCTCTTGATTGTAAGGCACAGCATTTAGCAAGGAACTAGTATTTTGTCTAGTGATAGGAGTTATCTGGAACTGAAAATAAGGGATTTTCTTAACATCATAAGCAAAGTCAAGGGTGGCCCTGGAGAATGACAAAAACTAAAGGTAGTTTGTATAGGAATAAAATCTAGAAACGAAAGCTTAATCACCATAGCTTCAGTATCAAGACTTACCCAACCAGAAATTATATAGGCCTTAAAAATAATTGTGGGCTGGGCCTGCGAGTGGGAGGGAGGCCACAAATTCAGTTTCCAGGCATCTCTGAGCCCTCCTCCTAAGTAGACATTGTGAGCAAGGCTTGCCCTCCTGAGTTGAAAAAAAACTTATGGTCAAGAAGTTAACATTGAAATTAAATGGTGGCAGATGTGTCCAAGGAATAACTTGGGGATTTGGTTTCTTTATGAATCTTGTGATAGATGAATGTTTGGAGATGGCAACTAGTGGGCCACAGAAGAATACTGGAATGGTGGTAACGTGAGGAAATAGTGTCATCATGTTGGAAGCCTTGGGACAAGTATAAAGATTGGCTGTTCAGCAGAGAAATCCATGTCCTCTCCCAAAGGGCCTGTTTTACTACGATATGAAAATCAGGTCATGTATTTTCATTATTAAACTTGTTAAATAAAAAGAAATAATTGTAGACTGGATTTATATGCATCTCTATTTTTTTGCTAGATAGAACATACAACTTTTTGTTACATAAGGAATATCAAATGTGCTAATTTTTCACTTACGGTATAAATGGCATTTAAGCTGTAGATTCCAACAGTAATCAGCATCCTTATATGTATTGAAACATCACTGTGTATCCCATGAATACATACATTATTTGTCAATTAAAAAATAAAAATAAAAAAAAATCAGGCTGGGAGCAGTGGCTCATGCCTGTAATCCTAGCACTCTGGGAGGCCGAGGCGGGAGAATTGCTCAAGGTCAGGAGTTTGAAACCAGCCTGAGCAAGAGTGAGACTCCGTCTCTACTAAAAATAGAAAGAAATTAATTGGCCAACTAAAAAAAATATATAGAAAAAATTAGCTGGGCATGGTGGCACATGCCTGTAGTCCCAGCTACTCAGGAGGCTGAGGCAAAAGGATTGCTTGAGCCCAGGAATTTGAGGTTGCTGTGAGCTAGGCTGATGCCACAGCACTCTAGCATGGGCAACAGAGTGAGACTCTGTCTCAAAAAAAAAAAAAAAAAAATCAACACCTTAATTTGAGAGCATACTCAAAAGACTCAGAGCATCTAACAACACAAAAATTTAAGAACAATTATACATAAATAATATACAGGCTTGGTCTTTCAATATGTTTCTCTAAACTAGTCCCATGATAAAGTTCTAAACATCAATTTGCAGGAAATCTTAGAAAATGTATATTTACCTATTCCTAGGTTATGATCCAATGGTTTCCAAGGGAAAGTGTGGTATAGTGGAAAAGCACAAATTGCAGACTTTGAAGACCTTTGCTTGACTCCTGGCTTAGCCCCCATGAGCTGTATGTTAGGCAAACAACCTCCCTGAAGGATAGATTCTTCATTAAGTCAGATCAAAGCAACTTAGCTGTAAGGAGTAAATGAACTAATTTGGTATTTATAAACTTTCCTCAACTTAAGACTGCAACTAGTAACGCATAATCAAAACAGAGTTCTAAATCCAAGCTCAAAGACATTTTGAAGAAGTTCCCTCAATTAACTAAAAACTAAATTTGGACTTGGGCCCAGCATTGCCCCCTACTGGTCATATCTTAGAAATAAATCCCCTTGAAAACTTGAGTTTGCAAATTCAGTTTTTTCTATCAAAAGTTCCCCAAAAGGATTATTCTTGTTCTGATCTCCAGTATATACATTAGGCTTTTCTCCAAGAAATACCATATCTAATTAAATTCATTTAAATAAAATTATAAGTACAATATTTCTGATCTTTAAGATGACTTTTATAACTAGACTGAGCTATCTTTTCAGGTTTTTAAAAGACTTTCCTTAGAATGTCTTTCCTGCTTCCAATGTTGGAAATCAAAAAGAAGAAGAAGAAAAAAAGATGAAGGGCTTCTTCCCAAGTCTTTGTTGCATCTTCAGCAAAGGTATAGATACCTTGTCTTCCAGGTGTCATGGTGAAGATTCAAGAGCTGGTTCTTTACCGTAAAGGATGCTGTCACCACAGGTCAGTCCCGCTTTTCAGGTATTCATCAATTTCTTCATTCTTGGGGTGATGTTTTGGGGGAAAAAAGCTTTCCAAATCAAAAGTCAAAGTTTTATACCCAATCTACTTATTATCACAACATGAGTTCACCATGGCTGGACTTACAGTCCAAACTAAGGCAACCGCCTCTCTCTAAAACCACAAAAACGTACACTGGAGCCACA
The DNA here is from genome assembly GCA_008086735.1 of Cheirogaleus medius. Taxonomy (NCBI): domain Eukaryota; kingdom Metazoa; phylum Chordata; class Mammalia; order Primates; family Cheirogaleidae; genus Cheirogaleus; species Cheirogaleus medius. The sequence goes on from VBSM01003143.1 coordinate 9,793,056, forward strand.
TTGGGTAGGGCACACAGATGGCACTAGTAATTTTAGAAGTCTGAATCTCTATGGGTGAAATTCTACCACCTCCTTTTCATCTTCTACAAGCCTTAGTTTCATTATCTCCAAAACGGGGATAATATAATATCATCTGCTCTGCTGGGACGCTGGGAAGGCCAAATGAGGTAATATATGAAAAGCACTTAGCATAATCTTTGGTGCACAGAAGGCATCAAAAAAAGAGATAGGTATTATCCATTAGCTCCTTAGTAAAAAAAAGTCAATTATTGAAGGAGGCGTTATATCACCACTCACAGGCATGCAAACTCCTCTGAGGAGTTACTTCCTATCATAGCTTCTTTCTGAGACCACACCTCAAAAATTCTCAATGTGTTCTCCATGAGCATGAAGTCACTGCTGGTGAAATCTGTAGTGGGACCTGCTAAGACAACAAAGTCGAGAACAGGCTAGTGAGGAGAATTATAAACAACAAAGGAAATGTCTTCTCTTCCAAGTTCTGAGTATTTCACAACAAACATGGTGCTTACGGACTAAGAAACGGGGAAATTGTGCGCAGCGACGGGAAACATTGGATTGTTAGGTCTATTGCACCATCTAGTGGCCACAAAAAAGACTGTTCTTTTAAAAAATCCCAGTTTGGCCAACATTGCAACTTGGATATGGGTATACATCAGCCTTGAGTTTAAAAAATAACCAGTCTGCCTTTGTGTGTTTTCTATGTTTTTTAAAAAAATCTAATGTTAAGAGAAACCAATGCTGTCACAATTTTATCCATTCAGTTCTATTTCTCTATTCCGGCTGAATGAAATATTGATCAGCCAAGGAAAGGCAAAGGCAACTACCTTTCGTGCTGTATTGATTCTTAAGTAGAACTGGAGATAATCATCTTTGTTGCTTTATGAAAGGGAATTTTGAAATGAACATCTTTTAAAACAGCAATTTCTCACCACCGGGTTATTTACAAGACAAGGTAATAATTAAATATGCCCAAGACTATGAATCTATTCTTCTCTGCCCAAACCCTTCATTTTTATAATAGATAATTATAGCAAAAATTTCAATTAACCAGAACCCCCAATTAACATGATTTCTTCCTCTTGTACTCTAGTCTTAGGACAAAGTGGAAAAATCATCACAATAAATTATTCATGTGAGGGACTTAGTTTGAAAATCTTCTGGGATGGTTATTCTATGATTCACACCATGATTATTAATATACAGAAAATACATAATATAACTGGACAAGAGCTGGAAGGGAATAAAAGTTTTAAAAATGCTAATGTAGTGAAACTGTGAACTATTTTTTATTCTTTCTGCTATATTCTTTACTATTACATTGCTATTTGTAAAACAAAAAGAGAGGAGAAATGTCCTGTAAAATCTTCTATTTTCTACACTGATAGATCTAAACAGAATTGAGACTATAGGAGTCCTAAGGCCACCATACTTTATTAAGATAAAAAATAGGTATCTTAGGGAATATCTCCTCCAATATAAGCTGAAACAAGTTTATATATAATTTTCAACTAATTTGAAAATATATTTATCAGGACATTCCTTATTCAGGAGTTCATCTTACAGCAAAGTTTCACTGAAGCATAAAACTCAACAGACCACAAAGTCACAGGCTAAGTACCGATCCCTGAATGGAAACCTCATGATACTAAAGCCATATATTTAAAATACTGTTTATTTGTGATTTAACATTAATTAGCATTACATCTAAGAGCAATATCAGATAACATTTATACATTTTTCCACAGGACACAGAGGTTCATTGGCTCATTCTTTATGCCAAAGCAAGTAAATAGAGGCATTAGCAAAAGGTGCAATAGTTCACTGTTGCGTTTAAAAAATATTTATGCACATTGCATTCATTTAGATATATATATATTTTTAAAAAGTTATGGAAAAGCATAGTTCACAGGTTACTGTTTCTACATACATTGTAATACAACATAAATGATGTAGAACATAAAAAAAAAATCCTCAAATACAGAGTTAAGCAACTGAAAGTTTCCACTAAGAGATTAAAACACTAATTCCAGTAGTTAGTTTGAGATCTAGAATGACATTTCCAGGCTCTGTTTCAACTTTGCATGGACATACACAGTCAAACAGAACCAGCCCCAGGACACACTGTAATCAATGTCACTGTTGCATGCCAACTCGCCCTCCAGAAACGCTCCGGGTTATTTTTACCCATGGATCATTTTGGATTATTGATTTTACATTGATTTATGACATGACTTGGGTGAAGAGGGAAAAGCCTATATTATGCCTAGGTTTAAATTTGTATTTACATTAGAGAGAAAATTAACTGAGAAGATTCTTTTTTAAAATCTGTAAAAATGAAGTGGTAGTTTTTTCTCATTGGTAGGATTAGACCCACTGATTTCTTCTAGTGCTGCCCTCTAAAGATAACACAAGTTAGAAGGAAATGACCCTTTTAAAATGCAAATATCAACCAAGAAAGTCATTGATTCTGGCAGAAAAACAGAATTTTAGAAATTTGGGACATGTTTCCAATAAATCACACTATAGTGTGCACATCAGTTGTAATCAAACTAGAATTCTTCTTTTCACATTCCACCTTTTGTTCCCTTTTCACTTTCCCTTTCATTCTTTTTCATTTGGTTACCTTAAGAGATTTTCTTTATTCATTAGCAATACTAAGAAAAATAAAGTATACGATTCAAATACGAATCTAGATGTACCTTTATATGCTCTAATCCCCTTTTGATACCAAGTCCCTGGATTCTTGAATTATATTTAAGTATACTCAGTACCAAGCAGACTTAAATATGCTCTACTGTTAAATGATTGGCTAATATGCTTAGGACACTTTATACTGAATGGTATACAAACATCTTAACATACAAAAATTGTTTTTGCCAGAGTTAAACTAAATAACCCATGTTATGTGTACAAAATCCCCTTTGTTGAAAAATAAGGGGCTTTCTAAACTAATAAAAAAAGGAAGTTTTCAAAAATGATAGTTTACTAAAACGGCTTTTTTTGGCAAACAAGGTTACTTCAGGTGAGGAAATTTTATACTGTGAATAAAATTCCAAACGAATCTTTTCTTAAAACTTTTTAAAAAATTATGTGCCAGTGTATACTAATGCTATAGATTCTTGTCTTAGAAGCTTTTAAAGCATTCTGTTAATGCCCATTGAAACAATGGGGACCCAAAAGATACAGTCAAAAATTATGATAAAAAATTATAATCTAATTACCAAGTGAAACAGATGTTGAGAAATAAAAATTCTCACTTGTTCACTGGCAATTTTTTTCCAACAGATATTATGGAGAAGGCCTGAAGTAATTCAGACAGATATCTGTTTGTGGTGATTATAATATACTTCATGAGGGCAGAGTTAATTAAATCTAGCAATTGTTTAAAAATTCAAAGTCATTTTTTGGACATATAAAATGAGAGATGAAAGGTTTTTTTCATAATATGTTTTTCTTTTAGTAAAACCTCTTTCCAGTTCTTGAAGTCCAGTTTGCTACATACCCCCAATCTGATCTACCACTGCATATTAATATCAACTTAAATGTGGTATTTAAATGTGCAATGTCACATTGTAATAATAATAATTATAAAAAGACTTTATTTAGGCTTCAACTTTCTCCTTTTTCTTGTTTTTTTTCAGAAAAGAAGGAGTACGGAACTTCTTCTTTTTCTTGGATGGTGATTTTGAAGGTGAGCCTTCAGGCGACAGGACTTCTTCAATTTTTTCTGGAGACTTAATGGTAATCTCGATGTTTTCTATGGTCGTGCTTGTAGTTAACCTACTCACTCGCTTAGCAAGCTCATCTTCGACGTCATGCATATCATCTTTGCCATTTACTACCATGACAGGCACTTCCATGGAGATGAAGCTCTTGGAAAACAGCTCATGGTTTTCTACAAAAGGGGAGGGTTTTTTGGGTTATTTTACATAGTTAACATTTTTGCTTTATTTTACAAAACTGAAATGTTTTAGCAATGTACTAAGGCATTACTTTAATTCCAATGAAGATAGATCATTATTTGAATAAACTATGGATTTATTAGTATGAAGCTAATTTTCTTAAATGATATAAAGGGGAAGGGAACAAAATTATTAAAAAGTGAAAGCTAGATAATTCCAGTTTGATGATGTGACAGTTTTGTTGTAAATCACATCAGTATATATGAAAAAGACAATGTATTTTTCTTTAGTTTTGGGGTCATTTGGCTATCAAAACTGCAAAGGATTTCATGCTGCTGATTGGAAGATGCATGACAAATCAATTTTAATTCCACAAATTCTTAGGAGCTATGGGTTGCCAAAACCTAGATTTTTTTTTTTTTTTAAATAAAGATGGGGTCTTCCTCTGTCACCCAGGCTGAAGTGCAGTGGTGCAATCATAACTCATTGTAGCCTCAAACTCCTTGGCTCAAGTGATCTTCCCATCCTCCCACCTCAGCCTCCCAAGTAGCTGGGGGGACTACAGGCATGAAGTACCATGTCTGGCTAATTCTTTTATTTTTTGCAGAGACAGGGTCTCACTATATTGCCCAGGTTGGTCTCAACTTCCTGGCCTCAAGTTATCCTCCTGCCTCTATTTCCCAAAGTGCTGGGATTATAGGTATGAGCCACTGTTCCTGGCTAAAACCCAGAATAAGGTAAATCAATATAAATGATGAACAAAAGTAGTATCACATTTAATAATATAAATTATTGGTAGATTTGAAAAATTCATGGCAAACTTACTCTGATCAGGTGTTCAATTTCCTTACATGAAAACAAATGACAGAGGGACAGACTCAAGACTGACTCAGTGAATGCTATGGGAAATTACATTGAATACCTTCCAATATTTCAGGGACATTTTGCGGTGACTGAGTTTGAGATTGAATTTGTGAAACAGATGAAGCGTCATCTGAGAGTAATTCCTGCTCGGCATCTGTTGGATAAGAGTTTAGTTAAAAGCCATGCAAAACAAAACAAAGCAGCATAAGATTTTAGGGAAGTTAGTGCATACATCAAATGCCTCCATACACAGAGATGCTAAATTCTTCAGCAATGAGTTGAGCATGCTAACGGTTATCCCACATATCAATAATTATGCATTGAGAAAAAGTTAACGTGTTAAAATTTCCGGCTGCTAATAGTAATTTTACATACAGGGTTACAAAGGAAGCATAGCTAAACTGGCAGCCCAGGCAAATAATATGTGTGCATTTAGCTTTTGCTGGTGTTAGAAAACCAAAAGAGACTGAGCAGCCAGATGAAAACAATATAAAGCCTCACCAAAGAGGCTACGTTAATGAGGCAGAATGCTTCGCTGAATTTTTGAACAATATCCAATAGTGATTTCTGTCAGAGCAATAGTACTGAGCTAATTCAGAAGGTCATAATGAATGTGGAAGAAATTATAAAATTATATATATATTTGTTACCTGGCATCTTTAGGCTTTCAAAATAAGAGAATAAGAGGGACATTTTACAAAATATATAAAAAAAGAGAAAGCTCTCAACCTTATGTTAGAATAAACAAATTCAACAATACCACTTAGAACATTTAGTGCAATTATATTAATGACTCAGGATGACTCCCTTTTGTGACACACTGACAAAAACTGTTCCTTGGATGATCAAGATATCATTTGTTTTTCCTACATGATATCTAACATGGCAATAGTTCTTTAACTATTGGCTTGTTTAGCATTGGGTAAAATTTTCAACTATATACTGTGGATGCTCTAAAGCAGAAGCTTTTGCCCTCTTTTGAGGTCACAGACGTCTTCTCCCTACCCCGAACCCTTTTCCCCAAATGTATATAGTATACAATTAAGCATGTATTTTTCAGGTGGCTCACAGACTGTTTGAAGCTTATCCAAAGACCCCAGATGGAGAACTCCTGTTAAAAAGAATCTTATTCTAGAAAGGGAGCTAGTAATCAATTTGCTAGGATGTTTTCATTAACAATTCTTAAATATAATCCTAACAATCTACTAACTTACTGAGGGTTCCAAAGTCAGAAAAATTCAACCTCACTAGAGTGCCCATATGAGTAAGGAAAGCCACATCAAAATTCTGGCAGTTTTAAATTTTGATTTTGAAGTGGCAATACTGGCACCCTGAGACACCCAGGAACAGATATTTTACAAAACAATAAAACCATAAACTTGTGAATCTATAATTATCTCAAAATAAGATTTGAAAAGCCATGTACTATGAAATGTTTGTATCTATTACTATATCTACTTTGGCTCATAATTCTTTACTCATCTGAGGATTTCACTTTATAGAAGATTTTACTATGAAATAGCTAGCACTGAGATTCCTTTCTGAGGAAGAACAGCTTTCTCTACATGTGAAGATACATGGTCTATGGTAGTTCTATGCATTTCAGCTCCACATACACTCAGTAAAGGACTGAGATAGATGAAATAGAACAAATGATCAAAAAAGAAACATTTTAAACAAATTTTAAAAATTAAAAAAAACTCATTAACTGCCTTCTATCATCCAACTTGGGAGTGTTATCCATGTGGTTATCCTAGACTTTATATAAAAATTAACTAACCTTCTAGGCCTTGTTGTTTACGTTCGATTGTCTTCTTATATTCTTCAAGTTCTCCTTCTGTGAGATGACTGAATGGGTTGGGAGGAGCTGGTGGGCCATGATCATCATCATCAAATTGCATGGTCTTACAAAGAAAGAAAGAAAGAAAAAAATCAATTTATTACCAAGAGTTTTACTATCTATCTACATATGCGCGCTCATATACACACATGCATGTAAATGTATAAATGTTTGTGAAACCCTACTTCACAACGATCATAAGAAATGACGAGGCAATATACTTTGTTTAAACTACTCTTACCAGATTAATGCTCTTAAGACTACTATCCAAAGGACTAAAATTGCCAGTGATGTTTCCTCAATAAGCCCGTATAAGTAAAGTTTAATAATTTTTTAAAAACAAACAAACAATCAAGCCAAGCTCTAATAAGTTTTACATAACTGAGAAATATATTGAAAAAATAAGAATTGCTCCATTTCAAAATCCTTTGTAAAAAAGGCTTAGATAAATGAAGATGTACCAAAAGAACTTCTTTAAATTTGTTATGACTTGTAGCTGTTTTCTCTAGAAAAGGAATTAATAAGACTTTCAGTTACACCTGGCAGATAGAACTCATGCATTTATTTTTGATCCCTCCCCAAATCCTACCAAAGTGATAGTAAAAGAATAACAATAAACTTTTAAGGACAAAAGAATGGGAGAGGGGACAGAAGATGAGAAGTGTTAATACATTAATGGAAGACAGAAAGCAAGTGGAACAGTGGGTAGCAGAGCTGAGAAAGTTGAAGTATTAGTCTTGCAAAAAGGGATGCAAATGAGAAGCATGCTATTCGCCCTGAAGAGGTCTGATAAGGCTCAGAAACTAGAGGCATCAGGTATCACAGAAAATGATGGTGAGGAAAAGCTGAAAATATGGGGACAAGTTAAAAGTATGAATAAGAAACAGATTCCCAGGTCCCCATCCTACTCCATATTAGTCAAGCATTTACCTCTCTCCCAACTCAGCAGAAGATACGAGGCTTATTCTGTAGAAAAAAGCTAAGGAACATAAAACACAGCTGCAGCTCTCAGAACGACAGTAGGAAACTGACTGAAGCATTCTTCTCTGGATAAATTAAATGGTCGCAGATAAAAGAACCACAGATGGTAATGTTTGGGGATTCCCCAGAGAAGCAGCCTAGTCCACATCCAGCCACCCTGCAGAGCAGCTCACCAGTCCCCAAGCTCTGGATAACCCAGAGCTTCTGATCAGCTTTTAGTGTTTCATTCTTTAATGTAAACAGACTGCCACAAATTACCAGACACTTGAGGAAAGCTTCCAAGGCGGAGGAGGAAGACCAGAATCAACAAGAAAAAGGGAACTCAGAAGAAACAAAGAAAACAAAGGCTGAAGAAAATTTAAAATCGATTCCCTTAGAGCAAGAAGAGAAAGTTTATTCATGAAACAGGGAATAAGAACTCTTTTTTTAAAAAAGTTGAAAATAAAACTAAGAAATCTCTGGAAAGCAGGATAAAAAAAGACAAAGAGATGCAAAGTAGGAAAAAAAGAAAAAAAAATCAGAGGCTCAAAGATGCTAAACATCCAAACTAGCAGGATATACTGACAAGAAAAAGAGAGAAATTAGTGGTGGTGGGGGAAACCTATTGAAGAAATACTTTTAAAAAAATTCCCAGAACTGAAGGATATGACTTTGCAGATCAATCTGCTATTAATGCTAAGGGCTACTAATTGCTAAGAACAGAGACTAAAAAAGAGATCTACTACAGAGTATATAAACATAAAATTTCAGAACAAATTGTAGAAAAGGTCTAAAAGAAAAAAAAGGATCCTATCAAGTTTAGTAATCAAGATGCCATCTTACTTCAACAATAAAAGTTAGAGTACAGGCCAGGCATAATGGCTCATGCCTGCAATCCTAGCACTCTGGGAGGCCAATGCAGGAGGACCACTTGAGACTAGGAGTTTGAGATCAGCCTGAGCAAAAGCAAGACCCTGTCTCTACAAAAGACACAAAAATTAGCTGGACATGGTGCCGCACATCTGTAGTCCTAGCTACTCAGGAGGCTGAGGTAGGAGGATCGCTCAAGCCCAGAAGTTTAAGGTTACAGTGAATTATAATGACACTATTTACCCAGGGCAACACAGTAAGACCTTGTCTCAAAAAAAAAAAAAAAAAAAAAAAATTAAATAAATAAATAAAATAAAGGAGTTTAGGGGACAATAGAGTGATACTTTTCATCATATTTTGGGGAAAAATTATTTCCAAACTAGAATTCTATACCCATTATATGCACATTTGAAGGTAGAATAAAGGCATTTCAAACTGTTACTTCCTATGTATCCTTTCTCAGAGAGCTATTTGAGGATGTGTTCTATGATGGAGTAAATTAAGAAATCAGAAGACATAAGATACCGGAAACAGAGGATACAACATAGATGAGAAGCACAGGAATCCTGAGAATGAGCTTATGCAGTCTGAGAACAAGTAGTCCACATTTGGACCAGAATAACTGGGGGCTGGAACGGAAAGATTACCTGTTGCCTTTGACCCCATGGAGAATAATATTAAGAGGGACTTTGTAATTCTGTTGAAAAGTTTGTGAGGAACTAAGGTAATGTACCCAAAATGCTAAGTAAATAAAAAAGGGAGACAATTATTAACTCAAGGGTGGTGGTGGGAGAATTGTATAAGAAAGGAAATATTAATACTACCTGGCTCAGCAGCAAACATGTATAACAATAATAATATAAACACTGAAAGCTGATTTAAAAATAAACTGTGATATAACCTTACTGAGAGAATGCGGAGAGCAAAAAAGGGAAGCCTTGTGTAAACAGGTTAAATCCTCATCTTCCATAAAAGAAGCTACTCTATGTTTCATTAATTCTAAGATGAACTTTTCCCCCACATTTTCCCATCTCTGAAATTGGGAATTATCTTATAACTCATAGCTTCCTACAGTTATAATTGGTAAGTGTTCTTTATTTTCTTTTAGTGATACATAAACTAATGGTACATCTTACAATGGATGACACAGATCTGATAAAATACAGTCAAGGTCTAAAAATGATAGACCAAACAAAGCAGAATAAAGACATTCTTTAGGCCGGGCGCGGTGGCTCATGCCTGTAATCTTAGCTCTCTGGGAGGCTGAGGTGGGAGGATCGCTCCAGGTCAGGAGTTTGAGATCAGCCTGAGAAAAAGCGAGATCCTGTCTCTACTAAAAATAGAAAGAAATTAATTGGCCAACTAA
>VBSM01003143.1:9806323-9821284 GCA_008086735.1 Cheirogaleus medius
AGGGATCCTGGTTCAATCTTCTGCATGTAGCTAACCAGTTTTCCCAGCACTATTCAGCCTTTAAAAACAAGGAAATTCTGTTCTGTGCAACAGCATGGATGAAGCTAGAGGACATTATTTTGACTGAAATAAGCCAGGCACAGGAAAACAAATATTACATGATTTCATTTATACATAGAATCTAAAAAAATGGAACTAAAAGTAGAGAGTAGAATGATGGTTATTAGGAGGTAGGGGTACAGAGACATTGGATAAAGGATACAAAATTTCAGCTAGATAGGAGGAATAAGTTCAAGAGATACATTGTATGATATAGTGACTATAGTAAATAACAATGTATTATATTCTTGGAAAAAAAAAGATGAATGATTTTACATGTCCACTGTTTAATTCTTAAAAATGTGGTTAAATCACACCAAAATGTCTTCCTAGGGTCCAACTCTGCTCCTGGGGGAATAAGAAGCAAGTTCCAAAACCAAAGTGAGATGGAAGCATCTGCTCTCGATTCTGAAGAAATGAAAGCCAAGTTTGTGTTCAATGTTTCACCTACCAGATTGTCCAGAGTTCTCATTAGCCCTTCAAACTCAATCTCGCCAACCTTCCATTTTTGATGGGAACCCATATTCACGCCGCCTCCTCCAGATGCTGCTACAGTGTACGTAGAAGCTTTATACTTCTGAAGGTCCAGCACAAGCAGATTGTCTACTCCACCTGCCCCCGCTAATGCCTGCACCTGTAACCAATGGTAAAACACGCAGACACACAAAACTGTAAAGACTGTAATGTGTATTTTACTTTGAAAAAGACACAATTTCAATTTGGCAAATATCCATAACACATAAAGAGCCATACTTTTTAACATATTTCAAGCAACTGAAATCTCTTGCCAAATTTTAAAGTTCTCTTCTTGAAGTTTTCCCATGGCTATCTGGTTAATACTTCTGCCGAAAGTTATGATTTTAAAATAGTATAGAAACACTACGCTTTGAATTTAAGGATATTTTGGCAGAAGTCATTAGCTCATTATCTTAATCTAATTAATCTAATTAAGCTTTTCATAGCCCCATTTGAGAAGAGGAGGAGGGAACATTAAAGCAAAAAAGAAGTTGGTAAATTAGGACAAGTTAAAGTTGGTAGAAAAGTTTTTTTTCTTTCTTATGGCCCTTCTAATAAATTAAGATTATTACCATTGCTTCAAGAGAATCTGATTGATTTTCTTTAAGAGAGAACCCACGGCTTTTAAATATAATCTGCTTCACTAAGGAAGAAAATGGTTTAAATATCCAACCTATTATAATAATGAGGCTGTGGAATGGTTGAATACCACGTGAGTTCATAAAACTCCTGGCCCTAGTCTTCAGCTTTTCACAAAAGTGGCAACGACATATTTGATTTTTGCTGATTTGAGGCTACCTTTGTGTCTCAATTAGCACCACCACTATAGGGTGAAAACAGAAATGGGCAATTGTACTATCTTTAAAAGTAGGATTGTGGGGAAAATGATGTTTATGACACACTTAGATTTGTGTGTGTGAGAAAATTTTCATTTCTTTTCCTATTTTCAATTCAAGTGATAACTGAGTAGACAACCCCTTTTCACTTAAGTAGAGCAGAACTTCTCTTAAAAGACAAAACAAAAAGCTCTTTAACCAATAGAGCTTTAGAAATAAGTAAACAAAATCCAGACAAGCAAATAACAAAGCAATAAAAAAAAAGGGAAATAATTTTTCCTACCTGAATCTCACAGGCTATCTGCACATTGAAAATATAATGAAAAGCCTCCTCCACTGTTTCTCCAAGTGCTACCACACCATGATTCCTGAGGACCAGCACCTAAAATAGAATCCCCAGAGCAGTCACTTTAAATAACTGGCATAGCTCACACGGTTTTCATCAACAGCAACAAAAATAGCTCCTTAGACAGAAACTCTACTACATACCTTACAACTTGGCCCAAGAACTTTCTGCAGTTGAATTCTCTCCTCCTGTTCATCAAGAGATCCTTGGTAGTTGTAATAGGCGACATCTCCCAGGATAAGGGACTCTTGAGAAATTGGAAGGATCCCACACCTCATGGAGGATACCTATTTGGTTGGGTGCATACCAAGATGACACATTTAGTTACTAGAACCTGATTCTTTGGTCAGCTCAGGAAGCACTGGCCTATTCACTGTGTTCACCATTGCAGCTCACCTCCCACTTTAGTTTCTCACTTCCTCCCCCCAAAAAGGGAAGGACTTAGGGGGGATACAACTCCATTTAAATGCCGTGTATGTGTCAAGTATTATGAAAGAAGCTTTGCTCCAAAAAACTCAGTGATCCACTTATTAAACTGATTAGTTTTAAAATCCAAATGCTATCTCTCCAGTTGTTTCCTAAAATGGTAGCATTTTGTCCCAAGGGCCTTTTGCTTTCTGGGTATGTAGAGGATTAATATTTCAAATGTGATTTGGGATGGCAGGGTCTGAAGGAAAGCAGATAGTAAAGCATCACGTTGGGAAAGCCATGAAAATAATGTATCTTCTAAAGTCATTATTAGTTTTGGTTCTTCATTGACTTACAGCTGCTGTTTCAAGGGTATGGATGTGTATCACACACTTCACATCAGGACGTGTTGAATAGATTGCAGCATGGGGACTGAATCCTGTATGGTCAATTTTCAAATTAGTACTTCCCTGGTCAACCACTTCTCCTATTATATTGACTTTCACCTGGAAACAAATCAGAAAGACATATTTAACTGGTACACATGTATCAAAGTTTGCCTGTGTTCCATAAGCTAAACCAGGGGGTGGTAAACGTTTTTGTTAATGGCTGGCTAGTAAACATTTCAGACTTTGTGGGCCTCTTTTGCAACTACTCAACTCTGCTGCTGTAGGACAAAAGCAGCCATAAACAATTTGCAGAAGAATGGGTTTAGCTTTGTTCCCAAAAAACTTTATTTATAAAACAGGTAGTATGCAACAAAACTTAGTATTTAGCAAGAAGCACAGTTGCTAAGATAGGTTCGTCCCTGGAAGTTTGAACAAGTCTGGCATTTACTGAACTGGCTGAAAAATTTCCATTTGCTAAGACTGCAGCACCCAAAACCGATGTAGCTCTTGCTGCTGTATAAGCTGATAACAGCAGCTTGGAGTACAATCATGGAAAAGATAAAATGCTAGAAGGTCAGGTCCTATACTCATGCCAACTAAATGTTGTTTAAATCTAGCTACAATACACATCGACTTTGTGTGTGTGTGTGTTTTTTTTTAAAAAAAACAACAAATTCCAGAATGTACAGGGTAGGAGAAAATTCAAAAGATTCCCTTTAAAACATGGAGAAGTTAACTTATAAGACCAACTCATTTATTAGTCTCAACTACCCTGTTTTTCTTGAACACTAACGCTTTTCTTAAAAATCAACATAATTTTCCAATACCTTTACTGCTCACTAGTAAATGCTTTTCCATCTGTACCTTTTCTTGTTTCGTTCAGTGCTAAAAGCTAAAAACTGTCAGAAAAGCACAAGAAAGCTCAGAAAAGGAAACATAGGAATGAAAATTATACCAAATTGGAGGCTGTGGCTTCAGAAAAAGATAGGCCTCTGGGAATTATAATAATGTGGTCTTGCTCCTTACTTATTCTTACCTGGAAAAAAGGAAAAAGTAATAGGGAATTACTATAAAGTGTTCATATTTTGCAGTTTAAACATGACTAGAGATATATTTACAATGTATAACTTTAAGATAGGAAGGGGGGAAGAAATCAAACAAAAAATTAAAGGTCTGCAGCATGAAACTTTCCTTAAAAGTTCCGTTAACACTCAAGCACTGAAAAATTCTAACATTAGTCTCTCATTTACTGGACTTATCTAAAGTGTTATTTTGAGGTCCTAAGGTTGCTTAGGGTTAGCTACATTCATGAAAAATAAATGTCAATATTATTCAACCCAATGTGGTAATGATTATAACCTTAATTCACAACATGGAAATTAAGAGAAGAAAATGGGCAAAGAGAACAGAATCTCTTCCTAGGAAGGAATTAAGATGGAGATGAAAGAGGGAAACTGAGGAATGGCTAGGGGGAAAGGAGAGAGACTGTTGGTAGACTGCATCATGTATCTGTGCCATTTCCATCACATGATATCTTAACACATTTCTGCTTCCAAATAGCATCTTGCTTCCAAGTGTGGCAAAGTGAAAACAAAAGGCTAATGAATGGAAAAAATATATTTAAAAAATAAAAGCCAGACAGGAAACTTCCTTGACCCTCTCTGTCTTCCTTGCCTCAAATGCTTTTTAACGCCATTGACGCTCAGATATAATTATCACAGAGAGAGACAATTCTGCCATAAGGTTTCTTCTTGGATGGGTTCTGCAACTGTTCTGAATGAAAGGAACAACAAAGATAGTAAAGGGAAAGAAATGTGGGGGGCTATAGCCTCTGGCTCAGAGAGAAGGTTTAAATCAGCATTTGGTTGTGATCTAGCATGCTAGGTTCAGCGAATAAGCCTGAAACAGTACAGTTGCCTTATGGTTGGAATTTTATAAAAAAGGAATTGAAAGCCAAAGAACTCACTGAGATGTATGTATTTGCCAGGTGTGCCCACCCAAACAAGTCCGTAAGTCTGTACAGACTGGCAAGTTTACAGCGGGTGAGTTTTTCTCCCTTCACATATGAGGATGTATCTGCACCGGGAAGGTCATTGATAGGTGAGACCATGCCAAGACCTAAAAGAGAAAAAATTGTGGAGAGAGATTCAAGTCAAGTAACCCCTTACCTGGAAATTATTTGCCAGGACGGAGCCTGTGTCTGGGAGTGTCCTAGCCTTGTAAATAATAATCTGAAATTTATCAACCCATACAATGTTTTATTAGCTTATCCTCTTCAGAGAAGTACACTGAGAACAAAAATAAGTGTCGGCTATCTTTGATTGCTTGGTAAAAATTGCTTCATCTAGTACTTGTTAGGGAGTGACTATAGCAAAGGCTCACACCACTGGGGAAAAATGGTTACATGACCCCAAAGATGAAAGTGTTATTAAATACTGAGGTTAATGCTAATTTTATGATGAAAAGCCCTCAACAGAAAGCCACTTTTCTAATATCTCTTTTAACTTTTCTTCAAACACAAAAAGCACTTAAGATGGAAAAGAATGCATACAAATAGTAGTCTGGCTTCTGTCCTCTTGAAGATCTTGAAGTAGTCTTGAAGGTCTCTAATGATCCAATTGCCAAGTTCAATTGTTACCAAGTTCAACTTTTATTCAGTCTTCATTCTCCTTGACCTCTTTACAGCTTGACACCATTTACATTGCTTTTTTCCTAGAATTCTTCCCCAGGCCCATGTGATACTATCCTGGATCTCTTGTTCCCCTTCCATCTGCTTCTTTTCTCCTTCAGTAAGTTCTCTATCCCCCACTTGCCCCCAACTGTGGCTCTTTCCCAAAGTTCAGTCCTCCACTATGTTCCTTTCTCATTCTACATTTCCCTATAACAACATCATACATTTCCAAGTCTCCCTAAAGTTATTTCCATGTAGACGACTCCCCAGTGTTTATCTGTGACCAGCCTCCCTCCTCCCCATTCTCCATCCTACCCTTGCTAACTGTCTACAACACAATAACATAAAAATTTAAGGGGTCTAAGAGTGATTTCATCTTATCTCTCCTGATTTTTTGTATCTTTTCTCTTTTCTTTTTCTTTTAATATTGATATTATAATTCTTGCAGGCTCAAACTTTAAGTAACCTTTACCTCTTAATCTTTCCTGGGCCACCATATATAATTTGTCACCACATTCCATGACTCTTTTCTTCACGAGGTCCTTCATTTTCTTTTCTTTTTTTTTTTTTTTTTTTTGAGACAGAGTCTCACTCTGTTGCCCGGGCTAGAGTGCCGTGGCATCAGCCTAGCTCACAGCAATCTCAAACTCCTGGGCTCAAGCAATCCTTCTGCCTCAGCCTCCTGAGTAGCTGGGACTACAGGCATGTGCCACCATGCCAGGCTAATTTTTTCTATATATTTTTAGTTGGCCAATTAATTACTTTCTATTTTTAGTAGAGACGGGGTCTCGCTCTTGCTCAGGCTGGTTTTGAACTCCTGACCTCAAGCGATCCTCTCACCTCGGCCTCCTAGAGTGCTAGGATTACAGGCGTGAGCTACCACGCCCGGCCAAGGTCCTTCATTTTCCATACTTGAGTTCAGGCCTTAACTCGTGTGTGGACTCCTGCAATAAGCATTCTTGTCCTTGCCTGTAGTCTTTTTCTCTGTAAATCTGTTCTGTATAAAACCAACAGAGTGAGTTTTCTAAAGCACTGCTTTTAACCTGAGAATATGGGCCCTGTAAGACACTTTTAAAAAGAAGCCCAAATCAATATTTTAATGTAAGCTCTTCTAATTTTGAAATGTTTCAAACTAATTCAAAGAAATTGTTTTAACATGTTAGCTCTACAAGGTAGCATAATTTTTGACAAAATTTTAGAGTTAGCCATTAACCTAACTCCTACTCTCCCCCTAACCTTCCAACTGTAACTTCCACTTTTGACAACACAAGAATTGCAGGCAAACTGGTTGATTTCTACTTCCTGACCTCTGAATACTGGCATATGTCTTTCCTGCTGCCATGCCTTTGTATATTCCAGCCAGCCAGCCAAAATCTCCTGTAGCTGCCATGGAATCTAGGACACTCACAGGATAGCTTCTTTTATTATTTCTGTCTTCCCTGACTAGTTTTCCTCTTCAAACTTTTGAAATTTTCTCTTTCAGCTCTTTTCTTCTCTGCCTATACCCTCTTCTATGATTATTTAATCAATATATACAGCTTTGAGTAATATTTTTCTATGTCCATCTGCCAAGGCTCTCTCCTAAGCTCTCAGACTGCTGTTCCAACTGCTACAATGCCTTGGCAACTCAAATCGAGCATGCCTAAAGTTGAACTTCCTCCATTTCCCAAGCCAAACTAGATCTCCAATGCCGGACGTTTCCTATTTTTGTTAATAATACTATGAAATCTCCCAGTTCATTCTTCACACAAAACATATAGTGCTCTTTGTAAGTCATCCTCCTGCTTCAAATGGCTTCCCAAAGTTAGGAATAAAATCCAAACTTCCAAACCCAGCTGTGATATGATTTATATCCAGCCATATTAAAACCAGATTTTAATATGATTTAGTTTCTGCCTGTGTTTCTGATCTTTGCTCTACTGTCCCCACGAAAGCCATGGTCCAGACGATTATCTTTATTTTTGTCCCTTGAAGAGGCTAAACTCATTCCTGCCGTCTTATCCTTATCTGGCACTTGTACTAGTTCCCTCGACCTGGAATGCTTTCTCTTGATCTTGGTACAGTTTATACTCCTTGCTATTAGATTTCAGTCTAAATGTCACCTCCTCAGAGAGGTTTTCTCTGATCACCCAATCTAAAGTAGCCACCCAGTTGCTCTCTTTCACATCACCATACTGTAATTCTCTGAATAGCACTCCCTATTATCTGATGATTTTATTTATTTCTTTAGTCCATTTTTTGTCTCCATGAGAAAAGGAATCCTGTCTGTCTTGTTTATCACTGTATTCCCCGTCCCTAAAACTGTGCTTTGCACATAAAAGTTGCTCAATATTATACAAAGTGAATCAAACTAGCTCAACCTTTGAATTTTTCTGTTTATTCTGGTAGAAAATTTCTCCCAAACTAAAAAACTCATTGATTTTGGAACTCATCATTTTTTCCCCTCACCAAACACATCACTACATTGAACCTGCTAACTAGGTCCTATCTACACTTCCTTGGCTATGCCTTTCTTATTGGTCTCTTCCTTCTTATACCCACAACCACTACTCTAATTTAGGTATTTATACATCACAAGGTTGAAAGAATCAAGATTCTTTAACTGATCTGACTTTAGTTTCTTTCCCTTTGCTGGTAGTCATTTAAATTATCATTGATTAGCTGGCATGGTGGTGCACATCTGTAGTCCTCAGTACTTGGGAGGCTAAGGTAGGAGAATTGCTTGGGCCCAGGAGTATGAGGTTGCAGTGAACTATGATTGTGCCACTGCATTCCAGCCTGGGCAACAGAGCAAGACCCTGTCTCAAACACACACAAACACACACTAACAAAACAAAACACCTATAAAGTTATCACCTATCAATTCTTTCTTCACAAGTTTCTTTCACTGTCCATGCTAGCAGCCCTCCTTGCTCTAACAGCGAAGGCCCTCTTCAATCAGACCCAACTGGTCTCCCCAGGCTTCTACACCAGGACTCTCACCAATGTGCCAACATAACGGTCCACTTGCAGTTCTACAAATATACCCTCATCTTACCTGTTCCCACCATCATTTCACTTTTTAATCTATTCTCTCTATTTGGGAAACATTTGAATTTACTGAAATCCTATTTATAAATGCCTAACAAATAAATAAATAAATAAATAAAGGAAGGAAGGAAGGAAAGGAGGGAGAAAGGGAGATCAAAAGAAATTAAAAGAAAAAAATGTGAAAAAATATCTCGAGTTGGGCCTGAGGCAGTCCCTGATAGTTTTCTCCAGCTCTCTTGCATCTGCCCCCATGTTGCAGTGATTTCTGTACATATTTCACAGTCGAGATGTAAAGTACTAGAGCTTAAGATCTTATGATTCTTGGTATCCTTACAGTGTTCAGCTCACCAAATTGGTGCTGTCACTAAATATCCGCTGTATGAATAAAATTTCCTAACTCGTCTTTTACATCAAGTTCTAACTACTCCATTCTTTAAAACCTGGTTAGTTCAGGCCTGTCTCCTTCCATTAGATTTTCTCAGTCTATAATCTCAGCCAATAATCAATTCCAACTGTGAATGCACATATTATAACTTATAAAAGGTTATTAGACATTTCTTACGAATTGCTTTGTAATTTTTTCCTCTTGCAGATATAGCTATATAGTTTTTATAATAACATATTATTTTTGTGCATATATGGTATGTCTCTTCAACTAAAATACACATTTATCTAAGGTAGGGACCATGTGTTATTTTCGGAGACAGGGTCTTGTATGTTGCTCAGGTGCCTCAAACTCCTGGGCTCATATGATCTTCTTGCCTCAGCCTCCCAAGTAGCTGGGACTACAGCACGTGCCTCCACATCTGGCCTGGGACCATGTCTTGTACTATTTTGCAATCCTCACAAAGTCTAGTAAATGCTTGGTTGATATGAAAAAGTAGGAAATTCTAACACTATTACTCTAAGTATTAGATGTTATAAACAAAGACTGAAACTGAGCAGAATATGTGGCTAGAGAGGTATTAGTATTCCAAAGTAGAGATAAAATTATAATTTTTAAAACTCCAAAACTGACATACTGAGGGGAGGTGAAGAAAAGCCCGAGAAAGAGTTGGCCATGATGTAATCTGCGATCTGTTGCAATGCTAGTAATCCAGTTGGGTTGTGGCCCTTCTTCATCTGTTCTTGAATAAGGCATTCCAGGTCTTCCCGAAAGGCCTGTAATACACAAAAGTAACCACTGAGTACATTTATCTCACGCGGAGCAGAACGACCCAAATGTAATTTGCTCTGATATAATCAATCTTTCCCCCACCCCTCTTTTGAATAGCTTTTACCTATATTATTTAAAAACAAATATAAAAGATAAAATAATAAAATCAAAACATTGGAAGCAACAGCAAGAAGCTTACTTTGGGGGATGAAAAGTCATTAGGCATTCTTAATTTCAAAGAAAATGACACACTATAATATCTACACTAGACAAGTCTAGATAAAACAACTCTTATTAATATGCAACTCACACCAAATGTAAACTACTGCAAAACAAGACCCAGTCCTTGCTTAGCAGCCTCCATCTAAGTTAGGACAGAGTCTATTTAAATGGGGAACCACTCTGAATACAAAGTGACTCACAGCGAAAGTTTTCAACTACGACATAATCATGGTTTCCATTTTATGATTTCCATGGCAATTTCTTAACTCCATAAACTATGAAAGCAAACTAAGAAGAGATGAGGACTAATTACTCCCCTTCTGCAATACTGTGCTAAAGAAATGACACTTCTTTTTCCAACTTTGGGTTCTGTAACTTCCTATTTTGGGTTGTACTGTAACTTTTTTGGGAGAGTAAGGTAGAGGCAGAAACCATGTTTATATAAATCAAAATAATGAACATTAAAGGGAACACCTCTAGTCCAATAACCCTTGAGGTATTAATATGATTCATCATCTGAAACTTCTCCCAATCCTTCACATTAGTTGAAATATTAATAGCTGGTTTTGGCTTTCCTTCACATCCAGCCAACACTTACTTTATTAAATTCATCATTTGTTCTCTTCTTGCTCATGTCTACTTCATTTATTTTAAAGATGAAGGTTCTTGCGATATAAATCACTTAACCTTTGCTCTTCCATTTGAGATTAGTTACATGTGTAGCAAGATGCTCTGCCAGAAATTAAATTCATTTTTCCCCCCCTTCACCTAAGAGGGAGAAGGCAGAAAACTATTTGGGAATCACTACCTCCAAGAAGGGTAGGCATAATCACCTTAGAGATTGTTGAGGAAACTTCCTTTAGAAGGGTGAATCTGTTTTGAGTCACTGACAGTAGCCTTCCTCATATGGGTGGGAATAAGATCTCCTGGAGTCCCTTTTTAGAGGATGGGTGAATTACCCAGAGGTCCAGGGACTTTTTTTAAAATTATGGCACAGGAGCCGATGGTGGGAAGGAGAAATGTGGTTCTAAGGCTATCAGGAGTTAGATGTTAGGACCAGTCCTGACTCACTGCTTGTGTTGCTCTTAGAATAGGTTAGAAGCGTCTGATGTAAACTAAATGAAGTGGGTGATAATCTTGGCAGTTCAACCATGGGGGCACCATGAAACATGTTAACTGAGTTTAGTATAAGAGGTTCATCCTTCCCTGATGCATCACGGTGGCCTGCACAGGCATCTGGGTCAATAGTGAACCTACAGCTCCTGTTAGTGTAAGACAGAAAGCACAGTGGCAGTGGTGGGCTGAACAGACTCTAGTGTCTCTCTCTCTCACATACCCGGACACTTGATACACAACCCACAGCACATGTTGGATATGTAAGCCACTGATAAACCCATTTGGACTGTATGAGTCACTGAAGTTCTTGAGACAATTCATAGGAAAGCAGAAATTTCAAGAGGAAGATGCTGTACTTTCTGCTAATAATGCGGGTGGATGTCTGATTAAAAAAAAAAATACTAATTGTGACCATATTTGAATCTGAGTTTATGGAGCAGTTTACACCAGTTACAGATAGCTTTTCTTTTACATTCAATAAGACTTGAATTTATAAATCATTAGTACAATTATAAAAACTCAAAAACATCTAATTCCATTGACTATATCTAGTTCATTTAAACATATGATTTAAACCAGAGAAACTGTCCTATAAAATATTTCTTTAGAAAGACACATTTATCAGAAAACTCCATTAATACCCAAGACCCAGAGAACATAAAATGGTTGAGAGCTGTATATAAGATAGACAAGCACCTTCATACAGATGGATAACATGAGTATTTACCATGCTTAAGGCTGAAATGAAAAAGAACCTTCCAGATATCCTCTTTTATCTTTATGTAAACTACAGAAAACTTCTGGACACATGGCAATGGATCAATCTGCTTTTCTGAAACTTTATCTTCCCTTCAAAACCAAACCACTTAAACTTCTCTCACTTCAAAGCAGCTATAATCAAAATATTCTTTGATTAAGTAAAAAAAAAAAAAAAAAGATACCTACTATATGTCTCACTCATTACAGATATTGTAATAGCTCTGAGAAACAGGCATTATCTATTTTATTGAACGTGCTGCCCGCATGTTTTTCCAGGAAGAACTTAAGGCAGCTTCCATAGATTAAAATAATTACAAAATAAAATAATAGAAAATAAATTAAATATAGGTAAGAAAAATAGAGCTAAAGAGAAAATAAGCATAAGGAAGGCAGCCATAGCCAAAAGTGAAGTTAAGATACAAAGTAAATGCTGTAAAATTGTATGCATTTGCTAGAGATGGGCCAACTTTTATCTAAACTCTCTGGCAGTCATAAGAATCAAGACAAGCTGCTCAGTGTACTGATTTACAATGGCTTTAAGATTAAAAACCAACCAGTTGCTCAAGATAACTATTTATTAAACTAATGAGAAAGCTAAATAAGAAAGGTTTAAAACCTGTTCAAAGTCAGAGAGCTGGTAAATGTCGGAGACAAGAACACAGGTCAAATGCTCTTTTTCTATTAGTGAAAATGCCTTTTCATATCCATATATACCACAGTATGTGAGTATCATCCTAAAGCTTTGGGATATTTATGGTGTTATAGAGGGATGTATAAGCCCTCTGAAATCAATTAAGAATAAGAGGAAAAATATGAATGCCTCCTTTAAGGTTGGTGAATAGCTTCTATGCAATAAATTTTTGAAGTAAATGAAATCTCCCCAGCCTTTTCATATGGTTAACAGCGCTTTAACAGGTAAGAATTCTTGTGCAAAAGGTTTGTCATGAATGTTCATAACTCATCTTTTAACTCGTTTTTTAATGTTTCAAATGTTTTTGAAATATTGTTCAGATAGTTATATGTCATAAAACAGTATAAAAATTACTAGTGATTAACACTGTATCAGCTGATTTTTAAAATTTATCAGTAAACATTAAGTTCTATTAAAATATTAAAATAAAATTTTTATTTATCTTTATGTACAGTTAATCATATTCCTACTAAAATTCAATGTTAATACAATAATCCTTTATAGTTGATTCATTTGAATCTCCCAACAAAGTCCTGAGATAGGCAATGACTTGTTCAAGGCTGCAAAGCAAATAAGTAAATGTAATAAAGACTCAAATCTGGAACTCTCAATTGGGCACAGGATCTTTTCCTAATTTTTTCAGAGCCGGATTGTATCTCTGAAACCAAATACAACTAATAAGGCAGCAGGCATGTTGTCATCACAAACGCTGAGTAAACCTATTAGGCTAGATTAGAGCATTAGGTTGTAATAGTACATAAAGCAAAAAAATACACAGCAGCAGATTACAATGATTCTGGAGTCCCAGGCTAAGTATTTGCCCTTTTGAGCCAAGAATTCATCAAGTAATAATGAGAAACGAACTTATTATAAGCAGGGCAGCGAGGTCACATGCTGGGCATCTGAAGTCACATTAGCCAACAGTTCCCCAGAGTCTCCACTAGAGAAGAGTCAGGTTAAAAGATCAAACTCCATATACACAAAACCACAGCATAAACCATGTCTTCCTTCTCAGATATAGAAAAGCAGAGAGGAGGAGGTAGTGGGAGCTGTTACATTTTGTGAAGATGAATAAGCCAGAGTGCAATCAGGGTGACAGATACTTTATGACCTTCAAAAACCAAATTACAGTCTATGGACTTACGATTATAATTTTCAAAGTGTTGCCACACAAGCATAATGTGCTGTAAATTAGCAATTTATATAATTTCCACAAAAATCAATGCCTACATGCTAGGCACTGTACTACATGCTTTTATGTTATTTCATTAAATTGTCACAATACCTATATGAGGTATTTTCCCCATTTTACCAAACAAGGAAATGGAAGCTCAAGTTAAGTGAGTCTCCTAATGTCACATAGCTAATAAATGGTGGGTGAAGCAAAGATTTGAACCTAGATCCAAAACAAGTACTGTATACAAATATGTATAAAAACATTTTGGAGCCAGGCACAGTGGCTCATGCCTGTAATCCCTGCCTCTCAGGAGGCTGAGGTAGGAGAATCACTTCAGCCCGTAAGTTCGAGGCTACAGTGAGCTATGATTATATCCCTGCGCTCCAGCCTGAGTGACAAAACAAGACTCTGTCTCTTTTAAAAAAAAAAAAAAATTCTATCAACAAATTAAAACTGGAAATGATAAGAAAATGTACTTACTCCTAACTTAGGTGAAAATAGCTTGGTACTCCAAAATTTCCATAATCTGCAGCTATGTAATTTTTTGGCTTTATCTACCATTTACCTCATGCTCTGGCCTAGCCTATGAGGTTCATTCAGCATTGCCTGATGACAACTTGCACTATCTATCCTTGCTCATTCTATTTCATCTAATGCAAGTGCTGGCTTCAACTGGTCCTCTTCCTAATGAATTCTTACTCTTTATTCAACATTCATCCTAAATGCCACCTTCTCCTTTAAGTCCCTCCTCCTCATCCCAGTTCAAAGGGATCTCTACATTTCCTCTCTTCCACACCCCACTCTGAACTCTTAACATTCCCCTAAATTACAATTAGGGTACTTATCATATGATTGTGATTGTTAATATATTTTCCTACTCTATCATAATATCTGAAGACTGAAACTGTGTCATTTACATTTCTAGAGTCTTTTAGTGTCCAGTTCAGGGCTCAATTCATAAAATAGTAAGTTAGATTTTCTTTTCTTTTTCTTTTCATTAACTCACTCAAGATTGAACAATCTGATCTCAATCTTGACTGAGTTAATGATAGCAAAGATCCATTTCATAGGTTATTAGCCAGAAAACAGTTTTATCACTCCATCACTTTAATGAGAAATTCCTCCTGTGTAAATTAGGTCTGTCAATCATCTACTGGGTGAAATTAATTTTCTTTAAATAAGAAATTCATCTTCATTGAATATTATGAATTTTTAAAAAGTCATTTAACTCTTCAACTGAAATAAAATCCTACTTGCAAATTTAGTTTGTCCCCAGAGCATTATAGTTTGGATAGCTCTCTCAAACACAGGTCCGAAAAGTATGACAAAAAATAACTAGGTGAAAAGCAAAACATTTAAGTTGGAGAGAGGGATACCTTAAAAGCCTTATCTGAATCTCACACTCTTTTATTTTATACATTTCCTATCAATGTTGAGGGAGTGAGACCATAAACTGAATTTATATGGTGTGGACAAAATAAACTTCTAAAAACATGAGGGCCGGGCGCGGTGGCTCACGCCTGTAATCCTAGCACTCTGGGAGGC
>VBSM01003143.1:9821384-9844192 GCA_008086735.1 Cheirogaleus medius
GAGAGGAAAATTGGGGCAAAAAGGAAAAAAAAAAAGATTACAGACTTGCTGCTCCCAAGGTACCCTGCAATTATGCTATTAGATCTCTCCTAAAGTGGGATTAGGAGCATAACAAACTTACTTAGAATCTCTCCATTAAGAAATGTATTCATTTGGAAATAGAATATCACTGGCCCTGTTGAAAGGAGAAAAAACAAATAAACCAAATTTTCTTTTGGATGGCATCTCTCCTAAATCTAAGTCTTAACTAACATGAAGCTAAAGGTGAGAATAATATCTTTTCCAGAAGCTGGTATGCCATAAAAATGTAAACAAAGCTAATAAAGAATACCTGCATCTTAAACGTCCAAAGCAACCATATAGATCATGGTGATTTTGACCAATTATTCTAATTAAGTCACCCTGCTAACATTTAGGCCTTAATTCTAGTGATATCCTAAATGCACATGGCTTTAAAGTTTCTCCTCCTTTCACAGTAATCTATAGCATTAGACAGTGCCCTTTTATTAAAAAATGTTAGTATGTCATGTGCCTGGGCTTACACCAACTAAACTCCTATTGTCCTATTTTTCAGTATAACATTGCACACTGTGTCAACCATTCTAAACTGCTTCCTATGGTGGCGAGCCTTAAGAAGCCAACCATTTTCCATATTAAACAGTCAAGTTCAGTAAGAGATTGACATTCAAGTGTTTAATGTCTCCTAGCCCACCCAGCTTTTCACATATCCATCCATGCATTCAGAACTTACTAAATATCTTCTGTGTTTAATGTGCTATCTTCTAGTTTTTAACTTACATGCTTCATTAACTTTGATGAAAGCATCACTTAATTCCACCAGTTTGTCCTGGACATTTCATTTTGAGAAAAAGGGGGTAAATTACAACCTAAAGTCTCTATAGACATCACATATGAGGAGTACATTGGTTAAAGAGAACCTGTGGATTCTCTCTATTGCATTAACAAAATCTCAAGTTAAAGTAGTTTACCCGCTGGTATTTAATTTTTAAGATAAATATTTTCTTAAAAAAATTTAAATATGAAGAAAGGCTCTGACATTCCTAGAGAGAAGCAATAGTTGAGGGTCAGAGTGAAACAAATACTTTATTCTCTTTTTTTCTCAGCTCAAAGTAGTAAGGTGCTATTTTTGTCACCCAAATTTATGTTTACACCAAAATGTCTTATGATTGGAAATTCTTCTTGGGTTGGGGTAACTCAAGCAAGAGAATTTGAAGATGAATAAAACAATAATATATGGATGGAATTTTTTTTTTTTTGAGACAGAGTCTCACTCTGTTGCCCCGGCTAGAGTGCTGTGGCATCAGCCTCGCTCACAGCAACCTCAAACTCCTGGGCTCAGGCGATCCTTCTGCCTCAGCCTCCCGAGCAGCTGGGACTACAGGCATGCGCCACCATGCCCGGCTAATTTTTTCTATATTTTAGTTGTCCAATTAATTTCTTTCTATTTTTTTAGTAGAGATGGGGTCTCACTCTTGCTCAGGCTGGTTTCGAACTCCTGAGCTCAAACGATCCACCCACCTCGGCTTCCCAGAGAGCTAGGATTAAAAACAATAATATATGGATGGAATTTTTTTCATTGTTATTGAATGCCATAAGTGGTACAGACTAATGGTTAAGGGTATAAGCTCTGGAGTTTAAATTCCTACTTCACCATTTAAGCTGTAAAACCTTTGCAAGTTATTTAATGTCTCTAAGTTTCTGTTTATTCATCTACAAACTAGGAATATTAATACTTCTTTAACTGAGTTGCTTTGAGGATTAAAGATTATCATACATACATAATAGGTGCATGGCGCATAATAATTACTTAATAGAAAAGTATTATACTTTGCTTTTATTTCTCTCCTGATTTTCTTTCTTCCCAAATTAACTAAAAAATTCAAAGACAAGACTTATGCATTTGTTACTTACAAATATGAATTAGTAATATCTTTGATTGTGATCTTAATTGGTTATGGATTTTGTCCAACAGAGTGAAATGAACCCCAATATTCACAGGAAACCTATAAAATTTTTAAGAGAATTATATTGGCAGAAACACTCAAGCTTGGGTTGAAAGGAACAAAGACAATACAAGAGGAAAAAAGGCCTTTGGATCCCCAAAACCTCTATAAGAAGAAAGCAGGCTGAGAAAAACACAGTTGCCAACACAGGCTTCCATTCAGAGAAAATAAGGGATGATTCAGACAGTGGAACCAAGAACCCAGAGGGCAGCACCATGGAGAGTCACTCCTGGTAAGTAGTAGGACTGAGTACTCATCAAGGAACTTGCAAACATTTTACCCAGATGGATTTCACAATTGCTCTGGACCAGTCACTCCTTTGTATCACCTACTTTTCTCATTTTTGAACAGGAATGTCTGTAGCAGCTATCTTATACCTATCCTGCTACTGAGTGTGTGGGGAGCAGATAACTTCCCCTCTTTAGTTCACAGGTCAATAGACTGAGCAGAACTTATTTGAGGAGCTGTACTTAAGTAACTCCACCTTAATGAGGGTCATCTGCACCTGGACCAAATCCAGATGATGAGATTCTGGATTTGAGCTGGTATAATGTGGGATATGACTTTTAGGGAATGTTAGGAGAGTGCATGTGGGAAGAAGAAAAATAACGTATGACTAAAGGCAGACTGTGGTGCTTTTAAAATAAAACTAGCTGGGTGCAGTAGTCCCAGCCGCTTGGGAGGCTGAGGCAGGAGGAATGCTTGAGTGTATGAGTTTGAGGTTATAGTGTGCTATGACACACTTGTGAATGGCCACTGCATCCAGCCTGGGCAATACAGTGAGACTCCACCTCTAAAAATAAATAAATAAATACTAAACTGAGACCAGAGAATGGATAATTCTCCCCTCAAAAGGTTGAGCTTAATTTCTCTTCCCTTGAGTATGGGCTGAACTTAGTGACTCACTTATAACTTATAAATGTGGTGGAAGTGATGATGTGTGTGATGTCTGATATTAGGTCATAAGAAGCATTGCAGGCTGCTCTCTCTCGGATACTTGATCTGGGGGAGAATACTGAAGCAGCCTTTGAGCAGGGTCCACATGGCAAAGAACTGTGGCTTTTTGTTAAATGCCATGTGAGTGATCCATCTTCTAAGAGCAGATCCTCCAGCTCCAGTCAAGCCTTCAGATGACAGTAGCCCTGGCTAATGTCTTAACTGCAACTTTGAGAGAACTTGAAGCCAGAATCACTCAGCTAAGCTGCTCCTGAATTCCTAACCCATAGAAATGGTGAGATAATAAATGCTTGTTGTTTTAAGTTACTATGTTTTGGGGTACTTTGTTATTCAGTGGTAGATAACTGATATTTAACACAAGCTACCATGTATCATTTCCTTTGGTGAAAAGTTTCTGTTGCATTAAAAGAAATTTAAAAACCACTATCCTAAAATATAACAGGAAGACAAAATTTACACACTTTTCCAAGTCTTTCACAAACAACATTTTAAATTCATTAGCAAAGAAAAAATTATCAATCCACAATTCTTTTAAGCCTCAGTTTCCTTTGTTCCTATCTGGACAGAAAATGATTATTCTTATTCAGTGAATAGGGAAATAGCAATCTGTATGTTTGTCCTTTCCATTATTTCATTAAGTTTCCCAATGTATAAGTAAAATTGGTACTTTAAGCCAATTTACAAATGGAAATACATTTGTATTAAATATAAAAAATTTAAATAATCTACTCAAAGTTATGCTGTCTTTAGTTTAATGGATAAACTATAAAACAAAAACCCTGGCATGAAAATGTAGTTTAATATTTTCATTAAAATTTTATAGTTAGAATCAAATGGTCCCTCTTTGGAGCATTTCCCAAAGAAATCTCAAAATTTAATAACTGTGAACCAAATCTAAATTTCATCTCAAACTTTCAATTACTATATGCTATCTATCACTACAATCATTTGGTCAATAAGTTAGTTCTTAAAAATGGGGTTTCTTTAAAGGAGGAAATAAATCTATTTTGATCCAAATAATGTGCCCTTCAAGTATTCATAAACACAAAAACTCAAGTTTGGATAAAATAAGGCACTGAACATTTATACTCTCCTCATGACTTTTCTGCTTAATCTTTCCATTTGGAAAGGGTTTCTTTAAGTGCTATACTTTTAAAATTCCTCAAAGCTTGCATTGCTTTTAACTTGTACTTCAATGCTTTCAACCAAGAGCACTGGTATGGGAGAATCAGAATGGAATTCTCCTTCAGCTTTGGACTCAACCTCTGTGATTGAATTCATAAGGACACAACAAAAATGATTTGCCAGGGCCGCTTCAGGCACCTCTATGCCTTCGTACTTATTTTGGTACTCAAGTTGGAAACCTAACATGTCCTTAACCTGGACATGTCTATGTGCTGAACATTCTGTCTTAAGGGGTGCATGACCTTCGTTATACATGAAGTTATTAATTAATTTTGCACCTTAAATCAAGCTGTTCTCTCTTTTTTCCATCACTTACATGTGACCTGGGCAATTCTAAGAGTTTGTAAGAAAACTAACAAATCACTTGAATATGATTCACAAAGTCTGAATACTGCTGTGCAGACCGAATTTTTAGCTTGAGCTAAATTTATAATCTTTTAATTCGATTTGGTATGTTTTCCCATATGTGTGCCTGCATTAAGTATATGTAACATTAGGCTGCCAAATTGTAGACTTCCTTAAAAACCTTAAATCTTCCTGTGCTGCCCTGAATGTCAAGATATCCAAAGGCAGAAGAAAACATGTGCACGGGATATAAGTAACTTATTTCTTGGTTCCTATCACTTATGTTTTTCTTTTCTTTACAGATACTCAGTCTGAAATGGGTCCTTGAATGTGTCCTTGAATTCAGTAAAATCTTTTGTCCTCCTTCAATGAAGCATTACACCCAGAAAATACACAAAAGAAAATTTAAACCACCAAACACAATACTAGTTTGTTATTAAAGGTTTGCAAATCAAACATATGAATTAGGTGTCTATTTCTCCTTTGAAAGACTGGAAGTAACTGGTCACTCTTTCTCTAACCCTTGTTTAACCTGAGGGTAGTTTAAGATACCTTCTACCTCATTATATCAAGGTTTCCAAAGAGGAAGAAAAATTATAGCCTTCTAATTATTTCAACTCACAGGACTTTGCAGGATCTGAGTAACTCGCTTTCTCTGTTCCATCATATTGAAGTCTTGTCGTAGATCAGGAGACATGTTCCTCTCTCTAATGTATTCTGGGTCATTTTCATTGATGCGGTCAAAATATCTTTCTTTGTGAGGCATGCTGGGAGGAGGAGGAGTGGTAATCACGTCTTGGCTGGCATCTGAACTCATGTTTCAAGTCTGTGGATTGCCCTTGTTACCTGCAATTAATAAACACAAAGAAAGGAGGGCATTTGTAATAAATTCATTATTAAATTCAAATTTTACATGGGTCAAGGAACTTTTTCATTTTGCTCTCAGAATAAGAGTTGCAACTTTCTTTAAAAAGTAGCTTCTCAAAAATATTAGAGCAATTTTTATCCCTGTAAAAGTATTTTAGATTATAATGCTAAGTTGGAAATATTTGCAGAGCTAATGAAAACTTATGGTTCAATCATGTTAATGTCATCAACAGCCTTTTTAAGGAAGCAACAATCCAAAAGTAAAATGTCACATATAGATGGTAAATTTTCACAATTAATGAATACTGTCAATGGATCTTTGCCTTTCTTATTCATGCTCACATGTTAGACTAAACTTTGACCATATTTAATGATCACTATATTCTATAAGGAATGTAATTTACCAACATATGTGAGAAACTCAACTAAATTTTTCAAATGATTCAACAACTTCCTAGGGAAAATGTAACAACTGTTAAGGTTGCCAGACTATGCAACTTTAGCAGATGGTACTTCAACTTCAAGTAAAAACCAAAAAGTTATTCAGAAGCCACAAGAAAAGCCATGATTCACTTAATTATCATGATTATTACTGATACTTAGGATAATCCTTGATTTTATGCCGGGGAAACAAATTCATCTGGGCTTTGCTACAGCTGAGCATCTAATCAACTATAGCTAGATCAGTGAGACAGTCATTTAACTTTCCCCACCCACCCCAGTGGTGATTGGATGTGTTAGAAGTTGATGAAATCATCTACCTCATTATTTATTAAATTGTCTATGACAAAAGATTTTTTCCAGTCTGTCATGGACCAATATTTTTGTAAAATACAAAATAATGCACTTAAATGTTATGGCAACATAAAATTGTAAGAAAAGTTTGTAAACACTTATTGTCATATTCTGTACTTGTCACAGACTGGTATAGTCTGCAGACTGGCACTGGACGCTGGACCCCACACTTTGAGTAGTGCTGACCTACCAAATAGTAACAGTACTGCCAACTAAAGGAATGCTTCTTCCAAACTTTAAATGTGACATGGTATAAGCCTTCATCAAGAGAAAAGGAGACCACTGATTATTGTATCCCTTTCCCTAGTTGTTCTTTGGAACTGGGTGTAAAAAATACAAGATATGAAGCAAGGAAGAAGAAAAGGAAACAAAATTGTAAAGATGGCTTTGCTTAAAACATGTTTTTCTCTAGGTAGTGACTTTGTTCAAGCAACCTATTGAATATAAACAACTGGGAAACAGAAAAACCATCTAACTACAAAAAGGTATTTATTCAACTGACTACCTGATGGGGAGAAACATTTCATAATAATGGAAGTTAAATGTAAAACATTCAAGATAATTTTTCCATAATATAGAAAACTAAATGCAAGGGGCGGTAATTTCTGTGGACCTGCAACTCTGCAAATTCTTCAGAGCCTCAGAGTCCCAGCACAATACTTTTCTAGACAGATCCAGAAGGGAACAGGCAAAAGCCACCTTCTTCTCAGGGTCCTGAATCCTGGAAAGTGCCCAGAGATATCTGCTCTCATCTTTTAAACACAGTAATAACCAGTGAGGTTACTGTATTTGTTTCTAATAATAAACTTCACCAACAGAATTCAGAAGTTCAGAGAATTCACTACTTTGACCCAACTTAGCCTAAACAAACGAATTGTAAGACTAAAAATCCCCCCAAAACTTGTATTATTAATACAAGTCCTGGAAATGTAAACTCATTCTGATCAAAATAATTTCTGGAAAATACATTAAAACTCTTTCTATGGTGAAAAACATATTTAAAATTAGCCAGCTGGACTCAGTTCAGATGATCCTAATTGTGTTGGTAACATCCAAAGCATCATAGTCAAGAGCCTGTCCAACATGTGCCTTCTTCCCTCCATGAGGCCTGAACAGGGTATTGACTTTAGCCACATCAATGTTATAGAGCTTCTTCACAGCCTGTTTAAGCTGGTGCCTCCTGGCCTTGACATCTACAAAGAACACAAGTGTGTTGTGGTCTTCCACCTTCTTCACGACCAACTCAGTGGTCAGGGGAAACTTGATGGCAGAGTGGTCAACTTGTTTCTCCTGGGGACGCTCTTCTGAGGATATCTGGGCTGCCTTAAGAGCCACAGTGTCTTGGGCCACCAGAAGATGGGTGACATGTAGATCTTTTATTTAGTGGCTGTGGATGACTTCCAGCACTGCCTTCCTGGACGTCAAAGCCTTTGCTTTGGCTTCTGCTTTGGGAGGGGCAGGAACCACCCTTTTCACTTGGTGAAATGGGTCCTTGAAGTAACTCTTCATGATTTTTAGAAGAGTAAAGAGGAAGAAGAAATCTAACCATCCATTTAAATAATAAATGACCTATTATGTATGTATAACACTTTATACTTTATGCCATGCTCTCACACTTTTTAATCTTATTTTATCTTTGCAACTACACAATGAGATGGAGGTTGATAAACTGGAGGTTTAGTGGATTAAGCATCTTGCCAAAACTCACACTGCTTAAATCATAGGCAATATCCAAAGCCACAATTTCTGTCTCCTATGCCACTTTCCATGGCACTTATACTATTTCACATATCAAAAAACAAAAGAGCACTATAGAATTAAGATTTTTAGTGAATGAATAAATGACACTTAAAAAGGGAAATCAGATCAGAAATGACTCAAAACACTCTGACCTTTTTAAAGCTTCAAAAGCCCATTATTTAAGTAGGCTTTTTTTTAATACAAGAAGTTTCAAAGTTTTATATACTTGGAATAAAAATGAGAAATTTATATTAAGCACTTACAAGAATATGAATACCAGCTCATCATTTATGTGCTCTTCTATACTTAGATGCTGAACAACAGGAGTTTTACATAGAACTTCAACCAACCATAAGCACAAATGATTATCTGAAATTTTATGCATCGACTACTATAAACTGAACTGCTATACTTCAAGCCTTGAGAAAACAGAATTCAGAAAAAATATGAAGAAGTAAAATGAATCACAAGTATGTACAGTTTCCCATAGGACCCCAATCACCAAATACCTTTCTGGAAGATTATGTTACCAATGGAGAATATGAGAGAATTTTTACTCAACCTAATAAATTAGCTTGTACTATATAAAAATATGTGATTCCTCTGCTTAAGAGAAAAATCCTTAAATCAGTCTGAAATATGATAAATGGGTCAGCATGCAGAGTACTCACAGTAAAATATTCATAACTTGCTGTAGATGAATATGTATCAGGGGTCCTCCCTCAACAAATATTTATTGAGCATTTACTACAGGCCAGTGTTGAGGACTTGCAATATGATTATGTAGCTTAAGAATTAACCTTAGGAGAAGGAGTACGTGCTCAGCCCAGAGCGGCGTGAGAGGCATACGTTCCGGCTTAGGTTCACCTAACAAACAGGGTTGCTGCTTGAAGGCATAACAAACGGTCTGAGTTTCTGCAAATAGGCAAGAGCTACCCAGCCCCACGTTAATAGGGGCCTGGAGGCCACATGATAAGCACATTGTTCCTATTATTGCTGCTTGGCCCTGTAAGATGGCTGGCTAGTCAGTGACGGGTAAGATTCCTCAAGGAGGAACAACCTAAGACAGGCACAGCCACTGGGGGGCCAGCCAAGAGGAACTGGGGATGGAAAGTGCCCCCTGTGGCTGCCTTGCTTAACCTTTGCTTATATCAGCCTCTGACGTATGCTTTGAGCAACTGCCTGGAAACCTTGAGTCAGGGGACATCTGTGTCCTTAGGCTACGTGTTCCGGAATTTATGGCCATTGCTGCAATGCCTGGGTGGTCACGTATAAGGAAGTAACTTTGATTTTTAGGGTTTAAAAATAAAATGACTGGTGCGTTCGGCACTGCAGTCTTGTACCGTCTTTATGTATGTCCGTGTCTTTCTTTGTGTGTTTCTTTTGTGTTTTGTGTTCATCCCCCATCCTGCAAACGGGCCACGACAGGCCAGGCCTTATACTATAGGTATAAATGGAATGTTGACCTAAATCCTTCTGGAAGCTCAGAGGCTAGAGAAGCCCATGAAAAGGATTCGACCTACCATGAGGGAGTTTCCCAGAAGACATCATCTACTCACACTGGGGAAGGTACACGCCCAAGGAAATGACAATGTGTCAAGGAGCACAGTTAGCAACAGGATAAACATAGCATATCATATAGAACAAATATTGCTTAAAGATTTGGTGTTGAAATTTTAATTAGTCCTATTGGTAAGTTAAAGCATTTTAATAAATTATCTTTGTAATTAAAAAGATACAGGATTCTTAAAAAGAACAGGCGAATTTCATGTTTGCTTCAAAGGCGACACAAGCTTACAGACAGACCTATGTGGCAAGCAAAGCAGTTATTTCTCACCATTTCTTAGCAGGCTGTACAATATCAAATGTCTGAAAAACTGGGTTTCCAAAGTGAAACTTCAAAGAGGTATCAGCGATCATTATTTCGTAATGCATAGATTTACTATCTTCTGCACTAAAAAGTTTACACAGAGGTCTTATCATAGTATTTTGCAATGAAATTCAATTGCTTCAATAATACCATAAAATCAAGCCTATGTCACACACTAATGTTAAAATTCTTTTCTGGGAGACGGGGGTGGGGGGTGGGGTGGGGGGAGTGGGGGTGGGAAGGAGACTAAGAAAACAGCATTAACAATAGGCCCCTAAAGCTAGCACCTAACTGACTTTTTAAAAAATAAACAGTTTGCTCCTCAAGCTAGTTTCAGGACTAAGATTTTTGGTCCTTGAGCTCGAATAAATTCAACAAAAACTTTAACGACTCATAAGAAGTATATGCAAAATGGTCCCAGTTTTATTAATCAAAAGTTGGTTTTTCCCAAGATTCTGAGTCAAAGTAACATAGAAAATAACATGAGTTCACTTAAAACAGGTGTGAATATCTTTCTGCAGGCCTCTTTGCTTTGTCTTGCTGAACTACAGCCCATATTTTCATCCTAACAAGAGTTATCCTTAAATTCCATCTTTTTAAAGTTTGATCTGATCACATCTTTCTCTTTCTTAAAATCTTAAATGGCTTCCTGTCATCCAAGGGATAAAACTCTTCAATGTTTACTAGTTTATCTTTCTATCATCACCTCAGTGTTTCCTTCACAGAGAATATAATTGCTTTATCTATAATAGGAACATGCAAGCCTAAGCTTTTTGTAATATAAAGAAAATCCCAGTAAAACCTATTCAACTATTCCAAAATGCTTTGTTGAAAATTCTTTCCCTTTTCTTCAAAACTTCTGCATACACATAAAATTCTAGTGATTCTCTAAAAGTAAAAAATACTATTTCGAATGGTTCTTCCAGGATAGCCTTTTCAAAAATGGCACTGAAGCAATTGTACATCCATAGGTTCAAAAAATGAACCTTGATCTAAGTTTCATCCCTTGTTTGAAATTTAACTCTCATCTAGGTATATAACCTAAATAATTAAAAATGGGCAAACACAAACTTGTATACGAACGCTCACAGTAGCACTATGCAAAATAGCTAGAAGGTAGAAACAACCCAAATGTCCATCAATGGATGAATGGATAAACAAAATGTGGTATATCCACACAATGAAACATTACTCAGCCTTAAGAGAAATAAAATACTGATACATGCTATAACATGAAGGAACTCAAAAACAATGCTAAGTAACAGCTGCCAGACAGAAAAGGTCACACAGTGTATGATTTCATTTACATGGAATAGTCAGAATAGGCAAATCCATGGAGACCAAAAGCAAATTGGTGGTTGCCAGGGACTGGGGGGAGGGCAGAATGGGGAATAAATGCTTAATAGGTACTGGGATTCTGTTTGGGGTTATGACGAAGTGCTGGTTGTAGATAGTGGTGATGGTTGGTTGTACAACATTGTGTGAAGGTACTAAATGCCACAGAACTGTACATTTTATGATGGTTAAAATGGTAAATTTGGATTGTGTTTGAGAGGTAAAGAGATGTGTTTAACTATATTTTTACTCAGTTTTCCCCAATGGTACCATCTTGTAAAATGGTAGTATAATATCACAGTTAGGACATTGACATTCATACAATCTACTAATTTTATTCAGATTTTCCCAGTTTTACTAATATTCATTTATATGCATTTAGTTCTCTGTAATTTTATCGTGTGTATTGTGTTGTCCTTTTATAACCATACCCACCCCCTTCCTCCTGAGCACATCTCTTGCACGTGAAATCTACAATTATCTAAAAATAAAGTTTAATTTATAAAAGGCTCTACTATAAGAATGGAAAAAGCAAAGTTGCTAGTTTCCATTTGACATTAGTATGTGATCAGCTTTACAGCAGGGTAAAGCTACCTTGTAATTATCTTTAGATATCTGCTGTACCAGTCAGTATGTTTAAAATTTTTATCGTTAATTATTATGGGTACATAATAGTTATATATATTTATGGGATGCATGTGATGATTTAATATAGGCATACAATGTAGAATAATCAAATTAGGGTAACTGGGTTATCAATCACCTCAAGCATTTATAATTGCTTTATAATTCCACTTTTAGTTATTTCAAAATATACAATAACTTATTGTTGACTATAGTAACCCTGTTATACTATCAAATACTAGACCTTGTTCATTCTAACTATATTTTTGCACTCATTAACCATCCCACTTTATCCTCTGCCTCCCTGCTACTTTCCCCAGCCTTTGGTAACCATCATTCTACTCTCTATCTCCATGAGATTGTTTTAATTTTTAGCTCCCACATATACGAATGAGAACATAGGATATTTGTTGTTCTGTGCTTGGCTTATTTCATTTACCATATTGGCCTCCAGTTCCATCCCTGTTGCTGCAAATGACAGGATTTCATTCTTTTTTATGGCTGAATAATATTCCATTGTGTATATATACTACATTTTCTTTATCCATTCATCCATTCATAGACCGAGACACCTAGGTTGATTCCAAATCTTGGCTATTGTGCATAATGCTGTGATAAACATGGGAGTGCAGGTATCTCTTCCATATACTGATTTCCTTTCATTTGGATGTATACCCAGTAGCAGGACTGCTGGGTCATATGGTAGTTCTATTTTAAGTTTGAGGAACTTCCATACTGTTTTCCATACTTGCTGTACTAATTTACATTTCCATCAATAGTGTACAAAGGTTCCCCTTTCTCCATATTCTCACCAGCATTTGTTATGCCTGTCTTTCGGATAAAAAGCCATTTTAACTTGGGTGAAATGATATCTCCTAATTTTGATTTGCATTTCTCTGATGACTAGTGATGTTGGACATTTTTTTCATATACCTGTTGGTCATCTGTATGTCTTCCTTTGAGAAATGTCTACCAGATCGTTTGCCTACTTTTTAATTGGGCTATTTGGTTGTTTTCCTACTAGAAAGTATTTTAAAGCAGTTTGACTAATACAACTAAATTGCATCTGAATAAAAATACATGGGTCCTGTCAGCATCAACTGGTAACTGCAAAATACTTTTCATGGAGACACGTCTGAAGTAGTGTTGGAACATACAATGAATGTGGTTATATAACAGTTTACTCAAGTTAAGGACAGTTAAAATATGAAGCCCCTGAGAGGCAAAATAAAATATTGTAAAAAACAAAAAGCGTTTAATGGATACTATTCAGATTTCAGTACTAGTCTTTATAAAGCCAGGAGATATAGCAAGCGGAAATATTAACTCAACCGTTGGCTTTAAGGAACTCTAAAAAATCTTGCTGTGGTCAGAATCAGTTTAAATATGGCTGATCTCCATGAGACATTTTCACTAAGTTAAACATAGTTAAAATCAGCCAAGGAACTTTGGCTGATTATTAGCCTTAAAAAATTTTAAATATATTCCAACAATTTCCATCTATGTAATCTTTTCAACCAGAAAGCAGTGTGGTGCAGAGTCCGGCACTAGGGATAAAGAGATTAGGACTCAAATCTTTGCATTTATACCAACTGTTGCACACAATAGCCATGGAACATTCATTCAACAAGTGTTTGAATATCTTCCATGTGCCAAGGTCTTGTACTGGGGGTGCAAAGGCAAATAACATACTGTTCTTGCTGAAGTTTGCAGGCTAGTGAGGAATATGAAGAAGTAAACAGGGAATTATATTGTAAAGGTATCACAATCATTGTAAAACAAAACAACTATCTCAAAAGACCCTTCAGATTTTCCTAGTTCTTACATCCTATGATCCTATTGGTGTCCTCCGACCTAGTCCCATAAGGCACATAAGGAACCTTGATTCGGCCTAGTATTCATAATTGTTAGAGATTTTCTAACAATAACAAAACATTCCTTACTTTAATGGTAGGTCATTACAGCATTTAAAAACAACTATCAATTACTGAGCTTTTACGTGCTAGATATTGGGCTGAAGACTTTACATATATTAGCTCATTTATTCCTCATAATCCTATAGGATAGGTTTTATTATCTTTTTTTTTTTTTTTTTTTTTTTTTTGAGACAGAGTCTAACTCTGCTGCCAAGGCTAGAGTGCAGTGGCCTCATCATAGCTCAAACTCCTGGGCTCAAGTTCTCCTGCCTCAGCCTCCTGAGTAGCTGGGACTACAGGTGCACGCCACCACGCCCAGCTAATTTTTCTGTTTTTTTGTAGAGATAGCGCCTTGCTTTTGCTCAGGCTGGTCTCAAACTCCTAAGCTCAAGCGATTCTCCTGCGTTGTCTTAGGTCAAATAGCTACTAAGTGGTAGGTAGGGATTTAAATCTAGGTCTGTTAAATTCTAAAGCCCATGATCATAATCACAACCTAGACCCAGGGGTAGCTAGTAGGTTTCTTTTCAAATGTCAGTTCCAGCTACTCAGTAGCCTTAAGTATTGGGAAAGTTTTATCCTGGCTCACAAAGTAATATAATTGCCACAGCTTGCAAGGAAGTGATGCATCTATTCGATCTTTGTGGTTCACTTTACTGCCTCCCCAGGAAGGGTGTTTTTAAGGAAGGAAGTATAGATTCTAGCCCCTCTTAACCCTGAATAACTCATCTTAAGCATAAATATTTCTGCTTCCAGGTGATACTTGAAACAATTCAGTTCTAGAGTGCCTTCTCTTTAAAATTAACCAACTCTATTTTTAATATCACACATACACAGGCATGCTTTCTAGTACTTCGGAACAATATAAACTAGTGCGAATCAGTATGAACTACATTAAGGAAGAAAATTAGTCTTTTAACCGTGTTCTTTGAATTGAAAATGTTGTAAAGAACAAATTTGTTAAAAGTAATGTTAGAAAATTTGTCAACACTATGGGTTTTCCTCTTATGTGGTCTTTGGCCATGCAGCTTACAAACAAGATATCAAGCATAAACAAAATTCTGGTTTTAAAAATCTTATGCAAATATTTATGCAGCAACTATCCAACATATATGTTTAGAGAACATTAGTTTCAAGACACAAATAGATGAAACACTCCAGAACAGTAACTTTCAAACTCTTTAAAAAATAGCAGTCCATAATAACAAATACATCTTATATTTGCATACAAATATATAAGATACATAACTGAAATAAATTCATAACATGACACTTCCCCTTACTATGTGGTATATTCTGATATTTTCTATTTTAATCTATTTCATTTAACCAAAATCCTGGTCAAACTGATTCATGATCCACTAATGGGCTGTGACCCACAGTTTGGAAAACAATGTCCTAGAAACTCTAAGATATGGTCAGATGGGAAACAAAAAGGAAAGGGTGTGGGTGTGTGTGTGTGTGAGAGAGAGAGAGAGAGAGAAAGTCAGAGAGAGAATGAGAATTAGAGTGAATGTGTGCTAGAGAAGTGATTCCTTGATTTTTTAAAAGAAATATTTATTGTCAGTTATTACATATTTCTGTATACATGAATTTTTTTTAAAAAAAACAAAGAGTTTTAAGCCCAGCAAATTAAGCATAAGTGGCACTAGTAAACTGAGACCAAAAGTACTCAAAGGGAAAAAAACTTTCTGTATTCACACAAAAATAGTTTACAATTTGCTTTGAGAAATATGCCTGTTAAGAGAACTGTAAGTAGCTAGTCTCAGATAAAATGTTACAACTATCTGCTTCCTTTGGATAGAAGGCTTTGCTGATAGCACAATGTCTGCCCATATAAAATAAATGTCCATGTCAGCATTGGAGAAAGAGGAAAGCATTTTCAAGCTCTTTAAGGATATTGTGAAAAGCTGTTTATGACTCTATGAACTGTAAATCTCAAAGCACAATTTTTTGGTCTGAATTTTGAAAATAAACACCTATAAAACATATACTCTAAATACTGAGTCACAGAGCCACTTAAAGGAATTCAGGTATTCCCAGTGATCACATTTCTATCTAGTCCCTCAGCCATCCAACCCCAACTATTATTCACAGATAAGAATCATTTTTGTAATATTTCAGTATATTCAACCATTTGACAATAGAAGTATACAAGACTCTATTTCGCTGAATCCAATTAACTGATTGTCTCAAAATGAACATCATTTTACAAAATAGTCAGTACTCTTCAATAATGTCAAGGTCGTGAAAGATAAAGACTAAGGAACTGCTCCAGATTAAAGAAGACAAAGGAGACTAAACTAAATGCAACATGTAATCTTGGATTGGATCCTGGACCAGGAAAAGGACATTAGTGAGACAATTGTTGAAGGTAAAATAAAATCTGTAAATGTGATAATAGTATTTACATCAATGTTAGTTTCCTGAAACTGATAATTGCAATGTGGTTATGTAAGATATCATTTAGGGAATCTGGGGGAAAGAATTATTTTACTATTTTTGCAACTCTTTTGTAAGTCTGAAATAATTTTAAAACAAAAGTAAAAAAAAAAGCAAACAAACAAACAAAATAAATACATAAACATTAACCCAATATAAGGCAAATCCAATCCCAACACAGTCAATGGAAAATACAATTTTCAAGTAACTCCTTGAATTTTACAGTATACTATGGTCTCCCCTCACCAAATAATTTTTCAAGTTTGCCTACAGGTAAGATAGGATATAAAGTAAATTTACAAGAAAAGTCACAAGGGAGTCTGTTAAATAAAAGAGTTAATAATCTAGACATGAACATTAAATTAAAGCTATATTCTTGGTGGGGGGAGGGTGGTGAAAAAAATTAAAGCTATATTCTCAATCCATTTAGCTTTATTAATACAAGAACTCTTAAACTCCTAAATAGAGGTAATATTTTATAACTTTGTTAATATGTCTAAATAGTATCTGATACATGTTTATATTTTATCTTTAATAATGTTGCTCATTATCAAATTAACCCAAGGTGTTCACAGACTAACAGGATCTAGCAATTAGACTCTGGGTAAGTGTAAACATTTTTGCAAATGGTAGCAGAAGGGAATAATATATACCATAAATAAGGTCCTGCCTGCTCAAATATTCTAAAGTATATCTTCAGAAGGAAAAAAAAAATACATATATGACCCTCTAGAATATAAGACTGATGTTTATAAAGCCCCATATTTTATAAATTCTTTTTAAACATTTATAGGTCACAAGTACCACATAATTTGAAGTGATCACCTTCAGTGAATAGTAAACAGGGAATCACAACCTTGTGGCTTCCCATGACCTCTCAATTCAGCAACATAACGGAGTAAAATGCCCGTTTCATTTCTGAGCTCACCAACACTGGTAGTGCCGTGCTTGCCTTGTGATCTGGTTTGCCTGTATTCAAGTCCACCTGCTGACTTGAACACTTTGCACCTGGGCTGTTATACCTACTAGATGCCTCTAAATAAGCTGGATCCCTGATTTGGGCTCTGTGGTAGATTGTTTTCAAAGTGGCCTCAAGAATTCTTCCCAATCTCCCCCCCTCAATGTAACATGACCTCTTATCCCATTAAGAAGTGGAGACTATTTTCCTACCCCCTTGAATCTGGGTTGGCCTTGTGAGTTGCTTTGACTAACAGAATGTAGCTGAAGTGATGTTGTTAAACAACTTTCAAGTTTAGGCCTTTGATGGTATTGGAGCTGCCTCACCATGAAGAAGCCTATCACAAAAAATCACAAGGAGAGAGTATCCCAGTTGTCCCAAGTAAGCCCAGCTCCCAGCAGACCCCACTGGCTAAATATAGCAACATAAGTGAGTCCAGGCAAAGCAGTTGAAGTCCTATTCAGCAAACACCAGAATCATGAGAAATAATAAATTAAAACACAAAGCTTTGAGTTTGTTTTTGGTTGTTTTACATGGCAATAGTTAACTAAAGTGAAAATTGGTGCCTAGAAGATGGGTAATAACAAAAACTGAAAATGTGGCATTAGCTTTGGGACCTGGGTGGTGGGCAGGCTATCAGCAGAGGCCGACGGGGCAGTGAGGAGGTTGCTACTAGAAGCTGGAGAAAGGGCTGTTAGGTAGTGACAGCACAAGCTGGCAAATATGTGCTAACCTGAAAACTAGAAAACATACTTAATAAATGTGGATCTGGCTAAGGAGATTTCCAGACAGAATGCTGAAAGAGTCAACTGAGTTTTGTTATTGCTGTTTTTTCAAAAAATTTTTATTTTGATACAATTGCATATAAGAAATAATACAGACATCCCTTATGCCCTTTACCTAGTTTTTGCCAATGGCAACACCTTGCAACTATATTACAATATCACAACCAGGACATTGACAGTGATAGTCAAGAAAGAGATTATTTCCATAACCTTAAGTACCCCTCATGATGCCCTTTAATTGGAGTGCCCACTTCCACTCCCTCTTTAATCAGCAGCAACCACTAATCTGTTCTCAAACTCTGTAATTTTGTCATTTAAAGATTATACAAATGAGAACATGCAATATATAACACCTTTGGGAACTGGCTCTTTTCACTCAGCATAATTCAAAGACTTCTGAAGGATACTGGGTGAATCAGTAGTTCATTCCTTTTTATTGTTGAGTACTATTCCATGGTATTGCCATACCATTTGTTTAATCATTTGTCCACTAAAAGACACCTGGGCTATTTTCAGTCTTTGGCTATTATAGTGTTATTTTTTGTAATACACAAAAAAGTGGAAACAACCCAAACATCTATGAACCGACAAATGCATAAATACAATGTGGTATATCCATAAAATGGAATATTATATGGCAACAAAAATAAAGTACTGATACATGCTACAACAGGGATGAACCCTGAAACATTATGATAAGTGAAAGAAGCCAGTCACCAAGGACCACATATTGTATGATTCCATTTATATGAAGTGACCAGAACAGGTTTCAGAAAAGAGATTAGCGGTTGCCTAGGGCTGGGGAAAAATGAGGAGTGGCTGTTAATAAGGTTCCTTTTCAGAGTGATGAAAATGTTCTAAAATGATTGTGGTAATAGTTGTACAACTATAAATATTTTAAAAACCATCAAATTGTATACTTTATATGAGAAAATTGTATGGTATGAGAATTATTAATATATCTCCATAAAGCTGTTATTTTAAAAAATCCAATCTGAGAAACAAACCACTGACCACCTTGCAAGCTTGGGGATGAGGACTGTCTTTGTAGGCCCCACAATGGCAGAGTGCTCCATAAATGGGAGTTGAATTAAATTATTCTACTACATCACAACGCCTTCCAAATCAATCTGGTTTGTATTATTTCTAGGCTGGGAATGGTAAAAACAATCCTTTGAAAAGTTATTACTTATAAAAAAATATTTCCAAACTTAAAATTCTTGGCAGTTGTAACAGCTTTTTCTCTAGAATAAGCAAAGAGATGGTTGTACTTTTCAAGTACCAGACCTATTGTTCTACACTTAAAACGATAATCAAAGATAGACTTCAAAGCAGAATATTTGGTTAAAAAAACCAAACCAAATCAAAACAAAAATGCTAGTTTAGTTTTTCTTGATGAACGTTACTAAAAAACTGTGAAGGTATTTAAAGTTCTAGAAAACAACTTAGACCCTTCACAAACTATAACAAGCTACCATCCCAACCAGTGACATTTTACTTATTTTAAGTTTTAAAAGAACTTTTAACTGCTAGCCAAAATTTTATATACAACTGACATGGAAACTGACAGATCTGACAAACAGGAGTAGACATCAAGTTTAATAAAACAAAAGAGAAAAAAAATCAAAGAAACCTGGCATTGAGTAGTAATAAAAATGGTACTTTCTAAGTGCCCAAATGGAGGAAGATTTAATTATCCCCCAAAGTACTAGGATCTTATTGCTATAATGGCTATTGATTTTATGTGAGCTTCTCTTGGACTATTTCAGACTAGATTCAAGGATCATATTTTACAGATAAGAGGAAACTATACTCCTCTAAAGCTACAATGCTCAAGTATGTTATATTTTTATAAAATCATAATTATGACATTAGCATTACCATGTCATTCACAGATTGCCCTGTAGTCAAAATTTACTCCTTCAATGAAATATAAGAAAGAGGCTGGGCTCAGTGGCTCATGCCTGTAATCCTATCACTCTGGGAGGTCAAGGTGGGAGGATCACTTGAGGTCAGGAGTTCGAGAACAGCCTGAGCAAGAGTGAGACTTCATCTC
This sequence comes from Cheirogaleus medius, assembly GCA_008086735.1. Lineage (NCBI taxonomy): Eukaryota > Metazoa > Chordata > Mammalia > Primates > Cheirogaleidae > Cheirogaleus > Cheirogaleus medius. Next base: position 9,841,281 of record VBSM01003143.1, read on the forward strand.
TACTAAAAAATAGAAAAAAAATTAGCCAGGCAACTAAAAATAGAAAAAATTAGCTGGGCATGGTGGCATGCATCTATAGTCCCAGCTACTCAGGAGGCTGAGGCAGGAGGATCACTTGAGCCCAGGAGTTTGAGGTTGCTGTGAGTTAGGCTCACACCATGGCACTCTAGCCCAGGCAACAGAGTAAGACTCTGTCTCCAAAAAAAAAAAGAAATATAAGAAGGAAAACAGGCTCAACATACCACATTTACATATGCATTTTGTAAATACTACTGACTGAGAGGAAGAGGCTTAGGAAGGGCTAAAATTCCAATGCTTGTAAACAGACTTAATGGTCTACCTAGCATACACAGAAAAGTAGATGGACAGGTGAGGTAGTCATATAATAGTGGTTTTGCTTGACCTAAATACCAAGGGAATATGTTTTCTTTAAGCAAATAAGTTATTAAAGATTAAAAAATACACTAACATTTTACCAATACAGTAGTCTCCCCATCCACAGTTTCAGTTACCTATGGTCAACCATGGTCTAAAAACAGGCGAGTATATTACAATAAAATATTTTGAGAGAGATGGAGAGACCTCATTTACATAACTTATTGCAGTATGTTATAATTGTTTTATTAGTTATTGTTATTAATTTTTACTCTGCCTAATTTATAAATTAAACTTTATCAAAGGTATATATGTGGCCAGGTGCGGTGACTCACACCTGTAATCCTAGCACTCTGGGAGGCCGAGGCAGGAAGATTGCTTAAGCTCAGGAGTTTGAGACCAGCCTGAGCAACAGCGAGACCCCATCTCTACCATAAATAGAAAGAAATTAGCCAAACAACTAAAAATAGAAAAAATTAGCCGGGCATGGTGGCACATGCCTGTAGTCTCAGCTACTTGGGAGGCTAAGGCAGGAGGATCGCTTGAGCCCAGGAGTTTCAGGTTGCTGTGAGGTGGGCTGATGCCATGACACTTTAGCCCAGGCAAGAGAGTGAGACTCTGTCTCAAAAAAAAAAAGGTATATATGTATAGGAAAAAACATAACATATATAAGATTCATTTCTACATGTGGTTTCAGATACCCACCTGGGGTCTTAGAATGTATCCTGCTCAGATAAGGGAGGACTGTTATATGGCAAGGATCTGCCTTTTCACTTAAACTCTTAAAAGCCTTCAAAGTAAAAATTAAGAAACTCTACTCCAAATCTCTTTTGTTTTCTAGATTAGATAACTAATGAAAGAGATCTTAATAGCATAAGGGGTGATCCAAATTATCCTAATCCAGAACTCTTTCTACTACACCATATTGCTTTCTCATAATCCTTTCAACTTATTTACTTGGTCTTCTTTTCCATTAGTACTTAGTGAAACATATAAATAAGATACATAAGGACAAGGAATATCAGGAGATGGGCAGACCAATAAGCTTAATGAGGTGGGCAAAGATAAATGGCATCATAAATCATGGAGCATTCCACAGTTTTGAGTTCCAAACAAAAAGGGACTACATGCAAGGTAAGGGCCCTTAAACTGGCTCAAGTCTATCTGAAAAAAAGATCACATTTGCAATGATCAGTATCTTGAAACTGTAATTGTTAACTTGACTGCTATATCTTAATTAGAAGTTGTCGCTTTGATTGTGCCTTGGGTAATAATTTCTAAACTACAAATCAGCATTTTTTAAAGCAATCACAACATTCCAGGTATTGTGCTCGATATAGATTATCTTATTTTCTACTCTTCACAATTCTATGAAGAAGTGGCCAGTATCCCAACTTTATAGATAGGGAAAATTAGGTTTAATAATTTGGTCAGATTACCAAACGTTCTTCACCAATTGAGAAATTATTCATGGTTATGTGTCTTAACAAGTGTGGAAGAGTTAGCCAAAAAAAGATGGAAAAAGATGGAATGGCTCAAAGAATTGTCACTTCTTAGAGATATATCCAGCTATTACACCCGTCTGGAAATATATAATCACAATATTCAGCACCAAAGTATTAATAGAAATGGTAAATATTCTCAAAGTAGCAATAAAATTTGTACAAAGTCTTCACATGGCTATCAAACTGGTATAAATGTGGAAACTTCACTTCTATCTATTGTCAGAATCTTAAGATTGATCCAAATCATTCTTAAATTTCTGAACCCCTTTTTTTTGTTCTGTTGAGTATATATTTAAAATAAAACTAAATTCTAAACTTCAATGTGAAGTCTAGGAAACAATGAATCTACAATTGTTTAGTAAAAGATATTGTTTGAGCCTTAGTTAAAAATTCAACTTAAAGAGGACTATCCCCCCCAATAAAATAACAAAATAAAAGAGTAACAGTACAACAACCCATCATGCTACTAATTGTCCTATGCTTAATGGAAGTTGACAGCCAACTAATTGTTCATTTAAAAAAAGATAAAAGAAAAGAAAATTGTCAGAGCTATGAAAGTGTCTCAGTTTCAAATTTTGTTTTATAAATAAAAACAATGTTAATTAAGATAAATTTACTTTCCCAAACATGAAGAGTCTCCACCCTGTCATTATAAAACTGGAACAAAGTAGTTAGATGTAATCATAATATACATTACTCAAACTATATATAAGTGCAGAGCAATAAGTACAAAAATGTCAAGTAGGTGCCTGCTAAGTCCATACAGTCACTCAGTAGGGTGATCCAAAGATTAAAGGCATTCACAATTGGATAATGCTGAGGATTAATCTAACCTTTTTCTCCCTAAAGTACCAATACTTGATGTAGGATATTTTATTGATCTACATTACCTGTTACAAAGAACAGTGAGCCAAACAGACTTCTGTACTTAAAGAACAGGAAGAAGAGGGGGAAGATGAGATGAGAAGAGAGGGAGTTACTTGCTTAGACATAGGTAGGAGTGGAAATAACAATTAACTTGTAACCGGAAAA
>VBSM01003143.1:9844202-9876893 GCA_008086735.1 Cheirogaleus medius
ACTTCATTATAATTAGGTCAAATTTACCAATTTTAACGGCCACACAGAGAGCAGAGCTACAAACCTGAAAACATGTACAGAAAATTCAGAGGAAGTATACCTTCTTGAGGTCCAAACATAATCATTATCTAGCACTAAGCTGGAATTGTTCCCAACATAAATGATTTGGAAAAGTAAGTATGAAATTATATATCTCATATATAAACATATAAATTATATATACACACACATACATATATATTCCTATGAAACAATGAATAAGACAATCAACCACAGAGAGGCAATCCCTCAAGTATCTTGCAGAATCCAAAAACACATGGCCTTGGTGCCTTTACTCTCCTACAAAATATGAACCTTCTCTATATATATGTATTCCCTCCGTCATCATTTGTCTTCAACATGGAGCTTTTAGAAATGATTGAGGGGAGAAAAAAAAACACAAAAAGAGGGGTTTTCTCCCCCACCGTAAGAGAAAGTTGACAGAGGACTAGTGGATGATTTGAATATGCCTCTCAGATATTTAGTCTCTGTTATTGAGTTCCCCAGTATCAGCGAAATTTTTAAAATTGAGATCCAGGATCCAGAACTTGACAGCTCATGATTAACGAGAGGCTTTAAAAAAAGGAATCACTAGAGATTACAATTTTTAAAGAAAGATTCATTGCTCTCAATTTCTGGAAATATTTTAAATCTTTGGCTCTTTACTATTTGATAGTCTTTCTGGGAAAAAAAATTATTTTTTTTGAAGAAATATCAACACTCACATACTTCATGAATTACAGTCTATTTAATTATTTGTGCAGCATTGAGTTGGAAAAATTTAAAGCCCTTGCTTTCGACATTTTCTCGAGAGTCATGTTTGAAGTCAAATTCACTCTATCTATTACTGCATACTTACTCTACAAACCTCAGTGAACTTTTTCCAAAGTGAATATCGAATACAAATAATAAAGAAAACTTAACTTTCTCAAATTCCAATCTTACATCTATTTCTCAAGCTAAAATTAGATTTTTAACTAAGAAATTCTAGTTCCTCAATCTGAAGAAATGCAAACAATCCTACAAAGTTTATTAAAAGTGAATTTTGTTTGCAAAATAAAATACTCACCAAAACGGCTAGTCTAGAAAATTGGTTTGTTATCATGGACTATATTTCTATGTTTCATTTCTAACGTGGTCATTGTAACCAGCGGGGTAGAGGAAGACTGGAAGGGCACAAAAAATATGGGACAAAGTTCCTTAAATTTAAAAGCTGGAGAAAAATATACCAAAAAAAAAAAAAAAATTTAAAGAACACCATATGAGTAAATCCCAAGAGTTCATTTTGATCTACTATTTCAGATATTCCATCTAAAGATTTTTGGCTTTCATGGCTTATAAACTCATAACTTATAAAAACACAGTTGCAAAAGTGAATCTAAAAGCCGTAAGTAACTCAATACACCGTTACTGCAAAGAAATCTGATTTGAAGGAGGAGTGCCAACCTTCAGATTTTGGCTGGTAAACAGGATTTCAAGATCATCACAATCTTACCAGTTTTCTTTAGGGAAAGCCTAATATTGAGCCATGAAAATGTAACTTATTAAGCACAGATAACTGTACTTGAAAATTACTTTCAAAAATACTTTTTGGTCATAACCTGCCACTTTAGAAATCTAATAATGGTTTTAAGTGGAAGTCTACAAAAAGAGATATTTACCAACCTCAGAAATCTGTTTCATAAAAACGGATTTTTTTTTCAAAAACTGGCTTTTTCGAATGAATTATCTTTTAGATTTAAAGCTTGATATTACATACTGTACTGGGTTGAATAGTGTCTCTCCACAAAAATTCATGCCCCTAGAACCTCAAAATGTGACCTTATTTGAAAATAGGGTATTTGCAGATCAAATTACAATGAGGTCATATTGGATTAGGGTGCCCTAAAAATCCAAAGACTGGTGTCTTTAGAAGAGGAAGGTGAGAGAGATTTGGACACAGAGAAGACACACAGGAGAAAAAGGCCACGTGATGACGGAGGCAGAGCTTGAACTGATGTAGCTGCAAGCCCAAGAACACCAAGGACTGCTGGCAACTAGGGGAAGCTGAGAGACAGGCATGGAACAGATTTTTCCTCAGGGCCCCCACAAAGAACCAACCCTGTCACACATTGATTTTGCACTTCTGGCCTTCAGAATTTCAGTTGTTTTGAGCCATCCAGTTTGTGGTACTTTGTTACAACAATCCTAGGAAACTAACACACATACTGTTCCGATGGACTTTCCATCCCAGCAATATCTATTTTAGGAAGCATTTTTCCATCATAACAGTGTGGACAGATAGCATACCTTTGCAGAATCAAAATCAGTTCTTTAGAAATAACAGAAATCATCAAAATAGTAACCTGAACAAGACATTTGATGTACATAAGGGCAATGCAACACTCGTGCTTTCCACAACAACGTGACCTTTGCTGACGATGATGTTAGACTGAGAATCAATGTTTCCAAGGAAATCTGAAGAAAATATGAATGTTGTCACATCAGATTCTGAACAAAAATTTCTTTGTGAAACTCTATGAAGATTCACAATGAATGTTAACCACAATTTAAAGTTACAGTGGACTCTACTGCTTCTATCACAGCTGAAACATTATTAAGCAGTTATAAAATCATAAAATATTATAGTCTGATAGAATGTCTTTTACACTTAAGCAGAGGATTTTAAAAGCCACTTGCTCAGGTTAGCAGGTTTCTTGCCATGTGTACATACATGCTGCATTTCTGCCCTTCTCCCCACATTAGGGGCCACTAAAGCCACACCCTGTAGGTTCAGGACAGACTCTGGGACCCTTGGATTATGAGAAACTAAGAAAGTAGCCTAGCAGCTCAGCATCAAGTCAGTCTTGCTGCTGCCTCCACTCTGATGTTTGACTTTCACTTCAGTCTGCTTCTTATAATTAAACTATTAATCTGTGAGCCTCTCCACTCACTCTGAAGCAGCCTAAATGCTCTTCTTATTTCTCTATGGGGTAACTCCAAATACTTTTACAATTTAAGATCGATATCTCAGGTCTCAGTCTTAGCTGCTTTTATCACTTGCCACCTTTCCCTGAGGTCACCTGACAGCTCACATCTTTGCTATGGTAGTGGATCTCTGATGTCATGCAGACCTCCCCTGGTATTGATTCTCCGTCTGAATTTCTACCAATTACCACCCTTTGCCAAAAATACCCTGTCCCTATACTTTGCCTATATGTATCGAGGTTTGACACCTAACTGCTGAACCTCCTGCTGACTGTTCACACACCTGGGCTTGTTCCTATTGCCTGTTGCTGGGAATCAGCTCTCAAGGGTTTACCTAAATTCCAGATCCTTGTCAGGCTTATTTAGCCACTCCAACTCCATTACAGACACCACTCTTCTTAGTGTTTTTGCTTATGTGTTTTTTCATTAAACTACATTAGAATAAATAGGTTTTTATGTGGAGAGAGGGGAAATGATCAGTAAAGTATTCAATATTTCTTGAGCAACTACTACTGTCTAACATTGTTTTAAGAACATAGCAAGTTTTAACTCATTTAACTCTCATAATAACCTTATGAGAAGTAGGTGCTTTATCATCTCCATTTTACGGACAATGAAACACAGAGAAGTTACTCGTCCAAGGTCACCCAAGGACTGTGTGTGGAGCTGATATAAATTCAAGAAGACTGGCTCCAGAACCTGTGTTCTTAGCCACTATGCTATATTGCATCTATTCTCCCGCTCCCTCAACTATGCTTTCAAATTTTGAGTCATTTCAAACTTAAACCTGCTAAGATCCTTTGGCATATCTTTCCAATTCTTCCCCAGCCTCAAATCTAAGTTCCTACCTTTAATGTGAACTCTTTTGCAAAATACATATTTTCATAGATTAAATTTTCTTAAGATGAAGTTTATCTGAACATAAAAGCATTAAACCTAGGGTCTGGCACATACGAATCTGGTTATTAAATCAGTAATAAATAAGTAAAATCCTCTGGTCATTCACCAGATTCAATCTTTCACATAGTGTAATCTAAACTACAATTATAATGACAAGCTTTAGAAAGTGGGAGGGCCCTTCCGAATCCACCATCTAGATTATATATGCCCCATTGTTTCATCTAGAATTGTGGTGGATGTTAATTACTATCCAAGCTTATTGATTCATTTAAAGAGATCTAGCCTCTGCACTGATAAAGAAAAATCAATTCAGCCTTGAAAAGTAAGAGCCTAGTTGATATTAGTAAGAATTTTGAAAATGTATGCAAACATTGATATTTTCATACCTAATTAATTCATATTAAAAAGAGAGGGGATTAAGATTCTTTTCTGACATAGAGAGCGAGGAGACTAGAAATAATGAGAAGAGACAACAACCCAAATCTCCAATTCACAGCTGGAAACTGAACTCTTCATAAAAAGTAAGAAAATCTAAAAGAAAACCTAAGAAGTCTAATGTCAAATTCAGGAAAGAAGAGACAGCATTAAACTAATTCAACATTAAATTTATGGAGGAAAGTTTATCAAAAACAGAAATGCAGATATTAAAAGGATGAAGAATATAACTTGTATACCTTTGTAAAAATAACAGAGAAACAAAACACTTATGAATCCAAACAACAACTCTTCCAAGAAATACTGTTTTCCCTAATACTACCTAATTAGAACAAAAGGGAGAATAGCATCCTTAGAACTTAAAGACGTTAGAGGTTAAAAGGATATAAGATATTATTAAATCTTGTTCTACTCCTTCACTTCTCCATATGAAGAAACAGGTCCCAAAAGAGAAAGTAACTTGCCCAAATCCTTCAATTTACTCAATACCTTTTGCATTATCTAGATTAGAATATGACACATAGACTGTGGACCATATGATCTGTCAACATAAGAACGATCTAAAATATGAACTACATTAAAAAAACTCATTTAACAAAGGTTTTGGTAAGAATCTCATGTCAGAAGCTACTGTACATTAAATGTTAACATTTATTTTTAAAAAGTCACTTAATACCTCATATTCCAAATTTCTTAATTTTTAAAAGGTTTGTAGGTATGTGTACAGGGTTAACAACATAAAAATAAATTTGGGGGGGGAGTTATTTTCCTAAGAATTTAAAGTGATTTATACCATTTTTTAAAGTAATGAGAATGCTTTTCTTTCAAGCTTTCATGGTAATTCACTAGAAAGAGTAAACTTTATGACTCAGCTTTTTGCGCCCACTCACACATGCCTGAAGGTCCGCTTAAATTGCTTGTTATATTTTACATTCAGGCTTGAAGTAGGATTCTTGTTTTCCTGAGGTTCACAAAGACTAGACTCACAGCTTAGTTCTATAGTGCCTGTTTAGCTGGACTTAAAGCCTACATCAAGTACTTTATTGTCAAATAAAAAGCTATCCTCTTGGAGCTTAGTAACTAAAGTAGCTCTCCAGAGTTTGGTAAATACTTTGTGTCTACTTTTGATCTCTATTGTAAAGGAAAGGTTCCATAGAGTTGTAAAGTGCTGAAAAGTGTTATTTAAAACATTTGAAAGGTAGTATCAGTACTACAACCCTTCGGGGCCTTAGTTGCAAGAAACACAAAGCCACCTACTATAATTTTCCAAAACCAGCATATCCTTAGTTCTTCCCCTAAGTGGGGAAAAAAAAGTATCCTGGAGTCCCATCTTCAAAAAATACTTAGGAATCTTATGCTGAAATAAAAATTAAAAAAAATACTTAGGAATCAGCCTGGGGACTTCTAAAATTCAGGCTCTTAAAAAAGGGTAGAAAAGGCTTCAAAAGTCTATCCCTCCTAGATTTAGATGGAAATGACTCTTCCTAACAAAATCTATGCCCCCAATTGCTGCTTTGCTCATATTTCTTACACACTGGGATTGTTTTCCCCTCATCTCCATCCATCCAAATATTGGTCCATACTTTAAGGTTTTTATTTAAAGGCCAACTCCTTCCATGATGACTTCCCCAATTGTCTCCATCAGAATTAGCACTCGCCCCCTTTAGTGCTTCCAAAGTACTTTATCATAGTCTGTGTTGCCTTTAAGTTATTTGAGTATGTCTGCTCTCAGTAACTGGGTCAACATCTTTTTCCTTTCTTCACTGTCCATCCACTTAGTTACTCAGTAAGGGTTTATTAACTCAGTGAGGTGACTGGGGCTATTGACTCATAATACCCCATTCTCTATTTCTCTTAGAATAAACCAGGGCACAGAATCTAGTGCAAACTTTGAAAACTGGACTATTTGTCCTTTGATAAGACTGGCCAGGTACCTGAGATAGTTGAGGTAATGAATATTGTGACCTGCATATGAAATGTCTTAAGCTAACTGAAAAATAATCACAAAAAAGGATGAAGGTATAAAAAGAGCAATTTTAAAAAATCTATACTACCATGTTTTATTTTGAGACCAGGTAAAAATAATGCTACAAAAATGTCATATTCAAACAAACAATAAAAAACTCTACTGATCCAGTCAATCAGCAAACATTAGTTCAGGTGTTAGGCAAAGGTATAATGAAATATAAGGCACAGGTCTGGTTCCTCCCCTTAAGGACTCTCCAGTTTAATCATGGAGTGAACTAAAACATGTGCTCATGGAAAGAGGACTGACAGTAAAAACCAATTTATGACAACTGCCACATGAAAGATATGAGATCTCCAATAGTTGTTGAGGACTGCTTATAAAGAGAATTTTGGATTAATATAGTAAAGGAAGATTTTGATGATAAGGTAACAGCTGAATTTCTCCACCTGAGGAAGTTTGACTAGATCAACTCTAGGCTCCCTTCTAGCTCTGAAATTTTGTTGTGTTTTTGCCACATAATTATAGTAGTAGCTTGATATTAACTGACCACCCATTCAATGGAGTTTTTCTCCTAGTCCTCCTATGACAATAACAGAACTTTTAAAAAGTTGCCAACCTGCAAATAAGTAATATCACCAAATATATTTTAAATATAAAAAGCCAAGACTGAATATTACATCTTATAAGAGGGTTTGGTATTTCATAGAACTTGAGTTTGAGGGTTTTTTTCTTTTTTGTATCAGTTTCATGGTGCGGCTTCCAAAACTCAAAACAGGCTTATTTATTTATTTTTTGAGACAGTCTTGCTCACTTGCCCAGGCTAGAGTGCAGTGGCAACATCATAGCTCACTGCAACCTCAAACTCCTGGGCTCAAGCAATCCTTCTGCCTCAGCCTTCCAAGTAGCTGGGATTATAGGTGTACACTATCAAGCCCGGTTAATTTTTCTAATTTTTGTAGTGGTGGGGTCTCACTATTTTGCCTATGTTGCCCAAGCTGGTCTTGAACTCCTGGCCTCAAGTGATCCTCTGGCTTTGGCCTCCCCAAATGCTAGGATTATAAGCATTAGCCACATTTGGCCATTAGCCTGGCCAAAACAGGCTTTTAAATGAATATTTTTCATACCCAAATGATACATTTGAAATCATTTAATTTATTCTTGTCTCTATGGACAGGGAGTAGAATAAGCTTGTAAAAGTTCATCATCACTATTAAAGAACTTTTTTCTTCTCTGTTCTTTTTAACTATCATGACTTTATAGTTACTGACAGTCAAATGCATTCTGAAGACCCAAAGGTTTTTTCTTTTTTAGAGTAATATTCAAAACAAAGCAAATATTGGCTTAGTCATGACACTTGTTGTTCTAAAACGTTAATAGCCTATTGTTCACTGTGGTTGTCTCAACAAGATAATACATTGAAAAACAGCATTTCCTGATAGGAAGTGAATTCCCACTGTGTGTCACAGGACCCTAGCCAAATGCTGGGCTGCAAAGGAGAAACAGCAGTCCCTTTTGGGATTGCATAACAGACAAGAGTAATGATGAGACCTCCCCCCTTGTTTAAAAAGTCTTTCTGCTTCAGCTCAAACTACAATCTATTTGTCTGATTTTGCTACAGTAGAACTGTTTTCCTAAAATGGCTTCAAATGTTTTAAACAGTTTGTTCAACATCCTGTATACAGCAGCATCCTGTATATATCTAACTATAGAGAATTTCCTTAGTTGTAAATGCCACAATAGATGGGGTAATTTGACAAAAAAGCTATCAGGATGTGTCATCAAGACAGTGTAACCATTTTCAAGCTCAGTTTCATACAAGCAATTTTTTAAAAGTCATGATATATGAAGTACAATAATTGGAACAAGTTTTCATATCTCAGATACAATTTAGTAGGCAAAATGGAGGCTCGATTAGTCCAAGCACTACAACACTGTTTATTTCATTTAGAGTTTGATTAGTGAAAAACTGATGTCACTGGCAGACCCACATACAGAAGAAAGTGTGCCTCCACAGTAATTGACACTGCTTCTAACGAGACATTAAGACCCCATTTTTAAACACTGAAAATAAACTTTGTTTTCATCTATTTTTACAGACTCAAATTTAAAGAACTTTCTTTGCCAAGTTCCACTCACCACGTTAGAAAACTCCAACAATAGAAAAAACAGCAATCGTCATTTTAGTAGATTCCAGAGAGACTGTCTCAGTCACCTAGGTACTTCTACCATTTAATACAATGCTTGGCTCCTAGAAGGTCTTCAATACATTTTGCTAAACAGAACCATATGTCAAACAATTTATATGAAAATTAACATGGAATACCAGTAATATAATTATCTAGCATTACTTGGATAATAAATAATATCTCGGATTATAGAAAAGTATACTTATTTAAGGTATATCAAGCTTTCTGCCAAGAAACTAGGGTAACTAGCACACAAACACACACAAACTCCCCTACCTCCAGGCCAAGAAAATGTCTTTTTATCTTCCAGTTGTAATAATCAAATCAAATGATGAAGTTCTTACACCATTTTGCTTTTAGAACAGCTGTCATTTGACTGAATGAGACTAAAATTGTGAAACAGGTAATGCTAAACACCCTATGTGTGATGCAGCAAAGACTCCTGCTTCTGTTACTTTATAACTTTGCTGTGTAACTTTATAACTTTGCTGGTAGGATAATAGTGTACAGTTCACCTCTAAGGCTGCCTTCCTCAGCACCAAATCAGCAAACCTCAGTTATATCAAGTAAATTCAATTTCAGCATTCAACAAAACAAGGAGATGGATTAGCAGGCTAGAATGCGAAAACAATTTAAACAAGAAAGCTGAAGCCAAGTTTCAAAGCCCTAGGATTACCTCTGAATGGTTGGAATCATTGAAAATTATAAGGATTCATTTTAAAAACAAACATCACCTCACAATCTTCTTCCTTGAGTATTCAAACTTGATAAGAAGGATTTGCTTTTACTTCTGGAATGGGTTTTATACTTTTGAAATTGATTTTTTCAGAAAATAATAGTTTATGTAAAATATAGTAGAAAAGTTGACTTTTCTTTTTTACATTTATAAACTTTCAAATAGCTTAGGCCATATGGCAGGTCAAATAAATTACAGACCACACAATATATACAAAAGATGTTCTTAATTTAAATAACAGAAACTTCATATAATTCAGGTTATGTAGCTTACATTAATATTCCAACAAAAATACTATATAAATATTAAAGTTGGAAGGGACATTAAAACTCATCTATTTCACCCTCTCATTTTATAGAGTAAAAACTGAGGATCAAAGTTAGGTGACCTGCCCACAATCCCATACCCAGATTACCTGAGTTTGAACCCAGTGTTCTTTTACTACTCTGCTGAGAAGAGTAGTGGCTCACTTCCAAGGCAGTTCTTACCCACTCATGAATGAATGGTTTCTCCGTTTCCACATACCACTATCATTCCTTCCCTACAGCACCCAAGTTCTGGGTTCTGTATGCAAATGGAGGTAGAAGAAAAGACTGACAGTGTAAGTACATCTGATGGAAGGGAGATGGGAACAAATTTAAAGATAACTCAGATATCCTCACAAGAGAAATAATCAAATTATAGTACATCCATACATACAAATGAAGTACTATACAGCCACTAAAAAGAATGAGGTAGATACATAATGGTATATGTAGTATAATTTTATATGGATTAAAAAAGATGTCCAGGTATATATACATACACACAGACACAGACACACACACACACACACACACACACTTATATTCCTAGACAAACTCTCCTCTGGAGAGGAGGGATTGGGGTGGGAAAGATAGTTTGTCATAGGCCCTTTTGAATTGTTTCATCTTTTTTTATCACATGCATTTTTTAGATGATAAAATTAATACATTTAAAAAGTACATTAAAGCAAAGAAAAGCACTTCTCTCAAGCCCTGGGAGACAACTCTCTGGTGACAAAGATAAAGAAGGGGTTCATTTGTACCCCCATAAATATGCTGAAAAAAATAAATAAAATAAAAAGAAGGGGTTCATCAATAGTAATCTGACACTGTACATTTAATCTACATGACACATTATATGTAATTCTTTAGAAAAGACTTCCCAACCCTTTTCATTTCATGATATGCAAATTAGTTTTCACTAATAGGGTATGCATAAATAAGAAAATTTGCATAGCATATTGGAGTAAACAGGAAGGGCATGGTGGACAGATGTAGAGGGCTTAGGAAAGTTTATTCACTCCCTTTTCTTTATATTATGTAATTATTACAAGAAGAGATAAGATGGAGTATTAACTATTGATTTTCTATAAAAGTCCCAATTAAAAATCTTATCTCAATATTTATAGCAAACTCATTGGCAAGCTTTGCTCTGGCACAACTGTAAAGTCTAACTGCACTTTCCTATTGTTCAAAGGTGCTACCAGATACCACCTAGCTCAGTGGACTGAAACCAACATTTTGTGAAATTAAACAGAATATAGCAGTGTTTTCTATGTTTTAAGAGAAATTTATTTCAGAGATCTAAGTAGTATGTGCACATATATTATATGTGTGTCATGATTAGGTCATGATGCAAAATATACTGGAAAAAATTCTGAATGCCACTTACCCCAGGCTACACAACTAATAATTGTACATCATGTAGGCAGTCCTTAAGGAAAGGTCTACACAACACTTGTGGCCTAGTTTCAACTTGAAAATGCATTTTCTTGGTAAGGAGATGATTTCCACAGCTAGTTCTACTGCTCAGATATTAAAAAGCAAATTTCCAAAATTCTTGACCTACACAATTTATTTAAAGTAAATAAATTGTGTAGTTTAGTTTTCATGTCATTTATCAATAAGGATGATTCTGGGTTAACATCTAACTATTTTTTTTCTCAATTCTAATACATTCCTGTTAGCATTTCTGGAAAAGGCATATATCTTTACAAAGAAAATCAGGGTACTATAAACTGGAAAAGATCTTGGAGAACTAACCCAAATTCCTAATTTTATAGGTGAAAAAACTAATGTTCAAAAAAGTAAAACAGTCTCTTGATCCCCAGGCTAGTGCTCTTTTCTATGATACCATGCTTGTACTTTATTCTTACATCCTTGTGAAGTTAGAAGATAACTAAATACAATTACTACCAAGTTACAAAGCGGAAGCTGAAGCAAAGAGATGCTAGGAAGTCTAAGTTCAAAAGGGTAGACACAATGCCACCCCTGCAAGCTTTACAGAAATTTGCCACTTTCAACATTCAGCTTTGGCTTCAACTGAAGCAGGCTGTTCAACTTGCTTGCACTGAATGGATGTGTACCCTAAAAGAGCACGAATGGATGTGTATACCTCAAAAGAGTACACAATGAACACATACCAGAGGAAGACAACAATCAATATAGGCATCACAAAGCGCAGCTTTCCTTCTGCATGACCATTTCAGTCAGTGCATAATTCAATCAGGCATTTGAAACTCAGCTACAAATAGAACCCCAATATGTGAGGGGGAAAAAAGGTCACACCCAATTTTGCAAAGAAAAAAACTGCTGAACATGGGACTGCACTTTGCAACAATAATTCTCCTATAGTTCAACTTACCATTCACGTCACAAACTCTAGAAAGAACATTGAGGCACAGAACTGACAAGGCATGGAACAGAACTTTGGGCTGCAGCCTGCTCCAACTCTTCTGACAAATACCCAACAGCAACAGGACAAAGCATCATTATGACAGAAATAAAAGGCTCTTTAGATGCTGCCTTTTTTTTTATTCAATGAACCCACTCTTACACACAAAGTTCATGCCACGATGTCTCGAGACACAGTATTGCCAGATTATGCTATCAATGGGTCCAATAAATTCAGTATAAAACACTACTTCAAACATTTTTATGTTAAATAATTAGCACATTTCAGAGACTACCACTATTTCCCTTAATTTAAACACTTAAAAACAGTTGCCATCTCCCAAACAGTTAAAAACAATAATAATTCAGTAAACTGTTTCAGAAAGGGGGAAAAAAATCAGACAAGTGAACTAAAAGAAAAAAATCTAGTTGAGTGATAAAGCCACAAGCTCCTCCCAAAGAAGATTATTGCATGTTACTAGCAGCTGGCCCCAAATTAACCATCTATCTTATCTACGCTTCCCCCTAAACTGTGAGCTATCAGTATTACAATAGACAATCCATTACTTACAAAAAAAAATGAAGCTGCTGTACATTTCTTAAGCTGATTTTTGTGTGGCACTTCTGATGCAATGCTGCCCTAAAAATGAACTTTGTTTTAAACAGCAAGATATCCACACTCAGTGTGGTTAGAGCAAGGGTGGAGCCCACTATGGGGAAATAACACACCCAAGACAGGCTTCAGTGAGAGCAAACTGCACGTTAATATTGCCACAACATTTTTCAGAGCTTCAGAGTCACAAATAATTGGTTAATCCTCCTCAAAAAAAAAAAAAAAGAGGAGAAAAGTTCATGTTTGTAGATTAGCTTTCCTACCTTGAAGTGAACTATACACTCATTTCATTTTCATGAAGAAAGTGAAGATAAAATGCAAGATAGATCACAGCAGCCAGCTCAACCCACAGAATGTCAGGTGGAAGTGGACCACTAGAAAGGGAAGTCCAACCAGGCCAACTTCTAAGTTTAGCAACAGCAGCTTTTACAAATCTCAAGGTGTCAGAAGCATTGTTCATTGTAAAACATTACTTTGGGCTATTCGAAGAGGACCTGAGCATGAACACAAATTACCTACTTTCTTTCCTCACCAATGCTCTAGCTCTCCTAACAACACAGAAACAATAAAAACATTTTATTAACATCTAGCAAGAGTTGCCTTCAAAAACAAGGGATGTCATTTATGGATTTGCTTTGGCAGGATTGAAATGTACACATAAAAGGGAAAATTATTAATATTTTGATGATAATCACTAACATGCATACTGCACTTTTAAAAATTTTGTAATCACCCACTTTTTTTGAATAATTTCATATGAACTTTAAAACATTTTTTAATAAGAGGAATATATAAATACAGTCTAAAAATCTTTAATCTAAAATAATTTATCAGTTATTGAAATTATCAAACATCTGATTCTTATTCAAAGTGATTTTAACAAAACTATTAATACTTTTTATATATGCATATTCAGAAATACAACCAATAGTTATTTTTAATTGAATTCCTATAATCATGAAGTAAAAATTAAGTTTCTCCAAGTAAAATATCAAAGCATGTAAAAAATAGGCTATAGAACTGTTTACATAGAATTTAAAACAAACAATGGAAAAGGCTTTGAGAAAAGAACAGGAAATTATTATTTTTAATGATGCATGTTGTCACATTACCCTAGCCAACTGCTACTCCCTCACACTGGAACAATAAATCAGTCTGGAGTATGGACATTTCAGTATTTTGAGAGATGGCCTAGAACACCCTCTCTCAGGATCCTAGGGAGGGAATGCTGATTGATCTGTCCTTTGTTGGATTGTAAGGTCACTCTTGCTGTGTGATAAACTAACCATTCCAAAAATACTCCTCTCATAGTGCAAGTGCCTGATTTAATTATTTTTCCAACCATATATGTGATTATGAATCAATCACCTGCTGCCACTCCCTGCTCTTCCCTCATCTCACCCCCAAAATGAACAACTCAAAGGTAACAGTTGGATATTATATTAGAAGAAGCCCATCTTGATACTTTTTGGATTCGCACTGCTGGAAATGTCTGTTTTCAAGTCAAACCTCACTTTCACAGCTGCAAAGGAAATGACAAGAGAAGAAAAACACAGCCAATATATATCAGCAATTAATTCCATCCACAACTGTCCAGCTGTTTGTGCATGGAAGAATCAGTCTGTTTCCTTTTGGGGCTTTCACCACTGAAAATGGATACTGCACATTCAGAGACACAAGCTGTTTGTAACATGTCAGGAATGTACGCAAGATCACACAGAGTTGAAGAGACAAAATGAAATCCAGATCTAGTTTTTTTGGGACTTGCCAGTATTATTTCATAGCTTAAAAAAAAAAAAAAAAACCAACCATAAAAATACCCTAATCACAGAGAACGCAAAATACATGGAAAAATATTCTCCCTTCTGAATATGACTCTTCCAATTGAGAGGAAAATCTGCCAGTGATATCAGATTTAGTATCAAGAATAGACACTCTGATTTATTGACATAGACAAGGTGTGACATTCCTAAGAATCCACATGCCCCCAGTATGTTAAACCCAGCCAATACTTTTTGGACTACACAGCTGCTTGCCCAATGTGTAGTTAGTCCCTTTAAAACATCCTTATAAACATGAAAGTTGTTGGGAACCAATGCTTTCACCATAGTCATGCAGAAAAGCAGGTTTTTCTTGGTTAGTCCAGACCTTATTTGGCACTCCGTTTCAGGGATTCATGTAAATTTACAGATCCAATCTTCTAGGGTAACTTTCAAGCAATCAAATTCCACACCCGCCCCCCCAGTTTTGTGGATTTTAAATAAAAATACTCTCTACTCAGTGCCAGAGGTTTAACAACCATAGTACAGGCTTGTGTGAAACTCAAGAAGTATGCTATTCCTGTCCCACCACTCCAATTTTATTTCAAATATTTGTTTCATTTAAATCTTGTGAAACGTCATTTTGTTATACTGCATTCTCAGTACATAAAATGACTTGTGATTAGTTACTCTTATGAAAGTTAGAGAAAAGAGAAAGATGGCATTTGTAGAACAAAATAATTCACAACATACTCTAGCTTTCTTTTCTTTTTAAACAGGAAACTAGGCATCCCCTATGATTGAATTCATTGTCCTAAGGGCCTTCCCCTTCCCCTCCTGCCCACCAATCAATGTCAGCTGCTCAGGAGTTCATGCACTCCTAATGCCTGCACATTCTCAAACACAACATAGATGGGACTCTCATTCTGGCCGCCACTAAGGTCTGGGGCTTAACCAATGAAGAGAAGATAAGCTGTCTATTCCAAATACAAGAGTCAGAGAAACATTCCATAAATTTCCAAATGAAGATGCTCTCAAGTGCTGGAACTCAAACCAGCACAATGAGAAGTTGTCTCCAACTAAAGTGCTATGAATACCGGAGGCACAAAGTTTGATTTGTTTTAAAACAAAAGCAAAAAAAAAAAACGAGGCACCTCAAATACATGGTAGATTAAAAATAAAGCACAAAATTTTAAAAAAAGGAGGCTTTTTCCTTTTGAACAGATATCATCTGGTCAAGGATATATCTGGGATGGGAGGTGGGGAGAAGAGAAGTTTAATCTCTGCCTGATGATGACACTAACTTCTAGAAATGTGCTATAACTATTAGTGACTTAAAACAGCCACAGAGATTACCTTTGGTTGGCAAGCTTCAGCTCTGGAGGACATTTATTCTAGCTTGAAATGTCTAAGGGAAGGAACTTCCCCACCTACAAGGTTGGCTAAGGAAAGAAAAGGTCTGTTTGAGCTGTTTAAATGGAGTTACTTAAATTCATGGTAGTCCAAGCAAAGCCCAGGGTGGCATTAACAAAGACCCTTTAAGGAGGAGTCCATAGATATAAAATTGTCAACTCATTTTACAAGTGAGTTTCCCTCAATAATTTATTATAAATACTTATGTTCTGAACATTTATATTTCTATATTTACTATTACTTTATTACAAAAAATTTCAAACATACAGCAAATTTGAAGGAATTTTACAATAAGTACCATATAAACATTACCTAGATTCTACCATTAGCATTGTACTATTATACTTCCTTTGTCATATATCTCTTCATCTATCCATCCCTCTATCCATCTATCAATCTATCTTAACTTTACTGCATTTAAAAATAAACTACAGGCTGAATGTATTGGCTTACGTCTATAATCCTAGCACTCTGGGAGGCCGAGGTGGGAGGATTGCTTGAGCTCAGGAGTTCGAGACCAGCCTGAGCAAGAGTGAGACCCGGTCTCTACTAAAAATAGAAAAATTAGCCAGTGTTGTGAATCGTGCCTCTAGTATTTGGGAGGCTGAGGCAGGTGGATCGCTTGAGCCCAGGAGTTGGAGGTTGCAGTGAGGTACGACAATGCCACTGCACTCTACCTGGGGCAATAGAGTGAAACTCTGTCTCAAAAAAAAAAAAAAAAAACTACAAACATCAGTATACTTCCCCCCAAATACTTCAACATGTCAACATGCATATCATTAACCAGAGTTCAATATTTGCTTACAACTTTTTGATGTGAAAAGTACATACAGTGAGGTAGACAAATCTAAGTGAACCCCTGGGTAACCCAAACTCATATCAAGATGTAGAATATTACCTTCACCCCAGAAAGTTCCCTCATGTCTCTTCCTAGGCAATTCTCACTCCTACTCCCCAGAGGTAATCACTATTTTGATTTTGATTTTAAATACCTTCAAATAGTTATGCCTTTGCCATCTCTGCATTAGAACATTCTCCACTACATCATGTAACTTGTACTTGGTCACACAGAATGACAACTGGCGGATATGAACAAAATAGATAGGAAGAGCTTAAAAGAGATCATAAAGCTAAAAGGAAGTGTAGACTTGTTTACTTCAACTACTCAATTTCTTAGGTTAGGGAAATGAAATTTATGAAGTTTTAGCTGCTAGTCTCAGTCAATTAATTGGCAAGTCATTTAGTGACAGGGCCTCGTCTAGAGCTCTTAGGCAGAAGCTCTGTGCTTCATTTTAGGATGGGGAAGCCGAAACTTTGGAGATATACTGGCTCAGAGGCAGAGCTCTCCCACCTACTGGCTGTGCATCTTAAGTTTTTTGGTTTTGGTTTTTTAAACTCCTTTGAGACTCAGAGTCCTCATCTGTAAGATACAGAAAATCTTAACTCACTAAATTATACAGATTAAAAGAGAACCTTGAGGCCGGGGGTGGTGGCTCACACCTGTAATCCTAGCTCTCTGGGAGGCCCAGGAGGGAGGATCACTCAAGGTCAGGGGTTTCAAACTAGCCTGAGCAAGAGCGAGACGCTGTCTCTACTAAAAATAGAAAGAAATTAATTCGACAACCAAAAATATATAGAAAAAATTAGCCAGGCATGGTGGCGCATGCCTGTAGTCCCAGCTATTTGGGAGGTTAAGGCAGAAGGATTGCTGGAGCCCAGGAGTTTGAGGTTGCTGTGAGCTAGGCTGATGCCATGGCACTCTAGCCTGGGCAACAAAGTGAGACTCTGTCTCCAAAAAAAAAAAAAAAAGAGAGAACCTTGGGAAAGTGCCTGGCATGTAGTAAGTGATCAAAGGAAGAAAACACAGGAAATGGGGAGGAAATCGACAGTAGGAGGTAAAGTTCAAGAATTGGCACATATATATTGTTTTCTAAGCTTTTGTGCTACCTTCATGTTTATTTCTCATTTTGTACACACAAAAGATAACAGCGAATAATGTAGAACTCTTTATTCACTACTGAGGCAGGCAGTAATGAAATTATATCTGGAAAAAAAAAGGCTATTTCTTTTCTCTTTGCCTTGTTGCTATGATGGAACTGGAGTGGTACAGGGAGGGAAGCATAGACTTTGGACTCTGTAGTGACTACTTACTTATGCCTTTACACAGTACTTGCCCATCTCTGTATAAGCAGCTCCCTTTGCCTAGTATGTGCTCACCCTTTTATCCACCAAGTAAGAATTAAGGGCCTAGTTAAAAACCTAAGCAACTTTCCTGATCTACTCAGAACAAATTTAAAGCTCTTTTATCTAAGTTTCCATAATTCTCTGTTTAAATAATTGCATTACAGAACTTCTCATACTAGCTAGCTACTTCTATGGGTTCCTCTACTCAGTTGGGAGCACTGTGATATCCCAATGCCTAGCACAACACCTAGCCCATTGAAACCATCCATAAGTGTCTGCTGAATGGATATGCCTGGGTAATGGGTATTCAGTTATGATCAAAGTAGCAACAAAACAAAACAAAAACAAAACTAAGGCTGGAAAGGAAAAAACTAAGGCTAAAAAGGAAAGCAAAGTGCCAGAAGAAATGAAGGGGCAAGGAGATGATCATAGGGCATAATAAAAGGCACAAAATATTAATATTAAAGAGATTAAAAATCAACTGTGCAAACTTCTGTGTGCTCAAAAAGTGACTGCAGCTAAGCAGTTAAAGTATCACTGGAATAATTCAGACTGTTACATGCTTTCCTATACTTATCCCATGTACTGCCCACAACAACCCTATCAGGTAGTACTCTTATGACACCTCTTTTACAGATGAGAAAATGGAAACTCAAGGAGCTTAAACAAATAAGGTCACACTAGTGTGAACTAGTGGCAATGGAGGTAAGTAGAGAAATTATTTTTTTCATCACAAATGACTTCCATAATAGGCAATTCTGCACACAGTATGGAGGTACTACGTTAAAGAAAACACAGACATTGTGGAAAAAACCAAATAGCCCAAGAGATTCAGCTGAGGGAGCAAAACTCAAGGGCAGAAAAAAAGGCCTGAACCAAAAGCAAACCAAAGTCAAAATAATAAGAGTTTGAGTTCTTTGCAGGAGTTAGCTTCATGAAATAGTCTGCTACCCTAAAGTTACAAAGCCTAAGTCAGAGATGTCCCTCAAGAGTAGCTCTTATTCTCTCAGAGCTTTTGTTTTCCAAACCAACTGTTCTCAGAAGTGATAATACAAAATGGATAACTCCTTGATAAAAATACTGACCACAGTGTTCATGCTTGAGAAGATAATGAAAGCCTCTCCAAGATGGTGAAATGCAACTCTTGTCTGCGGGCATCTCTGGCTACATTCTATAATTTTCCATTTGAGGAATGCCTGGTTTTGCCTACCTTGCAAAGATGGATTTGTGAAGGAAAGTCTTCTATCAGCCTTCACTCCAAAGTTTAAAGCCTCAAATGCCACAACCCTCCGGTTTACCTCCAACATGACACTTCTTATACTGACAATTGTCTGTTCCTGGTACACCTCTCATGGTACTGTGAGCAACTTCAGGGCAGGGTAGCTCAAGACCTAGCACCTGGATGGGCCAGGTGTGGTGGGTCACACCTGTTAATCCCAGCACTTTGGAAGGTCCAGATGGGAGAATCACTTGCGGCCAGGAGTTCGAGACCAGTCTGAGCAACATAGCAAGACCCCCACCTCTATAGAAAAAATTAAAAAATTATGGGTGGTAAATGAATACTGTCCTTTGTCTATTTAATACTTGATAGATGGTTATTAATTAAAAGCAGTAATCCAAGATTTATAGAAAAAGAAGTTACAGAAAAGGCAAGGCTGGGGATAAATCAACTATGGTTAATGTTTAAAATAAGTTTTTTGGGTTTTTTTTTTTTTTTGAGTCAGAGTCTCACTCGGTTGCCCAGACTAGAGTGCCGTGGAGTTAACCTAGCTCACAGCAACCTCCAACTCCTGGGCTCAAGCGATCCTCCTGCCTCAGCATCCCAAGTAGCTGGAACTACAGGCATGTGCCACCATGCCCGGCTAATTTTTTGTATATATATTTTTAGTTGGTCAATTAATTTCTTTCTATTTTTAGTAGAGACGAGGTCTCGTTCTTGCTCAGGCTGGTTTTGAACTCCTGACCTTGAGCGATCCGCCCACCTCAGCCTCCCAGAGTGCTAGGATTACAGGTGTGAGTCACTGCGCCCGCCCGGCCACAAGTTTTTTCCTGAATAAACAAATGTATACAACAGAACCTACAATGATTGACAAGTTAAGCCTATTAAAGCTGAGGTAGAAATTCAGTAAATCATTAAGTCTAAAGATTAGGCATGATTCCCATTTAAAACAAAAGCCAGCCAAACTAATGAGGTTGTATTGTATCTTCAAGGTTGCCAAACTTGAGATGGATAAACAAAATATGGCTTTGATTCTACCCATGCACAATACTTCTAAAAACAATGTATTTTATTAACCACCTCTTAGATGAAGACAAAGACTACATAAAAACAGAACACAGAATAAAAAGTGAAGAGTAAACATATGTGGTATTAAAAAACCTGTAATCATGAATAATTTCTATTTTGGGAAAAAGCCCCAAAACAATAGAAAACATGTATAAAAATAAAACATAATATAGCCACAACATGTGAAACATTCATGACACATGTAATTTCTTGTTTTTATTTTCTAAATCTTTGAGGTATACTGTTTATTTTTAATTATGGTGAGAATACTTAACATGAGATCTACCCTCTTAAATTTTTAAGCGTACAATATATTGTTGATTATAGGTATAACATAATGTTGTATAGAGCATATTCATTTTGCTTGACTGAAACCCTCTCCCCTTCAATTTCTTGTTAAAAATATTACTTTTGTTTTGATCTGTTCCATCTAAGTATATGGGGACTATGTAGGCATTTTTTAAATTGCTGCTTTTAAAATCTCTTTAGTTGGAAAAATATGTTTTACATTTCAAATACTTTTACTCAGTAAAAGCCATACCCCCAATTTTTTTAATGATGTTTCTAAAGGTTTTCCTCCAAAAACAAATTCAAGTACTTAGCTTCAAACACAATGTTATAAGTTAGGGAGAATGGTGAAGCCGAAAAAAATCACATGACTTGCAGGCCTACTAACAATCTTCCCTTCTCCGAGATGGAGCTCTAGAATTTGTGCTGCCTATCCACAACAGCCCAAATCCCTCTGAAACTAATGCTTTAATGGTCCTCAAATACTATCATAAGGTTTTTCTAAGGCAGGGCAAGAGGCAGATTTAGACATTTTCTCCTTATCTTTACCCCTCAACCCCTGCACAACTCCACCTACCTTCATTCAGTGAAAGTATCTTAACATGTTTGTTTTTCCATTTGATGGTTGGTAGATTTGCCATCTATTAATACTCAGGAAAACCAGTAGCATGATAGAAGGTTTAACTAAAACAAAAACTGGTCTGTAAATATATCTCTTTGCATTTCAGAGGCACTTTAGTTTATTGCATCATAAATTCTACCCCCAAGTATTACTAAAGTTACAGAGTACAGCTATACTGATCATGTAATCTACTGATTCTAAATTTTTAAAATGTATATTTAAAATCTAAGTTGGTAAATCAATTCACATTTTTTCTACTTTCGGCTTAAATTCATTTATTGTATTAACAATCTATTCCACAACTATTATGTGCTACAACTGAATAGGCAGTACTGTAGAGAATGCAAGAAATGAATAAGGCATTGCCCTTGACCCTAAAATACTAACAATTTAGTGGGCTGGGGGGAAGAGAGAGGGAGAGGTTCTTTAACAATGATAGCACACTGTGTTATTGTGTTATAATAGAAGTATTACAGACTCAAAGGAGCAAATGTGAAAACTTCCCAAAAGCTTGGTCTAAAAATAAAAAAGAGTAGGTATGGGGGTAAGAGGAGAAAGATATACAAATACGTTTCTTGATAAACTTATATTTTAACACATGGATTTATTTTAAAAGATTGCAACTAATACAAAAGAGAAATCAAAATAGTCACTGGATAACAGCTTATAGTGATTTGTATAATTTAAGCTACAGGAAGCCTACAATCTATTAGCAAACCACACAGTTGTGTGTCATGTGCTTTTGCTTTCTCTCTAATCTTTTGACTTGAAGGCTAAGAAAAGAAACTCTAAAGCCATTTATATCCTTTCTTAGAACAATGCTTGTTCTTACACTGCACTAACCAATGACTTACAAATGATTAAGACCAATTATCTTGAAAGCCATCAAACTGTAATCTGCAACCACATCATGGAAAGAGGCATAAGAATGTTCTAGGTCAACATCAAGGTCAGTAAACAAAGACATGGTCAACATGGCACAAGTACACCTTACCCTATGTGCTTAAATCCTTAAATGCATCAAGTATAATTACAGTACATTTAATAGGATAGGGTGGGAAGAAGAAAGAAATACAGCTAATCACAAGCACTGTTTTTGTAAGGCACCTAAGTTCTAAAGTTTGTTTACCCAGAAAGATTTATATGTATGAGAAAGGTTACTGTTGTGGATTGGAAAAATGGGTTAAAGTGAAAAAATATACATTTCTTTTTGAGATGGGGGTCTCAATATATAACCCAGGCTAGTCTTGAACTCCTGACCTCAAGTGATCCACCTGCCTCAGGAAATACACATTTAAAGGCAAAAGGGATGACATGTTAAACTGCTGAAAACAGATCACTTATTTTGATCAAGTTACTATTGATGAAAAATGATACAAGGTTAACGTTTAAGGTATGTTTCCCATGGAAGTACACAGAGATAACAAATCTGCATTTAACCACATTATGTTGGAATACAGCCAATTTATTAGGAGCATATATTTAACATAAAACAAGGGCCATCTATACTTTATATTCATGAATTCACACCTATAATATCTAAGCTCTGGCACAGGAAAAAACACTCTTGCCTTTCAAAATGTTCATACTGAAGTTTTATCCTGGAGTAGGAATTTGTCAATGAAACATGCATCTTTAGACAATGTATAGGTACAGTTTGTCCCTCAGTATCTACAGGGGATTGGTCCCATGGTGTCCTACGGACACCAAACTCCACAACACTTAAGTCCTGATATAAAATGATGTGATACTTGCATATAGCCTATGCAACATCTTCCTATATACTTTAAATCATCTCTAGATTACTTATAATATCTAATACAATGTAAATGCAATGTAGTCATTATACTGTATGTTTTGTTATAGTTATTTTTTATTGGTTTTTTGAATGTTTTTGACCTGAGCTTAGTTCAATCTGAGGACATCTACACACTTAGATACTGATGGCCAACAGTAACTTCTTCAGAATATTTAGAGAAAAAGGAGGGGAGAAAAGCCCATGAGAACTGCTTTTGAACCTCTGAGAAGGGAGGTGACGAGAACAGTACAAAAACTGGGTGGAAGGGGGAAAGGAGAGGCTGAGAAAGCAGAGGAAGAGACAATGTAAGGAGCCAAGAATGATGTAAGACAGTACGATCAAATAACTGTGGCAGCCAGACAGGCCGGGCCACACCCACAGAGAGCTATGTGGCTTATTTCAAGGGGGTGGAACACTGAGCAAGTGAACAATTTTGGTTTTGTTAAACTGAAAGGTTGCACAATCCTATACATGGGGGAAGGGGAAAATAAGGGGTGTTCTTC
Organism: Cheirogaleus medius; assembly: GCA_008086735.1. NCBI lineage: Eukaryota > Metazoa > Chordata > Mammalia > Primates > Cheirogaleidae > Cheirogaleus > Cheirogaleus medius. The sequence goes on from VBSM01003143.1 coordinate 9,867,599, forward strand.
TAATATAGAAAAAGTTAAGATGTAATAAGTAGCTATCATTTTTAAAAATACTAAACAAAAGAAAATAACTAAATCATAGGAATATGGCAAGTCAAAGCAAAAATAATTTGGCATTGTTATTATTTGAGAAAGGCAATACATATACCTTATACATGAAAATGAAAAACTGAGAACTTTGAGGAAAAGAAATATAAACTCTATGTAAACCCAGAGCATTATTTATTGACTGTCATGATAAAGCTTTTTATCCTGTGGACTATGCCATTCTTTAAACAAGAAACTCTCATAAAGTATACTGACAAGAATTTGGGGGTATGTGGATCAGTGTAAGGTTCTTCGCTCCAACTTTAAATTTGGCAGTTTATAGAAGTAATTCTCAATGGCTGGGTTTTTAAAACTTACTCCAAGATAAGCAGGACTGTGACTCCTGTGGGCTATTTCCAAGTTATTAATCTGAAACAGCTCTCAACCCCTTTAAACCGATTCCTGCTGGTCCAATATAATAAATGATACGATACTTTGAAGAAAAAAGGGAGTGGGGAAGGGAGATAGAAAGCCCACACTAACACCCTTTGGAGCTGCTTTTAAGTTTTTTAAAAAACTGCAACTGGGAAGCAATAAGATAATACACACTTACTACTATATTTGTCAATTATTGGCTAGAAACTACAAAAAGGATTTTGGAAAGGCCTTCTGCCAGAAGCAAATTACTTTCTTCAATTTCAGGTTTAACAGTTATTACGTTTACACTACACTCTCAGAAATGAAAGTTGAAAAACAGTGAGGTATCTCAAGCTTTTCGCAGATGATTTAGTATATTAATTAAATCTATTCATTCTTCTAAGCATTAATACCTTCCTACAGGAATTGGAAAAGACACTATACATTCAACAAATGTTTGCTTTTGCCATGACACAAAAGTCAAGATGTACCTGATAAACCAGAAAGAAGTCAGTGCATGTAGACTGGTGTTTTTAATATAGTCAGAACAGAGCAACCATCTGTAACTTGAACATTTTTGCTTATCAGCTTAAAAACAAAAATTTGTAGCTAGGGCTCAAGAGGAATCTAAATGCACAAACCTCTCTTAACATAAAGTCATTATATATTTCATATCATTAGTAAGAAACACTTATGTATATACTATTATTTCATTAATTTCCAAAAATTATATAAACTTAATTGCATCTTAAAGCAATATAAACTACTTAAAACTTACAAAAGAATTTCTGAATCACAGTCATAGTCAATAGCTAGAAACCAAGTTTTTTTCAAGTCACAAGTTGTGGGTTAGGTAGAAAGAGGGTTCTATAAGGTGGAGAGTTATTATACAGACCCCCCCATAAAGCCAGAATCTTGAAAGTCTCGTCCTCAGTTAAAATGTAGACCAAGGGAAGAAAAAAAAAATCTATCCATTAACAGTGGGAACTAAAAAAAAACCCCAAATCATAAAAGCCTTATCTGTCTTTTCTAGAATGCTGAGTAGAAAAAGTTTCCACTGCGAATCTTTAACAAGAGGCCTACTCTCACAAGGATTTGGGAGTTGAATTTACACACCAGCATGGTCCAGAAAACTCCAAGCCAAGAGAGGAACATGAAGTGCTCTTACATTGGTAGCAACCTGAGACACCTGGCAAAAAGGAAACATAAATCCTATCTGGAGGAAGGTGCCCTCAAAACAGGTTGCTTAAGGATTCCCACAGATAAAAAGCCTGCCAACTTCAAAATTCAGAATTACAAAGCACATGAGTAAACAAACCACCTTAATAGTCAGCAAATAACAGAGCAATCTGACATCCCCCCCAAGACCTGCAGACAATGGGATAATTAAACATAGAATATAAAATAAACATCTTTACAATGTTAAAAACCCTTGAAGATAGAGAGAGAAAGATGCTATAAAGACCAGCAGGTTTTAAAAACTGAGTTGAAAAAACTTCATGAATAAACAGCACACTAAGAAAGAAAAAGAAATTGATAAACATGTAATTTTTAGAACACTACATAAAACCCAAGTGGGAAGAGAATAAACTGGAATATAGATTTGAAAAAACTAGCCAGAGTAGAGCTCAGAGAGACAAAGAAACAGAATATGCAAAAGAGAGGCTAAGAGACGGAGAGAGTAAAGTTCAACATACCAGAGTTCCCAAAGAGGAAATAGATTGGAGAAGATGTCATATTCAAGGAGACCATGGCAAGAAACTTTCCAGAGTTGTCCAGAGACAGATTGCCTAGGACAATTAGAATTGTAGCAGACTTCAAGATAAAAATTTTAAAAATAAGACAAATGTGAGAAGATAACTTTCAGCCTAGAATTATATATCTGACAAAACTATCTTTCAAGAGTAAGAGTAAAATAAAACATTGCCTCACTAAAGAATTTTATAAACTTACTAAAGGAAATTTCAAAGGGTGAATTCTAGGAAGAAAGAAATTAAAACTGAAAGGAAGAGCTGAGATGAAAGAAAAAAGAATAAGAGAAGAAATTGGAATGAATACGTAAGAAAAAGAAATTGATAAACACGTAATTTTTAAAACACTACATAAAAGAACAGCAATAACAAATGTAGGGGATTAAAAACAAGGTGAGCTACAATCCTGGTCCTTAATGTCATATAAGATAGGAATGGAAAATAAGAGTGTTATAAGATTCTTATACCGTTCAGAAGAAGAGAAGAGATAGCTATTATTAACTTTAGACTTTAAGAATGGATGTTAACATTTAAGGGTATCTGATAAAAGATTATCCAGAATATATTTTTTAAAACCACTGAAATCAATAGTAAAAAGACAAATAACCTAATTTTTCCTATTAGTAAAAGATCCAAACAGGCACTTTGCAAAAGAATATCCAAATGACAAATAAATACATGAAGCATTGCCCGTCATCACTGGTCAGCAGGGAAATAAAATTTAAAACCACAATGAGATATCCCTATAAACCCGCTAGTATGGCTAAAATGAAAAAAACAAACTGTTAATGCCAAGTATTGGCAAGGATGTGGAGCATCTGGCACTCTTAAACACTGATTCGATGTGTTATTTAGTACAAATACTTTGTAAAACCAGCATTATCTACAAAAGTTATAGACACACACTCTGTAATCTAGCCACTCCTCTCCCAGAAATACACCCAAAAGAGTTGTGCATATATGAACACCAAAAACTATACACAAGAATGTTCATGGCAGAATTAATTTTAATAGCCCAAAACTGGAAACAATTCAGATACCCATCAGCAAAATGGATAAATTATTTTGTTCATAAAATGGAATACGGTACATACAATAAAAAGGATGAACTATTATTACATGCAACAATATGGATGAATCTCACAGAAAAAATGTTGGGCAAAAGAAGCCAGATACAAAAGAGTACATAATAAACGATTCCATCTATACATAATTTTGAAACAGGCAACGCTACTTTACAGTATTATATGTCAGGATTATGGCTAGCTTGTGGGGAAGGGAGAAATGCCTGAGAAGGCACATCAAGGTGTTTCTGGTGTTCTATCTCTTAATTTAGGTGGGATTTTTAACTACTCAGCATGGAGACATAATGGATTAAGAGATTCTCAGAATTTATTAAACATCTCAAATTAGGATACTACATATTCTAATTCTCCACATCAACAATACAATGAATGGATTGAAATGTACAATATAGCTTAATCAGGGGTCCTCAAACTTTTTAAACAGAGGCCAGTTCACTGTCCCTCAGACCGTTGGAGGGCCGGACTACAGTTTAAAAAAAAACTATGAACAAATTCCTATGCACATTGCACATGTCTTATTTTGAAGTAAAAAAACAAAACGGGCAAAAACACCCGGTGGGCTGGATAAATGTCCTCGGCGGGCCACATGTAGCCCACAGGCCATAGTTTGAGGACCTCTGGAAATCATCACAAGGTTGAGTCACCATAGCCAACAGCATAAAGATATTACATTGTCTGAATTCAATGGCTTTTCTCATCTTCAGATCTTGATACCATTTTTCAGTGATTAGAAACATTTTCAACAAATGCATAAAACATTTAAATCTTAAATTAAGCCGCAGTCATTTAAAAAAAATTAGGACATTGTTCAAAACTAAATTATGGAAAATGAAAACAAAAACTAGCATGTAACCCACAGCAAATAATCAGGAATTATTTTTTCCCTTTATCACATTCTCTCTGCTGGGTTAAGATTCTGAAATTTCTGTTCAAAACAAATATATTTCAGTGTTATACAATCTTGCCCTGTCACAAGAGAATTTTCTGAATTCTCAGTGTAACAGAAACTTTACATTCATGTAAAGTACATGAACGTACTTTTGCCTAACATTGTTTTATCTCATAGTTCAAGAATCTGATAAATGTGATAGGGGAACACATCTGCTAGTAGAGTGATACTTTCTGATATGGTGTTGAAGAGCACAGGCTGGGAGGAGGATTCCTAGAAAAAAATAGGTTTGGTCTCATTCACTAACTTACTAAAATTGGTTAACATTTTGAAAATTTTTGTGAGTACACTTCATGCTTTTTTTTTTTTTTTTTTAAGAGACAGGATAGTCTTGCTCTGTCACCCAGACTAGAGTGCAATGGCCAATCATAGCTTACCGTAACCTTGAATTCCTGGGTTCAAGAGATCCTCCTGCCTCAGCCTCCCAAGTAGCTGGGACTACGGGCACACACCACCACACCCAGCTAATTTTTCTATTCTTTTGTAGAGAAGAGGTTTTGCTATGTTGTCCAGACCAGACTCAAACTCCTGGCCTCAAGCAATCCTCCCACCTGAGCCTCCCAAAGCACTGGGATTACAGGTGTGAGCCACCTCGCCCAACTCATATTTTCAAATTATATAAAGACAGGTTTGTATTCTTAACAGTAAAAATCAGAGAGTCGTCAGCAGAACTGGATTCTAGCTGACTCTAACTCAAAGGTCAGAGCTAGTTAGACTCTAGCTTTGATTCTAACTTATGGAATGATTTTGGCTTAGTTATTAAGTCTTTCTAGAAGAGTCTAACTTTGCTCAACTGAAAATGAAAGGATTGAATTAGATATAGATAGTACAGCAACACAAGAGCAAATAGTTAATCCTTAATTAGCCAGTCCATTTGTTAAGATAGGTCTCTGTGCAAATGGACATCCTTTATTCCTCTACAAGCACCAAGATTTCATCAGTGTGTTTCAACATTTATATGCACTGTAGGAAGAGTTTACCCTGTGTCAAGTACCTGTTTGCTTTACTCCTTACAAAAGTACTTCTTGACGATGCTATCACTGTTATGTTCCCAAAGGAAAGTTGACTCCAGTAAATCTTCTCTCAATTAGACTTCCAAGATCAACTAGCAGGAAGGAAAACAAAACAAAAACCAAAAAACATCAAACTACACAATCCTTTTCTAGGCGGCACTACACCAATGAAAGTGAGCATTATTGAGTAAGGCAATCCCTAAGCTCCCGTCCACTACGTAAACTGCCAGAAAGCCATCTGCGTTACCTGTGTCTACTTTGGCTGTAGTCTGTGGCTCCACTGGATGAGCCTTACCATCTGGAACACTGTGCCTTCATCCTTCTAAATCAAACAGCTTGGCTGGCTTACCTCCTTTCCCCTTTCCCCTATCATATAGTGGGACTTTGGGAGTTACAGGCACTAATATGAGAGAGACAACTGCATTTTATCATAGCATAAAGCTCAGGCTCAGTGAACATGAAATACAGCTGAAAGGATCTTAAAGGCCATCTATTCCAATTCTCTCTTTTCACTTGTGAGAATTCAGAGGCACCCAAGGTCACTAGCTAAGGTCACACAGAATGTACATCTCCTGACTTGAGACTAGTACTCTTCTACTTTAACAAAGTTGCCTCTCAGGAAAGAATGCTCAAATTGGAATGTGCCCTCCTGTGGAACATGTCGTCATTCCTCTGTGTCATCAATGAAACATTCCACCTCAACTAAGATGAGATACTGAAAAACATTTCCAAGCTGTCTGTCCAAATGTCAAGAAATGAATTTGTGCTGATGTGAGCAATCTACTAGCGTATCATTAGGCTTAAACAGACATCAAAGTATAAAATCCTACGGAGGTAATTAATATTCGTCCAGTGGTAACCAAAGATTTTTAGGATGGTGAGATGAAAGAAATATCCTGAAGCTGTCCCTAAAGCTTTCAGAGAGAATAGTGGAATGGTTAGAACATGGCGCAAGCATTTGATTCTTTATAATAGAATCATGTGGTTTGTAAAAGAAATAGGAGAATTGCTTCAATTGTAGCACTAGGCTAAAACAAGTAAGTGCTTTTGGGACCTTCTTCTAAAAATTTATTCAGAGGAGGTTTCTCCTTGGCATTCAGTTTTTGCAGCATGTATACCCCATATTTAATCCACTCTCTGCCTACAGCCTAGTATTTAGCTATTGTTCACATTCTCATCTGGGCATATATCCAACCTCTTGCTCCATAAAACACTGGAATAAACCTTAATATATTAGAAAATTAGAAAAACTAAATGAACAGAAGGAAATCAAATACATTTTTACACAAAGTACAGGATACAGCTGTGATCTGTCAAGCCTACAGGACTATCTCCTTAGCTAACAGCAAAGTTACAGGACAATCTTTTCAGCTGAACAGGAAGTAGCAAGCCAAAAACAAAACAAAACAAAAAACCCAAAAAAAATTCCCAAACCAACTCTATTCCCCTTCACTTCACATTTCCAGCACACATTCACCCTTTGACCAAGCCTGTGTAACATACCCAATTTAAGTAGCTCTCATGAAGTATCAACAAGTCTATGGATGACAAGTACTTTGGGAGTACACAAAATAACCTTTAATCATAATGTCCCCAAATAAAAAACCATGTGAGACTAATGTGTTGGTTACACTCTTCTGAATAAACAGGTTGTAGCAAGAATGACAAAATCAGCTTTGGCCCTCAAGAAGTCCATACTTGTATGGATGATCTTTAGTGTCCCATTTCTGAAAGTCATTTCCATGGTACTAAAATATAACTAAAACATAAAATTTCCTTTTTTTTCTTCTTTCACAGGACACTATGTGAGCTAACAGACAAGGCACCTAACCCAGACCCAAGGCAACATAAATAAAAAGGGAGCACTTCATAATGGATCTAACGTGATTTATAAGTGACTTATTATATAAAACTTATAAATTATAATTGAAAAGGATGAGAGTTAGTTAAGGAAAGAAGCAGCAAAGTATTCTAGGCGCTGGGAAAGATTTTGGGACTGATAACTTAACAATATGGCAGATCCTTCCTACACCTCAACTTTAAAATGGGTTTGTGATACTGAAAAGAATCAGTTGGACAGATACTTAAATGCTGATTAGAGGTGCCCAGGTGCATCAGAAGGAGATCATTTTCCAAATGGTAGTTCTACATACATCACTAAGAGAGCCTCAAAACAAAGGAAATAATGATATGCTCAAATGAATGTGTTTAAAAAAGAGAGGAAGTGGTGAGCGTTTTTTAACCAAGAAAACGTTATAGAATTACTTTCAAAATCACTCCCCTTTCAATGGCTTTTGTTTTCCCAGTTTACCTTTTAAATCAGAGGAGAGCACAGCAGCGTTTGCCACAGTTTCACAAAGTACTATCACCATGGGTATGATACACAAAAACAGAGCTAACTCTCAAACAGGAAGTCACCATCTTGTCAATTAGATGATACACATTAGAAATGAAAAGATCATCAATATGGAAAAAGCAAAAAAGAACACACGGAATAGAAAGAAGGAACTCCTTCTGAGTTCTTGCCCTCTCCCACTGCAGGCTCCACAACTTATGAACAGCTGGGAAATTTCCTTTTCACAGGAAAAGGATGACTTCTTAGTTCACATTAAAGTGGAAATGACAAAAACTGACTGCATCAACACAGAAAAAAGGTGTTTCCTGAAGAAAGGAGAGAGAACACTGCCTTTATTTGCCAAAAAAGAAAAAAAAAACACCAAAAACCAAAGGAAAAGCAAAATAACATGCATATAGCAAGCAAATATATCTCTCTCTATATATATTTTAAAGAGATAAAGGAGAAAATAATTAAATCAAAGAAATGTTTCATGGTAGGAGTTAGCCTCAGGGAATAATTATTTTATCCCACTGGGTTATCTCAAGTGCAAATATGCTTAAGGAGAATGATAACATATTTCTACTTTATATTTCTTTATGTTTCTATTTTATACTTTTTATCTACAATTTAAAAAAAAACAAATATCTAGCTTCAGTTTTTCTCCACACACACACACAAATACCTATTTAGTTACTAACTTATCACTAGCTCTTATAGTTCAGATTATTTCAAAGAATTGGTGCTTGAATGGTTTACTCTTTCAATTATTCTGATTCTTAACAAGTATATCCCTTCATTCAACAAAAAGTATTCTGTGAATGCCTACTATGTGCCATTTTACATGCTGCGAACAAAGTGGGCAACAAGATCCCTGCCTTCATGGAGCTTTGTCTAGTTATGTTTTACTGACCAGAGCAGTGGTTTTCAAACTGCAAAGTATAATCACATAAGGAGCTTTTTAAAAAAAAATTACAATACCTGGACTGCACCCTATACCTTTTAAATCAGAATCTTGGAGGTGAGGCCCAGACATCAGTCATTTTTGGGTCCCCAGGTGACTTTAAAGGATAATATTTTAATACCAGTAGAACTAGAGCATTAGTTCCCAATTTTAGGTCTTTAAAGGAATAGAGAACAAAAATAAGAATCCCTAGAAATAGATTCCCCTCTATTCTCCCAATCCTACCAACCAAAAGTAAGGTTCATTGAGGGCACCTTCTTAGTGGGAAGGTGATATCTACTTGTTATCCACAGCAGCACCTCCCCTACCTGCTACCTTAGTCAAAGTACAATCACTGCAGAGGGGGCTAGCAAGCTTGCCATTTCTACCTCCTGCTTGGGCATCCAGGGAACTCAAAGTGAAGAATGAGTAGTCATCCTGGGATATGCTGGCACACGTGAAACATACAGGGGTGCTTCTGTAACACAATAAATAATAGTGTAAGAATGTTTTTAAAATTCTCCTTAGTTTATTACTTTTTTAGCCTTGAGATAAAGAAATCACACTGGTGTCCAAATTAGCAAGAAAGGGTTAGGTGCTGTTATTCAAAATACACAATTAGGAAAAAAAGTTAAATATTTCCAAATCTAGATGTTTTGGTTCTGATGGAAAGAATATATCCTTAGGAAATGCCCTAATCCCAAGGTGGGCATTATTAATAGTGCTGTGGAGGCCGGGCGCGGTGGCTCACGCCTGTAATCCTAGCACTCTGGGAGGC
>VBSM01003143.1:9876993-9896281 GCA_008086735.1 Cheirogaleus medius
AAAAAAAAAAAAAAAAATTGTGCTGTGGAATTAAAGGGGACTAAAGCCAAAAAACAAGCCAAAAAATAAAGTCCTTTATAAAGCAAAATACAAGGGCTGTCCGGAAAGTATCCAGCCATTGTTAATACAACAAGAACGGTTTGCATGTCATATTGCATGGCTGGATACTTTCCAAACAGCCCTCATATAGTCTCTTTAAATTCCATATTTTCATTAAAAAGTTTATTTAAAAAGCAATTTAAATCAACTAGTAAGAGCAAAGTGGGAATTAATTTTCCCTCACGAAAGGGCGTTCTATGTATTTAAATATCATTTATTTTGTTAAAACTAAAAAGTTGATTCATATAATTCTAAAGAGTTCACATTCTGGACCTGCACAGATCATTCTAGAGAACATGCCTGATGATATCTTAAAAGTTTCATCTACAAAGTGTGCCATTCCCTAGTTTACAAATGCCTGTGTTCTTCCAGTTCACTATACCCAAAGCCTTCTGCTCATCAGATTTTATCGCCAAGTCCTTCAAGCATGTCACTGATCCCTTCCTGGTTATATCTCTCTCAGATGAGTCACAAGTATTTCTCAATATTTATACCATGTGTTACAACATCCACTATACTCAGTTTTTAGTACGGTATGCATCCTTTTTTGAAGTTTTCAAAGTGAATATTCTAAATGCTGAAGTATGTCCCATTAGTATGTCCCACTAGTGATAGTATAGGCCATGATTTAAAAACAACATAATGGAAAAGTAACATCATACACAAACAGAAACCACAAAATCCACATTTCTGAGATGGTAGAGGCTTCATTACAGTATGTTGCTTGCTAATTGAATAATACCTTTAATGTTTTTTTAACATGTTTATATACACAATTCAACCTGTGTCACAAAGAATACCTTCTAAGTTTTCAAGACAATCTTTCTCTAATCTATGAATAAGTGATAAAAGTTCTTGTGGCCAAAATACCACCAAAAAAGAACAAAAAAACACTTCTTGGTCAGTAAAAATGTTTTCCTGCATCTTTTCAAAGGAAGGAGAATTGTCCAGGGCAACTATTATTGAAAATTCATGGCAACTATTTTTGGATAAGTAACAACAATGTAATGTATTCAATGCAGAGAAAAGTTAATTGTCACATAATACCTGATTAGAAAAGTGTAGAGCAGAGTTAAGAAGGGGTTGATATGGGGAAAATTAGGGGTATGAAGAAAGAATATCTGAGTATCACAGATTTCTTAAGAAATGCATTGAGTCACTACCCCCACCCCCACCTCTTATCAACAAAGGCACCAAAAGATTTTACAACCAAAGGAACTCTTGAGGAAATCACTGGAAACTGTTAATAACCTAGTGTTTCCTTATACCACTGACCACAGGAATCCAAACAACTTTCTAATAAAGATATGGGTCTGGAAAGAACCCAAAATAATCTAATTATAATCCCATCTTCCAGCTAGTTTATAATCCCATATTCCTCCTTGTGGAGGCTGAATAAGACCAATCAAAAGGAGCATGGTGAGGGTACTTTTGAAGAAGGTAGAGTGCAAGCTAACTTCAAGTTTTACTTGGGAGAGGTTGTAGGTAAGGATCTTGGAATTTAAATTTGTGTCAGTGGTTACAAATTTAATACTTTCAAGAATCGATTTAGTGTAGAATAGACAAAAAAATCTGCTTTGTACATTTCCTATTTCCTTCTGTTAACTCTTGGTCAGAACAAATTAATACTCTAAACCACAAAATTAATTTTTTACTTTCTATTATAAAAATCCACTTCTTCCCCAAGCATAAGGAAAGGTGTTCTCCTACTTCTAAAAATTATGTCTACTATAGTGTGTAATGAGGGAAAAAGAAATCCTCACTTCAGCTGAGCTGTCATCTTCAAAACAGTTTTAATTCCTAATATAAAAGAAGACTAATTATTTTAATCCTTGCTAGTTCTTACATGCATTTTCCTGCTTTTTATTAACGTCACTGTTCACTTCTGAAACTGATCATTAAAGGAATCAACTGATTAGAATAACACACCATTTGATTTAGGAACAGAAAGTTTGCAAATGTAAAATGGAAGTGAGTGACTCTCTGAGGTATGCAATTTATTCAAAAAAGTAAAGATTATATACATTTGAGGATCATCAGAACCTGTTGTAAATTATGTCAGTTTAAGGATTAAGGCTTCCCTTAAACCTTGGAGCTGAGGAAGGATGGCAGTAATGCAGCTAGTCATCAGATTACATTGTGATGTGATTTTGGATTAATGTCTTTGTTGACTTATAAAAATCTGTTTGCAATTCAGCAGCCTTCAGGTCTAAGCTCATATATATGCTACCACAGGCATTATATTAGTCTGCATGTTTAGCTAGGCCAAAAGATTTCATAGTGGTTAGCATGGATTTACAATAAATGTTCCATTTTACCATTACTGTCTTATTCCATTGAGAAAAATGGTATGATGAGCTTTTATGTCATCTAATAAAATATACTGTGCAAAGAAAGTTTAGATTAGAAAAAGGTTAAACAGCTGCTTCTATCTGCATAATGCCTTCCAGTTTACAATGTATTTTCACATTTATTATTTCATTTTATGCTCAAAACAACTTTTTAAAATTATAGTTCCATTACACAGACTAAGATCCATTTTGTGGCTTAGAGAAGTTAAGGGATTTACTCAAAGACAGAGTTAGTAAGTGGCCGAGTTAGGGCTGGAATCCAAGTCTCTGATGACTGCCTCTGTGTTACCAGATAGGTGAGCTGCCATTGCTTTGTTTTTAAATTGAGGCTTTTCTTAAACTTATAATAGGAAAAAAAAAATCAAGGAAAAATATGTTATTATTGCATAATAAATATTCATTAAAGACTTTGAAACTTAGATAATACCATCACTCAAATAACTTACACTGTGAAATTTGGCAACCCATATTTTTGATCAACTGCCAAATATGGAGCACTGTATTCAGTACTTAGCCCCAAATATGCATACTTTTAAGCAAAGTCATGTTCAGGAAGTACCACAAGTAGTATTTCTGAAATTAAGGATAGCAGTGATAAGTAGATGAGTGGTTTATGTAAGGACGTTGATTTACCACTATATTCTATGTTCGCACAATGCTATAATTCACAACACCTGGGCAAGAAATTCAACAGTTCAATCAAATATTGAGAATACACCTGCCTGGATTTTTATCATCATAGCTTATTTCTGTTTCTTGTACTGGCATTTTTTTCAGCTTGACATTATATCAAGAAAGATTTCAGCAGCATTATAATATCTAATATTACTGGACACTTACTAGATGCTAAAGACTTTACATGGATTTCATTTAAGAATGAGAAAACTGGCTTTCTCCCAAGGTCTTGCAGCTAGTTGAATGATAAGAGACTATGAATCTAGGGCCTCTAACTCTTAACCCAGTGCTCCCTCTTCCATTACACACAAATAATATTAGCATTATCTGATAGCAGTAAAATATTATGTTTCTAAGAGTTACAGCTCTTAATCTTTATACTACATTTGATTTCTGAAAACATATTATTATAAAAGTAATACATACTCATATTTATATATCATTCCCCCAAAGTAAATTTAATCACAGTTTGTCAGGTACTCTTTCACATATTTTCTCAGAATATATAAACAAACATTCTTATTCACATATCCTACAAAAACTGGTATTATATATTCTATTCTACATGTCAGTTTTCATAAATTAACAACAGATAATGGGCATTTAATTCTAAGTCAGTATACACAGAATGATCTCATTCTTCAATGGCTGCAGTGCATAATTATGCCATAGTCATCCCTCATTTCCAGGTTGATTTTTTAAAAATCATTACCAACTTTGATATAATAAACATCTTTGTACATAAAACTTTGTATATTTTTAGAAGTATAATAAAATATAAATTCCTAGAAATGGAACTGATGAGTCAAGGGGTAGATACATTTAACCTGATAAATATTGACAAATTGCTTCCACAAAAGTTAAAACTTAGTAACTAACATTCTTATCACCATGTATACATTAGAATTAAACCTTCATTTGAAATTTCTGTTCTAGGGATAGTTCATTCACTGTGATTTTGCCTATTGATGTGAACAATAATCCTCAAGGAAAATGAATCAGTCGTTCCATTATCTTCCCAAAGATTAGACTGGTGATGGTCAGTAAAGGTTCCAATTACTGAGTGTTTTTTAGAGTTTTAAAAAAAATCAAGCTAAAAAACCAAATTAATAATTCAAGTACATCCTGTAACAGAAACTTTACTACATGCACAGAAAACCAATATAGTCTTGGGTATTAAGAGCATATGCACTAGATTCTGATGAGTATTACCAGAAATGTAGACATAAAATTTAACTAGATATATAATAGTGACCTTTATAGAATCCAGATAGTTTCTAATAGTAACAACCAAAAAGATGATATGAGAAACGCTCATTGAAAAGTAAAAAGGTATTCCATGTCCTATTATCACTTGCCACAAAAAAAGAAATAGCCACATTATACCCAAGCAGAAACTGGCATTACGTAAATTCATCTACTTAAAAGTGAATCCAAAACCATTCTTTTTATTACAATTTAGTTCAAAATGTGAAAATGCAGAAAGATCACTATGGTAAATTGTTGAGTTTATTTTTCCCCCTTCTGCTAGGATCTTATGCTCTCAGCCATCTGGCTTGTATTTACTGTACTACTGGGAAGCTATATTTGCTAACAAAAGTAAAAGCTCTCTTTTTCCTATTGTGTTTGCACAGTTATTCCCATGTGCTGTTTGTCATTTTCTAAACTAGGTACTTTGCCCACTTCAGAACAGATTCTTGAGGGCTTCATTATTATTTATCTTAACAGAACAAGCTATCCTTCCTTACAACATGGCTGTTCCTGCATTCCAGTTGAACAATGACTTCTGCAAGCTCTAAGGGATTTCCCCCGCCTTTCCACTCCAACATCTCCAGCAATTCTATTTCTGAATGTACCTTAGTCCCTTTCATTTGAGTCAGTTACTTTCTTTATTATCAAATATAACCTCTAAAATGGGTTTCAGGCATAAAAAGAAAACTATTTATTCACTTATTTATTCATGGTTTTGATATAAGCTATTTGTTAAAGTAATCATGATATCTTCATGAACAGAAGGGGCCTATACTTTAAGAAAGCTAATGTTTTACCCTAAATCTTTAGTAGCATAGACCATTAGGCTGAAACAGACATCTTATGAGCAGCAAATCTTTGCTGTTTTCCTCAAGAGGGCAGGGGTCCCTACGTCTTACTCATTTTCCAGGCAAATAGTATGAAAGATAACTTTAAAAAAGAACATCAATGAAGTATTTAAAACATTTTTTTCCAATTTACTTATAAAATAAATAAGTGAAACCTGCACATAGTAAAAAATTCAAAGGTACCAAAAAAAGCCAAACTGCGCAAAGGAGTCTACACAATGAAGTTAGTCTTCCTAACCTTGAACCCCGTTCTAGAAGTAAAACTACTTTTGCCAATTTCTTGTGTTTCTGTCTATACACCTCTTTTCACCTGCTTTTACAAAAATTGTAGAGCACACACTTCTCTACACTTTGCTTTGTTCCACTTAATAATATACCTTTGAATACATTGCATCTTATGACTTACAGAGCTACTCAATTTAGTTTCAAATGGTTACACAGTATTTCACTGAATGGATATATTACTATTAACAAATTCCCTATAATAAACATACAGAGTTCCCTTATATTTCACTATTATAATGCTGCATTTGTTTATACTTCTTTGGACATATTTGTATAAAGTTTGTTCTATGTTTAACTTTTTGAGGAACCACCACACTGTTTTTCCACAGCAGCTGCACCATTTACATTCCCATCAGCAATTCACAGTTTCTCTACCAACACCTGTTATTTCCTATTTTTTGATAACAGCCATCTTAATGGATGTTAAGTGGTATCTCATTGTGGTTTCTATTTGCATTTCCCTAATGACTAGTGGTGTTGAGCATCTTTTAATGTATTTATTGGCCATTTGTATATCTTCTTTGGAGAAATGCCTATTTGAGCCCTTTGCCCATTTTTAAGCTGGGTTGTTTTTGTTGAGCTGTAAAAGTTCTTTATATATTCTGGATATCAGTAACTTATCAGATATATAATTTGAAAATATTTTCTCCCATTCTACAAATATTTCCCTTTTGATAGTGTCCTGTAATGCATAAAAGTTTTTAATTCTGATGAAGTCCAATTTATCTATTTTTCCTTTTGTTGCCTGTCCTTTCGGTGTCATATCCAAGAAACCATCACCACATCTGATGTCACAAAGATTCTCCTGTTTTTCTAAGAGTCTTATAGTTTTAGCTTATTTAGGTCTTTGATCCATTTTGAGTTAATGTTTATATTAATATATGGTATAAGGGTCCTGCTTCATTTTTTTTGCTGAGGACGTCCAGTTTTCCCAGCACTATTTGTTGAAAGAAACTATCTTTTCCCCATCAAATGGTGTTGCCACCTTGTCAAAAATCAATTGACTGTATGTATGAGTTAATTTCTGGGACAATATTAATTTTAATACTGCCAAATTACCCTCCAAATAGGATTACCAATATACTCCCATTGATACATAAGAGGGATCATTTTCTGTATCATCCAAATACCATTTTTGAGAGCAATACAGATTTCATATTATACTTAGATAAATCTTCTGAAAGCAGAGTATTATGTTTTTTTCCTCTAATGGGATAGTCATTCTTATTAGTTGAGTCTGATTTTTAAGCATATTCATTTTTACCTTACCAGCTCACAACACTCCCATGATATCCTTTGATTGGGGATACACATTAAACAATTTTTTCAATGAGAAGTCACTGGAATTTACAGTCTTTCATTTCTGCTTCTATCAAGTTATCTCACTCCTCATTCTGTCACTCTTTTTCCTATAACTGTTTCTTATTTTCCTAAGACATAAGTAGCATGATAAGTTTTTATATTAGTCCCAAAATATTCATTTAAGATCCAAAGACTATTACAAGATAGGATTTGCACAAATTTTCATTTATAAAAATGGTTCTTATCTAGGTATACATATAAAAACTAGGCCTCAACCTACATAGATTCTGATTTAGAAGAAATGGAATGGGACCCAGACATGTAAGTTTGGAAAATGCTAGTATCTGATTTTAATGCATTTCCCAGCTTAAGAACCACTAGAACTCATCTGACCATCATGACAATTCTATGTAATAACAATTCTGTGTTATTACATGCAATCGTTGTGAATGTATATCAGTGTGCATTTACCCAAGGATGACAGAGCCAAGTGACTAACCCAAGGTCATACAGAAGTTTCCAACTATAAGTACATTGTATAAAATTGTCTAAGCCCAATATTATTCCTATGGTGGCTAAAAGTGTGTTAACTTAAAATTTACAAAGTAGACTTACCAAATTATTTATGCTATTGAGTTTTAAACATATAAATGATCTATTAATAGTAAGACTCTTAAAAACTGCCCTAAAAATACAAAGAATAATGAATAACACTTATTTAGCTATTTTGAACTAGCTATCCATATTATTCAGGGCATACTAGAACAGCATGGCTCTTCAAATACATATCACAAAAAGTGACCTGGTGAAAATTCCATTCCACTGTCTTTATGGTGACAAGTACATAATCTTAATAGTCAGCATCTGTGACTCTTTGGAGCAACCTTATGGCTTACACAGAAATCACTTTAGAATCACACTGGACCTCAGCACTGCTTGAATATAAACTCCATAAAACAAACCAAAAAAAAAAAAAAAATCCTGGATTATGACAATATTTAAGGCTTTACTCTTTTTCAATTTTAAACTAGTATTTTATGCTTCATTAGCAGCTATTGTTTTTTAAGCACTTACTATATACAAGGTACCATGCTAAATGATTTACATATTTTATTTAATACTCGCCGATAACTGAGGCAGCTACTATCTCCATCTTGCAGATGAGGAAAACAGGGCTTAGAAAGGCTTAGCAACCTCCCCAAAGTCACAAAGTCACAACAGTAGGTAGCAGGATTTGAATCTCATGCTCTTGCAAGTACTGCTTTCCATTTAACCTATACATTTAAGTACATTATATAAAATATATATAATATTTATATATAAATATTATATACATATATATAAATATATATACTTTACATTGGATTTCATATTCTTCAAAGCTTTTGCTCCTCCTTGCCTCTAGGCTTATATACAGTTGACCCTTGAACAACGTGAAGGTTAGTAGCACCATAACCCTCAAAGTCGAAAATCCACGTGTAACTTTCGACTCCTCCAAAACTATACTAATAGCCTACTGTTGGCCTGAAGCCTTACCAGTAACAGTGAATTAACACATATTTTGTATGTTATATGTATTATATACTCTACTTTTACAAAAGAAGCTAGAGAAAAGAAAATGTTAAGAAAATCATAAGAGAAAATATAGTACTATATTTATCGATACCATAAGTTTACATCATTTGTTTACAAGATGCATCACGTGTCCGAAACGGCAGTCAACTGCAGCTGCAGACCTCAATCTATGGTATATACCAGGCAATTGAACTTTTTCTTGTAATATCATGACTTTTCTCTGTTTCTTGGAAGCACTTCTAGTATCACTAGTGGCACTTTGTATGGGTCCCAAGGTGTCATTCAAGGTTTACAAGATTGCACTAAGCGTGATGCAAAATATGCAAAAACAGTGAGAAATCACTTTTTCCTACAATATACAATTTACTAGAAAGACAGACTGCTCACATGGAGATGATTAGCATCACACAGCTTTGTAAGCTGATACTTGTAACACTTGAGCTCACCACAACAGCAATAGGAGGGGGCTATGAAATTATTGTAGTACAATATGTACTAGAGTTCATTTTATGCGGTTATGATTTAATATTGCATCTTTACATTTGTTTACATTTCTCGTGACTGCAAATGGTACCACATATGGCCTGTAAGTGTTTGTGTAGGTTTTAATCAATTTTCACTTTTAATAATATATTTATGTATATTTTATGGTGGTAAATGATAAAATAGACTAGTATCTACATATATTTTATACATTCATGATGTACCTTTAAAACATTTTTTTATGATTCTAGACTATGCAGTTCATGTTTTTTCAAATTGTCACAAATCTCCAAAAATTTTTCTAATATATTTACTGAAAAAAATCTGCATATAAGTGAACCTGCACAGTTCAACTGTAAATAGATAAAATTTATACAAATCCTTGATATAATTAATAGCTCAAAAGTGATTGGGAAAAAAATCAGTAGAGAACTCTAAAACATTCTATTCTTTCACCATGGGTATTTTATTTCAAACTATGTGTACTGGGAAAAGTATTCAAAGGAAAGCAATCAGCTAGTTTCCTGCACCTTGAATAGCTGATGTTCTTCTTCCTCAGGCCTGGGACTGCTTTACAGTAAGATTCCACTGGTAAGATTGCAGTCAAAATCCAATCTTTGCCAAATGCACATAGCATTCTATTTTGAGGTTTGACTATGTTTAGTTACTATATATACACATATATTTTACTATGAGTACTATAAGTACAACACTTTTAGAAACAGCATTTGATTAAGATCATAAAGTTACCTAGTTCCAAAGTGTAAATCACATAGTTCCATTTTTAATTATTATTGAATTTCATGGAAAAAATCTGAAGACTCTGCTACCTACTCTTTGGACACATTTTACTTCTGTAGTTTACAGTTTTATTTTGAAGGAGTATATCTGTTCTTCTCCCCGTGACATCACTATCTCTGAAATAAAAATTTCACTGGCTACTTATGAAAGCTAGGGATGTTCTATGAATATTTTTAATGTTTTGAAGCTCATGGTATGGAAGGCAGCACCTATATTAGAACACAGCACTATATGAAATGCTTATATGATTTTGCACAGAAATTTCTAGGTTTCTAATGGATTCATTTTCTCAAAAATCATGTAAGTGCCAATCAAGTATGAAGTTCTAGAAACACAAAGACAAAAATATATGATTCTTATTGTCAAGGAGCCAATGGTCTAATAGGCCAAAAGACACAATAAGTTCTCACATAAGCTTTCCTAAAAAATATACTCAAACATATAAAGTCTCATTTATATTAATATAACCAGAAGTTTCCTATTTCTAAGTATTCAATAAATTCTATCATAAAACTCACAAGAATATCTTCTTTAATTCTCTCACTCCTCTCAAATAATAGTCCTTCCTTCCAGCCACCACAGCCCTTAATCTGTACTTTCTGACCACTTTGTACTTTCCACTGTAGTTATTTGAGTATAGAGCATATCTTCTCCATTGTCTTGATATTCCTTGAAGAAAGGATCTATTTTTATTTATCCCCTATAGTGTTTAGTGCCAGCAAGAATTAAAATACAGGGTGTCCCAAAAGCCACTATACATAGGGAAAAGGGGAAATTGTAGCTAAATGTACCTTTATTTACAAAATATTACATAATTTTTCCTTTGTATGGAGACTTTAGGGACACCTTGTATTTACTGAAATGAAATATTTAGAGTCCTGATGTAATAATTTGAAAATAACTTCTGAGTTTCAAGGGACTAATATAGCTTTTAAAATTTTCCAATCAGTGGGAAAATGTGGCTCCAAAAGTGATTCCCTCACCTCAAAGAAATATATGTTCATTTTACCATGTCATTCTTACCAAGCTATTCAGTCTTGGTTGAAAAATAATAAAAAAAGGCATGATGGGTAAGTTAATCATTAAAATGGAATAACAGCAGCAAATGAGTGAAATATCCAGAAACATCCAAATGCAACTTTCATAGTAAAGTTAGAAAGTTATTTAAAAAAAAAATCAGCTACACTTAAAAAAAATTGGGTTGTAAAAAACCCCAGAAAACATGAAGGAGAATCAATTTCTTTACACTATAAATTATAGCTTTGTCTAAAGAACATTAAATGAGATATAGCTCAAAAGAAATACTCAGTCTTTCAAAAATATACCTGTGCACATTTGAAAAGTTTCTATTACATTATTTTAAAATATCAAAAAAGTTTGATGGATATATTAATCCTATTGTTTTTTAATTCTTAAAATTAGTTCAAGGGGGAAAAAAAACACCTAATCTGGATTTAAAGGCCAAGACAAGCTAACATAAAGTTACAACTACTACAAGAGAAAAAAAGGAAGAATGGCAGGAAGAGAAATCTATCTGTAAAGACCAAGCGGTTCAAGTGAAATTTTGACTGGCCCAACAACCCCCCACACCAAGGTCTCAATCAAGTAATTAGAACACAAACAAAATTATTATGTCCTCCCTAGGCTATTCCATGACCTGGAAATAAGTTTAAGTCAATATTCTTGATCGCTGAACTAGGATTAATCATGACTATCCCAGTGCACGTAATTTGTGAAAAGCTGAAATACATGATAATTCATGAAAAATAAAAAGTGACCTATTAAAATTCTGAAGTAGAAAAATATGCATTCTATGTTTTTCCTCAAAGTTTTAGAAACTAGTTTAGATCAAAATTAAATTTCTCTGGTATGTGTATACTTTAATTTTTAGTTTTTAATTATTATGGGTACATAATAATTGCATATCTTTATAGGGTACATGTGATGCTTTGATACAAGCATACAATATGAATTAATCAAACCAGCGTAATTAGCATATCCATCAAAGATCCATCAAAATGCCAAAGATATGTTAGGCATTTAACATATCTTTGTATTAAGAACATTCCAATTCTAATCTTTTAGTTCTTTTAAAGTATATACTAACTTACAGTTGTTTATAGTCACTTCATTGTGCTATCAAATATTGTTCATTCTATCTAATCAACTATATTTCTGCACCATTAACCATCCCCATTTTATCCTCCCCTCCCTGCTACATTTCCCAACCTTTGGTAACCATCATTCTACTCTCTGTCTCCATGAAATCAATTGTTTTTAATATTTAGTTCCCATGTATGAGTGAGAATATGTGAGATTTGTCTTTCTGTGCTTGGCTTATTTCACTTAACATAATATTCTCCAGTTTCATACACGTTGTTGCAAATAGCAGGATTTCATTTTTGTGGCTATGTAATATTCCATTGTGTATGTGTACCACAATTTCTTTATCCATTCATCTGTCAATGGACACTTAGGTTGATTCCAAATCTTGGCTATTGTGATTAGTGCTGCAATAACCACGGGAGTGCAGATATCTTTTTGATATAATGAATTCCTATCCTTTGGATATATACCCAACAGTGGGATTGCTGGGTCAAATGGTAGTTCTATTTTCAGTTTTTGAGGAACCTCCATACTGTTTTCCTTAGTGGTTGCACTAATTTGTAACACAGTCCCACCAACAGTGTACAAGGGTTCCCCTTTCTCCACATCCTTGTCAGCATTCGTTATTTATTGCCGTTTTGATAAAAGCCATTTTAACTGGGGTGAGAAGATATCGCATTGTAGTTTTGATTGGCATTACTCTGATGACTAATGATATTGAGCATTTTTTTATGTCCCTGTTGGCCATTGCATGTCTTCTTCTTTCTTTTTTTTTTACCTTTCTATGCTTGGTTTATTTCATCTAATATAATATTCTCAAGGCTCATCTACATTACAACAAATAAGATTTCATTCTTTCTTATGGCTGGATAGTACTCCATCATGTATATATACCGCATTTTCTTTATGCATTCATCTGTTGATGGATATGTAGGTTGATTCCATATCTTGGCTATTGTAAACAGTGCTGTATGTCTTCTTTTGAGAAATGTTTATTCAGATCCCTTGCCCACCTTTTAATTGGATTATTTGATTTTTTTCCTATTGTGTGTTGGAGTTCCTTATATATTCTAGTTATTAATCTCTTGTCAGACTGGTAGTTTGCAGTCTTTCTGGGGGTTCTCTCTTCACTTTGTTGACTATTTCCTTTGCTGTGCAGACGCTTTTTAGCTTGATGTGATCCCATTTGTCTAATTTTGCTTTGGTTCCCTGTGCTTTGGAGGTATTATTTAAGAAGTCTTTGCCCAGTCTTTGCCCAGATCTTGAAGAATTTTCCCAGTGTTTTCTTTTAGTAGTTTCAGGTCTTAGATTTAAGGCTTTAAACCATTCTGATTTGATTTTTGCATATGGTGAGAGATAGATAAGGGTCTAGTTTCATTCTTCTGCATATGGATATCCTATTTTCCCACATCATTTATTGAAGAGACTGTCCTTTCCCCACTGTATGTCCTTTGTCAAAGATATTAATAAGTTCACTACAGATGTGTATATAATTTTAGACAAGGAATAAAATCAAATTGCTTTACCATTAGTGGAAACTTTCTCATGAAATAACTAGAGGATGTAAATTGTTGAAGTAGTATTTATTTGTAATTATCAAAAGAATCTTTGGTAGTGACTAAAGCCCCCCCCCAAAAAAAAACAATAAAAAAAAATCAGATTTGTTTCCCAAACAAATCTTAAACTTCAGATTTAAGAAGTAAAAAAATTTGATGAGAACAAGGCACCAGACAAAACTCAGTTGTCAATAAGATTGTTATTAACATCTTATTAAATGTGCTAATTCTAATTTTTTCTAGGTTACACCAAAATCCATATTTGTTATTACAGAATATCTCGTGATTAAAATAGCATTACTTAAAATGAATCATTTTTTTTCTCTTTTTAAAGCATGATGGTTTTTTGGTTTTTTTTTTTTTTTTTTTAAGAAACATGGTCTCACTGCCACCCAGGCTGGAGAGCAGTAGCACAATCATAGCTCACAGCAACCTCAAACTCCTGGGCTCAAGCAATCCTGTCGCCTCAGTGTCCTGAGTAGCTGGGACTACAGGTGCACACCACCACACCCAGCTAATTTTTAAAAAGTTTTTTGTAAAGTTGGGGTCTCGCTATGTATGAAGGGCATTTTTTTGTAAAAAGATTTACGAGATTGTTTCTCAGTTCACCTAACATATACTCTTAAACACCTCCAAGTCACTTGGGCAAGACTGACTTTGACAAGCAAAACTTTTTGTGCTAGTAAAGCCTTCTAAATGCCTAGGCTCTTTGTCACCTTCTGGCTGCCTTATTGCCACTGCCTTCACTACCCCCCCCCATTCTATACTATCCTCACAAGATAGTATAGAATATTAGTTTAAAATAACTAAGTTATTTTAATGTTTTAATATAATTATGCTTCAAATCACCTTGTTTTTTTTAATCATCCAGCCCAAAATATCATCACCTTATTTGTCTTAATGTTACTGTGGCTCTAGTTTACCCACAGGATAGGTGGCTATCTTCTAATTATGGCAAGCTCTGATGTAAGTAATAATGGTGCCTTTAAAAAACACCACTAGTTAAAAATTAAAACTACTATATAATTCCTTACCTATAGTAATCTAATCATACAAAGTTTATTTTCAAAGAATGAGGTCTCATTTTGCAACAGTCATAAAATGTTCAAGAAGGGGATTTTTATCTATTAAAGGTAAAGAATTTCTTAACATAGGGTCGTGGATCCCAAGAGATGTCATGGATGAACTCCAGAGTATTTAATTTGAATTCTCTCAAATACAAAAAAACTATCCACAAGGTTTTCTGAGGAGAGTCTATAGCCTTTGTCAGTTCTCAAAGGGGGTCTGTGGGCCCAAAAGAGTTGAAGAAGTGATCTAACTGGATTGGGAGTTTTAAGTATGGTTTCATCGGTACATGCCTATCAACTGTGAGGTATCCATTGCAAGTAACTTGTTGCTGATTAACACTCAAATTTGTGAACTATTTGCTTTTTGAAATATATAACAGAGCAGAGTCAAGGTTATCTTTATAATAACATAACTTTCATTTGCTTGTACTTCTTGTATGACAGAGAACCAGACCAGTGGAAATTGTCCAGGATTCTGAGCACAAGTGTGGAAACGTGCCATGCACATGAACACCCTTCATCACACATAATCCAGCAGAAAAAAGTTTGAGAACTACCAATTTGAACCAACCTTCTCATTTTACAGATGAGGAAACTTAGGCTCAGAGATGTTAAATGATTTGTTCAAAGTCACACAGGAGTCTGGTACTTCATTCAACAAAAACAGTGCTGGGATTGAAATGGATCCCTACACTGGCATTTTCTCAGTCTGGATTGTGGCTATAAAAAGGATGATTTTATACCTTGGTATTCGACAAAGTTCCGTCCTTGGCGTACTTTTCTCACTTTGAACATTCACCTTGAACAACCTCATCTGCTTCCCAGAACTTCACCTCTCACTTCTGCTGTCATTAACTCACAGATCTCTATTTCCAGTTCTGTGAAACTGCTTGTGCTCCAGGTCTGTATGTCCAGTTGTCCACTTTAAATCTCCTACTGCTATCCAAGTACCTCAATCTTACGTTAAAAAATCAAATTCAAATTACCCACACATTGAGGGGACAAGGAAGGGAGGGCAAGGGAGAGAGCAATCTTTGTCCCAGTTTTCTTTCTCTGTGCAAGAAACCTAGGAGTTTCTTTAACCTGACCTTCACTCCCCACATCATTCTTTGTGATTTTCCTTTCAGGCCAGTCTCTTTCTTTCCATACTGGAGACTACTGATTTATTTCAGGCACTCAATCTCTCTCCTGGAATATTCTAGTAATCTCTTTACCGTCAATCTTGCATCATTCAGTTTACTCTCAGTACTGCTACCAAAGTAAGATTTTAAAAACACAAATCTGACCACATCACTCCACTTCCTATAAGT
This sequence comes from Cheirogaleus medius, assembly GCA_008086735.1. Lineage (NCBI taxonomy): Eukaryota > Metazoa > Chordata > Mammalia > Primates > Cheirogaleidae > Cheirogaleus > Cheirogaleus medius. The sequence goes on from VBSM01003143.1 coordinate 9,892,703, forward strand.
CCTTAAATGGCTCCCCATTTCCCACAGAATAAAGTCCAAATTTCTTAACATACTATATAAATGTCCCTATGATAAAATCTTTACTATAAAATAACTATCTGCTTTATACTGCAATGAAATGAGTACTTAAATTTCCAATTAAGTACCCCTAATTATGAATGATAACCATCAAAATTACTATACAGGTATACATATATTAATTGGTTAAACTGTGGTGTGCGTTCTTGCCAGTGTGAAACTGTTCAATCATGTTTCAGGTAAGCTGGCTCATTAATTACCTTTCAATCTTGGCAAAGGTTTTACATAATCTATCTCTACTAGGTTCATAAGAAAGCCACATCAAGCCTGGTGCAGTGGCTCACACCTATAATCTAGCACTCTGGGAGGCTAAGGCAGGAGGATTGTTTGAGCTCAGGATTTCAAGACCAGCCTGAGCAAGAGCGAGACCCTGTCTTCACTAAAAAAAATAGAAAGAAATTAGCTGGACAACTAAAAATATATAGAAAAAAAATTAGCTGGGCATGGTGGCGCATGCCTGTAGTCCCAGCTACTCAGGAGACCGAGGCAGGAGGATTGCTTGAGTCCAGGAGTCTGAGGTTGCTGTGAGCTAGGCTGATGCCATGGCACTCTAGCTCGGGCAACAGAGTGAGACTCTGTCTCAAAAAAAAAAAAAAAAGCAAGCCACATCACATTTTTCCTCTAAGTATATTCTCACCCAAACCTCATTCAAATCAGCAATGTCTAACATATCTTTATGAGATAAAAGCTGGGAACCTGAAAAAAAATTAATTTCCCTAATGATTTCTCTAAATACTACATCAGTATTTACAGTAGACGACCTCTATATGATGGCCCCAATGACTCCACCCTCCTACTATTCACATTCTTCACAGTCCCTTCTCATGTTGTGTCACGGCTGGTCTGAGAGAGCAATAGCATGTGACAAAAGTGATGGCACATTTACAAGATTAGATTATTTAAAAAGCTGTGACTTCCATCTTGGGTCTTTCTTCTCCCCTATCTCCCCTTGTTCTGAGGGAAATCAGCTGCCACATCTCAAGAACACTCAGACGGCCTGTGGCGACGCTCTCCGCCATCAGCTCATGAGGGACTAGGCATGCCAACAACCAAGTGCAAGCTTGGAAGCAGCTTCTTCAGCCCCAGTCAAGCCTTGAGATGACTAAAGTCCCAGAAGCAGCTTGCGGTGCATCCTGAGCCAGAAGCACCCAGCTAAGCTGTGCCTGGAGTCCCAATGCAGAGAAACTGAGACAATAAATGTTTGTCGTAAGCTGCTAAGTTTTAGGGCGATTTGTTATTTAGCAATAGATAACTAATACAATATTTTGCGTGTTTTTTTTTTAACATCAGAGTGCTTACTGTATGTTTTCTTACTAGAAATAACTTCAGCCAACACAGTATTTAATGTGTTTACTTTTATACATATAATTGGCACTGATTTAAAAAAATAACGTCCTAGTATTCTCAGGTGGCTAGGTCCCTCTGCCATGGCATTATGCCTCAGGGTCAGAGTCACAATGTTCCTTCCTCATTAGTTCTCCACCTAAGTGACAGCCCTGGACACACACCTGAAGAGTACTTAAGAATTGCTTCTCCCTTTCTTTTTTACTTCGGTAACTCAGTCTCTTCCCCAATCAGTGTCTGGTGGCTTAAATTGGGGTGGCAGCACTTTTAAGCCAGGCGGCAACTTATAGAGGGAGTGGAGGAGGTGGTAGGGGAGTAGTTGAGCGTGGCAAGCAACAAAAGAATAATAGCCTTAGAAGGGAGGAGAGTTAGGAAGGGTCAAAGCTAGAAGCAATATGCAAGGCAAGGGAGAGGGTCTGGTGAGAGTGGTCTTTGGGTCCCTGATTTCTGAAAGTTTTTAGGGCAGCAGAGGTAGGAGCTGAAAGGCAGAGGTTCAGGCTTGTCCAAATACCCAATCATTCCTTGCAACTCTGCCCACCAGGAAAGGAAGCACATGATTTAAGGGGAAAAGGCCCCATCTCCTTGACAAAAATATCTTCACTCATCTGCTATGTATAGCCAGAAATTCCTCAAAGCAACATTTCTCAAACTTGGGTAATATACCAACTTTTAGACGGAAAAAAACCCAAATACTAAAAAGCAGAACCACAAATGTGTCAGGATACCTGCTAAAAGGCAAGGAAGGGTCAGGGAAAGAAGTAGGCAAGTGATATGACTACAGGCTCCTGGAGTTACTTCTGGTACACACACATTTTAGCTGTAATTACAGACCAAGTCAGTTTCCTAAGAAAGAATATAATGGATAGGTATGGGTCCAGCAATAAATGAAACAGAAGGTATCCATGACAATAACTCTGTAAGAAATGATTCAGTTAGAAAACACAGAAATAGCCCAAGAATATATCATAAAACAGAGTCTCAAATCCCTAAACATACATGGTTCTCATTTTTGAAGATTGTAATTCAGCACTGAAGCCTGCTTCTTATTAGCAAAAGATCATTACATACAGAGTTTGGAGTTCTTACCTTGGCACTTCCTCTACAGGTCAAATGTGACTTTATAATTCTGTCCCATAATAACTAGAAGAATGTGTAACTTTGAGGTTGAAAACATATTATAGAGAACATCAGAGTGAATCAATATATAAATAACCCTGAACATATTATTTTTTAATCTAATAATTTTAATAGTTTTATTGACTTTATAAAAATGATTCATGCTCACTGATAAAATTAAAAACTACTGAAACACTTCTCAAAAGTTAAATCACCACAAATCTACCAACCATGAACATTGTAATGAACATCCTTCATACATACATAAAGGTATCCATCTCTTCAAATATATTCTTACATTCATTTGCTCAATCTTACATCTATACATGCTATTCTATAACCAGCTTATCTCCCTTGTGACATCTAGGTAAATAAAAAATCATAATTGTTAATGGCTGCATTGTGTTCCAACATTGTATATATTAATAGTTACCAAAATTTGACCAGTCCTTTTCAAACATGTTCAGGTTGTTTCTAGTTTACTACTTTACAGATATAATTTTTATCTTTGTGCATATAACTTTTCACATTTGTACTCTGTAAATAAGTTACTAAATCAAAGAATATAAACATATATGTGTGTATATGTGAACCTTCAGAAAGAGTCCATCAAGACAATGTGCTTTTAAAGAGCAGCTAGACAAGGAAAAATCAAACAACCCTATCAAAAAGTGGGCAAAGGACATGAACAGAAATTTTTCAAAAGAAGACAGAATGGCCAACAAACATGAAAAAATGCTCATCTCTAATCATCAGGGAAATGCAAATCAAAACTGCAATGAGATATCACTTATCTCCAGTAAGAATGGCCTTTATCAAAAAGTCCCCAAACAATAAATGTTGGCGTGGATGCGGAGAGATAGGAACACTCCTACACTGCTGGTGGGACTGCAAACTAGTTCACCCTCTGTGGAAGGCAATATGGAGATACCCTAAAGCGATACAAGTAGATCTACCATTTGATCCAGCAATCCCATTAACTGGGCGTCTACCCAAAAAAACAAAAGTCACTCTATGAAAAAGACACCTGCACTCGAATGT
>VBSM01003143.1:9905449-9918260 GCA_008086735.1 Cheirogaleus medius
AAAAAAAAAAATTAAAAATAAAAAAAATAAACAAAAAAAAACAAAGTACAGCAGATTATAGAACGTGTAAGAGTCAATGTGTGCTGACTTTAAGATCTACCTAGATGTTACTACTTCTAATATATATTCCCGAAATCCAACTGTATTCATAATCATTTGGTTCTCTCTCATTAAAGTGGAGGACCCAAAGAATTTCAGGTACTTGAAGTTTCTGTTTAATCGACAAATCTCAGGAATAGGCACCAGCAGTTTTTTTTTTTAAGTCAATAAATTAACTTAACAGAAATATTACATGGTTTTCATAAAAATTGACCTACAAGATTTTTAATATGAATATTGTCACCATGAAACATAGCCAGTCCCCAACCAGTTTAAAATCAACTTAACACTGAATTCAAAGTTCTCAAGTACCTTGGCTTTGTACCTGCTCCTGTTAGCACTCATTTAAAAATAGGCCAAAAGACATCTTTTATACTCATAGTAATATCAAAAGCAAATATATCTTATTTAGACCCTAACCATAATAATACATTTTTCCAGTTCCTCAGAAGGATATTTTGTAGAAGGCTTTGTCTTGAAAAGACCAGGTTATCTTGAAAATCACCTTCTAAAACTGTCATGAAACCAAATGCCATAGCAAAACATAAAAAGCATAATTCTGATAGATTTTATTTGAAGTCCTTGGTATGATGCAACAGATAAAAATGCATTCTTGATGGATAAAAATATTAATAAGTTTAATCACAAAATTAAATTAAAATGCTAACATTTCTAATGACATATTTCTTCTTTCACGGTGCCTTATGTAATAATGGCCTACTTATGTGAAAATAATGGAAAATTGGGATAAGGCTATAATCTATGTCACTCAAGCAAATGACCTAAAACTTTTCCTTTTCATTGGAGAAGAAGAACTGTTTCTCACTTAAATATGTTCCTTTCCAAAAGAAAAAAGGTCAAGGCAGCCAAATACATCCAGTTCGAATTTTCAATATAATGTTCCTAAACATGTCAGAAACATTTACCATGTACATGACTTGCTTCAGTGGTGAGTATAATAAAATTGGAACAATATACAGAATATCAGTATGGCTTTTGGTTAAGAAAACAAGAAAGTTCATGACACATTCCAGATTTTTTTTTAAAAGTCACAAAACTTTCCAAATTCAATGAAAGATTACCAAAAAAAAAAGGAAAGAATAAGTACTGTTTCTTGAAAAGAAGTTGCAAATCTCTAAGAGATTGGGATCTCTCATCCTGCTCAAAAGCTGCTCTAGGAAAGGTCAAATGGAATTTTGGTAAGACCCCCTCACCCTAGAATTGCATGAATGGGGTTAAGAAAGATGGCTGGTATGCATGGTACTTACATCAAGATGGCTGCTTTACGTAAGTACAGAAAGCACTGGACAGAGTCAGGAATCACAGTGGCGAGCCTAGATCTGCCCCAAGCAACATGTTGCCTTGAACATATCACTTCACTCAACTAAACCAGGTCCTTCGTTCATAAAATGAGGTGAGGTTTCCAAAATTCTATGAATCTAGATTTCACCTCCCTCTTTACTCCTGTTTTTCTCTCCAAACTTTAAAGTTTACAGAGACTTCCCACTTCCACTTATAATAGAAAGCCTAAATGATTCACACAAAGGCTTAATTTTAGCACCCAAAGAAACTTTGTTTTAAGACTAAGATTTTGGGTGACACAGAATTAATTATTCCTATACCTAATCAAGATAACGTAGATTTGAAGATTCCTACTTCTCCCACAATTATCTAACTTCCTTCTCCACCTACAGCCATAGATTTTGCACAGCTGGGGGGGTACCCCCCAATTATAATGAAGCTATGGTTCTTCACTTTAAAACATGGGTCAAAGTCTACAGGTTCTGTCCTTGTCTCAACTCTAAGGGCTTCAATGTCAGATAAACTTTGCTGCACAATACAGATATGTACAAAGTTTCAAATAATAACCTTGATAAGGTATAAGAATAAGTGATTTTGTGTCACCCAAAACCTTAGTCTTAAAATAATTTTTATGATCCAAGAATATAGAAGTATTATTTATAGTATGAGTGAAAGATGATTACAACTACCACCTCCCACTTTCCATACCTCTGCCTTAGGGGAAGGGAAGCTAGGAAAGGAAACTCTTATAAAAAGACAACAGATCCAGAAACCACATCTAGAAGAACATGGGCTCGCTATTTCCCCAGGTTATTCTGAACCTAAAGGGGTAGGGGTGTGTGTGTGTGTGTGTGTGTGTGTGTGTGTAAGAGACAGGGTCTCACTATGTTGCCTAGGCTGGTCTGGAACGCCCAGCCTCATGCAATCCTCCTGCAGGGGCCGCCCAAAGTGCTGAGATTACAGGTATGAGCCATACAGCCCAGCCTTAAAGCTATATTTCTTATTCAGCAACTCATTCACTAGGTGTAGCCAGGCAAAGTCTTATTCAGGAATTTAAATATAAACAATGAAAACCATCTCTGGAATAATTACAAGAAAGGAGGAAACCTGAGTGGTTTGCAGATAAAGTGACAACTTACTTTTTTCACTGTACACTTTTGTGTGCCTTAGGGATTTTGTTCCACATTCTTGTATTTCTAACACAAAAATTAATTTCAAATATTTAAAAATGAAATTGATTTTATAAAAATTTGATTCAAATATTAACTCTGAAACCAACTTAATATATTCATTCTTGCTTTTTTAAAAAAAGTGAGTGCTTTTTATTCTTTTGGTTTTTATCTTCATTATATTTTATTAGGAGTTGCTTTTGAATAAACAAGTCATTTTAAACATTCAATACTTAAAAATTTTAAGCATGAAAGCAGGGTTTACATTGAAATAATTTAGGAATTAGTTCTGTCAAACTCAGTGCTTTCTTTTACCCATTTATTAAAACAGTATGTCCTAATATAAAACCCTCTGTTATATGTCTTATTACAAGGAACTATAAACAAAAGTGGCCAACTGTGCCCATAACTAAGCTATTAGAAACGATAAAGGAGCCAAATCTTATATTGTTGTTTCACTATATAAATGTGCAAAAAGTCTTATTGGAATGGATTCTCCACTAAGTTTACATAGCAAAAATAATTTTGCATGTGTTTTTAACATTTCTAATAATTTCTTATAGGTGCTTACCATATGTTTACTTTTGAAGATAAATCCAAATATTAAAGAGAAAGTTAAAGATGACACACTAATTTCCTGTAATGACAGCATGTAATACTTGATACTGCAATGCCCAATGCCTTCAATTCTTTATTATTCCATTGTACAAAAGTTTAAAATGAAATGCAAAAACACAGCATAGGCGAGCAGTTTCATTTGGAAACAAAAAGACTATTCTTTAGCCAAAATGATGACTATTCAACCATTTCCAAATGCACAAATGAAAACAAATCCAAAGATTGGACAATTGAGTAATAGTTAACATGCAGTAAAACAAATTAAGAAATAGTCAAGTTTCTAAAATCTTTATGTATGGGAAGGAAAATAAACCTTTAAGACTTGCTGAATCTATCTCATTTCTAGTAGCACAAAACGTTATCTTTCCTCTAAGTCAGCAGCATATTGGCAATTGAGTCAAATGCAATATTTAAATTTCTACCTCCAATGATCAAATGTTCCTTCAACCTCTCCATTGTTTGGTAAATTGTATGGATTTTTGCCTCCAAACTATCCCATGTTCAGGCTGCTAGTAAGGGTGGGGAACCTGCAACCTCAAGGCCATATGTGCCCCTCCAGATCCCGAAGTATGGCCCCTTGACCAAATCCAAACTTCACACAACAAATCCCTTTATCAAAAGTATTTGTTCTGTAAAATGTGGATTCAGTCAAAAGGCTGCACTCAAGGATCCAGAAGGCCACATGTGGCCTCAAGGCTGCAGGTTCCCCACCACCCTCACATGGAGGAAGGAATGAGGGAGCTCACTGGAATCTCTTTTACAAGGGCACTAATCCTTTATAATCACCTCCCAAGGGCCCCACCTCCAAATATCATCACACTGGGGATTAAGTTTCAACATATGAATAGGGGTGGGAGGGAATAAACATTCAGTCTATAGCACTCTTTCTAATCTCAAAGCATGAGCTCAGTTCCTTTGCTTATCTCTTAAATGCCTAAATTGTCTCTTTGCCAGCACTCTCTCCCCATCATGACTTTCTTCAAACCACCAAATCTCAGACACATTTGATTACACTTCTCATCAACTACAATAGGTGCCACAGAATAAAAATATAAATTTCCCATGGCCTGCATGAGCTGGTGCTCTCAACATCACTGTTCCTACTTCCTCTCCCACCACATCCATCCCACAGACCTTACATAGCCTTGCATATTCTAGTATCTTGGCCTGTAATCCACCCTTCTCCCCAACAGCTGAAATCCTACCAGATCCTGTAAAGCAACAGTCCCCAATCTTTTTGGCAACAGGGACCGGTTTCATGGAAGACAATTTTTCCACGGACCAGGAGTGGGGTAGGGGGTATGGTGTCAGGATGATTCAAGCACATTACATTTATTGTACAGTCAAACCTCTCTGCTAATAATAATCTGTATTTGCAGCCGCGCCCCCCTGCTAGCATCACTGCCTCAGCTCCACCTCACATCATCAGGCATTAGATTCTCATAAGGAGCACGCAACCTAGATCCCTCGCATGTGCAGTTTATAGCAGGGTTCTTGCGCCCATGAGAATCTAATACCCCCGCTGATCTGACAGGAGGCGGAGCTTTTGCAGTGATGGGAGCAGCTATACATACAGGTGAAGCTTTGTTCACTTGCGAGCCACTGCTACCGCCCAACGCCCACCTCCTGTTGTGCGGCCCAGTCCCTAACAGACCACAGAGAGCTACCGGTCCACAGCCTGGGGGCTGGGGACCATCCCTCTAAAGTTCAAAATCAAATGCCACCCTCCTCCCTGAATTGCGTCTCCCCAGCGGGGTATTTCCATTCTCTGTGCCCACCTGTACTTTAAATTATTACTATAGCATAGCTCTTAGGTTCATGTTGGAGTCAGTTACATAAATGTCTATATTCTCCAGTACGCTTCTTACTTGGTTCACATATGCTTCCCTTAAAATACTGAAAACATATCAAGCCAGGCATATGGTATCCATTCAGATATGAACTTGTGTTTTCTAGAAGTTCCATTCTAATAAGGAAAAAAAGTATATATTCAAAATAAAATTAGGAAGTGAATTTTATGGTATGTGAATTGTATCTCAAAAATATAACATTAGGATAAGTGGCACATGAAAGGTAAATTAATGATAAGCCTTTCATGTACTTCCTAACTAGGCAAATCTTTGATGGTAATATTTTTATGAAGGTAAATGTCATCTTGGACTGGCTTAAAAAATTATAGGGAATTCAGTCCCCCATATTTTAAATTATAGGTATGGAGAAAAAAGACCATCTTTATTGACTTAAGACCTAATAAACTTATTTATAAGCCTCTTCCTGCTCTCTGAAACCCATAGAAATGATAATCATAGAGGCTTGTTTTGCTTATCTAGATATTACTATGGAATCACGTATTAAAAATATCAGACTCATCCATGACTTATCAAAGATAGGATCACAAATTACCTCCTGATTTCTACCTGGATGAGCTAAGTATCTTAACTTGGTCTCTCTAAACAAACCAGGCTAGGTGTGGTAATTCTTGCTTCATCCAACTTTCCACCGGGAAAGCAGTTCTGTTTTACAAATAAGATCTAAGCACTTAGGGAAGTCAAGGGGGGAGGACAGCTTGAGGCCAGGAGTTTGAGACCAGCCTGAACAACACAGTGAGACCCCATCTTTACAAAAAATAGAAAAATTAGCTGGGCTGGTCTGTAGTCCCAGCTACTCTGGAGGCTGAGGGAGGGGGATTGCTTGAGCCCAAGAGTTTGAAGTTTCAGTGAGCTATAATGATGCCACAGCACTCTAGCCTGGGCAATGGAGCAACACCCTGTCTCAAAAAAGTAAGGTCCATATTAAGTTATTTTAGTTGTTCTTGTGTATATCTGAATGTTCATACTTTTTTTTCCTCGGCATCTTTTTAAAAATTTATAATTCAACTACCATAAAATTTACTCTTACATTTCAGTGGTTTTTATTAATAGTATATTCACAATGTTGTATAACCATCATGACTATCTAGTTCCAGAACTTTTCATCACCCTAAAAGGAAAATTCCATTAAGCCATCACTCCCCATTTCTCCCTCTCCCCAGCTCCTGACAACCATTAATCTCCTTTCTGTCTCTATGGATTTGTCTATTCCGGACATTTCATGTAAATGGCACCATACAATATATGGCCATTTACATCTGGCTTCTTTCACTTAGCATAACGTTTTCAAGGTTCATCCATGCTGTAGAATGCATCAGTACATCATTTCCTTTTCATGTCTGAATAATATTCCACTGTACAGATACACCACATTTATTTATTCATGTATCAGTTGTAAACATATGGGCTGTTTCTACTTTTTGGCTATTATGAATAATGCTGCTATGAACATCAGTGTACAAGCTTTTCTGTGGGAACAGATGTTTTCGATTCTCTTGAGTATATACCTAGGAGGGAAATTGCTGGGTCATGATAACTGTTACTACTGTTAACCATGTTAACTCTTTGAGGAACAGCCAAACTGTTCCATTTATAGTCACATACATTTTTAAAGGGCAGTAACAGCATTAATTTCATATTTTGATTTAAATCCCTAGAGAAAAAGGTTTCCTTTGCGACAAAGTATCCTTCAGAAGTTAAAATAAATTCAAGGTTTTAAAAGATAAATTATACCCCTTCAAAGCATAAAGATGCATAGATGCACCTCAAACCCTTACTAGAGCAAAGTTTATTCTAGTCAAAGGGATTAAATACACACCCATTAAAAAATGGAGGAAAATAATGACAACTCCCAAGTTTATACAGTCAGCCTATAACCATACACTGATCTTCACCCACAGCAACTTCCAAATAGATGTCTAATAGACATTTCAAACGTAATGTGTCTCAAACTGAACTACTATTCTCACCCATTTCCCAAACTGCTCCTTAGGCTTTTTTTTGCGTAGGCCCAAAACCTTAGTGTCAAGCTTGGTTCCTCTCTCTCATATATACACCCAAATGCCAGTTAGAAAATCCTGTTTGCTCTATCTTCAAAAGATATTCAGAATCCAATCAACTCTCATCGCCTCCACCAGATATATTCTCTCTCACCAAGATTATTGCATTGACTTCCTAAGTAGTCCCCCTGCATCTACACTTGCCCAATAAGGTCTAGTCTGAAAACACAGCCAAAATAATCCTTTCTAAACATGTGTCAGACTGTGTCACACCTCTGTTCAAAGTCATCTAATGGCTTCCCATTACCCCTCTCTCATTCTGTTGCATCCATGCCAGTTATGCTTGGGCCTCAGGGCCTTTGGCTTGTTGTTTCCTCTGCCTGTAAAGTTCTTCCCCTAGATAGCCACATACATCCTCCCCTGCCTTCTTCAAATCTTTGCTCACATGTCACCTTCTCAGTGAGGACTTCACCTGGTCACTCTATGTAAAACTGCAAATTACCCCCAAACACTCCCTTTATCTTCCTTCCCTGCTCTATGTTTCTCCATAACAATTTATGACTAAGAGGACATATACTTTACTTACTTCTATTTACTCCCAAGAATATAAACTCCATTAGGGCAGGAGCATTTGTCTGTTTGCTTACTGCTGAACTCCCAGCACTTAGAACAGGACCTGGCACACAGGACATGCTCAAATATTTATTTAATGAATAAATGAACAAATGAAAGGCAATAGTGAGCCACTCAAAAAAGAGCTAAACAGAAGTCAGAGAAATATTTATGAAGAACTAACATTACTACATATAATAAAGTTGGGATAAAAATGGAAGGCATCATTTCTGGAAAAACATACCACAATGTTTCTACGGTTTGCTTTAGGAAAAGTTGCTAACCCTGCTCATTTCATTGTTTTTGGAAAGGATCTGTCCACTGCCAAGGGCTCTTAGCTTCTGAAGAACTGAAACTCTGGGAGTTGAGAAGCAATTGCCACATATACATAGAACCAAGGACTTTCGTGGTCTTTGCCTGCTGTTAGACCCATTCCCAGGACCTTCACACACAGTATACTTAGGTTTCTTGGCCATCTTCCCACTAAACCCACTAGTTAGTGAATTCACCTTCAGAGGTATAATCACAGTACCTTCAAGCTGAAACGAATCTTAAGAGGCCCTATCCCAATCCTTCACAAATTTTATAATATTAGGAAAATTAAAGTAAAAAAGAAATAAAGCTACTTGATCAAGATGTCTTGAATGGTTAACACTAAGTATTTTTCAAACTCTGTAGTAAGGGATAAGCATGATCAAGTCTGAGAGAATTTGGACACTTTGGAACAAATCCTCTAAAATCTGAAAACAGAAAATGTTATTTTATAAAACTTTCAGGTAGAAATGGTTATATCTCATAATATCAACAATTCCATCCATCCATCATCCACATATTAGATTCAGAAGTTATAACAATGATATTGACAGAATACTCTAGCAATAGGCAAAGTAAATGATGGACAAATACAGATTTTTAAAAAATGTACCCCTCTTTCCAAAAGGAGGCTTCCCTTGTCCAGTGTTGGGAATGATGAGGATTCCTAAAGAATGCTTGCTAATATTAACTTTCCTAAGCATTACTAGCTTCTAAATAGCAATATAAGTTCTAATGAACCAGTCATTTTCACATGGGGTCCAGAGGGAAGGTTGTTAAAGTCTACACGATCTTCACCACCATCACCACCTCCCTCACCTCTTCCATATTCTAATATACCTCCTAGGGAGGTGAGTCCTTGGCACTGTTATGAATGGGTGTATGTTATAGCATTGGTTTGCCTTACAGTGGAAAGAGATTGTAAACCATTTCTCCCATCATGCTACAGAAAAAGAATTATCATTTTCATGAACAGTAACTTCTGGCCAAAATCCTTTCCCTCATCTCCACCTAGTGAAATCCTACCCTGCCCTTCAAGGCCCACCCTTGTTCCTCTTTCCTGGGAGGCCTTTTCTGCCACTCCATCTCTGGTGCTCTTTTCTTGACCAGTTGACCTATGGTGTTGGTTTTCTGTACCTGTCATTTGGCATTCATCATATACTGACAAGTAACATCTCTTGTATTGTCATCTTAGTTGTTTGCTGACCTTTCCTACATTTGACAGGAAAGGAAAGTCAGAATCTCAAAGAGCTATGTATTTCATAGCCTATGGGGATTTTCTGGAAGATATATGGTAAGGTATTAATTCTCTTACATATGAAGGGGAAGAGCCAGAAGCCCTAAAACAGTGACTGGGTTTAGAATATACCGCACAATCATCACCGAACTGCAATTTTAGAAGCTTTTGGTTATACCAAAACAATGGTCCCCAACCTTTCTAATCTAATAAGGGTACCTTTTAAGGTCAAAATATGTTTAAAAACAAACAAAACCATCATTCATAAAAGTAGCCAGATATTAAATATCTCTTAATTAAAAGGATGCACTTTTCAACAAAGTTTTAACACCTACATGTGAGGTATAGTACTCATTTGGCATACAGAGCATACTACTGAATGCTGTTGAGGTTCCCCCAGGACCTCAGACTGGCCCATGGTTTCCTTTTATTGTGCTGTGGACATAGATTATTGTCATGTTGAAAAGTTCTACCACCTAAAAATATTTAGGAGCAAGCTAACTATAGAAAGACAACAAATCTCCCCCACACAAAAAATAAACCCAGCAGAAAAACTCTTCACTAATTCCTTCCACGATAAAGTGTATTTTAACCACGTGCTCCAATGTGAAATAATTCACTTCATGTTTCAATAATAAACTTTTCCTGTGGTTTTAAATTAATGTAGCAAAAGGAAGAAATTAACATTGTAGACAAAATCAAATAGAAAACATGTGAAAGTCCATCTCATGTACAGTTCCTGATTCTAGCAAAATCTCAATCCTATTTACCCATTTTATCATTCTCTTAAACAAAAAAACCAAATGGTATTTTCCAGCTGAGGCAGAAATATAATCCTAATCTTGGTTCAAATATTCTGTGCAGTCACCAACAAAAATAAGCTTAAATAAATCAGCAGTATACCACAGTGTTTAAGGGTATTAGCCTAGAGCTGAAATCTTGGCTCTGCCATTTATTAACTATATGATCTTGGGCAAGTTACTTCATTAAACTTTGGATAATTTATGTAAAATGCTTAACATGATTTGTGGCAGGCTTTAAGGGTTGAGAAAAATGGTTACTAATTAAGTAATTATATAGTAGATATAAATATATAACAACAATCAAGGATATTCTTATAGTAAAAATTTCAAAGCATACTTTCAATTCATATTTTCAATGTTCCTTCTTGTCTGGCTCTGACAGGTCTCCTCCAGATACGGTAAATCACCACTGACTTATAGCTGGTTCTGCTAACCTCCAGTTCTACCCATGACTACTACTACTACAGGCAAGTTTCTGGAAGACAGGAAAAAAAAAAAAACCAGAAAAATAGGAGACCACTAGCATACAGCAAACAAAATCTATGAAACAGTGAATTCACTCAAATAGGAATCATTTGACCTTAGAAACTGAGACAAAGAAAAAGAGCAAAGGAAAAAAAAATCGAAGTATTCAAGAACTATTAAACCTTTAACTCTAGTTAAACAAATGCTTTGTTTGCTGATTTTAAGCTCAAACAGAGCTTAACATCATTATTGTTTACAGGAGTCATCAACAATCAGACCTACTAATGAAAGATGCCCCTCATTAAAATAATTTTCTTTACCACTTAGTAATGATTTCACCATTACTAGAGTGTTTTTAATATAAGTTTCAACAACTTCTTAAGGTTTCTCCTTTCCCATGCATTCCAACAAGCGCTGAATTAGTTCTTCATCGTGTGTTTAGGCCTCCTGCTGAGAAGCATAATTAAAATTAAGCAGGCAACAATTCCTCAGTTAGTCCTCAGATTCTGTCAAATCCCCTAAATGAAGCTGGGCATGGTTTCTCCGGGAATTGGCTGAGTTCTGTAAGGAAAAGTTAGGGGCTGCTCAACTTGATGCTGGCCATTCAGTAGATGGCACTCTTCCCTTTGAGCCCAAATTACACAGCTCCAAGAAGCATGTTCTGTGACATTCAGGTGTGATAGAAAGCAGGGAGTCTCTCATCAAAGCACTTAACTGATAGTCACAATCCCTCCACAAATGTATTCATCAAAAGCTGATGGGTCAAGTCAGACACTTTAAAAGAGCCCAGGGAAGTTTAGATTCTAAGACATCAAACACAAGTGATTACCAAGTAATCAGCTTCTCAGAGTCTTTACTTCGTCAAGCAAATGCACCGTTCTTATTCAGGCATAAAATGTACCTTGCCTATTCCATAATGCAAAAACAGTAACAGCCTTTTGGTAGCTAGTGACCAGATCCTTGTCTATCACATATATTTTTTAGGGTATTTAGTATTTAGAGAATGATGATGTTATTATCAAAATTCATTACAACACATGAAAGATGTATTACTTTCAAAATTTCTGGATGAAAATAATTCTGATACCCACTTAAAAGTTGAACATTCTAATACAAAATCACTGCAGATCTAGTTTTGAAAAACAAAAAAACACGAAGTATTTAAAGCAATGAAGTTCTAATTCATTGATGACACGTTTTACTATAATACATAACGGCTCCCAATCATTAGGTGATGAGTAAGGTTTCTCACACTTCTGTTTCAAAAATATTTCTTTGAAATTTAAGAAGCAGACAGTCGTGGAGAGAAAGAAGAAAATTCCTTTTAATGAAATCTCCAGTTGAAAGCCAAACTTTTCAGCAATCAGATAGGAAATCACCTTAAATATTCTACCTTTCCCTAGGAAAGACAGAACTCAACTCTAAAGGTCATTAAGAGAAAGGCAAGGTAAAGGGAACACAGTTTTAAAGTTTTAAAAAAAGTGGGAGTGGGAATAAGGAACAAGAACAATGTATCAATTTCACTGCCAATCTCTTTCCCCCCTTTCTACCTCCCATCTGTGCCACTCATTCCCAGGGGCGATGAAGCATTTCACACCTCCAAGGCATTTATGCCCATTCACAACTCCACTTGAGCTCTCTCTGACCACTGCCCCTCCCCAATCACTTCCTTAGATATTAAAAGGCTGATCTTATAGAATTTTTTTTTTCACGTGCTAATAAGACAAGTGAGAAGAGAAATGACAATGTGGCTAACAGTTGCTGGCTCTAACTTCTGAAGGATTAAAAGTAGAGTGTTCTTAAGAGTCCCTGGGGAGACCTTTAGCCCCAAATATACTTCTTTAGATATACCAAGTGAGACTAATCTTCTCCAAGAGGATACTGAATGAACCCATCAAAAGATGACAGGATAAGAATGCTGTGTGGAAAAGGAAAAAAGGAAATGCTGTTCTTGCACAGGATGAGCTGAGCCACTGTGGAAGAACTTCGCAGAAACATTGCTGATGATGACATATTAAAGACATATATCAAGTCCCCAAGATACTGAAAAACTCAGCACTTCTCTAACCTGATTGCTTTGTACATTGTTGGAGTTCCAACTCCTTCAGGAGGTAACCAACAAACAGCCATGGAAGCTAAGTTAAACATGCTCAGTCACTCACATCAGCACTGTCCTTTCCCCTTCCATCCAAAAACAAGAGCACTTACTTCCTTGATGAGGACAGAGGAATAAGAAATTGTAAGAATTTTGGCCGGGCTCGGTGGCTCACGTCTGTAATCCTAGCACTCTGGGAGGTCGAGGCGGGAGGATCGCTCAAGGTCAGGA
>VBSM01003143.1:9932054-9951366 GCA_008086735.1 Cheirogaleus medius
TGAAAGAATCCTAGAGTTTCTTCTGTCTTATTTGACTTATAGAGTGTCACTGAAGACCAGGAAAGAGTCTTTTAGTAGGATCCATCAGTGAAGAACAACGGCTACCTAAGTGCTGGGATTTCAAGGGCAGCAACACAGACCTCTTCTTTGACCACATCTCCAAAGTGTCCCTATTTACAGGTGTGTGAAATTCCCCTAATTGGTGATTGTAGTAAATTTATGTTTCTGTTTGCACAGCATCCATTCCCTTTTCCAGTAAGAGTGCTCTAATCTTCCCTTGTGGAACCCTTTTCTCACCCCATGGCTGCAGTCTTAGCACCCTGCCCTTGCCTGAGATAGGGATTGGCTCCAAGCCGGAAAAACCACCCCCGCATTTGAATCTTGAGCAACACAATGACTTAAGACAATCAGAGTTCCACTCAAGGGAGGGTCCAGAAGAAAATGTGATTAGATAGTGCTTCAAAGATCTCACGGAACTGACTTGGCTCCAGTCTTTTGCATGCCTGATTCTTCAGCTTTTTCTTCAATTCTATGAGCTCTGCACCTTATTCTTCCAATAAATTCCTGCCTTGCTTAAGTTAGTTAGAGTGATCTTGTTTGCTTGTAATATAATCTGTGACACAGCAATGAAAACCTTTAGAGGTAAAGCTTTGACCTAAATTGACCTAAATTTTCACTAAAGTGTACATGTCTGATAGCAGAGCCTAAACTTCATGAGGCAGAGTAGAGTGAAGGGCTCCATGGCTTGACATCATTCCCACCATTGAGGTGGGAAGGAAAGTTTACACATGAGATAAATACCTTGCTGGAAACTCTCAACACTTTCATTTCATAGTTTCTACTTGGCTCTCCCAGATACTGAATTTCTACCTTCAGATTAAACTCTCAGGGGAAAGCTTTCCAAAGCAGGGCATAATTACTAGGACACATAACCTAAGACATCAATTTATGAACATGGGAACTCACAACATTAAATTTAGTTCTCGTTTCCTTCTGTGGCCCCCAGGGGGAAAAATAAGAACATCCTGTCCTTTTAATCATTTGAGTTAAATCCTAGTCATTTGTTGACCTCCCTCCTTCCCCTACTTTTAAAAAAGACCTATAACTCTTTTAGACTCTAAGAAATTAATGACTTACTTCATGTCATATGAACAGTAAGACTTCTGAACAAGAAGTCTCACAATCTCATTGGTAGTGATTATTGAAATTAAGTAACAACAGATAGGATACTGAACAAAGCCAACAGCAGTTCTGAGTGTGAACCACACCCAGGGAGAGATAACAAGCATGTTACAGTTTAACAAGACTAATAAAAATGAAATCTAATCACTTGCAGATTATATGCAGTATAATAGAAATTAAATGTGAAAACCAGTCTAGTTAATTTTTTTATTTTTTATTTTTAATAGTGGTTGCTATTTGTCAAAACCAAACATAACAACAAAATCTAGATATAAAACAATATTGATTCTGCGTGGCCAATCATTTTCATTTCAAATGGGTGTGGAGGGAATCACTAGTCTTACCATTAAAACATATAATAGTATTACTAACATTTGTTGAGCACTCACTATGTGCTAAGTACTATTTTAAGTGTTTTATAATGTAGATTATTTCATTTAATTCTTACAACTCCATAAGGTATTGTCCTGTGATACCTATTTAGAAACAATGGAATTGAGGCACTGAGATGTTAAGTAATTTGCCCAAGGTCAAAGAGCTGGTAAGTGGCAGTGCTTGGGTTCTAGAATCTGGGCTCTCAACTTCTCTTTACCACTTTCCAACATTGCTTGGCCAATTAATGAAACAGCACCTGGGTCTTTCCTTCTGCCTGCATTTGAGGCCCTTCTAAACCTCACTTTGCATGCTTAAAATTACATTTTGAAAACTACCTGAACCAGGCAATCAAAATAAATAGGCTTCCCAGGAGTCGAATTGCTTGGATGTTAATTTTTAACCCAATGGTAAGCCTTTCTAGCAGCCTTTACAGAAATTTACTTACTCAGATTTTACATTAAGTTCAATAGTAAAAATTTAAGGATCTAATCTGAGTCAAGTTTCCAAAAGCATGAGCAAGGGCCTCGGTTTTCAAATTCAGTTTGTACTTTGTTACAGTGAATTTGGGATGGGCAGGTGGGTGGCACTCTCTCTCAGAAGGGTGGGTTCTTTTCCTGAGAGGTATTTCCCCTTCTCCACCAGGGGGGTGACTGAGAGACCAGCCTGGGACTTGAATCTGGGAATGACTCGGGTATGGAGTGAGGGTGACACATAAATCACACAACCTACTCTCAAATATTTAGGGGCTCTACAGATACAGTGTGGATTTACCAGCCAGCCTCCCTGAAGTCTGGCCACTACCCAACCTGCTTCAGCCCCAAAGGTGGTGGTTTCTTGAAGACCTTTCTTAGTCTTTTCACTTTTTGTTTTCCACAAAATGGGATGATAGAACTGATACAACCCTGACTGCTTTTAAAAAGATTGTCAGCGTTTTTACAGGATGTACCTGTGGTTGGGCTTGGCTTTTTGTATTTTCTGGGAGTATTCCAGCTCCGGTTCTCCCATTCTCCCATGCCATTGCTTTCTTTACATATAGCATCAATCCTTTTATTACTGGATTAGGAAGCCAAAGCATAAAAAAATGTAGGGTGAGGCCAGGTACAGTGGCTCACGCCTGTAATCCTGGCACTCTGGGAGACCGAGGCGGGAGTATTGCTTGAGCTCAGAAGTTCAAGAGCAACCTGAGCAAGAGCGAGACCCCGTCTCTACTAAAAATAGAAAAATTAGCCAGGCATGGTGGCACGTGCCTGTAGTCCCAGCTACTTGGGAGACTGAGGCAAAAGGACTGCTTGAGCCCAGAAGTTTGAAGTTGCTGTGAGGTAGGCTGACACCATGATATTCTAGCCTGGGCAACAGAGTGAGACACTGTCTCAAAAAACAAACAAACAAAAAAACCCAAAAGATGTAGGGTGATGTCGGGTGACATCAAGTGGTCCTGCACCAGACTGCCCCTTGTGCCTCTGCCCTTAAAAGAGACAGGAGGGAAAAATAAAAGTGTGACACTCTCTGCCCTGATCATATTTTTGTTGTAGGATATCAAGGTGGGACCTAGGTTAGCCAAAGTCACAAACAAGTGAGTAAAGGGATTCAAGATTTTGTGGACTATATGCTAGAAAGTCTAACGAACTTGGAAGTAGATATATTCTAGTGGAAAAGTCAGCAGAAGAGTCACCACCATGCTTGGGTTCTACACTAGTTAGCTGTGGACTTGAGCAAATCACTTAATGATTCTGAACTCCTGTTTCCCTACCTGTAAAAAGGGTGTGGGAGTCAAATTATACATTTGTAGATTTGGAAGAGAACTCAGAGGTTATTTGATCCTGCCTCTGATCTACTACGGGAAGATAATCTACATAATTCCTAACAGATAACCAATGGCGCAACCACCCATGAAAGGACACCTGTCTTCTTATGTTCCTTATGCTGAGCTAAGGTCTGCATCTCAGCACCTCTGTTCGTTGCTCTTGATTCTCCTTTATGAAGTTCTGAATTGGCAACTTGGATGGCAGGAGAGACAGTGTAGTACAGAGGAAAGAAAACCCGTTGACCTTGAGTCTGGACCCCATCTTGAGCATTTCACTTGCTGTGAAATCTTGAGCAAATTGCATCGGGTCTATGAAGCTCAGTTTCCTCATCTGTCTGATGGAGATATTGCAACCTACCTGACGACATTTTGGGGAAGATTAGAAATAATTGCCATAAAATGCCTTTTCATAGAGGGTGTTTGATAAAATGACTATTAAGCAGATTCTTTTCTTAGAATATAATAAAATCAATATTTATTGAGGCCTGAGGAGTTTATGGCACGATTTCAGGTTCTCGTTATAACGGTATGTTCTGAAATGTTCTCAACTTTTCCCTTGTTCCAGTCCTAAATAGGTAATCATTTTTTATATATTGCCCTGCATTTCCCTCCCCAATAAATCCACCTATTCTTTTGCTTGTATAATTAGAAAAGAAGAAGGAAGTTTGAACATGGACTTAATGCAATTGTATGCATGTGTGTGCTAACCAGTTAGAAAAAACCCACACTGGATGTGGAGTTTAATCTTTACTTTGAAACATGAGAGGCTTCTGAAATAAAGGGTAGTTTGGATAGGAGCTAAATGTGCCCTAAGAGGAAAGATTGTAGCAATGCAGAGAACATGTTAACCTTACTGGAGTGAAAGGAATTTTGTGAGTTTAGAAATGAGATAACCCAGAGGTGTGCATCTCATAGTCGGTTGAAACCTCATAGAGAGTTTCCTTAGGAACAGAAGCTTCAGATTATCTCCTCTTGAACTTGGCCATAACTATTAAAAATTAAAACATGTGACTCTTTGATCAGGAAAATCCATGGAAATGAAGCTACCCTATAGAAATCCTTGCATGCACATTTAAGCAAGATAGTTACAGGGATGTTCACTGCCATGTGGTTTCCAATAGCAAACAAAAGAAACAACAATCTAAAGCATTCAATAGGAGACTTGTAAAAGCAGTTATAATGGACCCACAAATTGGAATACTGTGCCAGCCTTGAAGAAACAGGTTGTTGATCTGGCATGATTTCCATGAGATATTGCTAAGGAAAAAAGTAGATTGTAGACCAATATGCTAAGAGTAATGCTATATTTGTGTACATGTACTATATGTGTGTGGGTGTGCATGTATTTATGGGAGCATATATATATATAAATATATGGTGTATGTATTTAGAAAAAAGTTTGCAAATCTATACATGAAACTGTTAGTGTTAACAGTAGTCAGTTCTGAGGAGGGGGTTTAGAGGGTGAGAGAGATTTTGATTTTTTACTTTAACTGCTTATATATTTGAATGGATTTACATGCGTAAATATTATTCACATCATTTTCAAAAACAGTAAAATGAGAATAGCTAAATTCAGAAATATATGTTTAAGCACTGGGTTACCTTTTCTTAAATTTCAAGAGTCCTCACTTAGAGAATACCTTTTCAAGGGAAATGAATAATGTTGATCTATTTCCTTTGGATAAAAAGAATCTCAGAACTGAAAGCCCATCTGGTTTAATCCCCTATAAAGATACAAGACAAGAGAGGAATCTGGAACCTCTGACATCTTTATGCCCCTCAGATGGGGTAAAATGTCATAACTGGAGTGTGACTATTCTGAGTGTTTTCCTTAAAAGGAGGTGCGATTTGGTCATCAGATAATTTTCCACAAACAGCCTGATGTGTGCACTTGGAGCTAAGTACTAGTCACTATGATAAAGCTCTGGGGCTCAGGAGTTTGTCTACTAAAGCTCAGCACTGTAAACATCTGTCACCTAATGTTTGCTAGATGCCAGTTCATTTGATTAAAGAACAGTGTTAATGAGCATTTGGGTTTAATTCTTTTCAAGGGGCCAAACTACTTCACACAAAGAAATATTCTTCAACAACCACACTTCATCACTAATTCCAGCCAGTTGCTTCTTGAAATTATTCCACTAGTTGTAAAGATTAGTGGAGTAGACGATATGGTTGGTTATGTTTATTCATTCATTTATTCATTTATCTCTTTATTCAGTTGTTAGCAGTAAAACACAGACATTGACGGTTAACTGGGGGCTTACAGGTCAGAAATATTTGAGTTTGAATTCCTGGCCTGACTCTTACTAGCTGTAAAACCTTGGCAAGTTACATAAGCTATCCAAGTCTCTGATTCCTCATCAATAAAATGGGGGCAGTAATCAAAAGCTTGTCATGAGGATTTAAGAACATTCAAAGTGCTTAGGATAGTACCTGGCACATATTACATACTCAAAAAAAGTTAGCTATTATTATTCATGAGTTTGTCATTCAAAAAATATTTATTGACACCTACTATGTGCCAGATCCTGAATTTTTAATATGGTTGGGATATAATCCTTGCTGTTGAGGGAGTTAAGTCTAGATCAGAGGTTCTTAACCTAAGAGAATTCAGGGGCTTCCTGAGTTTGGATGGGGGAAAAAGTCACATGTCTATTTTCTGCTAAACTCTAACTGAAATTTAATATTTCCTCCAATTATAAATGTATACAACAAATCACAGAAATATTCACAGTATGCATGTCTTTGTCACCAACAGAAATCACAGACATTGTCATAGCATATTGTAGTTTGGTAAAAATTTTGAAATTTCATTCATGCACATCATTGCTTCAAAATAATAGTTATTAGACCCACTGCTAGATCTAGGAATTGTGTTAATAAAGAAGCACCTATATAACTCTGTCTCAAATTTTGTTTTATTTTGTGGAAACTGTATGTTAATTTAATTTTTTTTGTGCTCCTATGTATTTTATTTTATACATTTAAAAAGTGTTCCAAAGTGAATACATATACATACTATATTACATGTGTGAGGATGTTCACAACACTGTACACAGCACTACTCATTAAATAAAAAACTGAAAACGAACTAAATGTCCATCAAGAGAAGAATGAATAAACCAGCAGTGGTACATTCATACAAGGAAATACCACCCAGAGATGAGAATGAATAAACCATCACTACATCAACATGGATGAATTTCACAAACATAAGGTTGAGCAAAAGAAGCCAGACAAAAAAGGGAACATACTACATGATTCCATTTACATAAAGTTTAAAAACAGACTAATCTCTGGTGTTAGAAGTCAAGATAGTTTACTCTTTCGTGTGGTGGCAGTTGGGAGGGAGTGCGTGGGGCTTTTGGGTTAGTTATTTATTGATCCAGATGCTAGCAATATGAATTTATTCACTTTGTACAATTGCACCGAGCTGTACATGATTTATGCATGTGTAGTTGTTGTACTTCAGTAAACATTTATTTAAAAAAGAGAAGTCCATGGGCCTCCCTAAATCTGCCAAAGGGGTTCATGGCACAGAAAGGATTAAGAGTCTCTCTGGGCTGGGTGAGGTGGCTCATGCCTATAAGCCTAGCACTCTGGGAGGCTGAGGTGGGAGGCTTGCTTGAGCTCAGGAATTTGAGACCACCCTGAGCAAGAGTGAGACCCCCGTCTCTACTAAAGATAGTAAAAATTAGCTGAGCGTGGTGGCATGAGCCTGTAGTCCCAGCAATTCAGGAGGCTGAGGCAGGAGGATCGCTTGAGCCCAGGAGTTTGAGGTTGCTGTGAGCTAGGCTGACGCCACAGCACTCTAGCCTGGGCAACAGAGTGAGACTCTGTATCACACACACACACAAAAGAACCTCTCTGGTCTAGATGGAGAGACAAATCCAGAGACATTACTATTAATATAATGCAATGTGTTATACATAGCCTGGATTTTCCAGGCCATTTCTGATCTCAGTATTCTATCCTACTGACCCATTAAGAATAACATACTTTTTAGAGCATGCATTCGGTCTTTTTTTTTTTTTTTAATACGCAAAGTATGGTCACTGCAGCTGTAGGGAAGGAAACACAAAGTCCTATGGAAGTGCAGAGAAAAGAACCATTAATTTTGCCCAGGGTGGTCAGGAAGAACTTTCCTGGGGGAAGTGATGCTTGAGTGGGGCCTCAAAGGCTGAGTTGACTTTTAAATGAAGGTCTTACTGTTGAAAGAGAGCAGCATTGGGAGAAAGTTGGAAGTGCGCTGTTTGGAGAGCACAGGGTCGTCTGGTGTGGCTAGTTTACAGGGCAGAAGATTGGGGGAGGGGATGAATGGGAGATACAGGAATGAGCGTGTATCATGCTAAGGGGAAGCAGCCAATGTTTTTTGTTTGTTTATACTTATTATCAAAGGAATTGCCGTAGAGCGGAGTGCCCCAAACATAAGTGTACAGCTGCATGGATTTTCACAAACCAAACATATCTATTTTCCTAGAACCCAGATCAAGAAACGGGACATTAATAACCTATCAGAAGTCCCTTTTGTGCTTCCCCTAATCACTACTACTCTATACCCCTGCCAAGTGTCACCCGTATCCTGATTCTTTTTTTTTTTTTTTTTTTTTTTTTGAGACAGAGTCTCACTTTGTTGCCCAGGCTAGAGTGAGTGCCGTGGCGTCAGCCTAGCTCACAGCAACCTCAAGCTCCTGGGCTCAAGCAATCCTTCTGCCTCAGCCTCCCAAGTAGCTGGGACTACAGGCATGCACCACCATGCCCGGCTAATTTTTTCTATATACTTTTAGTTGGCCAATTAATTTCTTTCTATTTTTAGTGGAGACGGGGGTCTTGCTCTTGGTCAGGCTGGTTTCGAACTCCTGACCTTGAGCTATCCACCCGCCTCAGCCTCCCAGAGTGCTAGGATTACAGGCGTGAGCCACCGCGCCTGGCCCGTATCCTGATTCTAACACCATAGATGGGTTTTGCTGGGTTTTGTGCTTTATCTCACATGGATACTTTTTTTGTGTCTGGCTTCTTTCACAAGTTTATAACTGCAACATGTTGTTGCGTGTAGTTGTAGATTGTTGCCACCTACGTTTTAAGCAGGGGAGTGGCACAGGCCTGACCTCTGTGTTAGCAAAAAACCTCCTCTAGCAACTTGGAGGAGAGTGGAGTGGAAAGACAAGAAGACCCATGGAGAGAACTAGAGAAATAATCTAAGCAAGAGATGACGAGGACCTGACTTAGAGCCCAAGATGTGGGGTTGGAAAAGAGGCGGACAGATCAGAGC
This sequence comes from Cheirogaleus medius, assembly GCA_008086735.1. Taxonomy (NCBI): domain Eukaryota; kingdom Metazoa; phylum Chordata; class Mammalia; order Primates; family Cheirogaleidae; genus Cheirogaleus; species Cheirogaleus medius. The sequence continues at coordinate 9,940,691 of VBSM01003143.1, forward strand.
TCTGGAGAAGCAACTCAAAACACATGTTCCATATACAGTGTCCGTCAACCACACAGGAGGACACTGCACCACATGCTCAGAACCCGAGCAACATTAATTGACCATGGCATTAGTCTGGGAATTGGGTGCTTTTGAAGATTTAAATGAAACAAGCTACATCCCTCTGAGAGTCTATTGTCATAGATGACAGGGACGAGACAGACCAAGAAGCCAACATAATATGGATAAAGGAAGGATGTCCCATGAGACCTCAAATGTTATTGGCAGAGTTTTGTAGCTGATTTATTTTTCTTAAATATATTTTGAGTAGTGGAATTTCAACATAAAATTGAGATTATTAATAGTTAGGAAAGCAAAGCCAGGATTGAGGAGGGGTAGGGGGGAGTTTTAGCAGAAAGTTGGGAGGGACAAGGGTGTGAGTGGGTGTGTGGGACAGACAGATGGGGAGATGGCTGGAGAAGTGTGAAGTGAGAGCTCATTTTGCATCTGTCTTAATCTCATGCTTCTCAGACTCGGGTGGGTGTGCACATCCCTGCAAACATGTCAGGAGGAAGTTAAGCCCCACCCAAATAATATGATACATTTTGTTGGAGTGTCCATTTTACCTTAGGACTAGAGAGAAAAATTCCATTTACATGGAGACAAACAATATGGTAGGTGAAGTTTTAAGATAAAACACAAGACTTCAAGAATATTTCTGGCCAAATGCTTTGGCTTTCAGCCTTAATGCCACTCTTGTTTTGAGGTGAAATTCAGAGAAAAGTTCTGCGAAGCCTCATCTCCCACAGTCCTGACTTCATGCTCCACTCTGTGCTGCTAGGACCTCCACTGAGCTCTTTTCCAGACTGCATGGTGTTACTCATTCAACAACATTCTTTCCTTTCTTTACTCATTCATTCCAACCACGTTAAGTCAGGGCCTACTGTATACTAGAAACTGGGAGATGTTTTTCTCCTGTACAATAGTGCAAGCTTCAAAAAGGACTGTGCCTTTTTTAAAAAAACATTTAGAGTCCCCTCAGTGTTTGTCAAACATTGCATATATTAAATGTTTTGTAAATATTAATATTAGTTGACATAAAATGAAACGGCATCTTTGATAAATCTTTGAAAGTCCAGGGAGGAACAATAAAGGAGAGAGAAAGGAACGAGTATATGTGAACTACTAACAACAGTTAGGAACTAAACATATTGTTTAATCCATGAATATCTCTGAGATAGATTTTATATCTATTTACAGCCAAGGAAACTGAGACTGAGAATGAATAAAGTAACTTGTTTAGCTAGTAAGTGTCAGAGTACGGATTCAATCCCAGCTTTATCTGGTACTAAGGTGCATGAAGAATATCTACAGAATTGTAAAATGCATTTTGACCCAGTAATTCTAGGAATTTTTACTGCAGATATAATCAAATAAGTGCTCAAAGATACAAACACAAGGATGTTCATTTTGGTGCTGATTGCAATAGCAGCAAACTGGAAACAATCTAAATGTCCTTTATTGGTGAATTGGTTAAATAAATTAAGGAACATCCATAGAGAAAGAGGCATACCTATATATACTGATATGGAAAGCTGTTCGTGTAGGTGGGGATGAAGAGAGAGGTCTCTCTCTTTTCACGTCATTTCCTCTATAAATGGTGTGAAAGTAAACTTTTAAACATGAATATGTATTGCTTTTATAATAAAAGCAAACAAGTTAATACAATTAAGTAAAAATAAAGCTGTACTAATTTTATTTTATTTTATTTTTGAGACAGAGTCTCATGCTATTGCCTGGGCTAGAGTGCAGTGGAGTCATTATAGCTCACTGCTATAATGCAACCTGCAACCTCACTGAAACCTCAAACTCCTACCTCAGCCTCCTGAGTAGCTGGGACTACAGACTCGTATCACCATGCCTGGCTAATGTTTTTTCCTATTTTTTGTGGAGATGGTCTCGTTCTGGCTCAGGCTGGTCTTGAACTCCTGGCCTCAAGCGATCCTCCTGCCTTGGCCTCCCAGAGTACTAGGATTACAGGCATGAGCCACCACACCAGCATGCCATGATGCATAAGATGAAAGCCTCAGGGGCAGGAAAACTTTGGAGGGAAAAGAGTTGGAAAAAAGCAGAAGGAGCTAAGAGGCAAGAAAATCAAGGGAAAGGGAAAGGTGGTGTTAATGAAGCTTATACCAAGGCCTGATTTTTATTTATTTTTGGCTTAAACAATAGAGATTTATTGTCTCAATAGTTCTGAAGGCTAGAAGTCCAAGATCAAAATGTTGGCAGGGTTGGTTTCTTCTCAGGGCTGTGAGGAAGACTCTGCTCCATGCTTCTCTCCAGCTTCTGATGGCTGCCTGCAATCTCTGGCATTCCTTGGCTTGCAGATCTCCCTGCCTTTGTGGTCACATGGACTTCTCCCTGCGTTTGTGTCTGTGTCCAAATTTCCGCTTTTTATAAGGACATCAGTCATATTGGACTGTGGGCCCACCCTACTCCAGTATGAGCTCATTTTAACTTACATTACATGTGCAATGATCCTATTTCCAAATAAGGTTCCATTCTGAGGTATGGGGGTTAGGACTTCAATATATGAATTTTTAAAGATGAGGGGAAGGACACAGATCAACCCACAAAGGTAGGTATAAAAATTCTTTTATGGCCGGGCGTGGTGGTTCACGCCTATAATCCTAGCACTCTGGGAGGCCGAGGCGGGCAGATCACTCAAGGTCAGGAGTTTGAAACCAGCCTGAGCGAGACCCCGTCTCCACTAAAAATAGAAATAAATTAATTGACCAACTAAAAATATATACAGAAAAAATTAGCCGGGCATGGTGGCGCATGCCCGTAGTCCTAGCTACTCCGGAGGCTGAGGCAGTAGGATCGCTTGAGCCCAGGAGATTGAGGTTGCTGTGAGCTAGGCTGATGCCACGGCACTCACTCTAGCCTGGGCAACAAAGTGAGACTGTCTCAAAAAAAAAAAATTCTTTTGTGAGCTATGTCACATACAAGGATTTGAACTTCCAAGAATGTGGAAGTTCAAGTCCTTTGGTTTGTGGATGGGCGAGGTGGCTCACACCTATAATCCTAGTACTCTGGGAGGCTGAGGCAGGAGGATCCCTTGAATTAGGAGTTGAATACCAGCCTGAGCAAGAGCGAAACCCCGTCTCTACCAAAAATAGAAAAATTGGCTGGTTGTGGTGATGCACGTCTGTAGTCCCAGCTACTCGGGAGGCTGAGGCAGGAGGATCGCTTGAGCCCAGGAATTTGAGGTTGCTGTGAGCTAGGCTGAGGCCATGGCACTCGGCCAGGCAAAAGAGTGAGATTCTGTCTCAAAAAAATAAATAAAAAGAATTTTGGTTTGTCCGTTTTAGAGATAACCAAATTTTTCTTGTGAAATCAATAGACTAATTTCTAAGCTTTGGAAAAAATCATAACTTATTCAAAGGAACTTTGGGGATATGGACAACACAAAACTAGAAGAACATATAGCTCTAGCTAGAGAGCCATCTGAGCCAAGTGGAACCTTGAGAAATTCAGGTGAGCAATTTTTCAGGTAAATAACTGGTCTTGGTTGTTCTTTCACTCACTGTCTGCTTCCACAGCTTTAGCTGATGCCTTTGGCAGACTAATGCCCTGAGATTTCAACAGTGAACCTGCACAGCTGTGGCTGAGAAGTATGATGAGACTAATGAGACTATTTAAAATAACTGTAGCCGGGCGCGGTGGCTCACGCCTGTAATCCTAGCACTCTGGGAGGCCGAGGCGGGTGGATAGCTCAAGGTCAGGAGTTCGAAACCAGCCTGACCAAGAGCGAGACCCCGTCTCAAAAAATAAATAAATAAATAAATAAATAAAAATAAAATAACTGTACATATGCTTGTAATAAACCATACAGGATGTAGACATTCTCTCTCTCTCTCATTCTTATATCTTTTAAAAAATTTAAAAAAAATTACTTCCTGTTTACCAGGTCTGAAAAAACATTTTTTAAATGTTAACTGTGGCAAATTACACATAACATAAAATTTATCATTTTAACCATTTTTAAGTTTATAGGTCAGTATTAAGTATATTCATATTGTTGTGCAATCAACCTCCAGTACTTTTTTATCTTACAAAACTGAAACTCTTTACTTATTAAACAGCAACTCCCCATTTCCCTTTCCCCCAGCCCATGACAATAACCACTTTTTATTTCTATGAGTTTGGCTACTCTAGATACCTCATATAAGTGGAGTCATATTATATTTGTCTTTTTGTGACTGGCATTAATGTCAAGATTCAGCCATGTTATAGCATGTGTCAGAATTTTCTTTCTTTTCAAGGCTGAGTGATATTGCTCTCTATACACACACTACATTTTAATCCATTCATCCGTCAAAGGACATTTGGGTTGCTTCCACCACTTAGCTATTGTGAATAATGCTGCTATGAACATGGCTATGCACATATCTCTTTGAGACGCTACTCTCAATTTTGTTGGATATATACACAGAATTGGGATTGCTGAATCATATGGTAATTCTTTCTTAATTTTTGAGGAGCCACCATACTATTCCAAATTTTTAAATTGTGATATACTCACTGTTCAGTTAGAAAGACAGAAAGCAAGAAGGTGTCTATTTCTCAATGTATAAATCATGCAAAACCCAGGGAAATAAACTTGCCATCAGTAGATTCAAGAGGTTTTTTAAAGAACTCTGTGATATCTAAAGCAAATGTAGGAGCGCGCTTTAGGCTGTTTTCCTGAGAAGTGGAGAAGAAAAAGCAATTGCTGACTAAGCTGCGTGATGAGCTAAGTATTTTCTACTGGGAAATATTTATCTGTTGGTGCAGTTGCAAGTTCTGGGGAGTGTCCTCGTTAGAAAACAGCTGATAATTCCAGGAAAACTTGGAAGAATCACCATGGTGATACAGGGTGACCCATTTAAAGTGTAAGGCCTATTGTGAGTTGAACTTTAAAAGATGCTTGTATAGAAGCTTCTCTTTCATTTTTCGTTGGACATAGATATGAAATAAAGTAGCATTAGTATTATTATCTCCATGTCTCCTGCAGCCTGATGTACTAAGGAGGTCCTGGCTTGGCTACGCCTCAGCTACATGACTTTGAGTGGGCCATTTAACCTCTCCAGCCTCATAGGGTTGACCTGAAGAGCCTCTAAAGTCTCTTTAGTATGTGGATTTACTTCTATGAATGTATATAATTGTTTTGGTTCTTTTTTGTTTATTACTCGTTTTCCCTGGAACTTGGCTATCCAGCAAACTCACTTAATCAGACACAGTGGAGAAAGAGGAAATAAGCCACAAGGTGCTAATGGACAAACATGATACCAAAGTCCAAGTGCTAAAGCTCCTTCTTATTGCTTTCTTGCAGCTCAGGGGCGTGGGGCTGAGTGAATCACAATCGTGCGTTCATGCATCTTTTCGTCATTAGTCTAGGTAAGGCCTCTCTCTGTTTAATTTTACTGTATTATTTTCTTCTCCTTCATCTCCCATCCCCTCTCCCTTTTCCAGGTGCTGGGCCTGGTGGTATAAATGGACTATTTTATTGAATCCTATTGATAACACTGAGGTAGACAATGTTATTACCCCCATTTTACATAGGGCAAACTGAGGCTTACGGCGGGTAAAGGGCAGAGCCAGAATATCAACTAGATGAGGCAGAACCAGAATCTACACTCTTAAACATGACACCAACTAATCAAGAAACCTTGTTTATTTCTTATTTTTATTTATTTATTTATTTATGTTGAGACAGAGTCTTACTTTGTCCCCTAAACTAGAGTGCCATGGCGGGATCTCCCGCCTCAGCCTCCCAAAGTGCTGGGATTACAGGCATGAGCCACCACCGCCGGCCAAGAAAACTTGTTTAAAATACAGTTTGTCTCTAAGTTATTCTGAACTGTCTGTAGGACACCCTTCCCCCATTATTCAAAGGAAATGTTAACATCTATTTTGAGGCACTTTGCTTCTCCTCGTGCATCTTTTGCAGTACTTTATCGCCAGAGACAGTTTTGAAATACTGCGATCATAGTCTCTTTGGATTTCCTTTTCCTCTGTTCCATTTCTCTTGCAAAACTTGGAGCTATAATTGTCAGCTTGTGCCTTGACTCTCTTGCTTGCTGGGGACATAATTGGAATGAAATAAAACAGCATTTCCCCTCCTTAAACAGAACACCTTTCCACTCACATTGTACTCTTCCTGTATCTCATTTATAAGAAGATGATTTTTGATGGGCAGAATATGCTACCAAATAGTGCTGGATTTATGATAATGATCGCATGTGTGCCACCTTTAAGGTAAATCGAATTGATGGTTAGCTAAAGTGATGGCCATTCCTGGCAGTTTTAGCACAACTCTAATATGTGATGGGACAAGATTGTTAGGGTATGTTCCAGGATTCTACCCAAATGGGAAGAAAGAACACACCGGGGTGGTCTCTCTTGGTAGTGCCAAGTGTGGAGAATAGAGGTGAAACTGCTTAAAGAATCCAGAACAGGGCCACACCCTGTCCTTATAGTAACATCTATTCATTATCTACTTCCCAATTTTAAGTCCAAACTATTATATAATTTGGATATAACATCCAAAGATAATTTTCTGCTTGAAACAATTAGTCATATTTTAGGTTGACTAGATTTGACTGAGTAAATCTTTCTTCAAGCAAGCATTCTATTCTGTTAATTATAGAAAGGGCTTGGAGAGACATCCTTTTAAATGATGGAATTAACCCCTTTCCCTAAGAGAGTAATCCCTAACCTTTACTAGATTCTTCACGAAAATCATGCACACCCACCCCCCCAGCAGTAAATTAATTTAGAATCCCACCAGAACATTCTAATGCAATTTTTATGAAGTATCTTTTATTTTGTACTTGGTCACTCTGTAACAAATGAGTCACTGGCTTTCAAAAAATTTTAAATGTATCCAGAACTTTTTTTTTTTTTTTTTGGTTTTTGTTTTGAACAACCATTCAGAAGCCAAAAACCAGTAACCCTAAGCTTTCCCGGCTGCTTTGCTGTAAAGATGGCTTTCCTCTGTATTGATCACAGGGGTTCCTTTGACAAGAATGAGCAGATTTTAACCAGCCAAATTGCTGACCCATGTGAAAGAAGTACCTCATCAGTCTTTCTAAAATGTTGCCCTGCAATTATTTTTTAATATTTGTGTGCTACATTCCAGGAAGGTCTGGGAACAACAGTAATAAAAATGGAACTTTAGGGACAAACCCAGTTCTCCTTGTGATTATGAGCTATTCTAATCTAGAGCTTCTTTGGAAGCCTTTTCCCTGTTAGAAGGAAAGCCGACTGGAGCCTCACCATAAAACTGTGGTTGGGTACAAAAAACCCCAAGGACTGGTCAAAGACAGATTCACTTGATGCCAACATTTTTTTCTATCATCCAAGAGTGGCCAACGAGACCAAGGGTGGGAGTGAGAATTCACTAGGGTTTTCAACAAGCATTCCAATAAATTAAAAAACAAACAACCTTTGTAAGAATGAAGAAGTGTTTGCTAATGCTGGCTGGTTAGAGCGCCCTCATGTGTCTGAGCATGGTAGTAATGTTTTAGGGCTTTCAAAGCACTTCAGTTGCTCTTCTAATCACTACACCAACACCATTTGATGGCATTCTCTTCCTCCACATTTGTTTCTAGCGTCCCAAATGAAGTTCTTTCTTCTTGAGGTGGTAGTTTGAACCTCCAGTGTGATTATAATTTTTATCAGAAGCTGTAAACGTAAAGTATCTCATTTCCAGAGTGTACTTTGGTGTGTGCTTGATAAATGCTTGCTGAATCAGTACTCATTCAAATTTCGGTTCCTGCCAAAAAGTGAAAATAACCCAAATGTCCATCAGCTGGTGAATAAATAAACAAATTGTGGTACATCCATACAATGGAATACTACTTAGTAATAAAAAGGAAAGAGCTACCAACATATGCAGCCACAAAAGGCTTCATAGTATCAGATTCTATTTATGTGACATTCTAGAATACAGACAGACAGCAGATCAGCAGTAGCCAGGGGCTGGGGAAAATAGGGTAGGATTGGTTGCAAAGGGGTACCAGGGAACTTTTGGGGGAAATGGAATGTTCTTTAGCTTATTTGAAGTTGGTTACTTTGACATTAGTCAAACTCATCAAATTGGCATTGATGGTGTGGTGAATATTGCTGCCTTCCAAAACTCATTGAATTGTACACTCCAAAAGGGTGATATTTACTGTGTATAAATTATACCTCAATAAGCCTCATAAAAAAATTTCAATTCCTTAAAAATCTTCATGGATTTCTTCCAAAGTACTAAGCCTCAACCCCTCTGGGCTGGCGTTATTTTCTTTGTCTATCTGAAAAAGACACCACCATGAATTCTTGCAAGAGTCTACAAGTTCCAGCCGAATTCAAAGTCCCAATGGGGCCAGATCGCATTCCAAACAGTCAGCTCCCTGCCTTTGCCATTGTGCCGGAGACAGTGTGTGCAGTGACACAGTCTTTGTAGCATTTGGAAAGTGAAAAGGAAAACATTAAAGTTCCAGGCCAGTACTAGCCCTGCCACCAACAAGCATGAAACCCTTGAGGGGAAATTAGATCTGGACCCTGAAGGCAAATTCATATTGTCAGTTTTCTGGCCCCCCTCTCTGAAAGACACAACCATTTGTTCCTGGGTAGGCGCTGTTCTCTGCACAAACCCTCTATTAGCCACTTGACTGAATGTTCCTGCCCCAGGCAGTGCCCAATGTCTGATTCTGGAAAACAGCTTTGGTTCCTGCAGCTCCCAAGATGTTCCACCCACTCTCATTCCCAACGATGGTGACCTACAAATTTGGTCCAGGCCAGTGGTTCTTAAATTTCACTGGGCTGAAGAATCACCTTAGGAATGTATTTTCTAAATGTCAATTCCCAGTCTTCACTTGCACCCTGAGATTCTAGCATAATAGGTCTGGGAGTAGTCCCTGGAATCTGCATTTTTAAGAAGCACCTTAGGTGATTCTGATGCAGAAAGTATAATAACCACACTTTAAAATATGATGATCTAAGGTCAACTGCACAGGCTTTTGTTTTCACTTGAAAAAGTTGAAAAATGTATATTCACTGGGAACATCCGACCCATCAAGTGTTTGCGTAGCACAGTGACTAACAGTGGGGCTCTGGCGTGGGGTTCCTGGGTTCAAAGCCCACCTACACTTCTTATTATCCCTGAGGCCTTTGGTTACTTAATCTCTCCACAGCATGTGTGTAAGAGAAGGTGAGATCAAATGAGCTAATACTTTTAAAGCACTCAGCGTAAGTGCCAGTAAGCATTAGATAAACATCATTATCATTCTGTCCAGATCAATAAAGACTGAAGGGAATATTGCAAACCATGAACAAAGAAAGTTACTTCAAAGGGCTTTTCATTTAAAGCTTGGACATCTTCAAATACTTCAAATGCTAGAGAGAACTGTAACCACTTTGTGTATGCCAAGTTTCCTACATTCCAAATTCCTTTGTCCTGTTTTATATATTAAAAATATAAGCTGAAAAAATACATAAGCTGAACTTAGCAGTACCCTTATTCTTTGATTAAGGAGCTTATGACAACACACATATATTAGCCTGGACATCTTTACAAGTTATCTGTAATCTTTGGTGATTCTTAAAGATGCAAATCAGAATCATGTTTAGAGCGTTTAGAAAGGACAAATTTTGATTCAGTAGAGATTGGGATGGGGCCTAAGGAATCTGAATTTCTCAAAAGTTTCCTCCATAATTTGGTGTACATTCTAGGTAGAGAATTACCATTACAGGTGAAAGCTCAGATTATGTACCTTGTTTTAAAATTTAAGGAATGAAGACCAAACATGAATGACCTCTGCCAAGGTCATTCAGTAAATCATTTGCAGAGGCAGGAGTTGGATTTTTGTTACTAATTCCAAGGCCAATATACTCTCCCTTACAGCTTACACTGTATAAGCTACTCGTATAGGGTGTGATAAGCATAGTACATTTTCTTTCCTTCATTTTCTTATGAAATAATACTGTGATCTGAATACGTAGGAACTTTACAACTGCTGATCTGGGATTCTGAATTCCTTTCAGCTTCCACCTTTTACCTTCTTAATCACATATCCCCACTTACTGATTATCTCCATTAAATCGCTGGCAGTGCGAAGGAGAGACAGCTCATGTGGAGCTGGGGTCAAATCCCTATGGGAAATATGATCATGTACTTAAGGACTTGTTCTTCCTCTCCATTCTTAGAGCATAAGAACTTCCAAGGACCACCGATCCATCCTGAACAAGTCCAAGATACACGGGCACATAAAGCTAGGAAAATGAGGATCTCATATGATCATGAAGCTAAGAACAGTATCCTGTAAATCACAGACACACAAATCACTGGGACGTGAATCACACAAATATCCAAAAGGCCATTCTAGTAGCTGAAGGCAGTGGCATGTCGGTGGCCTTTACTCTGGGTTGAGATTTTTGTGGATTTCCTTTTCATCTTGGGAAATATGTGTAACCTATGAATTCCCTCAGAAACTATTTGCCTTAATGTATTATCAGAGAAGAAAATCTGTTAAATTAAAGTCTGCCATGGGGGAGGAGAGTGGCCACCAACCAAGTGAAATCATTCTGCTGAACTTGAGCCAGGGAACGACATTGGGGCAGTATCATTTTGCATGCAAAGTGGCCTGGCAGGCTGGAATCCCTGC
>VBSM01003143.1:9951466-9963233 GCA_008086735.1 Cheirogaleus medius
TAACTTTTCAAATTGGTTCCTTCTGTAATTCAATTGGTCTGGAAATGTAATATACGAATGCGTGTGCATGCATGTGTGTGTTTAACCAGTCACTAATGGCCTTCCACTCAATGGCTGGAGATTGGAAATGCAATTTAGGTCAAAAGTTCGCCAAAAGGCAAAGAAAACCAATACTGCATCTAACAAAAGGAGCCTGAAATTTTGGAAACCCTAACAAAGAGGTAACTAAACAAAGTCTCAAGAGCTGACTCCTGCCCTCAGATATTCGCATGTGACTTCCGTTCCGTTGTCACAGCTGCATAGCACATTTGATACCCAGAGTAGCTGTTCCCCCACACATATTTAGAACTCCTTTAGTTAGATTTGAATACACAACCAGCTTCAATTTCTTAAAATCACTCCTATTTTTATACTTACATTTCATTTTCCTCTAAACCAGAAAGCTCTGTAGGAACCTGTCCCTTTAGAAAGTCTCTTAATCCTCTAAGGAGACTTAGACAGGGATTGCGTGGAGTATAGGGGCTAGAAGTAACTAGGGCTCAGGGTTTCTCAAACTTATTTCTATCAATATCTCCTTATCCTCGTGCCAACTGTATGACTATTTGCTTATTGTTTTTCTTTTTTAATTGACTCATTTCAATAAATTTAGAGGAAAAACTTCATATCATGGGTCTGATACTCTGCTCTTTTATATCCTCTGCTCCTGGGGGTATGGTTCTTTCTTAGTTTTCAAGAACTCACACATACGGGGTTGAAAATATGTTCAGTGATGACCACCAAAATACTTTTTGCGTACTCACTTAAATCTTCACCACCACAGCAACCCTTTGAGGCAGGTAATTATTTTTATTTTCCCAATTTCACAGAGGAAGAAACAAAGACACAGAGAAGTTAGGCACCACATCCACAGTCCCACAGCTAGTACAAGTAAGGACTGAGGTTCGAACCTGGCAGTCTGGTTCCAGAGTCTCAACTCCACATATTGCTGTATGGGGTTCTGGCCAATTATATGAGCCTGTCTGCAAAGTTTCATGTAGGAAGCATTGATTATTTAAAATAACAAACTTCTTGAAGGCAGAGACCATATCTATTACTTCTATCTCCTGCTGAGTAAACAGTTGAATGCCTTTCACATAATAGTTGCTCAAAAATACAGCTAGTTTGTTAAAGAGTGATCTGAGAAAATTCTAGAATATCGAAGCAAGCCTATTTTGAAAATCTAGCTTTTGTAAAAGTTGGAACAATACGGGCTATCCTCAGCTCTAAACCACATGTGTATAAGGTCTTGTGGAGAGCAAACTGACTGAGAACAAAGGCCACGCTTTGTGGTGGGAAGGCTACTCTCTGTTGGCCCCCACCAGAAACAACTTCCACCCTTCCCCATGGTGCTGTCTACCCTAAGTAGCTGACCTTTAGGGCTTCCTTGCCCTTTGCCTTTGGGTTGCATTGGGAGGCCCTGGCTGGAGAATGAGGGAGAGGTTGGGGTATCTATTCCCCTAGCTCCCTACTTGCTGAGGCATGGTTTGGTAAAGGCTGCGTCCCTCTCCCCAAGACCATTGGTTCTATTGCTACAGCTATAGCTCTTCCTAGGATGGGAACAGCTTCCTGCTGGTACTAGTTCTAGGGCACATCACCATTCCTTATTGGTGTCCTCCTGGAACCCGGAGTGAATTTTTATTACTAGTCTTTTCAATACATATATCATCTGTCCCCGACAGAATCCTGGCACTTAACACTTGTCATCTGGCCCAGTGCATCTCAAACATTCATGTTCCATGAGAATCACCTGTGGATCTTGTTAATATGCAGATGCCGATTCAGAGGACTGTGGTGGGGCCTGAGATTCTGAATTTCCAGCAAGCTCCCAGGTAAATGGATGCTTCACAGGTTACACTTTCTGTAGCAGAAATCTGGTAGATGGTCTATAGTTGTCACTTGATAGGTATTTTAAGTCGAATAAAAGAATGACTAGGTGAATGACTTGATGCAATGCTGCATTCAGTACTGGGGGAGGAAGCCCCACTCTTGACATGTCTGTCTTGTAATAACTTACGCCTGAGGTCCCAGCAGGGCTGCAGCAGACCCACCTGTTCACACCACGCAGTTCATAGTCGGCTGGACACTTTTATCTTTGTCTTCCTCATTGCCACAGCCAGCCTGGTGACTCTCATCATCTCTGGTTAATACTGTTTGTTAAAAACAGCAACTACCACAAATAGCTTCCAAGAATTGAATTTGCACAAAGGAATATTTTTTTCTTCAGAGATGAAAGTAAAACTGATTTATTTTCAACATCAGAATCAATTCCCCCTAAGGGACAGTCCTTGCTGAGTGAAAGATGGTAGAAAAAAATCATGATTTTCCAAATAGTCTTATTTGCTCAGATTTCGTAGAGTCTTGTACAAACAGGCTCTATGTGCAAAAGCAAAGTTAAGCTTCAAGAGATCGTTCAAAACAGGACCCCTTAGTTCATGGCAAACTACACCTAACTGTGCTTATAAACAGATCAAGCTGTCAGGAGATCTGAATTTCATTACATCCAACTGAGCAACACACACTTTTTGAACACCTACTATGTGCCAGATACTGCATCTTTTTGTAGGACGTGATTATGTACAAAGTAAGATCTTATTAATTTCAAATCCAAATAAATCGAATATGGTGATAATTCTGGCAGATGCTAACTCTTATTTGACTATGTCACTAGCCATGCGAAAAGGATTTACTATGCCAAGTAATAGATCAGCAAGTTTGCAAAAAACTACTTAAGAGAATAAATTATTTTCAAGACCCCTCAAATGTTTAAGAAAGATACGTTTAGGTTTCAACAATGGAGACACTCATTGACTGATTAATAATGTTGATTGTTGTGCTATTAAAAAACATTCTTCTAAATGAAATGTAGTATCCTAGACCTACACTGCATCCTGGAACAGGAAACTGAAATCTAAGTTATGTGTTGCATTTAGTTAATAGTAATGTACCAAAGTTGGCTTCTTAGCTTTGGCAAATGTACCACAGTAATGTTAAGATGTTCCCATTAAAAAAAATCTGGGGAAGGGTATGTAGGAACTCTCTGGACTATCTTTGCAACTTTTCTGTAGATGTAAAATTATTCCCAAATTTAAAAGTTTATTTAAAAAATTGTTGCACATTCATAAAGTCTGATTCTCCAAAAACCCCTAGCAACAACAATAGAAGCTATGTATTGAAAGATCCTCTGGTTGGCACAATGCCAAGTACTGTATGCATGTGTTCCCAATAACATGATATAGTAGGTATGATTATTATCTTCATTTTATAGATAAGGAAACTGTGGCTCAGAGTGATAAACCAACTTGCCCAAAGACACACAGATAATCATTGACAGAGTCAGGATATGACAAGGTCTGTCTAATCCAAAAGCCTGAGCTCTCAGCAATCCCACAACTACACTGTCTTGCCTCTTCTAGTTGGAGTTTCTCTTTGTAAAAAAGGAATTATCACTTACGTAGATTAGCATTCATCTTTCATTTGAATTGGTCAAATTCATGAACCCAATTATTTGCACTGTACCTTTAAGTAAACCAGAGCATTCTTTTGAAAGTAACCAACTTTGAAAGAAGGTCAAATCCTCCACCTTTCTGCTTTGTTAAGTTGGGCCTAATTTTCCGGAAGGAGCAGGCAGGGAGGAGGGGCTTCCCTTCCCAGGAGCTTGGAATGCTCTCAGAGCTAAGCAACTGGCCCCTTTTCCCTTGGATCCTGTCTTCTTTTGCCTGTCATGTGTTCACCTTGGGGTATTGGGCCCGATGCCCAGGATTCTCCCAGCATTTTCCAGTTGGGCTTTGGCTGTGGACGGCTCACTCAGAAATGGAAAAATGTAGCGTGCTACAGCATGGTGCATGGTTCAGGGTCAAGAAAGCCAACTCTAGATGCAGAAGAAGAACTGGCTGCCTTACCTGGAGAGGGCCTAAAATGCTCTCTGTCCTCAAATATCACTCCTGCTGGTCCAGCAAGGTGCCTGCAATCACCTAATTTGTGTTAAATGCAGTACACCGTTTTGTCATGGGCACACACTCTGCTCACAGCTCCTCAAGGTTTTGCTCAGATGTATGACTTGGCACATTCCAGCCCTACTGGGGTTTGACTTGGTTTAATCCATCACTCATTCATTGGTGAAGGGACAAAAATTATTACACAGCCGGATTCCTACCCTTACCTCCCTCTTGACAGCTAAAGAGGACTGGATATTTGTGAATCATTTCTGCCCCCTGAGAAGGATTCCGCCTGCCAGACTCATGGTTCTTTGGGCTTTCTTGAGACAGAGAGGAAGTGGGGAGAGGAGGAAGAGGTGCATCAACTAGAAAGAGTTTGTGGAGAAGATGGAGGGGCACAGTTTTAGTGAGAGAAGTGCAAGCATAGCAACAGAATATGAACAAAGTTCATAAGAAAAAGTGGAGCTTAAAGAAATATCACTCAGCCGCGTGCGGTGGCTCACGCCTGTAATCCTAGCACTCTGGGAGGCCAAGGAGGGAGGATTGCTCAAGGTCAGGAGTTCCAAACCAGCCTGAGCAAGAGCGAGACCCCGTCTCTACTAAAAATAGAAAGAAATTAATTGGCCAACTAAAAATATATAGAAAAAAATAGCTGGGCATGGTGGCACATGCCTGTAGTCCCAGCTACTCAGGAGGCTGAGGCAGGAGGACTGCTTGAGGCCAGGAGTTTGAGGTTGCTATGAGCTAGGCTGACGCCTTGGCACTCTAGCCGGGGCAACAGAGTGAGAGTCTGTCTCAAAAAAAAAAAAAAAAGGAAAGAAATATCACTCAACATTGTACATTCTCTCCACGGTGTTCAGAGGATGCAGATAAAGGACCAAAAAGAACCTTTGTTTTGGTTGCCAGACAGTATTTTTTGGACTGAGAACCCCCGCCTGCTCTGAGGCTGAGCACCGAGTGCACAGCTTAAGCAACGGTGCACTGTTCAGCCCCAGCCCCTCCCCTCCTTGCCAGCCAGCAGGCCACCTCCTGCCAGTGCTGCTCTCTGCCCACAACACTCCCCTGAGCTCTGTGGCTGCATCTTCATTGATCTTTTAACTGCCAAAGTCAATGGACACTTCCAGTCCTTATCTTATGTAACCTCTCGGCAGCGGTTGCCTGTTGCCAACTCTTCTGTAGCTGCGTCCCATGTACTGATAACTCTTCAAGTTTAAGGTTCCAGGTGCTTTCTATTTATTATTTGTTTAATCCTTACAACTTCAGGAGGGAGGTTTTTATTTCCCACCCCACCCTTGGTTTTGCTAAATGAGGAAATTGGCTCAGAGAAATCAGCAATTTATCTAAATTTTTAGAGCTAGAAAATAACAGAAGTAGGATCAAAGCCCAGACCTATTTGATACTGAAACTCTCTTATTGTTATTATTTAATAAATCATTATTATTTATTATAGAAGATATTTTTATTATCATAGCATAATAATTAAATTATTATTTATTAGTATTATGCCCAGTAGTTTCACCTTTCAGATTTCATGAACTAGAAAAAAGTTAAAAACCTTCTTGGGACTCCAGTATGGGGATGCCAAATATGCATGTGTATGTGTGATAGAGTGTGTGTGTGTGTGTATAGTCATTTAAAAACTGCCTGACTACAATATATCATCGCTATCATTTAATTATAAAAAAGATTCCCCAGATACACTGATATGGAAGTATCTCCATAATGTATTATTATGCAAGATGCTACTTGCTGTATTACAAACGAGTTTCTACAAATGTTTCTGCTTATATATGCACAGAGCATTTCTTGAAGAACAGGTAATAGTTCTGCGTTTGGAAATTGGAACTCTGGGGTGGAAGGGAGACTTTCACATAGTCAAGGTAGGAGGCTTTTATATGTCCTAAATTTTGTGTAAGAGGTATCATGCATTCATTATTCAAAAATAAGTAAGTAAATTGAAAATAAATCTCTAAAAGAAAACATATTTTATTTTTTTATTTTAATTTAATTTAATTTAATTTTTTTTTGAGACAGAGTCTCACTCTGTTGCCTAGGCTAGAGTGCCATGGTGTTAGCCTAGCTTACAGCAACCCAAACTTCTGGGCTCAAGCGATCCTCATGCCTCAGCCTCCCGAGTTTCTGGGACTACAGGCATGCGCCACCACACCTGGCTAATTTTTTCTATTTTTATTAGAAACGGGGTCTCGCTCTTGCCCAGGCTGGTCTCGAATTCAAGGGATCCTCCCACCTCAACCTCCCAGAGTGCTAGGATTACAGGTGTGAGCCACCTCAAGAAAGATATGGCTAGTGTTATCACAAAATAATTTGAATAAATTAACTTTAGCCTTATTTTTCTCTTTTTGACACGCCTTGGTAAGAACCTAGTCAGGGTCTGACTGTAGCCTGCAGGCTGACCCCACGTTGCGCCAGATTCTCACTAATCACCCCCCGGGAATAGATGGAGGTCGTGTCCTAAAGTATGCCTGCGTCCACAAACAAGCGCATCTCTTCTAGTGGTCCCTTCTAGGCGCCCAAAACGCAAAACAATTTTCCTGGAGTTAAAGCATAAATAGGAGAGTTGCACCTGGCTGGAGTCAGTAGCCTAAGATTAGGAGCCTGGGTTTGAGCAGTTCTCATCCTGATGCAAGTTTCTGAACTTGACTGCACTTCAGAATCGCCTGGGTAGTTTGTTAGAATAGCATCTTCCTAGAGATCATGTCAAAATCTGCATTTAGAACAAATGTCCCCGGGGTTCTGATGCACCAGGGACCACTGTTTGAGAAACATGAATAGCCCCAAGTGCGTATTCTAATGGACCGAGGATGATGACTAAGTTTTAATACTAATCTGAGCATTTCCTGAAAAACAAAAGAAAAGAATAGAAAAGAAGGAGGCCTTGGGATCAGTGACAGTCAAAAGTCAAACAGACTGTTTCCCCTCCCCCGCCAAGCCAGAGGTCAAACAGGATGTGTCTCAGATGGAGTCCGCTGATGCAAACAGGATCTGGAGAGAAATAGCAATTTTTCCTTTTCACTCTGAACCTCAATCCGACCAGTTCCGGAAACAGTCCTGATTAGAGCGTAATTGATTTGGACTTGGCGAGCAGAGCAGCCAGGCCTGCACCCGACTTCCCGCGCTGAGCAAGCTGTGCAGTATCATCTGACTCTTTACTGCATCGAAAACAATATGATATGACATGTGCAGGTTTTCTAACCACGTTTGCAAACTAGGTAAGATTATATAGTCGGTGACTGTGCCAACCGTGCTTTAGAGAAACAGCAGGACATTTCTATCCAGCCCCCAGCGACAGCAAACAAACTAAAGGCATTTTAGTTGCATAAATACTCTTTGGTCACACAGGATTTGGGGTCTTTTGCTGGTCAGGAAATGATCATGTATTACTTTCAAAGCTGAATCAGTCATTCCAGTTTAAACAAGGATTCTAAACAGTTTGCTTTTTTGTTTTTCTCCATAGCACACATCATAGAGTGACTATAATTCAAATTTATCAGGGATTGAAAAGGCAAACAAAATCAACAAACAAAAAACCCCATCATACCAGAAGGCTGGGAGGAAATGAATTGAGTTAGAGAATTCCAGCAGGGACTTTTTGGTCAGCACTAGACTCCTTACTTTCAAGTAGTTGTTTCCTCTTTTTGCCCCAGTCTGTGTCAAGATCCCACTGAACTGCAAATGGGCCACCAGCCAGCCAAGTAATAACTGCATCTCTTAGATCCACATCATAAATTCTCTTCCCTGAATTTACTGACTCCCAAGATTAGGTCTGTATGACCCAGTTACCTAGAGAATTGAGAATACCAATTGTACTACGCAGATATTATATGTGAATTTTCAGGAAAGCATAACTATTCTGTCATGAAACATTCAGATGGGTAAGATGTTTACTCCTTAGCTCCAAGTGGCTTAATTTTGCTTGTTTTCCATTTCATTGTGTTTTATGTAGACCTGAAACTGGTATCTTTTATGCTTAAAAAAAAAAGATATTCTATTAGATCCTAATTTTTTTATGATGCAAAATAAATGCATCTTTGACCACTTTTATTTAAACCTTTGTGTTGTGGAAAATTTCAAGCATTATATGTATAAGTAGAGAGACTAATATAATGATCTCTAAGCTTAAAATGATCAATTTGTGGCCATGCCCCAGCCTCCAATCCCAGATTATTTTGAAGTAAATGCACAACATCATATCATTTCATCTATAAATGTTTAATATGTAGCTCTAAATACAAAGATTCTTTTAAAAAATATAAACACAATACAATTATCATAGTTAACTAACATTACTTCTTTAGTATCAGCCAGTATCATCAACTGAGTTTTAAGCAGAAATATTACAGAAAGGCATGCTGATGAAAATTGCTGCAGGAACTGTATGATCTCTTCCCCACCACCAAACCCCCTCCAAGGCAGGGATGCTTAAGAATCAGATGCACAAAAGTTCTTTAAAGGACTTGAGACTGAACTCACGTGTCAAAACCTCCCCGGCTGCGGAGATTGGATTGGATTCTCCAGCACTGTTGACTTTGGTCTGGATGTTTATCTATTCATTTTTCAGACCTCCAGTCGCTTGTTTATCTTGGCCATCCTTTTCCAGCCTGAGACTTCCCACACCCTACCATCTGGCACCCTCTCTGGTTTCATTCCCACAGCCCCAGCTCTGAGCAGAAACCTCAGCAGAAACTCAGATCCAGCAAAAGGTCCTGAGCGCTGGGCCCATGCTTCTGTACCCAGGTCCTCCTGCAGGAGAGAAGGGGGCAAAGGAATGTTTGGAGAGGATCCTCAAGGTTCATTACCAAAGAATGCAACTCACTTTATTGTCAATCAATAGATTAGTAGTCAATAGATATCTCAGTGCCTTGATGAATGTCATCTTACGATAAGCTTAGCAATGCGGAGCAATGACAGATATCAAGGGTCAGAACTATACCCACTGTTTTATTTTTTATTTTTTTAAATCATGTCACTGAATATTCAACTCATGTCCTTAGACTTGCAAATTTCTCTAGTCAAGGCAGCAAATTTTTTTAGCTATGAGGACTTAAGGTTTATTTAGATTAACAGAGTATTTTGATGGTAAAGAAGGTTGGAATTAATCCCATGCAAACTGAAGCAGCTAGGCAAGTCTACTCACTATACTGTAAAAAGGTCTTCCACTTTCTTGCTGTTGTGGGAATCTCCTCTGACTTGTCAAACTTACCAGTCCTTGAAGGGTCTACTGACCACTCAAGCCAAAGAGCTTCCCCTCTCTAAGTTCCACAAGAACAACACCATCTACACCACCACCACCGCCACCGCCACCGCCACCGCCACCGCCGCCACCACTACTGCAATGTCTACCATTTCCTGAGAACTCACCATGTTCTGGGCACTGTGCACCCTTAGTGTATTATCTCATTTAATACACCCTTAGTGTATTATCTCATTTAATCTTCACCCCAGCTCCAGGAGGAAAGAGCTATTAGCATCATCATTTTATAAGTGAGCAGAATAAGGAGAGATTAGGCAAATACCCCAGGTCGTAGGAACAGTAAATGACAGTGCTAGGCTATGTGACTCAGAATGCCTCCCCTGTCTTGAAGGTACCTTGCCTTAAAAAAGTCATATTCCAGCTTGCATTGTCAATGACATGCTTACATATACATTTTTGTACCCTTTCCTTGACATAGGTGATATAAAATATTTGGCACAGTATCTGGCAGCTGTAAGTACTTGGTATTAGGTCAATATTGGCCATTATTGTTGTTGTGATTGTTATCAGTAATTATTTATGGTGTGGCCCTGAATAGTCTCACCTCCATGCCGGGCGCTGTTGCAGATGTAGGAGCATGGGAGTCTGGCCTTACTGCTGCCAGATTTAGCGAATAAAAATATGGGATGTGATACTTGAGACATACCTATACTAACGAGTTTTTTATTGTTTATCTGAAATTGATATTGAACTGGGCATCCTGTATTTTATCTGGCAACCCTAGTCGAGGGTCTTAACAGCAATACAGAGAAAAGAGTGCAGCACTCTGTAGAAGAATGCGTTCCCTGCTAAGGCATATGGTGCTAATTAGCCATGTTGCAGGAGTTTGGAGAAGGGAGGGCACAGTGTGTGCTGGGCAACCAGAGAGGGCTTCACAGAGGAGGGGGGCTTCCCAGTCTGGCAGAGTGGGAGTTGTAAAGGCTTCTAGGCTTATGGAAAGGGTTAATGGAAATAGCAATAGACCAAATGACTTCTAAAAGGTGCTTATTATGGAAATAAATTCATAGGAATAGAGCTGAAAGAAAGGGATGATACCCCTCAGAGTTGGTTTTGAAAGTGCACAACACAACGAGCCATCCATGACAGTAACCCAGATTGGCCCAAGCAACACAATTCCCGCAAGGCTAGAGGCTTCTCCGCTCCTGGTCTCCTATCAGGGGAAGTGGAAGAAGCACAGATCTAACTTCGAGGCCCACCAGGCCCCAGACAAAAGCAGCCGAGGTGTGCTGAGGAAAAGGATAAGACTGAGCTTTGCTGGAGAGAAGAACACGGAGCATAACTGCTGTCCCGGGGGAAGCTCCGTCTCCAGCAGAGGGGCTGCCCTAATTCTCTCACGTGCTGTGAACTCAGAGAGATCTGTCCAAGGGGCGGAGCAGTCATTCAGTGCCTCTGTGTGTCAGGCACTGTAAAACATGACATAATTTACTTTTTATAATATTCCTATTTTATATTGTTATCTTCATGTTACAGAAGAGGAAACAGAGGTTCAGAGAACATGGGCCATTCACGGCAGGTCACACAGCTAACAAGTGCAGAGTCACGGTTCAGATTTAGGTCTGCCAGATTTCAGATCCTGTTCCTTTTCTCCTCTACCACCCTGATGCGAGTCTGTTTTCTGCCAGTTATCTTTAAAGAAGCACTTCTGTTGTCCTCCACTTAAGGGACAAGGACTATGTATTCATTCATGGTGGCCGCTTTCTTTTGGCTTAGATTGGTAGCCTGGGTGCTAGTCAAGTCTTCATTCCGTCCTGGTGTGCTCCTCTGCATCCCTCAGGCACTTTAGCTAGAGCTTTATAGGAGTCCTCAGCACCTCCAAGGCCCCCCTCACAGGCTGCAGTCTAAGTTAGTGACTTCAAAGGCCCCGTTTCCCCCCAGGCCCTCTGTATTTGGTGTCTCCACCAAAAAAAGGAGGAGAATAAAAAATGCATCTCATTAAAAGAACTTTCCAGGTGCAGGGAACAAGATCCAGGCAGATTACAGGTCAGGGCAGGCTAGTCACTGGTTTTTGCAGAAGTCTAGAAGGAGCCCACTTAGGATATGGAGTAGAAGGAGGGACACTTCTAATCGTCAAGAGCAAAATGTTGACATTGAAGGGCTAGGAACACAATCTATCTAATTTATTGGAACATGTTTTACCAGCAGCTTTGGGTTAGAGCTGTGATTGCCTCCTGCAGGGATCTGTGACCTCATCCTTCCTCCTCCACCCTCCCCGACTGTAACTATAGGGTTTTCCCGTTATAACCTAACATATGGTTTGCAGCAGGAAGTGCGAAATCCCAGGAATGAGCACAGGCTCAGGTTTCAGACTCTAGAGAGACTCAGGTGAGCTGCAAGGAATGGCCTTTGTTTCATATAAAAACAGAGTTGAAAAGAGAGTGTTTAGTGACCCCTTGGTTTGGAATGAGGTAATTAATTCTCCAGAAACTTCCACCAGTTTCCTGGGCAACAAAATCAACGTGTTGTTGCTAGAAAAACTGGGGATAATAAATTGGTTAAAATGACAGATTTTCTTTTTTTTTTT
>VBSM01003143.1:9963333-9977973 GCA_008086735.1 Cheirogaleus medius
GGTGATGGTAAGGTCAGCATACGGTATCAGAATTCTTGGGGTTGTCAGAGGGAGGGAGCCAGTGTGAAATTTTTATTTATCAAAAAGCACTGAGTTCCTTCTGAGGACGTGAGGGGAAAAAATAAATAAATATATATATATATATTTTATAAAAGCATTGAGGATTTGAAATAAAAACAAAGATGGAGATCTACTAGCTTAGGTTGTCTTGGCTTTTTCACCATTTCAAAACCAACTAAGTAAAGTTTTGCTTTTTAATGGCCAATTTAAGAACTAGGTAAATGGTGAGGTCTTCTCAGCCGTACTACTTATAGCACTTTCTGAACTCCCAGTTGAAATCAAAGACTATTTTTCCCCCCTCTCCTTCTCACTGGGTCATCTGGGAATTTCTTATTGTGTAGCCTGAGAACTTAGACTCCAGAGCCAAACTGCCTTGGTTTATTCTGGCTCTCTTACCTTCCATTTCTCACCAAATTTAGGATGCCATTGACTGTAAAATGCATCATTATTTTCAGCATCACTAAGAAAGAAAAAAATGCTGCTAATTAAATTATGACTCAATGCTAATATGCCATCAATTATAGGATATATCCTAATTTCAATGATGTTAAAATGTGACAAAAATTTATCTTATAATTGGTGAACTATGGTGTTTATTTAGGAAATTTAATCTTCCTCTAACTTAACCTCTCTGTGTTCATCTTCTAGTTAAAAAAATGAGAATATTAATGGTACCTGCCTCATAAGGTTGTTGTGAGGATTCATTGAGTCAGTTCATGTAAAATGCTCAGAACGTTCTTTGGCACATAATAAGTGCTCTATTAGCTATTGCTATTATTCACTAAATACCACTCAAATTGACAAATACTTGCTCAGTTGAAGTGTGGAGGTTTTCCTGGTTGTCATTCTGTTAAGGGAAAAAAACAGCACAGTAACACCCACACATTGCAAACCATGATTTTAAAGAAATAAAAGTAGGCCACATTGGGAGAATGGTAACAGATCGTTTCTCTCTGCCTTGGTCTCTGGGTGATTTCTTCAAGTACACCCTGGTTTCCATAGAAAAGTGCCTGGCTTGTCTGGTAATTGTTCTGTTGTGGGAAGAGTTTTTGCATTCATGATGCTCTTGTGGATTATTTTTGCCAAGTTTTTTGTTGCTCTAAGCACTTCCTGGAGCCACCCCAGCCATAGGAGGATTCTGACCTCAGAGGGATGCCAGGCAGGGTCTGATGCAAACATTCCATGCTGTGCATGGGCCAGATGGTTCCACATAGCAAACACTGTTATTTCATTCACAAAAAGTAAAAAACAAGCTGATTTTGCCATTGTAGGCCTAACGAACGGAAAAGTGAACAGTCCTATCTTGATATGCAGGCCCATCTTGACGCAATTCAGTTTTGCAAACAGATGAACATAGGTGCAAATGAGAATTCCCAAAGGAATTTCTGGTTGGATGTAGATGGCTCAGAAATAAAACCCATAAGGGCAAAGCTCCAAGTCCACATATGTTTCCCAGTTTCTTGGAAACTTTTGCATTTTGTTGTTGTCCTTAGCCTTCTGCTATCCCTAACTTCCTCCCGAGGTTATTGAAGAAATAGATATTTGGATGATTAGCATGTGATCTAGCTGGCACAAATTTAAAGGCACATGGCTGTTTTTATACTCAACCAAGTTTCATCAAAAAAGAAGCTGTGTAGGAGTTGGCACACTGGGACTTAGGATGTCTAGATCCAGACTTTGAAAAAGCACAGGACTGAAGTTTAGGAGACCTGAGTTCTGGCCTCTCTTTTGGGTGACGCAGGTGTCACTTTTCACCATTGCCTGGTTCTTAGTTTCCTAGCCCTAAATCTCTATGAGTGAGGAACTTCGTAAACATCTGGTTCTGTTGGGCATCCTTGAATACCCCATGATGGTCGATCTTGCATGCCAACTGTCTAGGCTATTGTTTGGTCAGATACTAGTCTGGATGTTGCTGTGAAGGTATTTCATAGACGTGGTTAACCTCTGCAATCGGTTCACTTTAAGGAAAATGGATTCCCCACCTTTGGGTGGGCCTCATCCAATCAGTTGAAGGCCTTAAGAACCATGACTGAGGGAGAAGGAATTCTGCCTCAAGCCTGTACCATAGAAACCCTGCCTGCATTGAAATCCTGTTGGCCAGCTCTCCAAATTTCAGACTGAAGCCTATGACACCAGCTCTCATTTGAATCTCTAGTCTGCAAGCAAACCCTATGAATTTCAGACTTGCCAGCCCCCATAGTCGCATGAGCCAATTTTTAGAAATAAATCTCTTTTTTTCTCCCTGCTAGAACCATTTGCCCTGACTCACCTTGCACTTGACCTCCCTACCTGACCTTCTCAGCTCTGACTTCTTTTTCTGCTCTTGCCTCAGCTCTACATTTCCAGCTTTGACCTTTTGCTTTTCTCCTAGATGACCATGATTTAAACTTTCTTTTTGGCTCCGGGTAATATTTATTTCCTTGAATAAAACTTTCTTTGATCTGTTTCCAATCCGGAGACCTCACAGATTGACCTAGAGGGACCGGGACAGGTATGACCGGGCTCAGCTTGGTACAAGCACGAATGTCCACATGCTCGTGGCCTCCAGGGCTTCTGCCTTTTTGTGCTTCAGTGGCTTGCAGCATTCTTGTCCTACATGCTTCTGCTCAGAAACCACGTTCTTTACACTGTGTTCCCATACTTTGACAAAGGGTTAAAAACACTGGGACTCATTTCCATTTCCTGGGTGTTGAATTTCTTATTCATGTCACAGGAGACATGTGGTTACAAGAGGACATGTTTGTTAATTAAAAGGGAGTGTGTATAATCACCTTGCATTTATTCGCTAGGGTGAGTTTTAGAAGTATAGGGATGTATGTGTATGTATATAAAGTTATTTCACGGCAAATGTTTGCATAGCTCTCGGAGATCCATGGAAAGAGGTTGCTTGGCCCATGCCAAGAATTATTAGAAATACAAGCTTTGCTGTTTTTGGCCCTACTGTAGAAGACTCTTATCATATAACAAGTGCTTGCCTTTATAAGGGGCACCTCACAGAAAGTCTGGGGCATATTATGGCTTCAATGCATTGCCCGGCTGTCAAAGTCTAAAGGGGCCTATATATGGTCTCTCAGTCTGCAATGTGTTTAAGGCATTTAGATGTTTTCCTCTCCCTTGTACTCCAGTGGAATCAGGCTGAGCTTGTGTTATATAACACCACCGTCTCCCTCTGTAATGAGCAACTTCTAAGGAGGAGGCAGCAGGGGGAACAAAACCACCTGGCCTTTGCCAACCCCTCTGTGCTCTGCCAGTGCACCTGCAGCGAGCCCCGAGGGCTCGGCCTGGAAGAGAGACTGCTTATTATGTTTCATTGTGGGAGATGACACGGTGCCTTTCCAGGACAGGCCGGACTAAAAAAATCTCTGTCTTTGTTTCTTGGCCAAGTTTTAACCGAGGTCTCCTAGGACTTGGGGATCATTAAGCAGCTGCCTCGTTGAACCCCTACCTTTCACTCTCATCTCACCTGCTTTGAGATATTTGATCAACTTAGACAGAGACATGAAATATTCATAGGGAGCTCCCAGTGATCAGTGTCTCAAGAGCTTGCAAGGCTAAATTGGGCAAGTGTCACGTGTTGGTTTTACACCTCAGAGCACTTGTCTGCGGTCCATGTCTGATGCAGTAGAGTGCTAAATGAGACCGGAGTTTCATCACTATGTCTTGCGTATAAGACAAATATCTCTCTCCCACTGCCTGCCATTGTTGGAGTGGGAGAGGTTATCAAGCAGGGCCCGTGCTGTGGAGACAGAAAGTCCAATTCAAATGGTTTCAGTGAAGAAGGAAATGTATTGAATCAACTAACGAAAAAGCCCCAGGCTAGGCTGGCTTCAGGAGTGGCTGGCTTCATGGCTCAAATGAGGTCATCAAGACTTGGTTTCTTTCCATCTCTGGGCTCTGCCTTCTGTTCCATTGGCTTCGTTTTCAGCCAAAATGCTGAAACTGCCCCAGCAGTTCCAGACTCCCCCTTGTGGTGGCAAGATGGCAGCAATAGTTCCAGCCCCTGCAGTATAATATAAAGCAGGGTAGACAAATATTTTCTGTAAAGGTGCCAGATAGGAAATATTTTAGGTTTTGTGGGCCAGGTGGTTTCTGTTGCAACTACTCAACTCCACTGTCATAGTGCGAAAGCAGCCATAGATAATACATAAATGAATGAGCATGGCTGTGTTCCAATACAACTTTATTTACAAAAATAGGCAGTGGGCCGGATTTGGTCAGCCAGCGGTAGTTTGCCAACCCCTGTAACTATAGAGTTGCTGCTGGAAAATGAGTGCTCAGCCAGGGACTGATCTTCTGGTTTCCCTTGTAATTGGCCACATGACTAAGTTCTTGCCGATGGAACATGCATGAAAGTTGTGTGGATGATTTCTAAGTCAAAACTTTTAATAAGCAGGTACGCCCCTTCAAACTCTCTTTACCTTATGCAACAGAATGAAGATGATGATGAAATTTTAGGAATAGTAGAGCCACAGGATAAAGGAGTCCAATTCCTGAATTGCATGTGGAAGGAGCCACTTAATGACCAGGGACGACTGCCTCCGACTGTTATGTGAATGGGAAATACATTTCCACCATGTTTGAGTCACTATTTGGGGTTTATTTATGTGAGTCACATTTGGGGTTTATTTTCAACAGCAGTTTACTTACCTTAAGTAATACAGAAATTGGTGTCAGAAGGAGTGCTAATGGAGGAAATAACCAAAATATGTGGCACTCAGTAGTTGTGTAATGGGAGGCAAGAAGACAGAGTAGGCTGCAAAAATGGTGACCCATGTTATGCAAAGACAAAATATTTCTTAAGACTGTTGCCTACAGTCATTTAGAAGGCCAACCAAGTATCTGGGATTCTGTAGCTCTTTAGGGGAAGCCATTATAAAGTGACAGAATGTTAGTGTATGTTAGAGTTGAGTTCTTTGCTGCTTATAACAAGTTATTACGAGAGAAATATGATCCCTGGCAATAACTGACCAGTTTATAAGCAGAAATGAAAGGAAATAAAGAGAGCCTTCAAATTTGGAAAAGCCTGTTGATTCTGGGCCCAAAAAGTGGAAATGAGACTGAGCCAGAAACAAACAAACAAACAAACCAAAAAAACCTCCCTAAAACTTTGAGGAGAGAAAAGTCCATTAAGAATTTTCAGTTAAATATAGCAGCTCAACCCTGCAGCACAGATCAGACGAAGAGTGCAGCTTTTCATTCAAACCTTTTGTTCAGATGGCCTCAAGGTAGCCGCCATTTAATTGAGAGAAAGCTACAGAGAGGAGGAAGCAAATAACTTAGTCTTCAGAATGTGATCTAGGAAAGAAATTTGGGTATGGTTACTGGCACTTGGAATTTACTGGAAACAAATAAATGAGAAGTTTCAAGGGAATTGTATTACCAAAGAAATCACAAGCTTGGATGAAATAATCTTCAATGGTTAAGCTTTACTCTTCGGTCCTAAGTTTGTATGAGCAGGAAGTGGGCTATGTTAGGTCCAATTTATAGGAGGTCATTGGTTTGGACTAAGCTCCTGCACTAGGCCCAATAGACCAAACCAAAATGGATTTACTCAGGCTGAAGTTCCATGGAACCAAATTGAAACTAAGTTGTTTATCTGACTTTCCAAGAAATTAGGAGAGAGAGAGATAATAGCCCAATTCCCAAACAGGCCAGTTTCAGCCAGCAATGATAACGAAGTCCCCTTTGTTTTAAGCTTTACAAGAAATGTAACTTTGCATTGTCCAATCTGAGTTTTGTTTTCTGTTTCTGCTTTCCTCAGCCCTTTTCTGCCTATAAAACCAACCTCCTCTGCTTGGCTCACCAGAACACACGTTCAGTTTTCTGGAATGAAGTGTTGTCTGGTTCTAGAATTACAAATAAAGCCAATTAAGATCTTCAAACTAAATTTGTTGTAATTTTGTCTTTAGACAGCTATAAAGAGTGTTCAGTCTTCAAGGAGGGTGCTCCAGAAGTGGCCAAAAAGGAAGATGGATAAGAAAAGATCTCTCAAAGAGTAGGGAGAAATAGACAAGGAATTCCTCCCAGAGAGCAGATTAAGGGACTAGGCGAGGCATATTCCTCCCCTGTCCGGCAGAGGGTCTTCACAGTGGCCACCCGGCAGGCTTCAATCATGTTATTAACCAAGGACTGTGTTCTTCCCATTTTTCTTTTTTTCTGAATGAGAGTCTTATTGCAGATGTCAAGATTCAGTTCCACCATAGTATATAGATGTAAGTTAGGGGGCAAATAACTGGTCTTTTAATTAATAAATTGCTAGATCATGAGGAACTGCACATAGACCTGATTGAGAAGACATTGTGTTCTCAAGTGTCCTGGACTTTAATTTAGACGTAGCAACTACATGGGACTTTGGGTTTTCTTCCTTGTGGAGGGTATGAGTGTCCTCTCCACGGGGGAAGAAGGGTACAAATGGACAGCTGGTGTCCAGAAGGGCGGACTATGATAGACTGACAGCTGTTTGCTAACAATCCATTTCTATTTCTTCCTGAACACAGCTAGCTCACATTTCCCTGGCTATACTAACAGTCAGACTTGGCTACGTGATTGCGTTGTAGCCAACAAAATGTGATTGGAAATGATGTGAGCCATTTCCAGGCAGAGAAGCTGGTATGTCCCCTCCTGCTGTCATCTCCAGCCTGCTGGCTGGTACAGATCATGAGGTCCAAGGCCCCATGGTATGGCACAGCCATCAGTTCGAAGGCACCTGGCTTTCTGAATCATCACATGGAGAGCTATCTTCAGTTGGATGTTGGGTAAGTGAAAAATAAACTCTTATTGTTTTTGAGCAATTACAATATTTTGTGTACTTGTTATCACAGCTTAGTCTACTCAGTTAACATAAGGAGCGAATGGTCTCTCTCTGTGTGCCTGTTTAACTCTTTCTCCCTCTGTAGCCTGGCTTTTGTTGCTCCTCTGTAACCCAGGTATTAGCTGGAGCTTCCCTTTCCCTTGAGGTCTGGGTGAAATGAATGAACTCCCAGTTCTTTATCCTGTGTGTATCCAAAGCCTTTCCCAAGAAGTCTCAGAATTCCTAATAGAGTTTCTGTTCTTATAGAATCCTTTCCTTCTTGAAGTCTTCAGCTTAATTGTCTCTGTTCGGTTCCAGATTTTTTGTTTTCGTTTTTTTTGGAGTTACACACACATGCACACAAACTTCTCAATTCCATGAGAGGTTGTAGTGAGAAATTGGTGAGGAAGAAATGGAGGAAGAGTTTACACCCAGAGTAGCCGTAAACCTCAAATAAACAGTTGTTGTCACCATTCTTAAGCCACCGAACACTGGTGAGTAGCCCTGATCCTTCAGTTCACCTAGCTCCAACCTGTCTCCTTAATTTTCACTCTTCTCTCTCCTGTCAATGGAAAAGAACTCAAACTCTGTAAAATAATTTAAAGAGATTTATTCTGAGCTAAGTATGAGGATCATGGCCTGGAGCCATGCCCAGGAAGCTTTGAGCAAGTGGTTTCACTGTGGTTGGGTAACAGTTTGGTTAATAGTTTGATTAGACTAATAATTTGGTGTCTTTTCAAATAAATATTTGGAGGGGAGGCAGAATCCTGCCTTGGATGGAAGAAAAGCAAGGTAGGAGAACCACACTCAGCCTCTACTCTGTCATCCTGAGCAATTCAGCTCAGGCCCCTATCTGCTCAACTCACTAAGTAAAATAAAAGAACTGTGTTTAGTTCAACCCACTCGTTTTAGAAGCCAACTATCTGTTTTTATGCAATCATGTCTCTGGGGGCTCCCTTTGACCCCATGTGTCTTATTTGTTACAAACATACCCTTCTCTTTCTGAGAAGTTTTGGTACCCACAAATTTCCTATTTTCTTTACATTTTCAGTGACATTTTTATTTACCTGAGTGAGGTTTTCACTATGGCTTATAGACTGGCATTCTAGGCAGCGTCTACCAGCTTCCACCTAATAAAGCATTGCTCAACTCTTCTCTCCATTTTAGGAGAAAAACTAAGAAAATGTTTTCTTTGTCCCAAGCAGAGTGGCTTCCCTTCTCCTCTAATGTCTTGGCACCAACTTATGTTTGTTATTGAAGGATTCCTTTAAGCAGCTTATCAAGGTACTTGCCCATAAAAAGATAATTCTTTCTCTAAAATGAATTCTGGTTCCAGGTGGTAGTAATATAATTTTTTTTTATCTTG
This sequence comes from Cheirogaleus medius, assembly GCA_008086735.1. Classification (NCBI taxonomy): domain Eukaryota; kingdom Metazoa; phylum Chordata; class Mammalia; order Primates; family Cheirogaleidae; genus Cheirogaleus; species Cheirogaleus medius. Next base: position 9,971,550 of record VBSM01003143.1, read on the forward strand.
TTTTACATGTACTTAATGGAATGTGGCCATTTTAGTCCTGGAAGTAAATTAACTTTGGGCTCCAGCAGGGTTGTCATGTACAGTTTTACAGGTTATACACTGAACAACTCTAGGGGGAACCTTTTACATTATAGTCTATGTGATTGGTGATCCCTAAAAATTGTGTAGTCTGCACCTATACAATCAGATGTTATAGCCCTGTCTCAAGTATCACCCACTATCTAACTAACTGTCACCTCAATGACCTAATTCCAAATTCCAGGGAAAAAAACATTTGGTGGCCCATATTGGATCAGTTGTCCACTCCTCCCCAATCAGATAGGGTCAGATTAGAAATGTCATGTTGTAGACACATGGATCCATAGCCTCACTCCTTTTGGGCATCCCATATGAGGGAAGTAGGAAACAGTTCTTGTAAAACAGAAGGAGTTTTACGAGAAGGGTAGACATCTCAAAATATGACATTGCCAAGAGCCAGTGACAGAAAAAATGAATAGTAAAGGGTGCATAGAAATACAATCTAACTCCATGTTTCACACTGTGAGCTATTACCCATTAATGGGCTGTGGAATCAATTTACTGTCACACTTTTAAAAAACATAAAAATGAAATAAGATTAGAGAACATCAGCATGCAAGCCACCGAGGAAAGGTAAACTAGTATACAAAGTGTGGATTGTGGTGCAAAAAGATAAAAAATGAACCAAAGTCCAAACCAAACAGTGCCCCTCGCTCCTATCTGCCACCCCACGGGTTGGATGCAGGCACCCTGGGGACATTGATCTGAGAGGATTCTCTCTCGGCTTTGCCTTCCCAACTTCTCCTGTGATCTGGCTGGATCTTCTTTGCTGAAACTTTGTTTTGAATCTGATTTTTGCTTCCCACTCATCCAGGTCTCAGACCTTTCAGCTCCATGCCCAGGCCCAACTCTGGGAAGTCCAGCCTGGTTAGAACTCCCAGTATCCCCAGGAAGAGAAAGTTGAAAAAAATCACAACAGTCTGAGTTGCCAAGTCCAGCCTTCTCTTGCCTCATTGACTGGTAGATCGAACTCCTCTTTGGTTACTGAGCCTACCCTTATCTTGGCAGACAGTTGGTTGCAGTCTCCAGCTTCTGTTAGTTGTGCTCAAGTTAGTTGTGCTCATCTGAGTCCAGTATCCCAATGGCCCGGAGTATGTCCCAGGGGCTCACTTGCTTCCTGAACCGCAGCCTGTGGCTACCTTTGCCTAGTCAGAACAATGGGGCTTCTGCTTAAATTTTCTGCTCTGTGCTCTCTGTGCTGGGGTTCTGCATGCCACCTTGATCTTGTAAAGCAAGTTGTTCAGGGGACTGGACAATGTCCCTAACATCTCCCTCTTCCTATTTACAAGTACCGGTTAGATCCCTTGTCTGATGAACTGATCGTGCATAAGTCAACCCTGCTGCCTGCACCCTTCTTCCAGGGCCCCCTCCCACATGCTGCCCATGGAGATCACTTCAAAGGCAGCTGAGGACAATGGTTTTCTACACTAGGTGTGTACGTGGGACCACTCTCTTCCTACCTCTCTCACCTGTGGACTCCTTCTCTGGAGCCCTGGGCTTACAATCTCTGGCTTCCTATACCTGCTTCCTATTCTTTGATTTTGGTGACTAGTTTGGATGTCCTTCCCTGCATCAATGGCCTTAGCTCTCTTACCTCCTTTCTCTTTTGAACTTGAATATTGCAAGTCCCATGTAATATTTGGGACACACTTCTATTAGAAAATCATTCATTGCTTACCTGAAATTGAAAGTTAGCTGTGTATCCTATATTTTATTTGGCAACCCTACACCTGCAGTTGCTTGCTGGGGGAATGGTCTTAAGCTCATCTTTACACATAGGTAGGTGGTCATGCTGTGTACCATAGGACCCTACTCCTGCCTCTTCCCTAGGGTCATGGCTGATTGGATCAGTAATGAGCACTTGACCCAAGGGCAGCTAGTGCAGAGGTTGGCCCACAACCTATAAGGTAGCCTGGCACAAGAGGGAAACAGTGATTAAGTGAGCCAATCAGATGTTCTCACTCAGGAGTTTAAGCTCAATAAGAGAAAATGAAAGAATCAGAATGTACAACTCTGATACAACAGAAGCCAAAAGATACACAGAGAGAAAGAAGCAGTAAATAGAATTCATGAAGTGAAAGAAGCCCTGAACAAGCAGCTGCGAGGCAAGGGGAGGAGGGTGGGGAGGAGGGGCTGGGAGCAGCAGGAGCAGTGGAAGCTGAAGGAAAGAGAAAGGACATGGCCGAGTCATGCCTCTAGAGACCAGTGAGCACCAGTTCTGAGAGTCCATACTAAACCTACTGATTTGAACTACAACTTTCCAGTTCCCAAACCCAGAACCAAACTCTCCAAGACCCAGCTGGGCCACAGTTCTTTTTCTTTCTGTGTAGTCTGGTGGTTTAGTTTGGTTTACACTAGAGGCCTGCCTACTTCATTCTCATTTCTGTTTCTACCCTTACAAGGGATCTCCATAATTTCTGGCACAGAGTTAACCTAACCCAGAAGGGAGGCACTCTTAGCCCTGCATATGCCCCTCAGTACCCCCATCCAGGGGAAGAGGAGTCCTCCCTTCCCCTACCTTCATCTCTTACTGTCATGCAAATCTCCGGATACTGATACCTGCTGGAATCAAACTGAATCTTTGGACCCTATTCCTTCTGCCTCTGTCTGCCCCTATGAAATCTCACTTCTGGCATCTTCCTGTCCCATTGACCTAGGCCTAGCACAGTGCCTGGCACACGCCTGGAGACCCATGAATGCACAAATGTCTTCTATTTCTTTTGGGTTGAATGGTTGTGGTGTAGAGGAGTTAGAAGTCTTGCATGATGTAAGTTCTGGCTCTGCAACCTCCTGCCTGTGTAACCATGGGCAAGCTACTCAAATCCTCTAAACCTCCATTTTCTCCTCTGTAAAAAGAAAGTGGCATAATCTACCCGTTAGGCTGCTGTGAAGTTTAAAATAGATGTGTGAAAGCCTCTACATAATAATCCCTCCGAAAATCTTTACTGTATCAGATATAAGGAAGCTGCATTTTATAAGACCTCATATAAGTAGAAAACAAACAAATAAACAAATGTCATGATACAGGATTCCTCCTGGCAAAGGATGGCGACCATTTATGCTGGACAGCTGGCAAGAGAAGAAGCAGAGTTTATAGTTTGCTGGACTTTCAGGTTGAAAATTTTGCAATTTGGACAAATTTTAAATTTTAGATTATTTGAATTATTTTCAAAATTTCAACAAATGAAACTTTATCATTAGTTTTATATTAAACTCTTTCAAATAGTCCCAAATCAAATTTGCTTAAAGTGTCCTTGCCCCAAACTTCATGATTTGAGAAAGAAGAAAATGAAAAATTCATTTTGCAATGCAAAATGGATGGTTTTTTTATGGTCCTTCACAGCTGCACGTTCCAGCATCACATTAGCCTCTGGATCTGCTCAGCATTTACTCTGGAATTTTTAAAATGTCATAACAGTGTGCTTTCAAAATAGTACGTTCGTGCACCCCCAGCCCCCCTCCCCCCAGCATGTAATATTGTCAGGATGTTTTATCTGGTGCCATATATCTTGAACATGACGAACCATTTCCCCAAACAAACCATCACATATGTCCACACTGTCTATAAATTTTGATTCCTGACATATATACTATTACCCCCTGACGTTTGGATTGGCCTGAGTTGGGCATAATTGGGGGGGTGAGGCAATGTTTTTAAGGAATGAGAGATGTCACTCTTTTCTTCCCGATGGGTTCCCTTCATAGAAAGTGATGTCAGGAACATGCAGGAGTTAGCCCTGCTGGAGAAAGCCCCAGATACTTTCCCCAGGGTACCAGGAGATTAAGCAGTCCAGATCTGTAAGCATCCCCACCTCTGGGGGTGCTAACAAGGTCACCCTGTTCTTAGGTTTGGCTTCGTAATAATACATCTGGCATCAATAGAGTTTCTTTCTTTCCAAAGTGCTTTCCTATTTATGATCTCATTTTGCCCTTACAGAAGGAGGAAAGTAAGCTGGTTAGGGCAAACAAACTTGAGTTTCCCTTGCACCGTGCCTGGGCAAGTCACTTCACCTTTCTCCGGTTCAGTTTCTTCATCTGTAAAGTGGTATCATAATTGCTGTTGGCTGCACTGAATTGTGTAGGAGCAAATGTGCCTGTGAGTTGGGCAGGGAAGTGCTTGGGGAAATACAAAGTGCTCTAGACAGATATGTACTATGATCATAAAAGTCATTTACATACCCTGGAGTTGCAGAGCTGCAAGGGACCTAAGAAATAACACAGCAAAGAGGTTTTCAGCCTTTATCCTGTGAGGACACACAGATGAACCATGGGCATGAATGGGACACGTTACTTTGGTAGGCTCAGATTTTTGGTCTCTTAGTTTAAGTGACACCTAAACTATAGGCCAAATGCCATTGCCGGCATTGGGTCCTTCTCTACCCTTCTCAAGAAAGCATATCAGAAGACAATTGAGAGAGGGTAACCCTGATTTCACTCTGATTTATTTTCCAAAAATGCAAACACAGGATTCTTACGTGGAACAAAACCCTGACCCAAACTGACTTAACTCAGTTAAGAATTATTGACTTGTAAAATAAAAGCATATCCAGGAGTTAGATGCTTCAGTCATGGCTGAATTCAGGGGCTCAAATGGTTTCATCAGGACTTCTATGTCGTTTTTCTTTGCATTGACACTGTCAGACAGAGTCTCTTCATGAATGATAAATGGCTGCTGGCAGGCTTAGGCTTGTATCCTCGAAGCTTAGCACCCTCTCTGAAAAGAGAGCTTTCTTTTCCCAGTAGGTTCAGTGTAAGTTCCAGGATTAGGACTCATTGGACTGATTTGGAATCAAGTCTCTTATCCCTGAATCAGCCACTGTATTCAGGGCAATGGGATATGCTGATTGGCTAGAACTGTATCTTTTCTTTCTCTCTCTCTCTCTCTCTCTCTCTCTCTCTCTCTCTCTCGGATGGGAAAATGGGGGATGAGTCAGCCTCATTTGAACTATATGGACTAAGAGTGGCATGGAGTATTCCCCAAAGGGAAATTGAGGGGTTGTAACTAGAAAATGCGAGAACAGAAGCTTAGTGGGCAAAACCAACAGATGTTCACTATAGTAAACATGAAAGTTGGACAATTATTAGTAAGCAATTACTTACAGCATGTGTTCCAAATGGGGCTGTGATTTACCAGTGTGCTAGAACAGTGTGGTCGAAAACTACTGATGTAATTCAACCTGCTCATCTTAAAGATTTTATTGTCATTTGATAAGCTTGTTTTGAGCATAATGAGCTAGAGTATTGTTTGTGCTACTGACATCTCATTAGAGGTTTCCTGAGCATAAGGAGCCAACACGAGGGCTCTGCTCACAAGTTTCCCAAGAGAGAAATTGCCCCTCCAAAGGTAAAAAGGCCTCCTTTACATAAATGACATCTGTACTTCTTGCAGTGGAAAACAAAATCTTACAGAATTTAATATTAATACCTTTGATTTCCCAACTTTTTCATGACCCAGGAGTGGTAGAAGAAGTGCAAGTTTTATCACCTAGATTTAGAGGTAAGGAAATTGAAATGGAGAGAGAATTGGGCTCATGTGTAGGCAGCATGGCTAGCTACCTCCATGGTGTGACTTGAGGCACTTCACAAGGTCTACCCATTACAGTAAACCTGTAAAATAAGCAGTCTCTTCCACTGAAGTGCTTTCTTAATGAGAAGTGTGCAGTTTAAAGGGATCAAGGCATTAGACTGCCTGGAGGCCAATGCATAATTAATGCATTTTAGGAATCAATTTAATTCAGCAAATCATTTGAGGACCTGCTATTAGTTGTATCACTGAGAGTGCTTTTGGTTACAAGTACAGGCATATCCCGGAGATAATGCGGGTTCGGTTCCAGACCACTGTAATAAAGTGAATATCACAATAAAGCGAGTCACACAAATGTTTTGGTTTTCTAGTGCATATAAAAGTTATGTTTACACTATAGTGTAGTCTGTTAAGTATGCAATAGCATATGTCTAAAAAATATACATACCTTAATTTAAAAATACTTTATTGCTAATAAATGCAGACACAGAGACACAAAGTGAGCATACGCTGTTGGAAAAGTGGTGCCCATAAACTTACTCTATGCAAGGTTCCCACAAACCTTCAATTTGTAAAAAAACTTAATATCTTTGAAGCACAATAAAATGAAGTGCAATAAAACAAGGTATGCCTATAATAGAAACCCAATTCTAATAAAACCCGGTTCCAATATATTGACAACCCCAGTCGTAATGTCTTTCAGGTGAGGCTTGCTCCAGAAGTTCAACAATATTACCAATGACTCAGTTTTTTCTTTCTTTTTTCTCAGACTTCCAGGGTATCTGCTTCATGCTAAGACTGGCTGCCTCCATAATCACAGGA
>VBSM01003143.1:9981660-10005268 GCA_008086735.1 Cheirogaleus medius
AGGTTAAACTTTGGTCATCTCCAAGGACTAAGAGCTTGTGGGAAACCAAAAATAGGCAGTGTGTGTGTCACACTCGACACGTGAGTCCAAGGATACCAGCTGACAGAAGACTTCAGTTTGTAGAGTGTTTGTAGCTCTGCAGGACCTGTTGGCCTGGGACCCACGGAGGTCAGTAGGTTACCATGGCCCAGGCCACCAATTAGCAATCAACTAGATAAGCTGATGTACTGCATGGCAGAGTGAACTAGATGGCACTTTATAGAAACAAGTAAGGCCCATCTCCTCACATTTGGGGAGATGAAGGGCTTCATTCACAAGACTACATGCTGTTCCCTGAACTTCTGTGCTCTGATGTAACATGCAGACTTTATTTCTCTTTGAAATCTGCAGAGGCCTTGCTGCATCTCCTGCTTATTTTGTGAACTTAGGTCAAAGGGAGGCCACACAGAGGACCCACAGCCTCCTCCTCACTCTGCTGCTCCCCTGATAAGCCCTTCAAACCCACAAATAACTCAGTTGCCCAAAGTATCTGTCTGACTGGTCTCTCTCTCTCTCTCTCTCTCTTATTTAGGGCCATGTAGAATGGTGGTACTTTGTGCAGACAGCAAATGCACCAACACCTCATGTACGCCTGAAATATCTGGATTAAGGATCCCAAATTCAAATACTTCCAGGGACTAGGCAGGTAGCATGATGAATGAGGCCTACTGGGTGGGCATTGGGTGATACTATTCAACTGTAGCCTGTTCATTGCAAAATTTAAGCAGGAACCATGGGCCCAATGTTAACAGATATTGGGGGATAAAAATCTCTTCATTTTTATGAGTTTGCAACTATTTAAAAGAGAATCTTAAAATACCATGTAGGGCAAGCTAAATAAATCTATGGGCTAGAATCAGTCCATGGTACCCAGAATCACCTAATTCTTCACTTTGTTGTGTGTGTGAATGCATCCCTTGCTCTTGAAATTATAATCGCCCCAGTGTTTGCTAAGCACAGCTGGCTGAGAGGCTGCAGGGTGAACTGATAAGAAGAACAGAGGGGAATCAGAAGATCTGAGTTTCAGTCTTGTTCTGGAATAAACAGCTGTGTAGACTTGCTCGTATGAATTTCTTGGTTTGGTTTAACATCTTCACTATAAAATGAAGGCTTTGGTGAAGGAATCCTTTGGGTCCCTTCTAGTTCCAAAATTCCATGTCTATGCCTTTAATTTAAATGACTGAACTACTTTATTTTGATTTTATCTAAAATAGACTAGGTACTTAGACACTCAGGCTTAAGCCACACTGTAGAAACAAATCTGATTTACAAGAGTGAGGGGGTCTTTGAAGTGGGATTTTTCCAATGGATTTCCTAAAAGGAGAGGCTAAGTAAGGGTTTGCTCTAAAATTAAATGCCACCTCACTTCTCCAATGGCAAAAGCCATTAGGAATTTCATTTGAAATCATGGGAGAGTTGATGGAGGAAAGAAAAAAATATATTAATAAAGTATAGTAAGAATTGGCAAGGATGTGGAGAAATTGGAACTTTTTTTTTTTAAATAGAGACGTGGTCTCGCTCTTGCTCAGGCTGGTCTTGAACTCCTGAGATCAAATGATCTCACTGCTGGTGGGAATATAAAATGGTGCAGCCACTTTAAAAAACAGTTTCTCTGGCCTGCTAAGGTGACTCACACCTGCAATCTCAGCACTTTGGGAGGCTGAGGCAGGAGGATTGGTTGAGGCCAGAAGGTTGTGACTAGCTGGGTAACATGGCAAGACCCCGTCTCTTCAAAAAATAAAAAAATTAGCCAGGTGTGGTGGTGCATATCTGTAGTCCTAGTTACTCTGGAGGCTGAGGCGGGAGGATCCCTTGAGCACAGGTGTTCAGGTTGTGGTGAGCTATGATTACACCACTGCACTCCAGCCTGGGTGATAGAGCGAGACCCCCATCTCTAAAACATAAACAAAACCCCCAAAAAGCCCAGTTTGTTACTTCTTCAAAATATTAAACATAGAGTTACACTGTGACTCAGAAATTCCACCGCTAGGTATATATCCAAGAGAAATGAAAACATATCTACGAAAAACTTATGAATAAATGTTCATAGCAGCATTATTTAAAATAGCCAAAAAGTAGAAACAATTCAGAGATCTATTTGAATGGATAAGTAAAACGTAGTACATCCATATGATGGCATATTTTTCTGTAACAAAAGCAGAGAATTACTGATACATGCTACATCATGGATGAATCTTGAGAACACTATGATAAGTAAAAGAGGCCAAAGAGGATGACATACTGTATAATTTCATTTACTTGAAATGCTTGGAAGAGGCAATTCTATAGAGACAGAAAGCAGATTAGTGGTTATTTATGGCTGGGAAGGATGAGGGGAATGAAGGGTGATGCTAAAAGATATGAGGTTTCTTTTTTTTTTTAAAGACAGGGTCTCACTCTGTTGCCCGGCCAGAGTGCAGTGGCGTCATTGTAGCTCACTGCAGCCTCTAACTCCTGGCCCAAGTGGTCCTCCTGTCAACCCCCTCAGTAGCGGGAACTACAGGTGGGCACCACCATACCTGGCTAATGAGGTTTCTTTCTGGGGTGATAGAAATGTCCTAAAATTGACTGCGGTAATTGTTGCACAACTCTGAATGTACTAAAAACCACTGAATTGGACACTTTAAGTGGGTGAATTATATGGTGTGTGAACTATATCATAAGCTGTTTAAAAAAGGAAAAGTTAAGGATAAAAAGAATATTTAAAGGAAGGACGAGATGAATAAAAAGTTAAAGGTTAATGAGAAACAGGTAAAAGAATGTTGTATGACTAGATTATGTTACTAATCTATCTTTTTACAGCTACTCATTTTGTTTTGAGAGGGGGCTGCTTTTAGCAGGCAAATTGTGATGAGGAAAAAAGATAATTAACAATAATAAACAGTGATTTTCATTCTTGAATGTGGTCCTAAGCACTAAATTGTTTTTCTAAGTATTTTTATGCACCGTTTTGAAGCTCAGGCAGCCTGTTACTCTGTTTTTCGGCTCCATTTGTTGGAGTTTGGCAGGTTTGAGTTAGTAATGAGGATGGCAAGGGACATTTATGACATCAGTACCAACAGGGCTGCCAAAATTCTGGAGGCTGTGCCAAGCCCCAGTGAGTTGCCCCATGCCTTGCAAAATCCTAATTGCAAAACAGGAAGAGTGAAAGACTTGCTAGTTGGTGCTAAGTTTTGGGGAATTCTATGTTTAAGTGCCAAAGGTGAAAACATTCTGGCAAGAAATAGTTACTTTAACTCAATTGCAAGGGCAATTTCAGTGAAGTTGAAATCCAAGCCATGCTTTGTCGGATTCTCTAGGAGGAGGAGTCACAAATTTGGATATCAACAGAGGTCCAGCAGGTAGTGTAGAAGAAGTACCAGGATTGCCAAGTTAATCTCCTAATTTTTCAAAACAGGCTGAAGATAAGAATTTTTAAATAGTGAAGTCTTCCTTTTTAAATGTTGCCATCTTATTAGAATTAAAAAAATGCAACAACCCACAGAAAGGGAGAAAATATTTGCAAATCATATTATGGAATATAGGAGGGGATTTGCATCTGGAATATATAAAGAATGCTTACAACTCAATAATAAAAAATCAAAGATACAAATTTTAAAATAGGAAAAGGATCTGACTAGACATCTCTCCAACAAAAATATACAAATGGCCAATAACCACCTGAAAAGAGGCTCAACATCATTAGCTTCAGGGAAATGGAAATCAAAACCCCAATGAGACACTACTTCATACCCACTAGGATGGCTAGAATAAAAGAATAAGATAACAGGTGTTGGTGAGGATGTGCAGAAATTGGAAATCTTATATGGTGCTGCTGGGAATGTGAAATGGTGTAGCCACTTTAGAAACAGTACAGCAGTTTCTCAAAAGGTTAAACATAGAGTGACCACATGACTCAGCATTTCCACTCCTAGGCTTTATACTCAAGATAAATGAAAACACATGTCCACACAAAAACTTGCTCATGAATGGTCACAGGAGCATTATTCACAATATCCCCAAAGTAGAAACAACCCAAAATGTCCATGAGCTGATGACTGGATACACAAAATAATATTTCATGGAATATTATTTGGCATATTTGCCAATAAAAGGGAATTAAGTACTGATACATGCTACAACATGCATAAACCTTGAAAATGCTATGCTAAGTGAAAGAGACTAGTCACAAAAGACCGTATTCTGTTTGATACCATTTATAAGAAATGTCCAGAAGAGGCAAATCTTTAGTAGTTGCCTAGGGTGGGGAGGATGGGGAGAAATGAGAAATGACTGCTAAAGGGTATGAGTTTCTTTCTGGGGTAATGAAAATGTTCTAAAATTGTGGTGATGGTTGCACAATTCTGTGAATATACTAAAAACCATTGAATTGCATACTTTAAATGGGCAAATTGTGTGGTATGTGAATTATATCCCAATAAAGCTGTTACAAAAAAAAAGTATACAGTGAAGGTCACACAAAACACACCTGCCAGGCTGCCCACTTCAAGTCCTCTGCCTAGGACATGAGCACTGCATAGTAGATCTGGGAGGTGTTCATCAAGATCAACACCTTAGGAAACTGGAGAAGAGGGTGCGCTGCCTGTTCTAAAGACACACTTATTTAGCGGCAGAGCCACAGCCAGAAGTTGTCTCTTGACCCTGACCACTAGGCAATGCTGCCTCTATCCAAATCCCAGTTTTCAAGACATAGCCAGGAAGGGATTGTGAGAAGTCGACATCATGAACAGCTGGGTACACTCTCTTCACTTTTCCATATTTTACAAAGGTCCCCCAAAGCCTTCTTAAGGAGGGGATAAAAATATGGTAAAAAGGGATATTTCTTAAAGGAAGAGACAGCCATAGTGCTTCCCTGAGCCTTTTCCCCTATAGCATGGGAGGGTCTGTGTGTGTCAGAGAACCCTTGCTCTGTATGTTTCTGATTCATTTACACTTAGCTCATCAATGTGTTGTTTGTGCAAGAAACATTTGATGTCCAAGAAACCCTCTGGGCCTCTTAAAGGGCTTTTTAAAAATTATTATTTGAACCAGAGAACTGAACTTTGCCAAGAGTAAATGGAAATCAGATATCAAAAGGTCTGAGTTCAGTTTTCATTGAATACAAAGAGTGAGTAGATTCTGAACTGAGCCAAATGCATTCTCCCACCCTTAATTCACAGTACATTGTTTTGGCAGACTCTAAGATCCTAAAAATTGGCTTTTCTTCTCCCATTCCTTTCTAGGGTGCAACCACAAGCCCATCTTTTAGTTAACTTTACAAAAAAAAAAATAAGGCCACATTATAACAGTTTATGAGAGCCTCACTCATCACTGTTCTTGTAACTATCAATTTTATTAGAACAAACTGAAATCTTTGCAGAGGTTAAAACCATCCTCTGAAGCTGTAAGTTTGTTTGATCTCCTACAAGGATTTCTATTTTTCAGTTCTCTCACCTGGGAGTTCCTCAAAGGGATGTTGCCCCTCTCCCAGTAAGTGGTCAGATATCAAACCAGTTATCAGGTTGAATACTGGAGAGCTACTATTGCTTGTAGTGCTCAGATTTAGAGAATGGAACAGATTCCTTCATTCTGCCTTCCAAGGAGAAGGGGTCAGAGAAATGATTAGTAAGTACTTTGAGTTTCTTTTTAATAAAAAACAATCTAAAAAAACCCAAACAGTGCAAAATTAGAATCACCCTAAATTCTGCCACCTCAAGATAAGCACTGTTGAGATTTTGTGTATCACTTTCCTTTTACTCTAAAAAAGTATCTATATGTATATAATCAATATATAGATATATATTATAAAATGAGATATTATATTGGTTTATGATCTACTTTTTTCATTTGTTAGTTCATGATTATCTATATTAATAAAATTATATCTACTCATGCATAAAATTCAATTGTATAGATGATTACTACAAAGATTCAGTGAAGAGGAGTCTTTTGATTGAAAGTGACAGAAAACTCATGTCAAACTGATTTAATCACAAAAGACAATTTTTTGGCTGATGTCTGAAAAGTCCAGTGGGACATCTGGTTTAAGGTGTGGCAGATTCAGGGCTCAAATAATGTTATGAGGTCTGTTTCTTTCTAAACTGTTAGCTCTGCCTTCTGCTGCCTTGGTGCTATTCATATAGCGCATGTAGAGGCAACAGTTCCAGAGTATACACATCCAAGGTCTTGCCTGGCAGAGAGCAAAGCTCTGATCTAGTACTTACCATGAAAATCTCATTGCATTGCCCTAGTCCCGTACCAATCTCTGATCCTATCACTGTGGCTTGTGCCTAGGTTACATGATACACTCCTGGAATCCAAGTGTTTTGCTAGGATAACACAGACTGAGAATGAGTAAGGGAGGGAAGGAAGGAGAGGTAAGCCCCACAGCGAAAGATAGTTATCAGAAGGAGAATGAATGAATGTTGGGTGGCCAAAATAACAGGTCCACAATTAATATACTTAGACATTTAGAACTTGTTCTGTATTAATTTTCTAGGGCTTTCATAACACAACGCCACAAACTGGGTGAGTGAAAAACAGAAATTTATTGTCTCATAGTTCTGGAGGCTGGAAGTCCCAGATAAGATATCCACAGGGTTGGTTCCTTCTGAGGGCCATCAGGGAGAATCTGTTCCATGCCTCTCTCCTAGCTTTTGGTGGTTTGTTGGTAATCTTCAGTGTTCCTTGGCTTGTAGATACATCACCCTGATTCTGCCTTCCTGTTCATATGGCACTCTCCCTGTGTGCATGGTGTGTCCAAATTTCTTTTTTTAAATAAAGACATCTGTCCTACTCCAATATGACCTTGTTTTAATTAATTACACCTATAACCACCCTATTGTCAAATAAGATCACATTCTGAGGTACTGGGGGTTAGGGCTTCAACATATGAATTGGGGGGGGCATGATTCAACTCAACATATTTCTACCACGTTTCCATGCATTTAATGTTTCTGGCTACATCTGAGACCCACCCAGTCTGGGTTTGAATGCTCAAACCAGCTGCATCCCTTTTTCTGCTGCATGGGATACGGGGTTGGATGAGGCCATTTCTGGGGTCCCTTCTGCATAACTTTGTGATTAGGTGTGTGGGGGCCAGGAATCCATCCTGCTGCCTGAATGCACATCACAGTCCCACCACTTACTAGCTAGAGGACTGTACACAAGGGACTTAACCTCTGAAAAATCTCAGTCCCTCAACCAGTAAAATGAGGATAATAGTCTTTCACCCATTGGGGTGTTGTGGGCTAGACACATGGTGCTCAGCAAATGTCAGTCAGTGTGACTATTCTACCTCTTCAAACATGTGAGCACTTAGAGCCAGAAGAATAAGGTACATAACCCTTAGTGTTCTTATCTTCTGGTGATAATTCAGTTCAACTAATTCTCTATGCCAGGCACAGTGGCTCACGCCTGTAATCCTAGCACTCTGGGAGGCCGAGACGGGCGGATTGTTTGAGCTCAGGAGTTAGAGACCAGCCTGAGCAAGAGCGAGACCTCCCCTCTACCAAAAATAGAAAAAATTAGCCGGGCATGGTGGTGCACGCCTGTAGTCCCAGCTACTTGGGAGGCTGAGGCAGAAGGATCACTTGAGCACAGGAGTTTGAGGTTGCTGTGAGCTGGGCTGACTCCATGGCACTCTAGCCGGAGCAACAGAGTGAGACTCTGTCTCAAAAAAAAAAACAACTTCTTCTCTTGAGGTTCTCTAGAAAGAACTTTCAGAGGGAGAAGGGAACTTTGTTATCCTGCAAACAGGAATTCAAAACATGGTTGAGGGAACATGAAGTATTTCTTTCTCTCTCTTAAAGCCAGATGCCATAAATTCTGAGCCAACTCCTTTTTTCCAAGGCAATGTGATTATGAAATATCTGTCCCCTTTAGGTCCCACTTCTCTCTCTCTGGTATCTCTTTTTCCTTCTTACAATTTGATCTTTCTCACCATCTTTCAGCTGTGGGCTGGAACCAGTCATTTAATTTACAATCTCTCTCTTTTTGGCTCTATAAATTTAGGGAAATGGAACAGACATCTGCTGCTTTCCAAGGCGCCACATCTTTAGTTCTTTCATGCTTTCCCTACACAGTCTAATTTGGCTTGTCTGTATGCCTATTGGATAATAACTAGAACTTCAAGTTCTTGCAGGAGCAGAACCTATTTGATACAGGTGTGTTAGGCCTTCATCAAGGTCAAAGCAGGAGGAGGTGCAGATGACATTTTAAAAATGTAATCACTTTAATTTAGTGTCAGGTGTTGTTCCAAGCACCAGGGACATAACAATGATCGAGAGAGCCACCATCCCTGCTCTGGACAAGAGCCCATTTGGGGACATTCATTCTTGTAGAAAAAAAATCATGAGAACTTACTACATGCCAGTTGCTGTTCATCACTAAACAAAACAGAAACAATCCCTGCACTGATGGTTATGTTGAGTGTGTGGGTGGCAGGAGGGGGGACAGAATACAATACACATAAGTAATTTTTAAAAATCATGTTAAAAGGTGATAAGTGCTATGGAAAAAATAGAGCAGGGTAAAGAGGGTTAGGGATGCTAGAAGGATTTACACTTTTAAATAGGATGGTCTGGGTTGGTCTCATTGAGGTGATACTCTAGCAGACTTTAAGGAAAACGAGGAAGGGAATCTTTATTTAGGGAAGAACAAGTCCAAAGGCCCTGGGGCATGAGCGTGCCCAGCTTTTCCAAGGGAGCAAGAAGGCTGGTTTAGTTGGAGCAGAGTGAGCGAGGTGAGGACAGTAGGAAATGAGGTTGGGGCAGATCAAGCAGAGCTTTCACCCGGAGTGAAATGAGGAACCACTGCAAAGTGCTGGGCACAGAGGTCTGGCTGCTGCGTCCAGGCTGTGCAGGTGCAGGGTGGTAGCCTGGAGATCAGTGTAATCCCACCAGGGAGGTGGTGGTGATGGCGCACACCACAGGGGTGACAGGTGGAGGTGGTGACAAGTGCTCGGATTAGCGATCTATTTTGGAGACAGGGCCAACGTGATTTTCTGGCAGATTGGATGTGGGGTGTGAAAGAGAAGAGGCAGGGACGATTCCAAGGGGATCATCCTGAAAGAATAGAGTAGCCATTGATTGAGATAGTGAAGAAGACCGCTGGGTGGAGAAGGGTTTTGTTTTGTTTTGGTGCCTTGGGCCAGGAGTTCTGTTTGGGCATGTTGAATTTGAAGGGCCTATTAGCTATCCAAGTGAGTGGACAGCTGGATTTTGAAGCTGTCTGGGGAAATCATTTTGGGCGCATCTTGAAAGCTGCAGGAAGTGGGGCCCTGCTCTAAAGCCTAGGAGACCCTGTCGAGGTTCTTCCAGCATTGGTCCCCCACCCTCAGCCCTCCTAAAGGCTGGAAAAATCCCTGAGACAGCAGTCCTTTCATTTGGCAAAGCCCCTCTCTTTCCTTTTTGGGGAGCAGCGAGAAAAATGAACACAAATGATGACGAGCAGCAGCACAGCGTCCTTTCCCGGCTCGCTGCAGGCGGAGGCAAAGGCCGGAGTAGAAACGCGAGCCCCCTCCCCGCCAAGAGGCGTGGCGCCGCGGCCATTGAGGCGGAGCCAGGCGGGCGGGGCCTGCGTGTGGGCGGGGCCACGGGGAGAGCGCACGCCACAGAGGGGGGCGTGGCCGGCCCGGCGCGCGCCTGCCGTCTTTCGCGCCGCCCTCCCTGCTGCCCTGGCGGTGATCAGCTGGTCTGCGCTCCCCTGACGTGGGCCGGGGCACGTCACCGCCGAATGGCAGCCTCCAGAAGGCCACCGCGAGTAAGGTGAGGGGACTGTGCCGGGGAGCCGGCGTCGGGGCAACGCGTGGCCAGCCTGCCCGGCCGGGCGTGTTGCACCCCGGAGGTCAGGGCTGAGCGGGTGAGGAGCCGCGGACCGGCCACAGGTAGCCGGCTGGGCGAGGGCCGCCGCTTGCCGGAGTCCCCGAGCGGGAGCAGGGGGTGGGCGCCGTGCAGCCGGGCAAGATCCGGCTGGCTTCCGGCGGGGCCGCGGGCACCCGGGGACAGCCCGAGCCCGGTGTCTGGACTAGTGTGCCCGCGGAACTGCGGCGCTCGGCCCGAGTGGGCGGTGGCCGTCACCGCCCCCCCGCCCCAGGAAGGCCTGTTGCAGGAAGTCGGCCCCTCTTAGCTCCTCCCCGAGTCGGGGAGGTGGTCTTTCCCAGGGATCTGATCTTCAAGTTACAATCTTGACAATACTGACACCTGCAATTCGCTTTACTGATCAGTTACCGCCACAAAGATAGGCAGCCGCGGGCCCCTCCTCACCCACATGGTTTCAGAGGCTGTGTAAGGGAATATTTTGCTATAACCTTCGGGAAAATCCCACCAGTAGCCTGCTCTGGGCTCTCCTTGGACACAAGGAGGTGAGAAGGATAATCCCCCCGGCCTCCAGTTAAACATGTTTTCGTTTATTCTCCCCCTACACCCAGGGTATACTTATCAGAGCAGCTAACAAAGTAGGAGACAGAGAACTATATGTTCAGAGTTCACAAAGGCCAGAAGCCAAACTCCCTGGCAGTCCACAAGGGGTCACCCACCCTCTAACCAGTTGAGACTTAGTGAACTCACTTGGCAGCATGGCCAGGCCTACTTGCTGCACACAGACCATGGCTTATACTTCTGTGAGTAGACAGATCTCAAAGCCTTCTTGACCTGAACTTGACCTTGCCACAGCATATCAGAGGTGAGCAGAGAACCACACCCACCCTATGGAAGGATGTGGTGAGGGGTGGTAAATTTCCATGTGGGAGGAACTTCCTGTAAGTTAAGTGCTGGCAATGGAGCCAGGCAAGTGGATACTGAGTTAGGCTGTAGACTGAAAGGTAGCCTTTGAGGACCAAGGTGGTCTGTTAGATTTATAGAATCATAACCTTTTAGGGACAGAAGGGTCTTTCAGTATCAGCTGATAGAGCCTTTTTACCTCACACAAAAGTTCACTGAAAGGGTAGGAGAGAGGAGGCTGTTTGCTCCAGGTGCCTCCCTAATGGTAGGATTTAAGTGCCATCTGGTGTAAAAGTGAGGACTTCTTTCAGTTCAGGTGATGGAAACTGAAGTCAAATTGACTTAGGTAAAATGAAGTTGAGCTGGCTTCTAGTACAGCTGAGTCCAGGAACACCAGCCCTGGCATCAGACTTGGCTTCTCTTTTGTATCTCTTGGCTCAGATTTCTTCAGTGTTGGCTTTATTCTCAGGCAGACTTTCTCCTTATGGGAGGTTATGACAATTTAGGCTGACAGTCACAGCAGAAATAGGGTCCTCTTTCCTAATGGAGCAGAAGTCCCAGATCTGATTCTCACTGAGCTGCTTTAATTCTGTGTCCATCCATGAACCAATCATTATGGTTAGAGGGATGGGTTGACCAGGCCTGAGTCCCAGAACCTGGTGGGTAATTGGGGAGACTCATCCAAAGCCCTGGACTAAAATGGAGAAGGCACATTCTCAAAGGGAAAGTTCTGATCCAAAGAAAGAGGGATGGATTCTGGGTAGGCAAAGATAACATCGCTTACTTCCCAACCCTAGAGCTTGTTCCTAGTGTCTCTTCTCACTAGGCATGATTGAGCATCTTGTTCCTTGTTTTGCCCCATCCTGAGGACTAGATGTGTATGATTCTCATCATGGACTGGGGGGAGTGGTGGTGAGGGGTGGGGTATCCAGAACCCTGCTGGGATTTCTTTTTAAAAAAGGAAGAAAAATGTGTAGTTTTTAGTAGTGCTGCCATAACCATCTTATACAAAGATTGAACAGGAAGTGCTCTGCAGGCATCTTTCCCTTTACCCACCTTGTGGCTCATGATGTTGAGAAAGTTTAGACTGAGGAAGTCCTGGGAAGGGGAAGAACACTGAGATGGAAGTTGAGAGGCCTGTTTTCTGGTTCTAGCTCTGTCACCCAGTAGCTGTGAGGCCTTGAGCAAGTCATTTGATCTCTATTTCTCCATTTCTTTGTCTAGAGGCGGGAGTTGTTAGGTGGTCCCTGAGGTACATTCTTCTGGTTCTAACATTTAATGATAGTTCTGCTTCACAGAGAGCTTGAGAATGTATTTCTCCAAGTAAGTGAAGGATGGATGGATCTTGGACTCTACAGAGACCAGGATATGACAAGAGCAGAGCAACTGTATCTTCTGATCCATAGTCAGACATGTTATCCATTGTGCCACTGGCTCCCTGAGCAAGACAACTGTAGTGTTCAGCTACTTGATCCGGACAAAAAGGTAGAGGTGTTGATGCTCATGTAGAGAGCCTACGCTCACCTGTCAGACCTGGTTTCTGGTCTTGGGTTTGCAGCTACTGAGGTCTATGGCCTGTGGTAAATTATCTTTGTTTCTTCTGTAAAATGAATGACTAGGACTACCTCAGGATACCTCCTTCACCTCTCAAGTCATATGTCTGAATCAGTCACTTGTTCAGTGAGCTTTATATATATAGAAAGAGAAACTGACTTTCTTCACTCACTATCTTATAAACTGACATATGAAGTCATGGGAAATTGGGTGAGAATGTGACTTGTATCCCTGTCCAAGAAAAAGAGATATCTTACTTTGTAAAATTTATAAGAGCTCTGTTGGAATATAATTCACTTATATACAACTTATCTGTTAAAGTGTATAATTCACTAGTTATTAGTATATTCGCAGAGTTGTACAGCCATTACCACAATCAATTTTAGGGCATTTCATCACCCCCCAAAGAAATCCTATACCCATTAGCAGTCACTCTTCATTTTCTCCAACTTTACCCCAGCCCTTGAAAAAACCACTAATCTACTTTCTTTCTCTATGGATTTGTCTGTTCTGGACATTTCATATATTAATAAATGGAATCAGACACTGTGTGGTCTTTTGTATTAGGCTTTTTTCCCTTAGTGTAATGTTTTCAAGGTTCACCTGTGTTGCAGGTGTGATTCCTTTTTATTGGCGAATAATATTTTATTGTATGGATAGACTACTTTTATTTATCCATTCGTCAGTTAGACATTTGGGTTATTTCCACTTTTTGGCTATTAAAATAATACAGCTATGAACATTTGTGAACATTTTTATGAGGATATATGTTTTTGATGTTCTTGAGTATATACCTAGGAGTGGAATTGCTAGTATATGGTAACTCTGTGTTTAACCTTTTAAGGAACTGCCAGACTGTTTTCCAAAGCCACTGCACCGTTTTACATTCCCACCAGCAATGTCTGAGGATTCTCATTTTTCCACGTCCTCACCCGTACTTGTTATTGCCAGTCTTTTTGATTATAACCTTCCTAGTGGCTGTGAAGTAGTATCTCATTGTGGTTTTGATTTGCATTTCCCTAATGACTAGTGATGTTGAGCATTTTTCGTGTATTTCTTGGCCATTTTTATATCTTTATTGGAGAAATCTCTACTCAGATCCCTAGCCCATTTTAAAATTGGGTTGTCTTTTGATTGTTGGGTTGTAATAGTTCTTTATACATTCTGGGTACTCACTATCTTATAAACTTATAAGATAAAATAAACTTATAAGATCTTATAAACTTATGAAATCTCTTGCCAGATTTGCAAATATATTCTCCTATTCTGTGGGTTGTCATTTCACTTTCTCGATGGTATCCTTTGAAATGCAGAAGTTTTTAATTTTGATAAAATCCAGCGTATCTGTTTTTTCGTATGTTTCTTGTGCTTTTGTATCTTAAATCATTGTCTAATCCAAGGTCAGGCAGATTTATGCCTGTTCTTCTTTTAAGAGTTTTATTGTTTAGCTCCTGTATTTATGTGTGTGATCCATTTTGAGTTGATTTTTGTATATGGTGTGAGGTGGGTTCAACTTTTTGTATGTAGGTAGATATCCAGTTGTCCCAACACCCTTTGTTGAAGAGACTATTTTTTCCCTGTTGAATGGTCTTGTCACCCTTCTGAAAAATCAGTTGACAGTAAATGTGAGGCATGTAAGGCTCTATTTCTGGACCTTCATTTCTACTTTTATGATCTATAAGCCTATGCTTATGTCACTACTATACTATCTTGATTAATATAGTTTTGTATTTAGTTTTGAAATTGGGAAGGGTGAATTTTTTTCAAGATTGTTTTGTCTGTTCTGGGTCCCTTGTGTTTCCATATGAATTTTAGGATCTTGTCAATTTCTGCATTGAAGCCAGCTGGAATTTTGGTAGGCGATGTGTTAAGTCTGTACATCAATTTGAGAAGTATTGCCATCTTACCAATGTTAAATCTTCTAATCCATGAACCTGGACTATTTTCATTTATTTAGATCTTCTTTAGTTACTTTCAGCAATATTTTGTAGTTTTTATACATTTTGTACTTCTTTTGTTAAATTTATTTCTAAATATTTTATTTTTGATGCTATTGTAAATGGACTTTTCTTAATTTCATTTTTGGATTGTTCATTGCAAGGTTATAGAAATAAAATGGATTATGTTGATTTTGTATCCTGCATTTCTGAACTCATTAGTTCTAAATTTTTTTGTGGATTCTTTAGCATTGTTTGTATTCAAGATAATGTCATTTGCAAATAGAGATAGTTTTACTCCTTTTCTAGTCTGGATGCCTTTTCTTTCATTTTCTTGCCTAATTTCCCTGAATAGAACCTCTGGTACAATGTTGAATAGAAATGGCAAGAGTAGACATCCCTGTCTCATTCCTGATCATAGGGGAAAGAATTCGGTTTCTCAACATTAAGGATGTTAGCTGTGCGTTTTGTAATACCCTTTGCCAGGTTGAGGAATTTCTCTTCTAGTTTGCTGAGTACTTTTATCATGGAAGGGGCATTGGATTTTGTCAAATGCTTTTTTCTCCCACATCTGTTGAGGTAATCATGTAGTTTTTGTTCTTTATTCTATTGATATGGTTATTATGTTAACTGATTTTTCGTATGCTGAACCAACCTTGTATTCTTGGGATAAATCCTACTTGGTGATGGTGTATGATCCTTTTTATATTATATTGTTGTTGGATTCAGTTTGCTGGTATTTTGTTGAGGATTTTTGCATTTATATTTATAAGAGATATTGGGGTGTCTGACTTTTAAATGAAAGAATATATGGTTTTTCCAGTTAAGAACATTTCCTTCTGTCCATTAAAACTAAAGTAGCAACTATATAAAGGCAGCCCTGGAGTGACTGGTGAAAATGTCTGGTCTAGTGGTTCTGGTCATGTGGTAGACCGAGCTAATGTGGCCCTCTCTGCCTCTACCAACACGTAAAAATGTGGTTAAATTATAACTTATTACCTTTAATTTCATAGCTGAGTAAAATCCAAAACCCTTTCTGTAGCCTACAATAAGGCCCCTGGTGCCTCTTTGACCTCTTCTCCTAACTGCTTACCTCCTTACCTCATTCCTTGACACTCACAAACACACTGCACTCGCCTCCTTGCTTTTCCTCAGGTACACCAGGTATACTCCTGCCTTGTGGCCTTTACACTTGCTAATCTCCTTTTCTGGAATGTTCTTCCTAGCCATTCACATGGCTTACTCCCTTATGTTTTTTTAGGTTTCTGCGATAATATCATGTGTTATCAGAGAACTCTTCCCTGACTACCCCTTATGAAATAACCCTTCCCCTTACTTCCCTGACGCTCTCTTCCCCTTGCCCTGGAACATCTACTTTTTTCCATAGAACATGTACTTACTACCTGACATTGTTTACTTATTTTGTGTCTGTTGCCTCCTCTTCTCTATCTTCCCTCCTGGCCCTCTGCCCTGTGCCATGTAAACTTCTTGTAGTCTGGAATGTTGTTTATTTTCTTCACTGTTTTGTCTAGAATAGGACTTGGATTATGGAAGATTCTCAATAAATAGTTGTTGACTGAATGCACTTGAAAGAAAGAGAAATCCTCAGGTGCCAGAAATCCTCAGGTGCCAGAAATTTAGAGACAATTTAAAGCCTGAACGGTACACTGGTAACCTGAGCCTGGGAACATTATCAGATGCATTATCATGCTTGGGGTCCAGGGTGTTAGACTATCCCCATATGGGGTCAGAAAACTTGTGTGGAAATCTTCTAGCTAAGAAATTAATGTGCAAATTAGTTTTAGATGCAAACAATGATAGTAATGCTTGTACAAACCAGGACACTTCTCATTTTCATAGGTAAATAATCTCTCCTGAAAATATGCTGTTAATAAAATCTTAATAAAAGATTATAAGGCACAGAAGGAATGAGCCACCAAGTGAGGGAAGTGACAGATCCAGCAAACATGAGGATTACTACCCCAAGACCTTCTAATGGAAACTCTGAAGGAAATTACAAAATAAGGGCCTAAAATGATTAAGGCAGTAAGAGAAAGAATAGAAACCAAAGTGAAAAGAATAGGACACTGTAAAGAAAGAATAGGCAGATGTGGAAAAGAACTAAATAGAATTTATACAAGTGAAAATATAGTGATTAAATATAAAATCTTCTTAGTCTAGTTAAACAGGAAATTAGACATAGCTGAAGAGAATTCATGAATCAGAAGCTAGAATTGAGAAGGTTCGCCTGCCATGGTGATGTTTTACACCTGCAAGTTTTATCTGAAACTTATTTATTCTGCTACTGATATTGGGGTGAGAGTTCCTTTGAGTCACATAAGAAAACTGCTAAGTCAAATTGCGATGTCCTGTCTGACTTAGCCTTGCCACGTTACTGTGGTCAAAGTCTGCAACATCCTGTTCTTTCTCTTCTTAAGGGCAAATCACCAGGATTTTCAGCTGAAATATTTAAGAATAATTGAACCTAACGAAGTGACACACTCAGGAGACGCACGTGTGGAAACAGGTAATAATTTTATCTGTAAATTAGATAGAGCATCTTAGAAGGATTTTTAGATCTTCCCACCCCAAACCCTAGTTGAGGGAGAAGAGAGGGTAAGGAATTAGTAATAGATCATGGCTGGGGGTGAGTATCTGGAAAATTAAAAACCATTTTGTTTTTTGGTTGGTTACTATTTCTGTATATTTACCACTTTTTTAGGTAGTAAAAGAATTATAGGTTTTCTGCATTTCTCATTCTTGTTGTGGTGGTGGAGATAGGTTATTATTGAAAATGTACTATTCTAGTCTTTCTAATCTTGTTCTCTATTTCTAATATAGTCCTTTATTGATTGCCCTAGAAAGAAGCTTTCAATTTTCATCATAAGATTATGAAATGAAAAAAGTTTATGATATATTATTGTGATTTATAAATTGAGTGTACATTTAGGAATATCTTTTTGGGAAAAATTTCTGGGACCATCCCTTCTCCCCAGAATTAGTTAGTTGTCTGATGGGTTGCCAGAAACCTGAATTCTGAAAAGTGGTATGTTATTGTATTTCTAGAAGTATAATATTTCCTTTTAGCTGACTGAAAATTGACCCCGTGAAGCACATAAGAAACCATGCCTATCTAATCTCTCTTTGGAAGATAAGTGCTATAATTACATGCAATTTTAGGTCCTTTTAAAAAAAAATAGATGTATTCAACATATTTTGGGTCATATTAGGAGGTGGCAGAGGGAGGAGGAAAAAGGAATAGGAAAAAGAGGAAGTAAAGAAAGGGAGAAAGTAATAGAATCATCAAATTTACAGCTGGAAGACAACTTCTCTTTATTATATATGAGAAAATAGAGGTTAGGAAGCTTCAGTTGTCTGAGACATTGTAAATCCTAGCTGGAAACTGGAGCTCACTTGTTTTGGTTCTGTTGGTCTTAGAACGCTTTAGGCCTCTGTTATATCCCCTAGACAAAGTGGTATAATAGAGCATGGACTTGGCAATTGGATAGACCTTGGGTCCTGGTTCCCGATGATCCAGCTGACTTGGGCAAGTACTTAACTCTTTTTAACTCCTGTTCCTTTATGGGTAAGATGGGAGTAGTGAAACCTCCCTTGGAGGATTATTGTGAGAATTAGCCACTAATGTATGTAAAGCCCTTGGCCTTCCGTCAGCTGTGCAACGGAGAAACAAAACTACTACCTCTAAAGCTATTGATGCTGGAAGAGCATCTGTGCATGTGTTAAGATGCTGAAATTGGAGTAAACCAGCCCCCTCTATTCTTATAGTAAGATGTGTAGGAATCCCAGCTGGTGCTTCCGATCCAAGTTCAAATATTTTTTGAGCTCCTACAATGTATTGGATGCTGTGCACGGTGCTTTCACACTTGTTATGCTTAATTTGCCTAGCCACCCAGTAAGGTAAGTATGGTGTGATTTTACTGTAAAATCAGTGAAAAATCTTGTTTGTGATAAAGACCAAAGGTTTGGGAACTTATTTCTAAAAGCAGACCCATGTATGCAAGAGACTTTTAAATGAGTCATTCTCTTTAAGGCATAATTTAAAAATAGGGCAGTGTATGGGCTAATGTTTCATCGTGGTCTAGGCCTGTTGCTCTTGGCTTCCCACTTTTCTGTACACTTTGCCTAGCTCTTGGCTGTTTCCAACATTCTGAAAAGTAATAGGATATGGAAAGAGCAGTTGTTATAATACAGCATCTTCTAAGATCCTAGCTTGCTTCTTTCACTAATGACTTGTTACTGTTTATTATGTTGGGTCTGAAAAGATCATACACATAATGTGGTGACATTCATTTAGCCATCTTTGAGTCAGCATAGGTATGTTTAAGGTGCTATGTTGGATACATGGATACAGAGGTGACATGATCCCCGCCTTAAGGAGAAGTGGTGTACACACCTGTTACACCATTTGTCATGCTGTGTTTATGGCTAATTGTGTATCTGACTTTAATAACTGCACACACATAACATTTACTGTGTGCCAGGCACTGTTTCTGAGTGCTTTATATGTAGTAACTTATTTAATCCTCATGAACATTAATTACCCTATGGGGTCATCAGCCAGGATTTTTATTTCCTCCATCTTGGCTGCCTTTTTGGCCGCTGCCACCTTAATGGCTGGACTTATAATTGTACCAATTTTGTCCTCTCCTCAGCTCCAGCTGCTCACTGATTCTGTCACTTTCAAGGCCTATTGTCCTTGTGGCTGCAGCTCGCTCAGTCACCATCACCCACTTTATTTACCTCGGTGGTAGCTGCCTCCGCTGCTGCAGCCCAAGGACACCAACCAATATGATGGGCATGAGGATGAGGAGGAAGGAAGAGAGTGAAGGGGTTGAGTTTGTAGTGGGGGCAGGTGGCATTTTGGAGGGAAGTGGGAAAATGCCATGTTGGTAGAGCGAGGCTGATGATGCTCATGGTTCTGAGGAAGCCTTATATGCCAGTCAGGAGGAGGAGTGTGATGATGAAGCCAGTGATGGTGATGCAGGTCAGAAAGTGGTGGCGAGGAGGCAAGCTGCGGTGACCAGGAAACAGAGGATGTCTTTGACTAGACTAACTTTGCCTTTGCTGGTTTTTAGTTTGTAATTGATGATTTTGTGCTTGCCATTGGTAATGTTGACTTCATTGATGAAGTTAGTAACTGATGATGTTGATACTACTACAGTCAGTGCTAAACACC
Organism: Cheirogaleus medius; assembly: GCA_008086735.1. Classification (NCBI taxonomy): domain Eukaryota; kingdom Metazoa; phylum Chordata; class Mammalia; order Primates; family Cheirogaleidae; genus Cheirogaleus; species Cheirogaleus medius. Next base: position 10,001,088 of record VBSM01003143.1, read on the forward strand.
TAGTCAGTGCCATCAAAATCCTTAAGTCAGAATGTGCCTAAATAGAAGCCAGATTCTATAAGGAAATTAACGATCTTGAAAGAAAGTATATTGGACTGTATCATATTTTGCTTTTTAAAATTCTAGAGGCCTAGGCTGTATGCCAAACCAATTAAATCTGAAGTTCCCCAGGTAGTTCTAATGTGCAGCCAAGGCTGAAGTACTGCTGCTAAAGAAGTCTTCATTTTTCTTTGGCTCTTTTTAAGAATGATAACTTGCTCAGAAATGTGGTTTGCAAACATTCTGAAGCTCCTGAAAGATATCTAAGTAAAATTTTCAGATGCTGACAAGCTTCGGAGGTCACAATAGGCTTCATTTTGAACCCAATGGAGGTGTTGACATATAAATTTAGATCGGACCAGGTACTTCTGAGCCCTCTTTCTCTGTCTTATAGGTGAGAAATTATAGGCTTAGTAGATTAGACAAAAGGAAAGGATAGCTGGGTGCAGTGGCATGCGCCTGTAATCCAAGCTAATTGGGAGGCTGAGGTGGGAGGATTACTTGAGCCCAGGAGTTCTAGTCCACCCTGGGCAACATAGCAAGACCTCATCTCTCTTTAAAAAAAATACGGAGGGAAGAATGGCTCCCCGAACAGTATTCAGAAGCAGCATTAGTGCAAGGAACATGGATATGCTTGAATCATCAGTGGTATGGTTTCCAGTGACCCTCCCTTTGAGTACTTCAGTCCTTCCAAAACTTTGAAGTGGAGCCCTGAGGCCTGCTGCTGAAGTTGCTCTTGCTGCAGATGATGAATGGGGCACTTTTTCAGTGACTCTCAAGATCAATGTGGTATCTCATAGGGGAATCCATTGAAGATAACCATAGCAACTGAGGTATAGAAGCCCAAGGTGCTAGTGATGATGAAAGGGAAGAAGCAATTGAATATATTAAAGAAAAAGAACCAGAAAGGATCCATACCCAGCAAAGGATAAGCCACCATGAGTCAGGGTGTCAATCCTTGAAGATAACCTGATGTGATTGCCTCGATGTAACTCTGTATTACATACAGCATCATGCATTAGAATATTTTTGGTTAAGTAAAATATTTTTTATTTGTTTAAAAAATGAGGTGACAAACTCCAAAACACTGATGACACTAAATGCTGACAAGGATATGAAGCAATAGGAACGTTCATTCATTGCTGATGGAAATGCAAAATGGTACAGCCACTTTGAAAGATAGCTGGGTGGTTTCTTAAACTAAACAAACTCTTACCATCTGATTCAGCAGTCACACTCTTGATATTTACCCAAATGAGTTGAAATCTTAGGTCCACACAGAAACTTACACTTTATTAATAATTTATAGCAGCTTTTTAAATAATTACTAGAACTTGGAAGCAACCAAGATGTTCTTCATTAGGTGAATGGATAAATAAAACTGTGATACATCCAGACAATGGAATATTATTCAGGGCTAAACAAATGAGCTATCAAACTATGAAAAATCATGGAGGAACTTTAAATGCATATTACCAAGTGAAAGAAGCCAATCTGAAAAGGCTACATATTGTGTGATTTTAACTATATGACATTCTAGAAAGGCAAAACTATGGAGATAGCAAAAAAAGATCAGTTATTTTCAGGGGTTGGAGGACAGGGGGAGGGAGGGATGAATAGGCTGCACATAGAGGATTTTTAGGGCAGTGAAAATACAATGTATGGTACTATAATTGTGGATATATATCATTATACATTTGTCAAAACCCATAGAATGTACAACACCAAGAATGAAGCCAAGAGTAAACTATGAACTTCAGGTGATAACGATATGTTAATATAGGTTCATCGATTGTGACAAATGTACCACTCCAGTGGGGATATTGGTAGTGGGGGAGGCTGTGTGTGTTGGGGCAGGAGCTATATGGAAACTTTGTACTTTGTGGTCAGTTTTGCTATGAATCTATAACTGCTCTAAAAATAAAGTCTATTAAAAATGAGTTGGAAAAACTCATTATTTTACATTGAATTCTAATAGTATAGTTTTGTGCCAGTATATCGGATGTAGTAAAATATGCATGATTACTATTCTATAGTTGGCTTCTTGTGATGATGTTTTGTTATATAACCATGGCACTACAGCTGAGATGTTTTTCAGATCATTAACTGATATCAGTATTTATTGAGAAAAAATCCTTTTGAAGAACCAAGTAAAGTGGTGAAGTGAGCCTGTGTCATCTGTGTCTTCATCACATAGAGTCTCTTAAACTTTTATGAATTTCTAAGTGATTTTCACTACTTAAAAATTCATAAAAGTTAAAGAATTTCTAATAGGACCACATTTAATGTTCCTAACATATCTTTTTTAATGATTTTTATATTTCTATTCCTATTTTGTATTTTCTAAAGCTGGTGACTCCAGCTTTGGTTTTATTGGGATGATAGCCTCCCCTGGACCCCTGGGACTTCTCGGGCTCAGTTTGAAAATCCTGGGTCTAATCCACCTCTACCGTATTTTGGAGAGGAGAACACAGAGTACTGAGGCCCCGATGCCCTTTTCCCTTGCACAGCTGCTTGGCAGCAGGTATTCACTAGAGCATAATGCTGAACACTTTTGACTACTAGTGGATTGATCTTTCTTCTCCAAATCTGTGGTTGTCTATTTAACAAAAAGTTTATGAAACATACTTTTTTTAAAGCGGTCAAACTTGAATAGAAAAATACCAGAAGAAGAAAATTTACCTACCCAAAATTAGTCACTATTATTAATCACCCTTGGGTGACTGTCCTAGAAACTTCTTTCTGCATATACACATGCACAATTTTAAATAAGCAAGAACTGTCTATACATATTCTATTGTAATCTGTTTTTAATCACTCACCACAGCTATCTGGGCATCTTTCCAAGTCAGATATAGGCCAATGTAATTTTTTCTAGGTCTGTGTCCTTTTTAATGATTGCACAGTATCCTATAGTATGTATTATAGTTTATTTAACCAATCATGTATTTCACCCCTTTTTTGTACTACTATAAACAAAGATAAACACCTATGTTTTTGTACACTTGTTTAATTATCTCTTTAGAATAAAATCCTGTAAGTGAAAGAGGTAACCAATTTGGAAATGATTATCAGCTAAACTTTTCTTGCCACAAATGCCTATTTGGAAGTAGCATTTAAGAACTGTGAACATTAGTATTTTTGGCAGCTTTGGGCTTGCTCTGTGGTGGGGTGGCCAGTTTGCAAACGCAGCTGGGGTGGGGCAGAACATGGAAGGCACTTCTCTTTACAGCTCGCTTTTAACTGGTCGTTGGATTGTAGGGGGCAGGCTGGTTTTGGAACAAACTCTTCTGTTGTTGCAGACGGCAAAATGGCTCCAAAGGTGACTTCAGAGCTGCTTCGGCAGCTGAGACAAGCCATGAGGAATTCTGAATACGTGACAGAACCGATCCAGGCCTACATCATCCCATCAGGAGATGCTCACCAGGTACTGAGTGGAGGTGGGCGGTGATGGAACTCAGCAGCCTCTTCTTTCTCTTCAGTCTTTCCTCCCCTGCCCTCATGTATCTGTAGGATTCTACTTGTCAACCCACAACCAAGCACGTCTTCCAGGGCTTGACACAGGGACCTGTGTCTAATAAGGTCTCACTGAATATTTAAGATTTGGCTCTGGCTTCCTTGTTTCCAGTGAATTTAGCCAGCTTTCAATAAATTGTGAAAGAATTAGTGGACAAATTAAGGGGTAGAAGGACCCCTTGGACCTTTCTGTTGCCGACATACTGCCCCCCATCTCCTCCACCACATCTTGTCCCTATGAGAATTGTCTGCCCTGCTTCCCTTCTGCCCGTCCAGCCTGCCCCATTCCTCTGGTATGGCCAGAAGAGTAACCAGAAAGTCATCATGGATCTCTTCCTTAGCAGGTATTAGAGCAGGTATTAGGGACAATACTGAATATCCCCACACCAATCATCACACTTGATGGAAGCAACTCAGTAAGTGCCCATTCCCTCTCAGAATACTAGTTATTAGAGTAGAGGAGAGTTAGGTTTAGAGAGGCAGAGATTTCATGTGATTGGTCTGACAGGCAGGAGGATAAAGGATTTTAGGATCCACGCTGATATTGTTGAGTCAGCAAGTTTTTTTTGAGCCAGAGTCTTACTCTGTTGCCCGGGCTAGAGTGCCGTGGCGTCAGCCTAGCTCAC